>CM041293.1:136361601-137561601 GCA_023052935.1 Piezodorus guildinii | reverse complement strand
AGGATCTGACCATTGTCAGAACTCCAGTTTAAATGTTTACAATAGGTCTCGTGGCCACTGCCGTTTCAATCTTCGAGGAGGATTGTAGGGATGGGTGGTGCTGGATAGGGATTGTGCTAGAGGGTTAGGATGATGACTAAGGTTCTGATGAAATTTGGAAAATTTGGATGGTACCAGGTCTAAAACAAACGGAATATTAAGGTCATGGTGTAGGGTACAGTTGGTAACGTAATAAGGAGCATTAACTATTGTTCGGAGGACTTTGGATTGGATGCGTTTAATGTTAGAATGTTTAGCTGTCCCCCACAGTTCAAGTCCGTAGGTCCATATAGGTTTCAGTACTGTCTTGTATATTAGTAATTTGTTGTCAACTGTAAGATGAGATTTTCTGTTTAGTAGTCTGTATAACTGGCCGAATCTGCGGTTGAGTTCTTTTCTTTTTAGTCTTGTATGTGGGTTCCACGTCAGTCTTTTGTCTAGTAAAAAGCCGAGATACCGGACTGTGTCTGTGGAAGGAAGTGGTATAGAATTTAATTTAACCGTTGGACAGGATTTGCGTCGAAGGGTGAATGTGACGTGAGTGCATTTGCTTTCGTTCACCTTAATGCGCCAAGCATTGCACCAGTCTTCGACAAGGGAAAGGTGCTTTTGGAGATTTAGCGATGCTGCTTCAGGATCGGGATTGGATGATAAAATGGCTGTGTCATCAGCAAATGTTGCCAGAAAGGTATTGGGGTCGGTAGGGATATCGGCGGTGAAGAGGATGTAGAGGACGGGTCCTAAGACGCTGCCTTGAGGAACACCGGCCTCAACAGTATATTGTTCGGAAAATTCGGAACCACAGCGAACTCGGAAGGAGCGGTTGGATAAATAGGATCGGAGGATTAGGTATAAGGATTGAGGTAAATGGGTTTTGAGCTTAAAGAGCAGTCCCGGGTGCCACACCCGGTCAAAAGCTTGAGCTATGTCCAGAAAGGCACCCGAACAATACTCCTTGCACTCAAGGGCGGAGGAAATGTGGTCTACAACTCGGAGTCCTTGCTGAACCGTGGAATGTTGAGGACGAAATCCGAACTGATGTGAAGGAAAATTTTGAAATTTGGCTAGGATTCGTTTTAGTAGGAGCTTTTCAAAAATTTTCGAGAGGATCGGAAGTAGGCTGATAGGTCTGTAAGATGACGTGTTGTTAGAAGGTTTGCCTGGTTTTAGGAAAAGGATCATAGTTGAATGTTTCCATAAGAGAGGAAAATAGGTAGTGCGTAGGATACAGTTATAGAGATATGTAAAGAATGTAATGGCTTTAGGTGGAAGTTGTCTTAAGATTTGGGGAGTAAGGAGATCGTATCCAGGAGATTTGCGGAGAGGAAGCTTTTTAAGAAGATATCTGACCTCAGAGGGATTAACTGCTTTAGGTGGTAAGGATAGTGGTATTGGTGACGTGAGGAACTCTTCAACTGCTGCAGTATGGGTTGGATTAAGCTCTGGATGAGGAGTAAAAACTTTGGAAAGGTGCTGTGCGAATTCCTCGGCCTTATGCTTGTCAGAAGCAGCCCAGGAACCATCACAGTGCCGGAGAGGATGGGAAATGGTGTGGGATTTTAGGATTCTCTTCGTGACATTCCACAGGGAATTGTCACGAGTCGAGAGAGAGGAGAGGTAGGTATTGTAGGATTGGGAACGGAAGATCGCCAACTCCCGCTTTAATTTTCTACAAAAAAAATTATAGGAGCGGCGATCTTCTGGGTGGCGGGTGCGTTGCCATAATGTTCTAGCTCGACGTTTGCTGTTGATGAGGTCTGTCAGGTGTTGTGGTAAATGGCTTTTGTAAGGAATTATTTGGGATTGTTTGGGAGAGGAGGCAGTCCAGGCGGCTTGTTGAATAGCGGTTGTAAAGGAATATACGGCGTCGTCAAGGTCATTTGGGGTTTTGAGAATCACTCTGAGGTCAATATCATTAGTGAGAATTTCGCGGAAGAGGTTCCAGTTGACAGGGCCCCTAATGAATGACGGTGGGATAGGTTTAGGAATAGGTGTTATGGATACATTTAGAATCAATGGACTATGATCAGAGGATAGTTCATCAAGGCGAGCTATGGAAAAATTCAGAGAGCCTAATCCGCTGTGGATGAAAAAGTCGAGGATGTCAGGATTACGGTTAGGATCTGTTGGCCAGTAGGTAGGAGAATCGGGAGGTAGGAGATGAAAGCGTCGGGAGTTGAGTGCAGACTGCAATGTCCGTCCACGAGAATTGGTGGATCTAGAACCCCACTGTTGGTTCTTAGCGTTTAAGTCTGCATCCAAAATGAAGTGATTACCCAAGGAGTTGAGGAAGGATCCAAATTGGGCAGAGGAAATGGGATGTTTAGGAGGGCAGTATGCTGATGCGATGATAAGCGGAAAGGAAAAGGTTTTGATAACGATGGAAGTTGCTTGTAGGTAATCGTGGGCGGAAATTGGGTGTAAGTGATGGGTGAGGGATCGGCGGACTATGACAGCAGTACCGGCATGGGCTTTGCCGTCTGGATGGTCTGTCCGGTATGTCGTGTATCCTGGTATTTTAAAGTACTGTTTAGTGGTTAGTCTAGTTTCAGTAATGAGTGCAACATCAATGTTTTTGTCCTGCAGTACTGCTGTAAGTTCGTCAGTGTGAGTTCTAACACCATTCGCATTCCAAAGGAGAAGGGATAAGGAATTAGGTGAGGTCATTTATGGTTTTTTTAAGGCAGGAATGAGATTTGTTACGAGATTCGTAAGGAGTGATATTAGGGGCATAACAAGGGATTTAATTTCGGAAATAAAGGATGTCATCAAACTGGTAAGGTCTGTGGCGTTTGAAGGAGGAGGAATATGAGAGATTTGTGGTGGATTAGGATTCTTAGGATTGGTTACATTTTGAGAAAGAGGTATATGTGGAATGGATTGAGGTACATTTTGTAGTTCCGGCAGGGCCACGGCTTCAGTACTTTGATTCCCACCTCCAAGTAAGTGGGCAAATGATAAATTGGCTTCAATAAGTTTTGAGGGTTCTCTTCTGTTTCTTACTTGTCTTGCTGTTTCATCCAGTACTTGAGGTTTTTGAAACCTGGTCCTCAGCTCCTTATAGATTTGGCATCCTTTATAGTTGGCCGGGTGGTCCTTCAGGCAATGAGCACATACAGCTGGTGTTGATTTTGGTTTTGTACACTCCACAGACTTGTGCTGTTCACCGCATTTCACGCATCGAGGTATATGATGACAATAACTTTTAGTATGACCATATGTTTGACAATTATGGCACTGAATTATCTCTCTCTTTGTGTAAGGTTTTTCAACTCTTACACTGGAATAGTACAATCTATTGAGGTCATAGATTTTTTCAACTCCTTCAGCTGGTTCCAAATCTACAAAAAAGAGAGGTAGAGGATTTTTATCCTTTAGGACGTTAGTGACTTGCCGCACTTTATAGCCCATCTCCGTTAGTTCTTCTTTAATAGCTTCAACTGGTGTCGAGGGGTGTAAGTTTCTGATTACAACCCTTAAAGCTCTCTCTTGGCGTAGCTGATAGAAATGGAAATCTGCTTTGGTTTCAGTTAGGTATTTCACTATTTTTCTATATGTCTCGGCAGTAGTAGGAGATATTTTGGTATCATTGATTCTACTCATACAGTAGTAGCTGGTAGATTCGGTAATTTTGTTCAATTGCGCACACAACAACTGGAAATTTCTAATATTTTTGACAAATATTGGAGGAGGCCGTGGTTCACTAGGTATAGGAGTAGATTCCATGTTTTCTTTTTCATTATGTAAAATCTGAAAAGGATTTGGGGTGAAAAACGGCGATTCGTCAGTCATCCCTTGTGACGATGTGCCAGGTTGTGGTTCAGATTCTGAATTAGTACCGGAAGGGGTTGCTTGTAGATTTAATCTTTTATTAGTATCACGGCGGGGTCTTTGTTTTGTAGGTGACGGGATTGAACCACTAGATCTAGATCTTTTAGTTGAAGCTTTGGAGGACATTACTTGATGATAATATCGCATTTCATGTATAGAAAGTAATTAAATAATAACCAGATGTGGGAAAAAAACAATAACTTAAAAAAAGTTAAGCAAGACCAGCCTTGCCGGGCTATTGGCAATCAGCTGATATGAAGAGGTGACTCAGCATTCACTTTACACTGTAAATTATATCACAACTTACCGCTGTTTGCTCCAATAATAACTGTTGTTGTTATCCTGAAGTCTGATGATGTTTTCAAGACTGTGCTGAAGTGAAATCCAACTGTAAAAGCAAGAAATCCGAGAGCCGACTTGAAATATGACTGCTATACTCACGCGCACGCGCAGAACTCCATTATATTATTATCTGAAATAATCAGTTAGTTTTATCTTCTTTTCATCACTCTCCAATTACTTTTAAAAGCTTGTGTATGAGATGATATTTTTTCTAAAATCTTTAGCTTTCCAACGGTATATCATATATGTATATTACTGCTCTTATGTTCAAAAAAAAAAAATTGCATTAAAAAAATATTTTTTCTGTTTTCTCCTTTAGTTGTGTATCGAATTTATTTAATTTATATATTTACCTGTTTTTCATCAGCGTTAACAAGACAATCTAGTTATTATTATTGAATCTACAAAATTAAAGGTACTTTAGAGGAAGAAAATTTAAAATATTGACATTTAAGCCCTGTCAGACCATTTTTATCCAAATAAAACCAACATGATATAATAGCCCATTAAATTTTACATCGATATAGCGAGTTTAATCAAAATCGTCGGAACCGTTTTTTAACAAGACAATCTAGTTATTATTATTGAATCTACAAAATTAAAGGTACTTTAGAGGGAGAAAATTTAAAATATTGGCATTTAAGCCCTGTCAGACCATTTTTATCCAAATAAAACCAACATGATATAATAGCCCATTAAATTTTACATCGATATAGCGAGTTTAATCAAAATCGTCGGAACCGTTTTCGGGAAAATCGAAAAAAGGTGCAATATGCATGTTATAAAGTGCCTCTTCTGGTTCATTTTGATGAAAAAATTTTTGTCACGTCTTGGACGTATAGTTGTCTTAAATATGAGATTTCAGTTTCATAGGACTTACCGTTTCCGCCCGGGAGTTAACACACACACAGACTTTCTGCCCCCCCATGAAGTAATGCTTGACAGCGGTTCCGTGGGGTGGTAAAGACGAATCGTGAGGTGGTTTTTTAGTGAGTAGGAATCTCACACTGTTGTGTAGCCTGACAGTTGCACTTCGTCTGATGAAAGATTTTTCCCCTACCCGAAAAAAAACAAAAAAAAAAAACACACACACAGACCTTTTTGCGGGACTTGGTTATTTTGACTCAGGGGACCCTAAAACGTGCATTTCCGTTGAAAACTGGAATTCGAAAATTTTCACGATCTCAATACTTCCCCTTACTATATATAGTAAGTGAAAGTAAAAATGAACCAAGTGGTTAAGATAGACCGAGGTACAAGCTCGACGTTGAAAGGCATAACAGCATAATATAAAACATGAAGAATTGAACTTATCAGAAACAATTGTAGATCATTTTACTTTCACTTATCTACATATTTCATAAATAGTAAGGGAAAATATTGGGATCGTGAAAATTTTCGAATTCAAGTTTTCGACAGAAATACACGTTTTAGGGTCCCCTGATTCCAAATAATCAAGTCCCAAAAATAGGTCTGTGTGTGTCGTAAGTCAAGCGCAAAAATGAAATGTCGTACGTAAATGAAATTTCATAATTAAGGCAACTTACGCCCTAGATGTTCCAGCAACTTTTTAATCAAAATCGGCTATTCTGATGAACTACTTTCTTTATACCTTGGATTTTGCACCTTTTTACAACTTTCTCAAAAATGACTCCAACGATTTTAATTAAATTCCCTATATTGATGTAAAATTTAATGGGCTTTAACAAAATGTAGGTTTCTGATTGAAATAGTCTGATAGGGGTTAAATACCGATGTTTTACATTTTCTTCCTCTTAACTGTCTTTAATTTTGTACATTCCAAACGATTAGCCATGCCATCTTAATGACAATGAATATTAAATATACACGTTGGACGAATTTGATGATGAGCTAAAGAATAAAAGAGAAAAACTATTTTTTTATGTAATTTTGGTTTTGTTTTTATCGTAAGAACAGTAATATGGAGGTATAATATACCGTTGGAAAGAAAAAGATTTTAGAAAAAATATTATCTGATTCACAAAGTGGTAAAAGGTGATACAAAGTGACGAATAGGGAATAAATTTATTACTGATTAACGATTTAATGTAGTTATATTATAGATGGAATAATCAGGAATCAGTCATTTTTTTCAAAAAATGACTGATTCCTGATTATTCCACCTATAATAGTTTCTACAATCGACTATACATCCTCAATGTAGTTATATTACTTAATCTAAATCATATGTTTCCAACGTAAATGAATACACATTTTATTAACATCAACATAGAATATATTTCAAATTAAAATATATTCAATAGTTTTTAAATTTATTCTAACTGTCGAGGTAAGTGAAAGTCGTGTGTTGCCCGCACCACATTTTTTAATTTCATTTATTTTAAAGCTTAAGCATTTTATAAACTAAATTTTTACTTTCACTTAACTACACGTGAAACATATGTAGTTAGGAAAGGTGTTGCGATAAAATTAAAATTCAACTCTTACTTTAATCGATAATTCTTGATTCGTATTCGACAAAACGATGTAAATGGAATGTTGCCAGCACCATATTTTTAATAAGTATTTTAATCAATAAGCATCTGGATTGGTTTATCAATTAAAAGATTTTAGAAAAGTGCCTATCAGACTAACACCCCATTAGAGGGCTGGAATCGGATTGGATTTCAGCCGTCATTGCAGTGCTCTCATTGGTCGGATCCATTGAGCAACTTGATCGAATTGGTAGAGGCGAGGGATTTAGTGAATGGCTTCATGGCAAGGGCTGAGCTAGCACAAACCTTATCATTATTCTCACCGACAGCTCACCTGTATGTATGTTTATTATGGAGTGCCTGTATATATTTCAGTCTATATAAACCTTGTGCAAAGATTTATATAATTTTACAATTATATTTAGGAAATAAAAGAGAATAACTGATAAAAATATTATAATCATTAGAATTGTTGAGCGGCAAAATAAAACAAATTGGACGACTTCGAAAGTGATGACCCATATATAAATATATATATATATATATATATATATATATATATATATATATATATATATATATATATATATATATATAAATATATATATATATATATATATATATATATATATATATATATATATATATATATCATATCATATATAAATTTCAGCTTTGGTTTAATAACATGCATTTTATTAAAATTTTCGAGTTTTGACTTCTGGACACGCCCAAGGGAACCATCAACGGAGATATGGGATTTCCATTTCACATAAGTTTTAGGGGGAAATTTTGCGTTAAAAAGCACATCTAGCATCAATATGGATTTTGCTAAGGCGTTTTAAGCATGCCTATATTCTGGTCACGTAAGTCTTGTTCTTGGACTATAAGAAAAAAGAGAATAACAATTTAAAAGAAAATCGAGTCAGTTATGGTAGTTCTCTTCCATTTTGATTTTTTTTTTCTTAACCTCAATTAAGTATTATGTTACGGAAAACTTGTCTTGTAGCTTTTTCTCTTACTGTATCTGGATACATTCTAAGGATGCTTCCGTTGATCAATTATTTTACGTTACTGCTATCACAGACTTGTTATTTCTCTTATGAGTATCAATTTTATCTTTAAAATATCATTATGATAGAAAAATATAAAAATTCCAAGTTCACCTATGTTACGATTCGATTCTACTTAACAGAGGGTTTGATATTACTTCTAACGGATTATAAAAGTTGTTAAGTATATTTCATTGAACTCTTTTGGGACATTTTTAATTATATCCTAGTTACAAATCATGTCAATCGTTAAAAATATTTTAAACGAGAATGGCGTCTTAAACGTATTAAAACAGTGATTAAAGCACTCATCAATATGTTAAAATCGGGTATACCATTTGAAATCGTGATAATAAAATAGTGATTTAAATAATATATATATATATATATATATATATATATATATATATATATATATATATATATATATATATATGATTAAATTAGTGAAATATACTGGAAAAATAACACCTAAAGGCTCGAATTTACCTGGCTTATTATTTACATTATTATTGAACGTAATAGACAAAAACTTCAAAATTAGTAAATATATGATATATGTGGATGACCTGCATATATATATTGAGGCCGATGTGAACCACTTAAATGATAAAATTGATAAGATGAATGAACATTTAAAGAGACTGGAAAGATGGTGTGGTAATTAATACAGAGTAGAAGTATGAAACGCAAAAAAATGTAATAATCTACCCGGAATGCACAAACTCAGCAGATATGCAGTAAAATTTATAAAGCGTTATTCCAACTCAGAAAATTAAATTGTCTGCCTTCTATGCTAATTGCGAAAATCATGATAAATACTATGGTTATGCTGTACCTGAATTACGCAAGTATGACCTATACGGATATCAAAGAAAAATTATTAAATATACTTCAAAGAGCCCAGAATGCAGCTGTACGTTACATAACACAAACCCCAATAGATCGACATACCACATCCTACTACAAGCAGATAAATTGGATGAAGATTAAGAAGAGTATTTAATTTATTAACCATTACATGTTAAATATTAAAGAGCAAAACCCCGAGCTATCTTTACTCAAATATGATCTTACACGATGTTCATAATAGAAGTTATAAAGCCTCTAAATATAAAATACTAATATCGAAACATAAAACATCAGTTTTCAATAAATCATTAAAATTTTAAGTGCATGTATAACATTTTACAAGTTTTATTTAAAAAAACGTTTAAATCAATCACTTGAAACAATTAGAAAAAATATGAAAGATATAATAAATAAGGAATAATTTAAACTTTAAAAACAATATTATTATGTAAGAAGGATTTGCTAATATTTGTAAGTAATATATTTTTAATTTTTTGTTATTAAAATCTGTAATGTATATAGTGTATATAAGAGTATTGGAAAAGTTTATAGAGAGTTAAATTTCCCTTTTATGTTTATTTATTTTTATTTTAATCTCAAGTTTGATGTTTTATTTTATTCTGATAATGTAAACATAAAATGTTATTAATATTAGAAATGTATGTATATTAATTACCAACAAAGACCTGACTCAAGGTTAATTATAGATGTATAAATAATTTTAGTCATTGTAAGAGAGGAGTTGGTCCTAAATGTAACAGGTCATTAATAAACTTTATTCTATTCTACTACATTTCACAGATTCCGTATATAAGATTATGTCTAAAATCTTTAGCTTTCTAATCAAATAATATACATCTATATTACTGTTCTAGCTCTCTTACTAGACAAATGCTCCAACCTTCCACTAAACTAAAAAAGGCTCATCTACATGTAGTTGAACATCATAAGGTCGGTCTGGACTTATAGAATTTTTCTCTTCTCCAATCCTTACAATCCAAAATCCTTCCTTAAGTCATCTATATCACGAATGAACTAGTCAATAATGTTCTACATGTTGCTGATCTGTGCCGAATCAGTTACCTCTCCTTCCGCGACAAACTCCATTCCCATTCTACTACCATACTCACTAGTCTCTGTCCTAGCATTCAATTCCTGATAATCCTCCAAGATGCCTGAGAAGAAGAGAGCCCCGAGATCTTTAGTATATTTTTTTAGTGTTGACCATGGGCAGTTTCCCTACAACTTGGTTTCATGACTATTCTATTTTAGAAAATTTACTCGTTGCATTATGTAATGCAGTTCTTAATATCGATGATAAATTAAAATAATGATGATTTCATGTTTAAAAATTACATCAAGAAAGATTTCTGCTTAATTCTCCCATAATCGGTTGTTAAATTAATTAAAAGTATGTATTAACTCGTTCTTTTTTTCAATAATAATTAGATGACCTGCTCAATTATTTTTTTAAATCTGAAAAAATACAGTCAATCCAGAGTGAGGAAATTTAAAATATTAGCATTTAAATGCTATCAGATATGATTATTATTAATATATATTAACTAGAATAAAACCTACATGATATTGAAACTCATTAAATTACACACCCAGGTAAGGAGCTTAGTAAAAATCTTTAGAATCGTTTTATAAAAAATCGTAAAGATAGTGCGAAATACATGGAAAAAAGTGGTTATTCTGGTTTGCCGATTTTGAAGTAATTGAAAGTAAAAAACTGGAGAACGACCACGGTGCACAGGCGTGAAAAAAATTCATTTTTTCGAGGTGCATAAAATATCATTTTCTTCTCACTGTTATTGGTATGGTTATTTTTCCAGTATATTTCACTAATTTAATCATATATATATATATATGATTAAATGATTAAATTATATTGGAAAAATAACCATACCAATAACAGTGAGAAGAAAATGATATTTTATGCACCTCGAAAAAATGAATTTTTTTCACGCCTGTGCACCGTGGTCGTTCTCCAGTTTTTTACTTTCAATTACTTCAAAATCGGCAAACCAGAATAACCACTTTTTTCCATGTATTTCGCACTATCTTTACGATTTTTTATAAAACGATTCTAAAGATTTTTACTAAGCTCCTTACCTGGGTGTGTAATTTAATGAGTTTCAATATCATGTAGGTTTTATTCTAGTTAATATATATTAATAATAATCATATCTGATAGCATTTAAATGCTAATATTTTAAATTTCCTCACTCTGGATTGACTGTATTTTTTCAGATTTAAAAAAATAATTGAGCAGGTCATCTAATTATTATTGAAAAAAAGAACGAGTTAATACATACTTTTAATTAATTTAACAACCGATTATGGGAGAATTAAGCAGAAATCTTTCTTGATGTAATTTTTAAACATGAAATCATCATTATTTTAATTTATCATCGATATTAAGAACTGCATTACATAATGCAACGAGTAAATTTTCTAAAATAGAATAGTCATGAAACCAAGTTGTAGGGAAACTGCCCATGGTCAACACTAAAAAAATATACTAAAGATCTCGGGGCTCTCTTCTTCTCAGGCATCTTGGAGGATTATCAGGAATTGAATGCTAGGACAGAGACTAGTGAGTATGGTAGTAGAATGGGAATGGAGTTTGTCGCGGAAGGAGAGGTAACTGATTCGGCACAGATCAGCAACATGTAGAACATTATTGACTAGTTCATTCGTGATATAGATGACTTAAGGAAGGATTTTGGATTGTAAGGATTGGAGAAGAGAAAAATTCTATAAGTCCAGACCGACCTTATGATGTTCAACTACATGTAGATGAGCCTTTTTTAGTTTAGTGGAAGGTTGGAGCATTTGTCTAGTAAGAGAGCTAGAACAGTAATATAGATGTATATTATTTGATTAGAAAGCTAAAGATTTTAGACATAATCTTATATACGGAATCTGTGAAATGTAGTAGAATAGAATAAAGTTTATTAATGACCTGTTACATTTAGGACCAACTCCTCTCTTACAATGACTAAAATTATTTATACATCTATAATTAACCTTGAGTCAGGTCTTTGTTGGTAATTAATATACATACATTTCTAATATTAATAACATTTTATGTTTACATTATCAGAATAAAATAAAACATCAAACTTGAGATTAAAATAAAAATAAATAAACATAAAAGGGAAATTTAACTCTCTATAAACTTTTCCAATACTCTTATATACACTATATACATTACAGATTTTAATAACAAAAAATTAAAAATATATTACTTACAAATATTAGCAAATCCTTCTTACATAATAATATTGTTTTTAAAGTTTAAATTATTCCTTATTTATTATATCTTTCATATTTTTTCTAATTGTTTCAAGTGATTGATTTAAACGTTTTTTTAAATAAAACTTGTAAAATGTTATACATGCACTTAAAATTTTAATGATTTATTGAAAACTGATGTTTTATGTTTCGATATTAGTATTTTATATTTAGAGGCTTTATAACTTCTATTATGAACATCGTGTAAGATCATATTTGAGTAAAGATAGCTCGGGGTTTTGCTCTTTAATATTTAACATGTAATGGTTAATAAATTAAATACTCTTCTTAATCTTCATCCAATTTATCTGCTTGTAGTAGGATGTGGTATGTCGATCTATTGGGGTTTGTGTTATGTAACGTACAGCTGCATTCTGGGCTCTTTGAAGTATATTTAATAATTTTTCTTTGATATCCGTATAGGTCATACTTGCGTAATTCAGGTACAGCATAACCATAGTATTTATCATGATTTTCGCAATTAGCATAGAAGGCAGACAATTTAATTTTCTGAGTTGGAATAACGCTTTATAAATTTTACTGCATATCTGCTGAGTTTGTGCATTCCGGGTAGATTATTACATTTTTTTGCGTTTCATACTTCTACTCTGTATTAATTACCACACCATCTTTCCAGTCTCTTTAAATGTTCATTCATCTTATCAATTTTATCATTTAAGTGGTTCACATCGGCCTCAATATATATATGCAGGTCATCCACATATATCATATATTTACTAATTTTGAAGTTTTTGTCTATTACGTTCAATAATAATGTAAATAATAAGCCAGGTAAATTCGAGCCTTTAGGTGTACCACGGACTTGTATTGCTTTGTATGTTTCATTATTTTGTACTGAGTTGATAATCAAACTTCTGTTGTTCAAGTTTGATTTTATTAGATTTAACATATTATATTTCATACTACAGCACTTCAATATGGCTAATAATAATTTATGATCTATGGAATCAAATGCTTTGCTAAAATCAATCAGTACCAAAACAGTCACTTTTATACACGTATCTTCGTAGATAGAGTGATGAATAACCATAGAACTAAGTGACTGTAGTGGATATTATTATAACAGATTATTTAATCAAAGACATGGCTCTATTGAAAATCAATAACATTTTTTGACCCCCTTTTTAATCTCTAACCTTATACAAAAGTTCTTAAATTGATTTTAACAGGGATGATAATAAAAATCGTGTGTCGCACGTACCGAATATTGTTATATTAAATATAATATTTTAAAATACCATTTATATACATTACCATGTATATTTAATGTTATTATTTATTAGTTATAGTTATACGGAGGGATATGTAAGCATCGATTTGTAATATTTCTTTCAAATACTACCTGTCAATACTGAGAGGAATAATATGTTTGCGATAGTGTTTTTTTTTATTTTTGTTTCTCTCCTACCTGTATCCTGAAAGAGAATATACACAAAATAAAAATGGCGAAGCTTTCTGGTATTCACATCGGTATTTGGATAGCCTGGCCGGTACCCCTGAGGCTACCTCCCATCTACACTAGGCTATGCATGTCAATAGCTTCTTTCCTCTATACTACCTATATATTATATATATATTTCCAAAATTTTAATAGAATAATAATAATTACTATTTATATTTTGTCCCACATTATATAAGAAATCTGCATAAATCGCATTTTACGTTAATGTAGGGTTAGTTAAAATCGCTAATTCCAAATGATTTATCTTATCCTTAATCATATTAATTATTCATTTATTATTTTATTAATGAATTTTTATGTACATTTTTAAAGGAAATACATGTTTTAGTTAACCCTGAGTCTAGGTCACCAGCTAACCAACCCCAAATGTTATGCGTATTTGTGAATAATTATAAATTCTTTATTTATTCTGGGACAAGTCCCTTTAAAATAATATTACAAAATATATAAAAAAAGCTTTAGTGTCTTAAAGTACAACAATAAAACAAACACGAAAAAATAAAAGTGAACAATAATAATAAATTAAAAAGTAGCTTCTAATAATAGAAATTATATTCGTTAACAACAAAATTAGGGAAAAAAAATATGTGCATATATAAAAATCTTAATAACAATGTTTAATTAAAAGAGCATTGTAATCTTGGTAGGATATTGATGAAATAAAAAGCTAAATGTCCAACTTCAAGACAAAATAAAATATTGTATTTAAATAATCGGTTCTATATAGTTTTTTTTTTAATAGGAATTATCAATTTTATTTAGAGCTCTTTGAGAATTCAAGAGATAGTAAGTGATCGAATAGGCGGAATATGAAGATCGGGAGAGTATTAAAGAGATGAATGTATGAAGGAATGGAATTCCATACGGAGCAGGACCGGATGAGGAAAGATCTGTCTACAGATGCTGTTCGAAGGGGCGTTATCAGGTCTGAAGGCCGCGAAAGAGTGTGAACGGAGGATTTATATAAAAACATATTTGAGATGTACGATGTATTAATTTCCTTATTTTTTCTTATTATATATATATATATATAAGAAAAAAAAATATATTATTTTTTTTTCTTTATTTTTTCGTAATATTTGATTAGATCATTTGGAGATCAACATGGTAGACTAATTCGAAGCACATTTCAATTTCTTATTCCTTCTTCTTTTTTCCTAAGAAGCCTTCCTTATCTATTCATAAAACCGCTGTTTTCATTTATCCGTCCACTTGGTTGCCGTTCTTACACTCTTTTTCTCCAAATATTTTTAATTTCTCTTTCAAATGGTTTCGTCTTTTGTCTCATTGTTCCGGTAAATTTCTTTATTGCTTTTTAGTCTGTACTATCCTTCACTGTTCTTGGCTGGTCCCATAATTTTCCTTAACATTTTCCTCTCATTTGTTCCCAAGTCTTTCAGTTTTCTCTAACATCAGATTCCGGTTTTATTACTGAGTTTTAATGTCTGAATTTACTGTTCCAAGATATACATTTTTTGTTTTACGTTTGTCTGGTCCATGCCAGTGCACTAAAAATTTTATTTGTTCCTGATTTTATCAACTTTGTCTAACCCGTTCTCAGTGATAATTTCTACCAAATATTTGAATTGGTCAACTTTTTCAATTTTTCTATATTTTGCATCCCCAAACTTCCTTTTTAGGAGGTCACTTGTCATTAGCTTATTTTTTTTTTTTTTTTTATGACATTTGTAATCCGGTTCTTTCTGCGATTTCCTTCAGCGAATTAATTTATTTTTTCTTATTATTATTATTTTACTGATTCTATTTACTTCTAAAAAAAAAAAAAAAAAAAAAAAATCCATATTCAAACATTATATGGTAGAGTGTTTCTTTCATTCTTAATTTATAAATGTTTTACTGTGTGGATTATTATTTGTATATGTTATTCTCCTTAATCTTATCTTCTACCGTTGGTCAGTGTAGAGGATCCTACCTATATAGTCTGATCCTAACTCATCTATTCTGAACGAGCTGCCCACTCCACTCCACTCCACTCCATGATCCGCCTCTCGAAATCCTCTCTGACGCCACTTTCCCATGTCTTTCTAGGTCTTCCTCTTTCCCTATTTCTACCCACTCTCGCTTCGAACACTATTTTGCCCAACCTATACTCCATTCTTTTTACATTGCGAAACCAGCGTAACCTATTTTCTTCTATCGTATTTTCGACAGTCTTTACTCCAATATTACTCCTCAAAAACCTTACGACGTTATTCATCGTTCAAAAGAAAGCGGCCCTGTTTTACATCAGTAATGAACCTTTAGAAGGATAATAGTTTTATAAATTCTAACCTTTAAGTTTTTAGACAGAAGCCCCAAGCTATGGAATTTCTCGCCTTTAAATGGGACTTTATTTCCTCGAAGACGTAGGAAAAACCACATTGGTAGTCTCAGCGTATTCCGTGGTTCGACTAGTTAGTAATGACGAGATTATTTTATAACTTACGGTGAGATGAGAGATCCCAAGATAGTTGTTATAGTCCGTCCTCGGTCCTTTTTTGTTATTCGGGATAAGTATTGATACATTCCATTCATTCATTTTCCCTTATCATTTTAACTTAAACATGTATTTTCGAAACGTAAAATGAAAGGGAAGAGATTAGTTGTTATTTTCCGTATTTAAAATACCGTCAGAGTATTGTTTAGTTAGAATTATTTAGAATATCATCAGATTTAATTAATTAGAATACCGCCAAAGTATTGTTTAAGAGTATTTAATATCTCAGTCGGATCCGCTATTGTATTGTTATTTGCATCCCTAACCCCATTCAATAGGGGTTCGAATAATTTATCCGATTTGTTTATACCTTTGAACATCTCTCATAGATTATTTTCGCTTCTATGTTATTCTATTTTTATTATTGTGCTTTTAGATACTCTCTTTTCTTATTTTTTAGGAATTTTAAAGTCTCAATTTTTACTACCAAGAAGTAGGCCAAGTTATGATCGCTTGGATTATTTAAGGCTTAGCGTTTTTTTTTTTTTTTTTCACACATATTTTGATAGTCACCGTCAGACCAGAGTTTATTCTGTTTATTTTTAATTTTTCTTAGACACAAATTACCGACCTCTTCAGTATTATCCCTGATCCTTTCCTATAATTTGATTATATCTTCGCGTTCCTCGATTGATGATTATAAAGCTTCAAACCTGTTTTTTACTTCTATCGCAAATTGATCCCTGATTCTGAGATTGTTCAATTTAACTAAATCACAATATTCAGGATGAATACATTTCTGTGCCCTCTTTTTTGTATTGGGTTTTTGTTTCGCGATTACTAATTAATGATCAGATCTGATTCTGCACCAAGATACGATCTCACCTTGAGTTTGCTTCTTGTCTATTTGTTTTTACATATATTTTTTATTTCTTGTGATTTATTTTATTATCATGTTATAAGTAGTTTTTACAGTTTCTTTTTTTCTTATGTTACAAATATTACACTCCTTTTGATGATATATATATATATATAACGGTCTGATAATAAATATCTAACGCACAACTCGCTTTAATTCTTAAAAGTACTTTATTTTTGTAAAAAAAAAAAAATTAAAAAAAATGATACTGTTTCAGTGGAGTGGTTTGGTAAATCCTTGAAAATTTACATAAGAAGTTAAATTTATCCGGAAGATTAAACTTTATTTCTCAATCTGAACTCTAACCTAGGTTCAAAGCGAATCCCCAGCAAAAGGAAAGGAGAAGATTGAATCGAAGAAAGCAGATGTATAATTCAACATCGACCCTACTCAGTCTCGTCTTCCAGGCTAATATAGTCTCCATTCGACTACATAATCATACGTCAAGTAAATAAAATGAAATACAAAATAAAAATATATAAGTATATATATATATATAAATATATATATATATTATATATATATATATATATATATAATATATATATATTATATATATATATACTTACTCCTTTTTTAATAATCACGGTTAACGTAGCTTGACAGATCAAGTAAAATAAATTCGAAGAATGATATTCATTTTTGTTGAAAACATTTATATTAAATAATATGATAAAATAAAATTGTTATAATTTAAAAATCAATGACGTTCATTCAGTTTTCATTAATCTTGACGCTCAAAATTTGAAATTTTAATAATTTTCTAACCATTTATTCTCTCTTCTTTCATAAAAAAAATAACGTGGATGAAATATATTTCTAGGAAATACATTTAGTGTTGCAGCGGTTTCAAGCCATTTGTACGGCTGGATATGTATCCCATGTGTGTTGGGAAAATATTTCTAATTCTTGTAATTTTAAAGATATCACATAAATATCACACAAACTGACATTACGATAGGAGTATTTTTGTATATTTTGTCACCACATAACATTGCCAACATGAGGATGAAAGTGGTTTGAAAAATTCTTGAAAATGAAGAAAAAAACAGACATTTAGCTAAATAAAAGTATACAAAGAAAAAGAGACTCACCTTTGATTATTTGTTTCTATATAACTTAGTCAAAATTATACTTGCTTTAAATAATTCGATATTGAGAGCATAGTCATTTTTTCGTATATAAATTTTCCAAAAATTGACGAAAATTTATTTTTTGTGATGTTTACACATAAATGGTTATAGATAATTGGTACTATGCGAGACCGTGGGATTGTTCATCAATACTGAATATACAAAGATCATGACATAATCAAGGCAAAGAGAAGTAAAAATCAGGTCATCGGTTTTGTCAATCAATACATCTACCTAGGTCAATCCACCTCATTTTTTTAAATCTAATTTATATATTTATTTATTCGTATGTATTAGAATTTGTCACAAAGTACAATAATAATATCGCTAAAGGATCACATTCATACAATATTTACAATATAAACAAAAAGGAAAATCAAATTACATAAGATCAAACCAAACTAAATAAACTTATACAATAACAAAATTTATAGATAAAATTAATACAAATAAATGATGTTATCAAATAAATAAACAAAACACGTCACATTTATACGTATGTTCAATATTTACAATCATCTAGGGAACCCCGGGCGGGCCTAGTCTCCCCACTTGTGGGAGGACAATCAGAGTCCTAAGGATCCCAGCGCCTCCCTCTTAGCCGCATCACTGGTGATAGCCAGTGGAAGCTAAGTGAGAGCACCATAGCCACAATCACACCGCACTCCTCATCATTTAAAATCAAGAAAGAAGAAATAAATATAAGAACAAATATGGTGTAGAAAAAATATTGAAGTTTTAAAATAGTATTTCAAAGTCAGCTACCTCCAGCATTGAAGGCTACAGTCCTAGAAACTTGTGGGAAAAAAACAGACTTGTACCTCCCAATGGAGAGGCTAATTGTTCTGTATAGGATGAAATAAAAGTAGTATTATTATTATAATAAAGAATGATGAAAAGCGGTTAAAGCTAGAAGATTTTTCTAGATAATAATGAAATAGATTATTTAATAAAACACACATTTCTATCGAAACATAACGTTAATAATTCTTAAACCATTTCACTCCCACTTCTTATATATAATATATATAGTAGAGAAAGTATTGCGATCGTGAAAATTTTTGAATTCCAGTTTTCATCGAAAATACATATTTTAGGGTCCCCTGAGTCCAAATGAAAAAGTTCTGTTAGTGTTTCCGTGTGTATGTGGTACGTCTAGAGCTAAATGAAAAGTAGTAAAAACTGAAATTAGATATTTTATAATACTAAAATTTAAAAGATTAATTAATTGATGTAACGTCTGAGTTGTCACATCATTTTTTTTTAATGATCTTTGCTGACAGGTAGCATTTTGCACCTTTTTACGATTTTGATTAAACTTGCTATATCGATGTGAAATCGAGTAAAATATGATGCAGTGTAGATATCATTCTAATTGAAATAGTATAAAATTGCTTAATAGCGAAGTTTTGTATTTTCTTCTTATGTACCGTTAGTTTTGTACTATCCAAAATATTAAACATATCATTTTATTAGAATAGATAAAGGAAGAATAACTATACAATTTGAACGAATTGAATTCAACTAAAGGATGAAAGAGCTAACATATTTTTCGTATACGATTTTTGTGGTTTAGAACATATGAACATAAATATAGATGTATAATATACTTTTAAACGGTATGATGTTAAAAAAAACATATTATATTATACACAAAATTGTAAAAGTTTACTGAGAGTGATGAAAATCTGATAGATGTAACTGACTGTCGTAGATAATAATAAAATAGATTCTTTAATAAAACATACGTTTCTATTGAAACAGTAATTACTTCATTAAAAATTTGTTTTCATTTTAATATGCATTTTAACAACAGAGGTAATTGAAAATCGTGTATTGTGCACACCAGATTTTTTATAAGTATTTAACACTTAATCATGTATATGAGTGATACCCATGTTCTATCTCTACTATGCACTACACCGTACACAGTTTAGTCTGCTTATTTAGTTAACAGCTTTGAGTAGGATTAAAGGATGAAAAGAAGTGGAAAAGCTGAATGAGGCGATTTTTCAGGGCGGCAGGTAAGTTTGAAATTAGTCTGAATTGCGAGGCTGTCTCCCAGAATAATCCACCCTTGTCTCTTTAATAGTATTTCACTTTATACAAGGATCATTTAATTTGCATCTGAGTACTAGCCATTTTATTATTAAACATAAGAAAATTTTATTATATATTTGTTGATAAATATGGACGTATTTTACACAGCAATATAGTGTAAAAAATATTAATATATATCTAATATATAAAAGTCTCCTATCACGATGTTTTTGATCGTACATTTTTAAAGCAGCTGGACTGACTTTTATGAAATTTCGAAAATATATTTGGTAGGTATAAAAATTGGGGCTAAAGTATACTTCATACGGTGATTCTGGGTGACCCTATGCAAACAACTTTTTTTTTTACGAAATTGTTTTGCTTTTTTATTTGCCATAAAAAAAAAACCTACAGCAACAATTGTTCACCATATTTCTATCACCTTCACATTTTTAATATCAATTTTAGTATTTTTGTATGAATAATATCCAAATAAATTTAAAGTCTTTTGTATTACAAAAGTATTATCAAATTGATTACAAATTGTATTATCTGGATCGGGCAACACACGACTTATCTCGGCTGTCAAAATCAATTCATGACCTATTAAAAATACATAAAGTTAGAATTTCAAACTTGAAAAAGGTTTAAGTTGATTAAAATAAAAAGTTTATGCAGATTCGTTTAAAACATATGATTTAGAATAAATAATATCACAATATAAAATTTTATAAGTATAAATAAATAAGTATAAGCCCTATTCGTCACTTTATAGTACCTTTTACAAAGTTGTGTATAAGATAATATTTGTTTCTAAAACCTTTAGCTTCCAAACAGTGTTTGTTAAAGCTGGTTTGTAGTTAAAATATAAAAAATACATTTAATTAATATGATTATTTAATTAATGAAATTTTTCATTTTTTTTTTATCTGCGGTCATCATCTACAGCGTTCCATTCCTCTTTCTATCATAGGTCCCAATCTCACACTCTTACAATCCGTTAATTTTTAATTAATAACTAAAATATTTACTATTAATACCTTTTATGGCAAAACAACGTTTGGCGGGTCAGTTAATATATTTATTATGGACAAAATTGGATTTAGAAAATTTTCCATAATCATACGTGGACAATGGGAGATAAATAAAACCCAAAAATTGTTAGAACTTTCAATTTTATTAATATTTACAGTCTCTCATAATCAAAATTTATAAAAAACATGTTTAGTAACATTACTGTTTAGTAATTATACTTCATTTTCTTCTTCCACCTTATTAAGTAAATTTACAAATATAACTATGAAACACACTGACAAATGCATTCTTCAAACATTCAAAATCTTTCAATTCATTTAAATAAATTTATTTT
The DNA here is from genome assembly GCA_023052935.1 of Piezodorus guildinii. NCBI lineage: Eukaryota > Metazoa > Arthropoda > Insecta > Hemiptera > Pentatomidae > Piezodorus > Piezodorus guildinii. The sequence goes on along the minus strand of CM041293.1, from coordinate 137,540,345 downwards.
AAATTAAAAAAAAATATTTCAAGTATTAAATTGATAATTTTATATTAACAATCAGACCAAGAATATAACATAATAAACATAGATGTTCCGAAAAATGGTATATAATAGTTATATTTTATTTATTAGTCATATAAACTGAAAGCAATTAATAATGATTACCGAATAATTTTAAGTAAGCATCAAACTGTGGCTATGATCATTAAATGAAGGGTGTAGTATAGATGTTTGTTAATTCGAATCTAAATAATAATTTAAAAAAAAAAATGATTAAAATAGATATATAAGCAGTTGGTGAAAAACAATTATATTTATATAGTTCAGTACTACCTTAATTATTTAATTTTAAGTTGATATAAAGACTAATTTGTTTTTCTCTATTAACATAATTTGAAAAAAAATAAAATATCAAATAATTTCTTTTCAATATTTCGGGAAGTAATCTTCATGGTATTCAATTATTTACTGTACCTTCAATATTACAATAATTATTTCAAATTCAAACACACACTCATATATATATATATATATATATATATATATATATATATATATATATATATATATATATATATTATTATTTTTATGTTTTATCGACACTAAATTCCGAAGATGAGTGGACTAAAACGCATAAAAAAATATTGTATGATATTTTAATAATAATTTTATGAAAATGGAATGACAAAATAAATATTTATTTTAAACAAAATTTAAATAAATTTGTTATTCTTCCGATGGAGTCGGTATGATACTGAATAATGAAAATAAAAACTATAAAAAACATTCATAATAGTACCAACAACAAGATGTATTCTTCCACATATCAATATATTTTTCATTTTAAAATTATATAAATCAAAATCTAATTTTCCTTCCAAGATTGAAAATCGTAACATTACGTTAAAATTACCCATGACTTTTGTTTTTCCATATTTGTTTCTTGCGGCTAGGTTTATTATATTTTAATTTTTAATTGAAACTCCCTATATTTCGATCAATAATAATAATATTGGCCAAATGAATTTCAAAAAATTCATCATGTTAAAACCTAATTTTTAAAACAATTAGGCCGTCTAAATGCAAACTAGTTAGTAAATAACGTTTTTTTTTTTTTTTTTATTATTTTATATTTAATTATTGAGTGTTTCTCTATAAACAGCTTATATTTACCCTTTTAGTGCTTCACAAATTTATGTATTCTGTAAGTCAAATATTTTTTTTTATGATTTGTAAACTTATTTTACAAAATGAAATACATAAATTAGCAGAAAGTATAATCTGAGATTTAAAAAGCTACTAGGACTAAAAAATAAAGGGTTCTATAAAACTTTTACTCACAATAATATAAAAAATTGAGAATTTGATTACTAAAAGATACTAGAAGACATTTTATAAAAAAATTATATATTGACATATTTGTATTAATTTTATTTTATCGAAATCAGTCACTCAATTTCGTGTAAAAAATACAGTGGCCTTAAAAAGATCGGTGAAATATTTCAGTTTTTTTTTTTTTTTTTTTATAATATATTAAAAGAACATGTTTAAACATTTTATTACTTGACGCATAAATAAAGCTATGAATATAAAAAGAAGAAAGAGAAAAAACAAAACTCCATTCTGTGGATAAGTCGCTTATAATTAGTATGAGATTTGACATACAATAAAGCTATATCATCTGGCCAGGAAACTAAATTAATTAAAAAAAAAAGAAATACTTCACATAAATATAAAAATAATATATAACAGAAATAAGTTTTGGTTCTCTTGGAAGGCATATGAAGGTCGGAAAATCGGAAAGTAGTTTCTTTTGTGAATGGATTAAGAGTTTGAACTGTAATACTAACTAAAAACAATTTAAATTTCAATGCAAAAATAATAAAATAAATTAATTCAATGGGAGATTTTCGAAATAAAAAAAAAACTCTCATAAACTGGATATAGTACTTTTTGTATATTAATTGTTTCTTTATTAATCAACTCTCATAAATTCACCCTGTACAGAAATTTTTCATTTTCTCTTACATATTTACATTCAACAGTAATACACCAATATTTAATAAATGCTCCGTTTATCATATTTACAACTATTTACACATACAGTTAGTTACAACATATCTGTTAATAATTAAAATTACATTTAGTTGACATCCAAAATATTATTCTTTTTTCTCATTAGTAGGTATATATTACCTCGTAGATTTCATTAATATATAATGTTTTTAGGGAAGTCAGCTGAGAGCAGACAAGATGGCAGATAGTAACGTGAGTAGCCCTAAGTTTGCTGCAGTAGCTGCGCTTCCGTGCTGCATCGCCGCTGGTGTCTCTCCTGTAGATAGAAAAAAAATTAATAACAAATTGTTTGTAAATTTACTTAATATATATTCTGGTATAATCCATATCTATAAAAGAATGTCCCATTTTACTCGCATCTGGTCATCGCAGTATTTCAAAAATTACAATCGTTTATTTCACCTAAAAAAAATGTATTAAAATTGTTGATCCTCTATTCCAAAGTGTTCTAAGGTAAATATCTTTTAAATATTGTATGACAATGTTAATAGTTTTCAGTCCCTCAGTGTTCTCAATCATATTTCTATACATTAATTAAATATAATTTAATTGTGATAGATATGTCTAATTAAACATTAATAATAACTGCTTTGATTAACTGAGCTACTTAATTTTAAAAAATATATACATATAATTAATTTATTTATAATTAAGTTATTTGTGTTATATTCTAAACATTCAGACAAACGTTAACAAAGCTCATGACAATATCATAAAGTGATGGTCCGATAAGAACTCAAATAGGGTCCCAACCTGCCTCATTTATGAAATTCAAAGGAAATTCTGTTAAAAGCCGCGACTATAAAGCTATAAGGATGAGACGGTTTAGGAAACTACTAAATATGGATCAGTACTAATCGCAGTTACAGCCCTTATAAATAATTGAACGTTTAGGTCCAGGAAGGATTTGCAATATATCCTCTTCAAGGCAGTAAACCTTTGATCATTAAATGAACGTCTCTTCTGTGAACGTATCTGCTAAGATAAACTTGTTCAATACAAGTTCGAAATGTTTACTTTTAATTCATTGCGATATAAAAATAAAACAATTAACAATTATTTGTATGTAACTGTTTAAGAAATGATTATAACAAATATTTAAAATCTTCTATTAAGACCACAATACTTTTGTAAGAAGTATTAAAATTGTCTGCTGGTATCATTAATTCCTCTCTTGTGTGTTATTTTACAATATCACTAAAAATCGGTGCCATTGCTCTAAACTCGATTTTCATAGATTATATAGCTTTAAAAATCTGGTTAGTGCAACACACACGACTTTCACTTACCTCCGTTATTTATATCAATTTAGGAATTTTTAAATACATTTAGAGATAAAAGTTAATTTTAAAAAAAAAATAATTAAATCAAATTTCTACAGAAACATGTGTTCTATTAAAAAATCGTTTATGAAATTATCTAATTATCTATTTCATCACTCTTTATCAACTTTTACAATTTTCTATACGGGATCACTTGTAGCTGGGTGGCTAGCGTAACAGCCTCCCATGCTAAAGGTCACGGGTTCAAACCCGCAGGTGGTCCTAGGATTTTTTAATGGGAGTAAAAAATCCTTTGTTACGCCGTCCTTCGGAGGGGACGTTAAAAGGTGGTCCCGAGCCTGTGCGATGTCAGGTACTCGTTAAAGATCCCTATCCTAATAAAACCTGGATAGGCAAAATTTAGGACTCTCACTGTAGCATCGTCCGATTAGCCATAGTAGCATAAAGTGACGTTAAATAAATAAACAAACAAACATACAATTTTCTATATAAAATATTATTTGTCCTAAAATCTTTAGCTTTCCAACGATATATTATATATGTATATGACAGTTATTATGCTCAAAAACAAAAAAATGCAATAAAAAATGTTTTTTTCAGTTTTCTCCTTTAGTCAGATATCGAATTCGTTCAACTTATATATTTACATGTTTTTTTTTTTATCGTTGATAACAAGATTTTATTGTTATTTTTATAGTATCTATAAAATTAAAGGTACTTTAAAGGAAGAAAATTTAATATATCGGCATCTAATTCCTGTCCGACAATTTCAATCAGGATGAAACCTACATCATATTAAAGCCCATCAAATTTGACTTCGATATAGTGAGTTTAATCGTTACAGCCGTTTTTGAGAAAATCTTAAAAAAGTGTAAAATGCATGGTACAACAGGCTCTTCTGGTTAGCCGAATTTGATGAAAAAGATTCTGTAACATCTCGGGCGTATAGTTGTCTTAAATATGAAATTTCAGTTTCATAGCACTTTTTGTTTCCACCCGAGAGTAACCAAACACAGACCTTTTTGCGGGACTTGGTCATTTGGACTCAGGAGACCCTAAAACTTGTATTTCCGTCGAAACTGGAATTCGAAAATTTTCACGATCGCAACAGTTTTCCTTACTATTTCATATGTAGGTAAGTGAAAGTAAAAATTACATTAAAAAAAATATTTTAGCTCTTTTCTGCTTTTATTGAACGTTCGTTTTAATATTTAGCAGTATTTATTAATACTAATAAAGCGATATAGTTATATTTTTAGAGTATAAAAATTAAAAGTACTTTATGTAAACAAACTGTCAGAATATTTTAGTCAGAATGAAACCTACATGATATTCAAGCCCATTAAATTATACATCTATATCGACAGGTTATTAAAAATCCTTAGAGCCGTATTTGAGAAAATCGTAAAAACGTACAAAATATCATACATAAAGTAGTTCTATTGATCAGCTGAGTTTGGTGAAAACGTTGATGTAACATGTCTGACCTACATACACCTTTATAAAACGTGTACTTCCGGTGAAAACTGGAATTCCAAACTTTTCATAATCACAATACTTCATTGTGATCATGAAAAATTAATTTTATGATGCGATTAGAGATTAATTTTATTATGCGCTGACGTTTTGCTGTTATTGTATACCATTATAAGAGATGACTGGAAGTTGGGAACATAGAACAATTAGGAAGCTGGTCTGAAACTTTAATACATAAAACCATTTATGTCCTGTATTTTCCTGTAAAAAGATATGCTAACTGCTTTCTTTATATCATACGTTAATCAAGGTATTTAAAAAAAAAATAAAAGTAGTCATAATTATTAAACTATTGTAAATAACACCACAGGTAACAGCACGAATATGGAGGAAATTTTTATGGGGGGGACATTATAGCCCCTAAAATGCAATTTATCATGCCTTTAAAACTTTTTATATATTTTAACAAATGGCTTTTACGGTAAAAAACAATATTTTTTTAAACATATTTATTGATATTTACAACTGTATTAAATAAAAATACATCTTGTAAATGAAACTGTTATGAAATACATGTAGAGAGACTACCCAGTGGCAGCACTCGAAAGATATTCTAAACTAGAAGGTCCCGAGGCCATTTCATTTTCAGGCGCCTCGGAGGATTATCCGGAATCGAAGAGGAAGAACGGATTGAAACTAGTGGGTTAGAGTGGGAATGGAGTTTGTCATGAAAGGATTGATACCTGGACCGGGCCAAATCAGTAACATAGGGAACATTAAGGTCTTTATGGATAAGTTTATTCGTGACAAAGTAAGGAGCGTTGAGGATTTTACGAAGGATTTTGGATTGTAAGGATTGGATGCGGGAAGAATTTGATTGTTTAGTAGAGCCCCAAAGCTCTACTCCACAAGTCCCGATTGGTCCTATAATAATCATGTAGATGAGCCTATTGTAGTTCAGAGGAAGGTTTGATCGTTTGTCTAGTAAGTGTTGAAGTAGCCTGAAGCGGCGAGCAGTTTCTTGTCGTTTTAGTCGTGTATGTGGATTCCAAGTTAGGCGTTTGTCAAGAAGAAGTCCTAGGTATCGGATCTGTTCAACGGGAACTAGTTGAGGGTAATTAAAGGATACTTTAGGGCAGGAGGTCAAAGGTTTACGGAGAAGGGTAAAGGTTATTTGATGGGATATGTTGGAATTTATTTTTATTCTCCAGTTCTGACACCATACTTCTAGGTCTTTGATGTGGGCTTGCAGGGTATGTGAGGAAATAAATGGATCTTTATGAACTGATAACACGCAGGTGTCACCGACAAAAAAAAAATAATAATATTAACCTAAAACATAAAAACTAATATTTTTTCATGCTTTGTAGTAGTTATGAATTTGAATAAACTATTCAACAGGTTTATGAAATGTTTCGGGATCGAATATACTATTTGCAATTTAACAATAAAAAAATGTTTACCTTTGAACTTTTGTGGTTTTTCGAATATTTTTTTTTTATGAAAGCAATTCGATGTTTATCTTCAGTTAAATAGCAAATAATTGTAAACAATATTTAAGAAGTTCTGTAAATTTATTCAAAAATCAATCAGCGATGTATCACTATTACTGTAAATAATTGTTTATCATCAACCAATACCGAACGATGGTATATAATAAAACCAACAGATAATAAAAACATTAATTTAAGATTAAATTAAACGTTTCTATTCATTTATCTCAGAATGAGGTAGGCTTTTGTCTGTTGCAAATCGAAATCGACTGCTTTTATGCAGGTTACCCTTCGGCTTCTGGTTTGGTCTTATCATCAACTGATAACGGTCATTGTCGCGAACGAAGCGATATCTAGCGATACGGTAGTTAGTTAGGCACCGCTAATGACAGTACCTTTGTCGTCCGGCCCGAAGGACCAAAAACAGGTTTCCGTGTGAACGTAGAAGAATTCTTCCTCATAAACACTGAACATATCGGAGTTGGCGTAAAAACAAGCTAAAAATTATTTAACAATTATTACTTATTCCCTCACGTTTGCTTTAAATCGTTAATAAACTAAATATATTATTTATCAAAAAATCTTTCTACCACTGACAGTCAGGTTTTTATTTTGTTATAACATTCATTATTGAATTTTTAGAAGCTTTTGACCCTGTTCTATATTGATTTGTAATTAATAATAATTTTATGTTTGTATAACAATTTTACGTATTGCCATAAGAAAATTGAGATGTTCCATCTTTTTCAGTTTTATAATCTTAATTATTTGATTGTATCAAGTAAGTTTTTATTGATTTTTATTATCTCAAAAAAATAAAGTGAAAAAGTAACATGTAAACATTTATAATATATATATATATATATATATATATATATATAGATAAAATTATATACATATTATATATTATATTACAGGATGAATCATAAAAAATAAAATTAATATCAGAAGCTGAGTAATAGATTCATTTTAGTAAATTATAAAAAAATATATTGAGATCCGTTATTTGTTTATAGAAAGTGCTTTCAGATAACAATAGAAAAGTTATTTCTTAATTTTATATTAAAATGCATATAATAATATGATCGTTGAGAATCACAGGGAGGAATTATTCCATGAAGCGATCAGGGAAAGAAACAATAAAAACAATCTAACTATATACTGTCAGACAAAGTTTCAACAATTAAAATATGAAATTATTTATTTACTACATTACCACCATTTACGACAAGAGTAGTTCATCTATTTCTTACTTCGAGGGCTCTAGTACCAAATTATTCATTTTTTATTGGATCCGGCCTACACTACAACTCGGTATGTATTTCATTTATATTATATTCCATTATGATTCCCCTTCTACTTCTACCATGACATTAATACTCACAAAAAATGATATCCACTTTATCACATATTTTGATGTTTCCTATCTTATGTGGATATTGATATTTTAGTAAATTATATTTTCATAAAATGTTCTGATAAGGTCTTTCATTAGTATAATAAGGTCGTTGTAATTTAATTACTCGTCTTCATATATGAAATAAATAGTAAGATTGAGGATTGCTTTCGTAAAAATTTGGAATTCCAGACGTAATTGTTTCTTTTCCAGACCGTCACCCAGACTAATTCCTTCTCGCAATGTTATATAAAAATGATCCACTCCTATCTGTATAGATACTTCTGTAAGTGATTAGGATAAATAACCTAATTTATGCAAAGCAAATAAAAAAACCGCTGCAAATAATTACACAATGGTTTATTATTTCCAAACTACAATATTATGGTATAACTGTTTACATAGCTATTGATAGGCAATTAAGTAATAGGAAAAGAAATTATTCAAAGGATAATATCATATCACTACCACTGATTTCAAAACTCAATATCTCAGCTAGTTGTTAACAAATTTCTATGATTCTTTTTTTCATTTTGTCGAAAATTTGATTCTCATTTTAATGGAACTAAAAGCAAAATTATTACTTTTTTAATAATTGATTAGGAGAAATAGAGTTAAAAAAAAAAGAGTAATGAATTCTCCATCTTCGAAAATAGCGTAGTTAGAAGCGTATAAGCGAGATTTCAGTTTTTTCATTTTTTATTTTTATGTCCATCGCGCTCTACTGATTCTAAAAATCTATACATACCATTTTCTATCGTCAAAAATAACTGAGTTATGAGCATATTTATGTGTAAAATTTCAATTTTTTTCTTCTCTTATTTATACTTACCTATTTATTCATTCATTCATTCATTCATACCTATTCGCGGTTTTCCAGTTGAAAAAAAAACTGATACATTTTGTCTATATCTTAAAAAATAATATAGTTATTGAACTAAATCACTTTGATCGGCTGCCATTTTAAAACTAACCAGCCGATATCAACGTCTGGGTGTAAGGATCATCGTTGCAAAGACAATTATTTTGTAGCGAATTAAAAAAAAAATGGTCCAGTAGTTTCGGAAAAATGCGGCGGACGGCAGAAAAAACGGATTTGCGAATAAAAATACTTGAAACGTATGCTCTCAGATTTTGAGCTGAAATATTTTTTTTTTTTTTTGCCGTTTAAAAGGTTCATTATTGAAAATAATAAACCAAAACCGGAAATCACATTTTCTGAAACAAGAACTGTAAAGTGATAATGTTAAATTAATTAATAAAACTGAAGAGTAGAACTCTGTGGTTCTACTGATTTATCTCATTCATCTCGTATCAAATCTTTACAATCCTAATATTGCTACAAATTTATTGTTACAACTAAATATTTTACACTTATAATTCCTAAATCATTTTAATTTTAATAAGTGCAAATGCGATTTTTAATGGAATTTCTACCACAGATCTGTTAGGAGCTGTAGAAGACGTGAATGGCCTGTCAATACTTCAGTTCTACTGTCAGTTCATTAGCAGACAATTCCTCCTTACCGTCGCTTTCTTTCTCTTGTCCTCGTTATTTTATAGAATGAAATAAAATTTAACTTTATTCTTAAAGGTATAAATTAATTTTAATAGGTAGGAGAATATTAATATACTAACGTAAGAAAATAGCTAATAAAGCACCCATGGTGGTGTAAAAGTTAGGAATAGGTACTTAAATTTACAACGGCTTTTTATAACTTATAATAGGAAACCTTATATTCTATGATTAATGTCGTGTTTTATTGCTCATTTGACTTACAACGTATTTAGAAATAGAAGAAAAATCAACTTTTTTCTTAGTGTAAGTCTCTTAAGAAAAACATTTGATTTGTCATTATATAAAACCTTAATAGGGCCAAGAACATTATTAATGAGAAATAAAACAATTTGACATTAAAAAAAGAAATAAATTCCTTAAGTGATCGATAAATAAAATCAAATTAAAAACTCTTTAAGTGATAGTTAAATTTGAAAAAATACTGTAACGTTTCAACTTATAGATATTCAAAATATCATATAAATACATATGAAAGCAAATTAAAATATACATTATAATCCAACTAAAATTTATGGTCAGATTCTTCAAGACAGCTTCTTAATGTAGAAAATTAGTTAAAGTAGAGGGTTGATTTTTTCATTTCTTCCAAAGAACTTTTTTATTTACAGTAGCATCTAAAATCGAAGTTTAGGGGTCTCTCTACCATTTTCGGGATCCTACATGCAAGTTAAAACAACATTTCCAAAATCTATTTAAAAAAATAATTGTGTTGTTGATTATTAAATATATATATATTGATAATATTAATGGGGGAGCCCGTGGCTGAGTGGCTAGCGCGCTAGTCTCTCATGCTAAAGTTGTGAGTTCGAAACCCAGTCCCGGCGGGGCTTTTATAAAGATGAAATTAAATGGGGATTCACTCAGAGCCTCTCTCCCGGGTATGTGAGACCCGTCAGCCAAATAGTGGCCACTCACAAAAGTAGGCATAGGGAGTGATGACCCTACACTACCAAACGCATCACGAAACGTGAGTGTCATCTCCCTGGAAATTACACCGCGAGGACCAGGGCCTACACAGCCTGTCGCGTCACCGGAAAAAAAGAAGATAATATTAAAATTATTACAAAAATAATTTTAAAAAATTAGCTCAACAAAACCAACAATATTGCATGGTTCATAATTATAAAAATCATAAATATTCGAAAAATAATTATTTTTATCAGTTTTTTCCACTTAGGTGCTTCGTCAACTTTCAGCAAGGATAAAAAAAATCAGAACAATTAAAATCACATAAGTATTGCCTTAGAAATTTGTCGTCAACTGGATTAAGGTTACTCCAGTCTAAAAACATGTATAATTCTATTATATTGTTTTTTAAATTATATGAACTACTTTTAATTTATATTATATTTGTAATTTCTGAATCGTATCCCAATAGTGGTAACTTAGATGCCTGAAATTAGTTTTAAAGTTTTCTGTTTTGTCTATATTTTTGTGTATATATACGGAGTCTATTATGTATATATATATATATATATATATATATATATATTATATATAGTAGTAGTATTTGTTATGCTCGAAACCTGCGAGGTCATATTGTTTTAGAAACTGTTGGATTGTCCAAGCCCAAGCACTATTGGGCTAGATTGGGTAGGAAAATATTCCGAGATAATAGGTTTTCATTATATAGCTCTCTATATACTAAAATGTTTACAATTGCTGGATTTCTCATCTATATTAGTCAACAATTAATAATCCTCTTATAATAGAAAATTTTCTTTTACTTCAGTAGCATTTCGATACTTCGAAATAATTCATTCTTTATGGAGATTTCAATTGATTTTAGTTTAATTTTATTTTACATGTGTAAACTCGGCCTTCAACAAAAGTCTAGGATGTATTATAATGAGTGCACCGGGCAACGGTTCAAACCTTCAGCCTGTATAACGACAAATTTCTTCTCTTCATGACGATCTTCTGAGAGCTTTAGTAAAATAAAATCCTTGAACCGACGTTCAATACAGTTGCAAGGGAACTTGATGTAAGCAAATAAACCATCGGTTATCACCCTAAGGGAATGGGTGTGGATAAATGACTTGAAAGTCTGGTTCCCCGCTCATTAAACGACTAACGAAAAAAATAGGATATGGAATTTTCGACTGACTGATTTGTGAGGAACAGAGAGTTTTGTACGAACAGCAGAATCTTCTATATTGATTGATCAAAGAGTCTTAGTAAAGGGGTTTTCTGAATTTATGAATTCTAAGAATTTCAAATTACATTAGGGGAGGAAATTCCGAATGTTACCTTTAGGTTTACATAGTAAATAGATTAATACTCTTATCCAAAGTATACACTAAGGAAATCATGTTGAGTTTTTGCAAAGTTTTAAGTAAATTGGGATATGGAATCGCCACACACGAAGACTACAGATTTCACAGAATATGTGGCTCTACGCGTGACCGTGGAATTGAAATAAGGGCATCACAAAACGTCAATGTAGCCTTTAAAATTCGGCAATCAATGCCATCCATTTATGCCTTACTTTTTAAAAAATAAAACAAATACGCAGCCAAAAATATTAAGTACTACACTCATTAAAAATAGTGTTAAACAGCATGCTTTTATTTTGCATAGCTATTCATTTTCAACTTAACAATTTTCTATTGTACAAATTGTTAATACTAATACTAGATAAAAAAAAAAATATTTATTTTCATTTTCTCATTAATATAAAACGAGACAGAATGTTAGTTGTTAATGGTAGGTCTAAAAAGTTTCTATACACTTTGAATATTAATCCTATTTGTTGTAGTATGACCGTCTTTCCAGTGTTTTATACATATATATATATATATAAATCTTATCTCTATACTCAAATCTTGGTTCAGTAATTACTTTACTTGGGCCTGGAAAACTGATTTATTTTCAAGATGCACGTTTCTCGTGATTTGGGAGAGTTCATGGTTCACAGGGCCTATCTATAAGAAAAATTGCATATCTGTTGAATAAGCCACGCTGAGGTCCATGTAAATCCTCACATAACCGCAATCTTAATGACTATCAGAATAAAAAGGTACTCTGGGATTCAAGTCCACCTAAAACAGTCAAATGTATTCTAAGGGAAGGATACAGTGTTGGAGTCGCAAAAAAAAGCGGCTGTATTCTGCTAGGGAGTTTGTTTATAAACCCAAAAAATTCTGGAAACGGGTTATATTCTCTTTGGAATCCAAATTTAATATTTTTGGGCTAGATGGAAAGTCAAAAGTGTGGAGGTTATCAACCTCAGATTTCAATACTAAGAATTTATTTATGGTTAATAGAAGCTGTTTAGAGTAAGTGTATATCTCCCCCAATCATGTTGATATAAATAAACTAAGATTTGTTAGATAACTAAGAATGTCAGATACTTTCAATATAAAAATCAGGGGGGAAATTTAGATGGCGTCAAGGATATATCACTAAAAATTTAGAGCACATCTTATTAGATTGTCCTATACTCAGTAATGAAAGGGAATATTACCTGGCGAATTACATTGTTCAAAACAACAAGCAATTATCCATAGAAAAGATTTTAAATGTCAATAATGTAAATAAAATAAATAACATTTATTTTTTTCGGCTAAAAACTATTTACATTCAAGGAGACGACAAATCCACATAATTTGTGTAACAATATTTACTAACATATCCTAGTAAGCAATCAGACTTTACCTATTCATTTTATTTATGCTATTATTATTTATATCACTTATGTATTTAATAATAGGTATGCCATATGTATATATGTATATCTATGAGATTATCGTTTAACACTAACGCCAAATTGGCCAAACTCCATGGCTTATATGTAAATAATAGCCAATAAAGTAAATATCTATCTATATCTACTCTAAGGTTTTTGTCGTTTCCTCGTGATAAAATTGTCATTAATTATAAATTAAAAATAAAATCTAGTGGAAACTTGGGAATTTCATGAAGTAAGAATCTCTAACCCAGGAGCTCCACAACGTGAAATGGAGTCGGGCTGAGAATAAGCATGTTCTACATTTGAGGCTTAACTTGGAGGGAAAGTTGCTGGGTGAAAATTCATTAGATCTGTGACAGTAACCACTGCCTTGAGGACTAATGTTCCAGTCCTACCCGCTTCACTTTTTAATTGCCCTTCTAATGGCTTCTACAAATGGCTGCTAATTTCGCCTCCTCAGCTAGACTTCTCGAAAAGTTTCTTCTAGAACTATAATTTGATCAGATAAGTTCGAATATTAAATTTAAAAAATGGTTATGAAGGTGATTCTCAGCCGTGTCACGAAAATGATATTTGTACTGGTCAATGACCTTTAACCGCATTTAATTTTCTTTTATCTCTGTTTCCGCCAAAATAATAAAATTTTTGGCGAAGGTTGTTTTTTCAGAGACAATTAACTGTGGTTAACTAGCTTTTTTCGTTTCATCTTCATATTTGTTCTTGCACCTGTCGAAATCAATAATTGTAAATAAGGGAATGTGCTATAGAAACATAAGCAGCGATCATGAGAGGCGTGGAGAGGGTTAGTGTCCAGCAACACCTCTTTCTAGGCTTTAATTTAGAAGAGAAGGTCTCTCGTCCAGCTTCTTTTCACCGTTCTTTAACAGGAATTTAATGTTAATGACATGTCCTTTTGTCGTGTCTGAATAATTTTCTATGAAAACGTGAATATAGAATTTGTTTGTGTTAATCAACTGTTAGTTGATGTAATCCCGGATGTAGAGTATTGTTATTTATATACCAAAGAGCTGTCGTAATGTCATATTTTTTTTTTTATTTAAAGGATTGCAGTTTTTTTTTGTGTGAGCCTTTTTTGCTGAACCATGAATCTGTGAGGCTTAAGTCCATATGGGTTTAGATAGGTATGTCTAAGTACCTAGTTGTTGTCTAATTTTTAATTTCGATGATGTGGATAAGAGAGAGTATAGTACTTTTAGTAGCTGATTGATAGTTTCTCTTTTCATCTTAACCTTTGGGCCTCAAATCATTCTTCAATGTGGTCATGTAACTTTAAGGCTGGTTTTTGACCTGTCCACAAGTTTTTATCACGTTTTATATATTTGTGTGCGTCTATATTTAAAAACAAATTAGATAAAAAGCATCGCATAGACATTGAATTGGTGTATTATAAGAATATAGTAAACACAGCTCTTTGGTGGGCCCTACTTTTTACTTATAATACATTAAACGTATTTTTAATATCTAAAATTAATTATTACATTTTAATGGTATCTTACCACCCAGATGTGAGTTTACTTTTCTTTTATTCATATCATTATTGTTTTTTTTTTTTCACTTTAATTAGTATCCTTGATCAGTTAGTATTTGTTTTTATCTTTTGCATATCAATTGTAACAATACAATACTCCAGAATATAGTTGTTTCTTATTATAGAGATATTTTTTCTGCTAATTCACTTAAATAACTCCTTTCATTGTGACACACGTCAAATCCACAACCGTTACGTCGAAGGGACAGTGAAGGACAGGGAGAAGAGCACAAGCTAAGAACAGAAACATTCCTCTGGAAATATAAATTTATTTCAATTACAAAATCAACTAAAATATTACTCTATCTAGTCAATTTATCGTCATAAAAAGTTAATTTATTGAATAATGAGAATAAGTAATTTAGAGGTTATGATTTGAATGAGCATAATTTTAAAAAAAGCCATTTTTTATTCATACATACTCTTCCACTCTAACACTCAATAATTTTGTACTGCTTTTCTATTTATATTACTCTTTCAATTTCTAGACGTTTATATTATATTTATTGATCATTCATAATCAAAAATTACCTGTGATTACTACGACGGATACCCAGGTCATAGTGTCCTCGCCCAAAGAGCAGCTGTAGTTACCTGAGTCCGAGGGGCCGACGTTAGCGATGTACAGCTGGCTCTTAGCACCGTCTGGCAGGATGTCCGTCTTCACGCTGAAACATCCAACAAAAATATACATTCGCACCATTATTTGTAGGGGTGTAAGCCTATTTTGAATATATCACCATCATAAAACATATCAAATTATCTTGATGAATAAAATGTCCGTTAATCAATAGATATGAAAAATATCAGAAAAAGAATTACGTATAAAATATTATGATTTGGATTAATTTTCATTACGTAGGTATTTATAAAGAAAAAATATTGGTTATTACCAATAAACATCCTAGAATATCTAAACAATTAAATAATTATTTAAGTAGACCCTATAGAGAATTAATATGAAAAATACTATTTATATCTACTATAATACTATTATTTTTTTATAAATTATTTTCTTACTTAATATAACTTTTCCTATTACAGTTATATTAATTAAAAAATGTCAGTGACTACCAATTTTGTTCGTCTACTTGGGGAAAATGCACGGGGCTGGCTATACACTACACGCAGCACCGGACAGTCATAAGAGTTTGGTTGGTCAAAACTGAAGGCACCAATCCACAGCTTAGCATGCAGGTATAAAACTCATATTTCATTTATTATTATATCCATAATCAATTATATTTAAAGTTCTGTCCATTTCAACTTAACATCGGCTTACAGATAATTTTTTACAATGGATATAATTAGCTGACCGTAGAGAATTACAATTTATAATTTGTCCGTGTGACGGTCAGTGATAGAAACAATTAAATTAACCTGCTAATTATTTTTTTCGCTGACCACTACCCGTACTAATTCCTTCCTTTGAAAATAATAGATATGACCACTTATGTATCTGGTTTAAAATTAAATGTCTATTTCTTGAGTTATGTAAAGATAAAATATCCTTTCTTCTTTCATTTCTTGCTGCGATTTACAACATAAAAAAGTATTTAAGGGCACTAAGGATAATATAGAGAGTGGTGTGGTCTAGTGGACAGACCAGTGGTATACTGTTCTCTTGGTCCCGGGCCCGAATCCCGCCTCGTTTTCAGCCTGGGAAATACGAGGCACAAGAAGAAAGGGGGACCTGAAATTCGAAGCAAAACCTGGCATCTGCGGGTTTTATATTTTTTTAATTCATATAATTCATTTATTTATTTTTTAAAGATAAATACAGGCATTAAGTCCTTTAATTTTTCTTAGTGTTCGCAAACCAACAAGTTAGCTTCTTTTTGTCTCTGTCATGGTCAAATAACTACTTGTCACATAAAACGTCAAAGGTGCACAGAGCTGCTTCTAATCCAATCCAACCTGCAAGAAGAATTTATTTCATGGTGTTTCCCAGGCATAAATCTTGACATATCCAATTTGGATATAATGTGCTAATTATCTTCAGATGATCCGCTTTGGGATTATTTAATCATAAAGACCACGAAAAAAACACTTACATAATGCCATGCTAATGTTTAAGACAACTCAATGTAATTAAAGAAATAGTTTAAGTTATGGATTTATAAAATCCGTTAATATTAGGCAAGTCGGTTAGTGCTAACTAGTTTTGTACATTTAACAAATTAATAGTTGAATATGCACACTTAGCGTAATCTTACCTTATTTATATATATTTTTCTCTTCATGTTTTCATACGCACCTATCACAATAACCTAATATGATATAAAAAACTTCAGCAGCAGACATGATAGGTATGGAGTAGGAAAGTGCCCAGCACCACTTCATGCTTGGCTTGTAATAAGCAAAAAAGGTCTTTCATCCGGCTTCTCTTCAGCCTTCTTATACCAGGCATTTCAGTTATTGATATATCGCGTATAAGTCTATTGTCGTGTCTTGTAGTTTACTATGAAAACAAGAGTAGAGCGATCGTATGTGTTGGTCACCTGTTGGTTACTGTAGTCCGTATGTAAAGTTTTGTTGTTTACGTACCAATGAGTTGTCAATATGAGTCATAAAATTGTTAATTTGAATGATTTGAGTTTTTGTATGTACATCTTTTTAACCCAAACGTAGCTTGATGCCACACAAACAATTTTTAGCGAACTATATATTCTCTAAGAGGAAATATAATTTTATCTCTGCACATAAAAATTTTGTTTCCTTTTAAAAAGAGACTCGTTTCAAAAAATGTAGTTATCCTCGATTCCGAATTTGTTTTCATACTTCCTTTATTGTACAACAGAAAAGAAGAAAATAAAACAATTTCAAAAACAAATAATGCAAAATTTAGACCTTTTAGAACTTACTTTATCTTTTGAGGGATTTCAAGTTGAACATTCCTAAGACCACTGTATGTGGTGGTTGGAACTGCAGGCTTTAGCCTCAAGTTTAATAGATGGGAAGAAACCATTTTCCAGGCTTTCAAAATATAATGGGTTAAGACTGTAGAGTTCTTCCAGCGGTTCTTTACGGATGTGAAACGTGGCCGCTTACTTTGAAGGATAAACAACGGCTTAAGGTTTTCGAAAATAAGGTACTGCGCAAAATATTTGGTCCGAAGAGAGATGAGGGCACTGGAGAGTTTAGAAGGTTGCACCACGCGGAATTGCGGAACTTGTATCCTGTGAATATAATTGAGTTAATAGCGTCGCGGAGACTCAAATGGGCGAGTAAAATTGTTGGGCTTGGTGAGGAACGGATTCCGAGAAAGTTGGTATTTGCTGATCCGAAAGGTAGACCGAAGCGTCGATGGGAGGATTGCGTTAAGGCTGATCGGCTTGGGCTTGAACGGAGAAAATTGGACGAGTCTGTGTAGACGGAATATGGTGGTATCGGCATCGAACCTTCGGGT
Source organism: Piezodorus guildinii (assembly GCA_023052935.1). Lineage (NCBI taxonomy): Eukaryota > Metazoa > Arthropoda > Insecta > Hemiptera > Pentatomidae > Piezodorus > Piezodorus guildinii. The sequence continues at coordinate 137,522,399 of CM041293.1, read as the reverse complement.
TCGGTAAGGCTATTATTATTATTATTAAGACTGTGGAGTCCACATGCTTTCCCTCGGCGAGGATGTAGATCGGAGAGACAGTGCTTTGCTATTTACCAGGCCTGGGTGAAGGTGCGATATCTCTGAAGAGAGAGTTGGCACAGCCCTTCAGCCTATCAACTTGATGTTTCTCCAACCTATATACTCAGAAGCTAGGAGGTGAGGATAGCTGGAGCTCTTCGTGGTGTTATGTTATAAAGATGGTGAAACAGTAGAGCTCTATCGTACAGGATAGACCTGATAATAACCTTAAGCCGTTTAAGACGTTAAGAGAGCTGTGGCGACGTTAGCAGATAGTAGAGTCTATGCTTCTTTAATCGAAATCATTTCAATCTCTCCTGAACGTGACCGGAGAAGGTAGAGAATGGTGTAGGAACAGGTACGTCTTTTTCCATCACCTTCAAAGTCCTTGGTAGAGGAATCTTTCATTGTTAAGAAACATTTATCAATAAGAATGGCGACTTCAAAATAGATTTAAAAAATAGCAGCGATCACCTCCTAAAACATTTAAAAAAAGGTATATCTATCAATAGGATTTATTTTCATTTTCGTGTGGATTTATTTCCGTCCGAAAATGAGCATATTGGTATCAAATATCAAAATTGAGAGGTTGATTTCCAAAAGGTTTTTTTAATCAACTTTTAACAATTTTACAGGGAACGCAAAAATTATTTATTAATTATCGGACCACTTTACGTGATTGTTTTTTTTAATCTAAAGTTGATTTTTAAGCTTGTTACTAACTCATTTTTCCAAATTATTGCACTTTTCCGATGACTTTTAAACAATACAATATGGATATAATACTTTTTAGAATGAAACGTGGGTATACTACTTTTTGGAAAGAATTGAAAGGGATATAGTTCTTTCTGGAAGAATATAACGCGCGATAAATTGGTAACAGTCACCATAACCTTCCTCATTTAACATTACCGATAACTAACGTCTTTACATTGTTAATTACTAAGTTATATTTCCTTATTCTCCCTCTGGGAAAAATCTTTCTCTGTTGGTTAATTACAGTGATTGTCGACTTCACAAAGAAAGTAAACATTCAAAGGACAATTTATCTTTTTATGGCACTATAATAAGAAAGTATGTAATTATGCAATTTCTTTTGATCTTGTATTTCCTATTTGTGTGAATTTAGAAAACTTATCTGTATTGTTAACTACGTGTAAACAATATTTAACGATAGAGATTGATAAATAAATAACTTTTGAGATTTTATTTTACATAACTAATCAAACAAATCTGCTATTAAGATATATTAGGCACGATTTTTTCTCTAACATTTAACAAGTCCGCGGAATGCTTATTCCAACTATTTTTTGGATCAAATACTATCATTCTATAAAAAGGTGAGTATCTGAATTTTTTAAATCTCAATTTATGTTGCTGCAAGAGTAAATACTATTAAAAAAATACCAATTCAATAGAAAGCGACTCAACTAAGTTGTTTAAAACAGTCTAAAAACTGATTAATAGGTTTTAACCATTGATCAAAATAATAGTGGTAGTCCAAGAGATGCTAAATGAACCAATAACAATGCAAAAAATAAAGAAAACAATAAATTATTCGTAATCTATTACGGGGTTAGGTGCTTCTGCTGTAACGATGGACATCCAAAGTTGATAGTGATAGAAATATAGAAAATATAGTTCATTCTTTTTGGAATGAAATGAAATGTATATAATGTATGTATGTATATGTTCAGTCCCAATTGTCCAATTTCCTCGAAACATCCAAACTTCCCGATCCTCTCCAATCTGGTTTTCGACCTGGCTTTTCCACACAATCCGCTCTCCTCAAAATCACCAGCGACATACATACCGCCATGGACGAAAAGAAACTGACAGCACTAATACTTCTAGACTTTTCAAAAGCTTTCGACTCCCTTGATCGCCCTATCCTTTTTTCCAAATTACAGTCTTTATCTTTTTCCAACAGCACTATTCGCTATTTTCGATCATTTCATTCAAATAGACTCAAGCTGTCACTATTCCCAACAATCCTCTGTCTTCCTTTCTTGCCCTTTCGGCAGGTGTGGCCCAGGGCTCAAGCATATCTCCTTTTCTTTTTAATATCTATATCAATGATCTTCCCAATTCCATTCATCACTGCTCCACCATCTATACGCTGTTGACTTCAGATCTACCTATCCTTCTCTCCTTCCGAGTCAGTAGTAGCATTTGCCAAAATTCAGGAAGACCTGGATAGAATCTGTGCCAGGGCAACCCTCAATAAACTAAGGTTGAATGCTATGAAAACTCAAGCCATTGTTATAGGTTCCAGTTCCCTCCTTAGATCCAACAATAAATTTCCGAATCTACTCCTAAATCATCATCCAATCAGCTACAGCTTCTCAGTCAAAAACCTGGGTATTGTCATTGACCAAACCCTTTCGTGGAAACCCCATATTGCCCAAATTTCACGCAGAACAATAAGTACCCTCAAATACTTTCATCGTTCCCGTCATCTTCTTCCACTATCCATCCGTAACCTCCTTATTTCCTCACTTGTTTTCTCCCAGTTTGACTATTGCTGCTTAGTATATGGTGGCCTCCCGACAGTGCTTGAGGACAGGCTAAAGCGAATTATGAACATATTTTTAAGATTTGTCCTCAACACTCCGAAGCGGTCTCATGTGACCCGTTTATACGGCGAGTTAAAGTGGCTCCTCCCTCCAATTCGTAGACAATATTTCCTAGGATCATTCCTTCACCAAACCATTAACACCTAGCTCCCTTCTTATATCCACAGTCTTCTACAATTTAAATCGTCAATCCACTCCCTCGAAACAAGGTCTCGCCATTCTGACCTTTACATTCCTACCCATAGAACAACTTTTGATCATTCCTTTCTTGTCCGCTCTGCAAATCTCTGGAATTCCCTACCTACTCATATCCGCCATGCTTCATCTCTATCATCATTCAAGTCCCAACTGTTCCAATAGCTCCTGTATTCCTAAACAGACGCTCAACAGCAATGACGTTTTATATCAAACATTAGATTTTGAATGTAAAAAGGAAATATTATTTATTGAACATACTTACTTAATTTATTAATCTTTTTAAATTTAGTTTTGTTCAGCAAAAGTATGCATCTGAAAAAGTTTATTTATTTTACTCTTTTGTTTAATTGTATAGATATATTCCTTTTTTTTTTTTTTTTTTTTTGATTACTTCTTACACCATTGTAAATAAGAATTAATCATGATCATTTGGTCTTTTGGCCAGATACACTGTATACTTTAATTGTACATATTTGTTGTTCTTAAGGACTATGTCCCAGAATAAAGATTATTTTCTATTTCTATTTCTATATTTAGTATCTTTCGGAATAAAATAATAGAAAAGGTTTACAAAGGATATAGCACCTTTTGGAAGAAAATGCATTTTTTAAATACTTTTTAATAGGATATTTATGTTTTTTAAGATAAAATCTTATATCGGATCTAGATAAAACTAAACCACTAGAATACAAATAAGCCAAAATACCAATTTCGAAAAAGATGTCCCTTTGTACCTTTTGGAAATCAACGGCTCAATTTACGAACAAGATTTCGTTCAAAATCCAATAACTGGCCGATGTCTATAAATGGCACTATCTTGTTCAGAGTCGAATGTATTACCCCTACTTCCTTTTGTAGCCGGAAGGAGGGGGCTGACGAAGTTTATTTATAGGAGCGCTATTTGCTCGTCACGTAAACAGGCTGCCAATATCAGGCTTGTACTCCCTCACTCTCCCTCTGGCCGAAGCTATTTCCATACAACTCTTCTATATTCAAGCATTGTAGAGGTCCAAGAAAATAATGTTCCGTAATAGGGGAGTTCCTTTTGAGACAGGTCTCCTTGGAGAAGTTTTGCCCTTAATTACTGCTTCTTCTCTTTGGCATAATCAGCACCTTTTGACAGAACCGCTTTTCCTCGGGAAATGATACCCAAGGTCCTTTTAATTTTAGAAAGGCTGTTGTTGCTGTACGTGATTCCTGGCACGCAAAATGTTTATAATGAATATGCCGTTTAATTTTTACTTACATAATTTAAAATTGTCTTCAAAGAGAGAAATGCAGAACTTTCTATATTATTTTACGTTCAAACAGCGTATCATATGAATTGACTCGATTGAATATGTTCAACCATTAAATAACAACGTGAAGTTTATAGTCGAAATTGGTGAGGTGGGGTCTATCAGGCCCCTCATTTTTTTTTTTTTTAATCCTGACACATCTTTCTAGATCACAATTCTTTGTTTATTCTTGTAAAATATGCTAATACGCAATACTTAAAAATACGTAGGTTGACTATTTTCAATAGGTCCCAAACGAAAGGAAGCTTATACAATAAGAATAAATGAATGATATTATTAAATACATTTTATTAATAAGTTTGTTTTCAATGTTGTATTCTAAGCAATGAAAACGTTTGTAAAATAATATATAAACAATCCTTATCATAAGTTTTATTATATTTAAAAAACGGAAATTATTAAAAAAATGAAACTTTTATGTTGTAAAGAAAGTATGCACAGCTAAAATCAGGCACAGTTTTTGAAATAGGAAACCGAACATTGTCCACAAATATTTTGTTCACATTTAATTGAAACTATAGATGACTTCCTATCCTTGTTTCTTGGACAAAAAAAAAACTCCTTTTCTCGGAGAGGCCTCCTGACTGCATGTGTTAGATTCTTCTGGATTTTTCCCTAATAATGATTGAGCTTTTATACCGAAACTCCCGTTGAAGTCCGGGATTTTCTGATGTGTGAACCTTTAACAAATATGATTTCAGCTTCTTAATCATAATTAAAAAAGTGCTTGAAATAAAACGATAACGAGACATTTATTTTAACAAATAGAAAAACACCTTTTCAATAAATCCGGACAGTAATGGTGAGATTGGGTCTAGACAACCCCAATAACACTGTCCTAAAGCAATACCGGATAAAACCTGACTAAAGAAGGATGCTATATTACAATCATGTCGAGACAGGAAGTTTCAGGTTTTTACAAGCCACAAATTCCCAAAACTTTAAAGAGACCCTGGGGTCCTGTAGACCCTACCTTACAATTTCAATGTTAAAACATATATCAACCAATTTATATATATATATATATATATATATATATATATAGGGAAAATAAGATGAGGCTGGAGAGATTAATAAATAGATTTATTCACGGTCCCCCGAGACGATTACAAATTTCTTACTGGTATTCTGGTCAATCTTGGCTTCATCCTGATTCTCGAAGTAAATAACTTCTTATTCCAGTTCTTGTGAACTTGAAAACCTTCTTATATATTTGACCCTTTCACTCCTCGCTCTTCATACACTAAATACAAAGTCTCAACCTAGCGATTTATATGTACCATCTTATAGAACTGCATCCTTTGAAAAGTCCGTGCTGCCATATTTTGGAACCCACTACCCGCCTCCCTTCGTAAAGTATCATCTTAAAGCACATTCAAGCGTTAGTTATTTCTCTTCTCCCTAAAAAATCTAACTTCCGCACACTCAAAGCTGTCTCGTCTTTATTACGCACTTCTAAGTTTATAAAGTTTTCTTCTCTTCTATTTATATCATTTACCTTTTTTAATTTTATATATATCATATCCTCACACGAGACTAAAATAACAAGAAACTGCCCGTAGATACCGAATACTGATAGACAAACGTCAGACCTGATCTGGACATATGGAATCGAGCTTTGGGGCTCTACTAAGCCATCTGATTCCTTCCGCATCCAATCCTTACAATCCAAAAACCTTCGCAAAATCCTAAATGATCCTTATTTCGTCTCAAATAAAATCATTCATAACGACCTTAATATCCCATTGTGGCAGACCTTTCTCGTACCAGATATACCACTTTTAATTCCAAACTCCTAACCCATATAAACCCTCTTGTCAGCAACCTATCAATTCCTGAAAACCCTCTGAGACGATTGGAAAGAAGATGGCTTCGGGATCTACTTACTTAAATAACCATCGCTTAATAACTACCGCTGGGTAGTTTCTTCACAAGCCTTTTACGCCTCTTATTATAATTCATCACTTTCATTATTGTATTTATGTAAGATACAGTTGTAATATTCATAAATATATATATATATATATATATATATATATAATATATATATATATAATATATATATATATATATTAAAATATATATATATATATTTATATACATCGTTGTGACGTGTAATTATCACTAAATAATTCTAGAATAATAATTATTTTATTTTAAGTAATAGATTTAAAATTTGTTAGTTAAACCATTCATTCATTTATTTTTTATCTTAATGCCATTTTTATCATTCGTTTGTTCTTGATGGCATAAGAGACATACAATGCATCGAAAAGAGATATACTTAAAATTTTGTATACATTGACTTACTTCCATTAGTTAAATCAATTTGAAGAATTAGCAAGTTTAATAAAAAATACAAGAAAAACCAAACAGAGTTATCCGAGACAAGGCTTCAACCGACCTGCCAAACCTTACTCTATCACTGTGGATAAGGGTTCGACCAAGTGGCGTGGTAGAGTATGATGGGTAGAGTAGTATCCAGCGGCACCAGTAAGAAGTAAATTGATGTGATTCCTATTTCTTATTTATGTTCCAAGGTCCCTCACCCAACTCTTTTTCACTCTTCTTCTTCTGTTGCTTGGCAATTCGGTTGTGTGTATGTAGTATGTGTTTATATGTCCGTGTAACTTGTGAAAACATTTGTAGAGGTTCAAAGGTAGTTTTAATCATAAATTTGTGTTTGGTGGGGTTGTTATGCATGTGTATGGTTTAGATGTTTTGTTAAGATAGTTTGTCGTCTTCATACTGGTATTTAATTTTTTTTTTTAAACTTCTTATAGAAGAATAAGGTCAATCGCTGAGGGGTAAATGAAATGAACTATTTTAGAGGGTTTTGTTTTTATAAATTAATATCAATATATAAAAATTATAACAAAAACATTTTAATATCGTATCACACCCACATTAATAAATTGGTGTGATGATGAGGTGTTGAATTATTTTGCGTTAATATTTACCGATGTAACGAATGAATGTTAGGAGAGATCCAAAAAACACATTTCAGACGTTGTATGAATGCTTTACTTCCAGTTGCTGTATTTAACGTTATTGCTACATTAGGACTCGTTTACACCATGTGGGCTTAACTTGCGTAACTTACAGTAAGCGTTAAATTAAACGTGCATTCCAAAATAATACGTCAGTTATAATTTCCAAGCTGTTGGTGTAACGACCTAAAAGGCTTAACATCTGTAAAATTATCACTGTTTCTTATGCTCTACATAATGTTATTTTCTTGAAACAGGAATCTGTTATACCAGACCTAAGTAATTACTTACATTCCTGTCTTAAAACGAATTCAATTAGCTGATCAGGCTGATAAAAAAAATAATATTTAAAGAGATATAAAAAATATTCTGGCTTTCGCAGCACACAACTTTTACAACTACCTTTGTAATCTTAAAACTGATTTAAGAATTTCTAAATGAAGTTAGTGTTATTTTTTTATTTAAATTTAACTGAGTTTCCACGTCAAAATAAATTTAAATAAAAACATTTATTTTACACTAATTATCTACCAAAATGAATTCTTATCATCCGAATATTACTTAGTTATATTAGCTTTTATGTATGATAACATTTTTTCTACATTATTTATCTTTATAACGGTATATTATACACCTATATTACTTTTCTCATGTTAGGATAAAAAAATTATCTAATAAAATATGGTATGCTATATTATCCTTTATTTGGTAATAAAATTCAATGAACTTGTATATTTACTCATTTATTATCAATGCTAATAGTGTAAAATTAATAAAAAAACAAAAACTAAAATATTATTATTTTGTCTCTTGCTTACTATTTATATGAATCTGGATGAAATGTATATATATGTATGTGTGGTGTGTGTGTGTGTGTGGTATCGAATCAATTAATATAGATTTTGATTTTTTTTTCTGCCAAATGCACTATAGATAATTATTTTACATTTATTACTGAGGAAAAAAAAGAAATATTTTCAAAACCACATAAGGATGGAGACACAGAAAAATTAGTACCTTTTTTAGTTATTTTAGTTTAAATTTAAATGATACCTTCTTCTAAGTAAGAATAACATTACATTTTAAGAAATAATATTTTTATAAAGTAAACAATTAGCAGTTTGAATAGAGGTGGAGGAGGAGAGAAAGGTGATATTTAATGCTAAGGTGATTAAATATTTTGACAATTCTATGAATTATTTATTTGAAAAAAAAAAGTTGTAGAGCCATACCTGGTTATGATGATGATAGATTCCTAGGTTTATAGGAGTGAAAATTGCATGTTTAAGCCACCCATCAGACAGAAAAGGAGGAATGGTGGTGCGAAACCTGTGCGAAGTCAGATTCACATTATAGATTCCTTTTGTTATTAAACAGGATTTCTAAAATTAAGGAATCCCACTGTATCATCTTTCGATTCTCTACGGTAGCATTAGGTGAAATTAAAGTAACAAACCGACTGCTAGACCGAGGAGTGTATTGAAGTATTTCATCTAGTCTTATTTTTGGAGCTTTGGGTTAGATGGTATCATTGGATGGAATTATGTAGCGAAAGTTGGAGGTTTCGTCAGTACAATTTTTAGTTCACTAATATTATTATTATTAAGATATATTAATTTCACAAGAACTCCGATATCTCAGTGCATCTGAATTGAATTTTTATTTTGTCCTGAAAGTGGCAAAGCAAAAAGAATTGAAAATACACAAAAATCTATATATGTATATATCATCATTATTATTATTTTAAAAAAGAAGTAAGGAAAAGTGAAACAATAATAGAAATATCCAAAGTTTTAACGAATGTGCTCTGATAAAGTTTAAACGGTCATCATTCCCAAAATAAACTGAAAAGGGAAAAGGAGGTGGTTTTTGTGTCAACAGCTCCTGGTTATTAGGGAAAAACTTTGTCCACCAGTAAAAAAAAAAAAAAAAAAAAAAAAAAAAAAATTTGTCAAGCCCAAATGCTTAGGTGTGAATACCTGATGAGACTTTTTTTGCATACTTAAAGACCCCACGATTTGTTTGAGGATTATCTTCTCTGACCCCTTTCAGCTTCAAGGAAGTTTTTACGAATAATTCACATGATAAATAATACACATTGTGTGCGTATGACTTCATCAAAAATAAAAATAAAACACTATTTTAGTCAAATGATACTGTTTAAAAAGACCTTTAGGAATTATTAGGTAAAAAACAAAATATATTTTGCACTTAACACACGGTCTCTTAATTACCTTGTAAAAATTCATATAAGAAATTTTAAATGGGGTTGAAACTGAAATAATTAACAAAAATTACATTGAGTTTCATTGGAAACATTTACTTTAATTTAAAAAAATAAAAATTATCATCCACACCCCTCTCTACTGTCTTATAAAACTATTTAAATCAAATAAATATTTTTCTCAAAGCTATAGCTTTCAAGCGGTATAGTAGACATCTATATTATTATTCTTATTTGCCAAAAAATATATATATTTAACCTGACGAAATATCTACGCTGTTTCTATGTTGTTTATAGTATTGTTTGCATTAACACATGTTTTATCAATGATAAGATCGGGAATTAGTTTAAAGTTTAAACTTTAATGCACTATCTTATTTAACGACAATCTTGAGTTTCATAATCTCTAATACCAATGACTAGCTTGAAAACCTTATCCTTCGCTTCTACTTCCCTTTAAAATATTATATTTTTTAATATAATGATTCTTTCGTGATGTGATGTTTTTCTCCATAGTTGCTTGCCCAATAATCTCAGTAAAATAAGTAAATATTAAAATCACAATCTTTAAATTATTATTTGCGGGTGGGATTCTTGCTAATAATGTGTTGGGAATCTTTAAAGTTGTCCGCTCACATCTTTTAATGTTCAAGTTAATATAACATAATATTGGTACTTAATATAACAAAAAACATCGTGTGCTTGAGAAGTAGAAATACATACTATACTACTATACTGCTAAATAAAAATATATTTAGGAGCCTCTATTGCCATTTTTTTTTTTTTTTTTTTTTTTTTTTTTTGTAAATTAGCATGCAAGCAGTATAGCCCTAGATTTATATAGATATGAGATTGCGGTCGGAAGCCCAATTGTGTTGCATAGATAACTGTCCGTCAAACGTCCATTGTGGGAGGCCACATTGTGGGCATCTATATCATCAATGTCCGCCGTTTGACATTCAGTCAACAAGTTGTATATGCTGTGGAGCTAGTTCAGCACCCATCTTCTCCTCAGAGATTCAAAATTACATTTCACTCATGGAAGCAACCACAAATCATTCCAAACATCAGTTTTAAATAAACTTATTTTACAATTTACATATGATTGTAATGTGCTGTAGATCGGTTATACATTTCCTATTTCATTGTTTACTCAAAACTAAGATAAAAGTTGAGCGACAATGCCACAAAGCTTTTATTATTATCTTTTTATATAAAATGATAAAGTGATTTTCGTTTCCGAGAACTCCTTCTAAACCACTTGACTGATTTTGATACCGTTTCCACCATCATAAAGGCATTACTGCATGAAGGTTTATAAGTAAAATTCATTGCAATTTAGCTTTACTTTAAGCGGGAAAAATAAATTTTCTGTAAACCATCAAAAAAATTATTCCTGAAGCAGAAGCAGTAATACATTGGAGTTTTATCCATGTATAAATGAAGTTGAAGAGGATGAAATGTGAATTAATTATTTGATTTTATGTAAAATATACCAGAATTTTTTCATCTTTTTTTTTTTTGTTACTTGAAATAGTTTCATCTATAATGTTAGTTTAAGAGGTTGAATAGTTTAATTACTTTTTATATTACATTAAAAATTAACATGTGTATGTGACGTTATGTCTTTATAATGACCCGATATAACTTTTAAAAAAATAAATGTTTAGAAGAAAGGGGGTGTCAATAACTGTGGTGTCGATAACCCACACACAGGATGTCAATAACTAGTTTTTAATATTCTTACCAATAATATTGCCGTATTATAAAATTACTGAGCTTTTAGTCCAAAATAATCTCTTGAATCTTTATAACAAGAGCTTTAGGAAGTTTAGATTTGAACCCTTCGCAAAAAGTATTTATTTTTAACCTTTAACTGGTGAGGTCAGGTCTACAGGATCTCAGGGCATCTTTAAAGTTTCGGGAATCCCATTGTCCTGATCCGATCGGCTTGTGAAAACCTGACATTTCCTGTCTCGCATGATTGCAATATAGCATCCTTTTTAGTCAGTTTTTATCCGGTATTGCTTTAGGAAAGTGTTATTAGGATCCTATAGACCCCATTACTTCGGATTTATTGAAACTGTTGTTTTTTTTTTCAATTTGTTGAATGAAATGTATCGTGATCGTGTTATTTTACCCACCTTTTTTAAATTTTATTAAGAAGCTGGGATCATCTTTCTTAAAGGATCACATTACCAGACAGTTCAGAAAATCCCAGACTTCTCCGGAAGCTTCGGTTTAAAGCTCAATCATTATTAGGAAAAAACCCAGAAGAATCTGACACATATAGTCAAGAGGCCCGTCCAAAGAAAATGGAGATGTTATCATTGTCCAAGAAACAGGTTAGGAAGTCATCTATAGTTTGTATTAAATGTGAATGAAATATTTGTGAACAATGTTCAGTTTCCTATTGCAAAATCTGTGCTAATTTTAACTGTGCATACTTTCTTTACAATATAAAAGTTCGATAAAAACGTTATGATAAAAACTTGTTTGTATATTACTTTATAAATTTTTCCATTCGCTTAGAATATAACATTATAAAAAAAAGAAAAGTATTAATAAAATGTATTTAATAATATCAGGCAATTCTTCAATTTTATAAGGATCCTTAGATATGGTACCTATTGAAAATAAGTTGAATTGACATGTTTTACAAGAATAAGCTATTCTAAATGGGTCAGGATTAAAAAAAATCTAGTGCGCGCAACACACGACTTTCACTTACCTCCGTAGTTAAAATCAATTTAAGAAATTTTAAATACATGTAGAGATTTTTTATTTATTTATTTATTAGAAACAAGAAATTTGACATTAAAGTTAATTTGCCATCTGCAATTCCTTTGCGATAAGCAAGTTTGTGGACTGCTAAATCAGTGGTTCACCAAAGCATAGCTCAGCATAAGTGATCAGCATATCTCTTGGCCACCGCGTGCCTAGTCGTCGGGGTGGGCTGTAAGGATTCGTCGGTCATTTTAATGTTTCTTTAAGAGGGTTGGGGAGGTATATTATTCTTTGGTGGAAGTTAATTTATTGTTCTGTAGCAGTGGCTGAAATAGTCGGAAGGCCATGTATAACGTCATTTGTTACGTAGAACGGTGCGTCCACTATTTTGCTCAGCACTTTCGACTGAAAAGACTGTATTCTTTGGATGCTTGATAGTTTAGTAGACTCATGATGACATTAATGACATGTAGAGATTAAAATAAATTGTTAAAGAATCAATTAAATTGAATTTCAATATAAACATTAAATAATCTACTATATTTTATATCTATAACAGTCAGTTAGTGTTTGGGGCAATCACCTCCAACTCGATGTCAAGATGATCACAACTAGTGGCGCCGTGCTTCTAGCATGCCGCCAGGTGGCCGCAAGGTCAACACGAATTTCCCTTTTTAGGAACCAGAAACTGTTAGTTTTATCGGCTTTTCATAAATCTAATACCCTTTACATTTCCGTGTATCAAATAATATTTTTTTTAGAATCTTTAGCTATTCAACGGTATATTACACATCAATATTACTATTTTTGTGTTCAAGAACAAAAAAAAAATATGTTAGTTTTTTCCTCCTTTAGTTGCTAATCAAATTCGCTCAACTTTGATATTTAGCCGTCCCTAATCAGTGCCATTAACATGCTATGATTAATCCTTTGGAATGTACAAAATTAAAGGTCGTTTTGAAGAAGAAAATTTAAAAGATCGGCATTTAAGCCCTGTCAGGCTATTTTAATAAGCATTAAACTTACATGAGATTAAAGCTCATTAAATCTTACATCGACATAGCGAGTTTAATTAAAATCGTTACAGGTGTTTTTGAGAAATTCATATAAAGGTGCTAAATTCATATTAAAAAGTAGGACTTCCCGTCAACGTATGTTAGTGAAAAAGTTGCTGTTAACATCTCAGGTGTATAGTTGTCTTAAATATGAAATTTTAGTTTCGTACGACTTATGGTATTTGAGCTAGACTTACCACACACACACACACAGACCCAGAAGACCATAAACGTGTACTTCCGTCAAAACCTGGAATTCAAAAATTTTCTCGATCGCAATACTTTCCCTTACAATAAAAAGTAAGTGAAAGTAAAAAAAAAAAAAAATAGGTTTTGGGTCTGAGACCCTACCTTACTAATTTTGACTATAAATTTAACCTCACCAGTTAAAAGTTAATTTTACCACCGAGATCTAGTCTTGATGGTGTAAATAACTGTCTGGTTTACCCTAGGTAAGGGAAATTAACAATGATCTTCAAATACAATTATAAATAATCTAAATATACTTAAATTAATGGGCATGTGATTAGGAGGTTTATCATTTTTCCTTTGTTTTGTTTTTTATCCTTTTGAATTTCGTAATTAGCATTTTTCCCCGTTATTATCTTATAAACGAATTATTCTTTCATCTGACAGTATAATAAGTTACGCCGCCATCTTCCGGAGAAGATAATGGATCCGAGAGCTGCGAAGACGCCAGAATAAAACGAAGAGGACTTGGTCCCAAGTTAAAGCAGATTAGGAGACAAAGGCGCCGCTCACAATGGAGTGCTTAAGGGAGCTTTTTGTCAAGTCCCTGCTCGGAGAACCCTGTGTCTTTCCAACTCCCACAATTAACCCCTATTTCCAAATCCGTCTGTACATCGGATTCTCTAGAGATAATGGAATACCCTCTACCCTGTGGCAAGAGTGTGGCGTTTCACTTTATACGAGAACCAAATACAAAACTATGTGCAAGATATTTGAATAGACGCGTTTCAGTCATTATTAATTGTCTATTTCGGAAAAGGAATGTCAGAGATTTGAACTGTGATAACTTTAATTAAATAAAATAACAGTGGATCTATAAAATACATAAGAAGGATATGATGGTGGCGGTCGGAAATGTTTATTTATTCATTTGAGGTGCTTTCGTTTCCTATCGTTAGAGACCCCTGATTTTTTGAGGCATCTTGAATATTGAACAGTTGAGTGTGTAGCAAAAATGAGAGACGTGGTTAGCTTAGGTTGTGGAGTTTATGGACATTCAACAAGTTATAGAATTGTTTTTTATTAGTGTTCTATTTGGTTTCTGATCACTGCGGAGAGATATGTGTTTTGATCTGGAGTCAGAGAAGTTTGCATGTTGTTAGAATATGTTTTAGTGTCATAGGCGTTCTACTTCATCCGCAAATTAACAGACAATTATTATTATCTATAAAGATTAGTTATTCCCATTAGCTATAATACCTTCCTCCCAATTATCCGACGATCTATTGTTTGAAACCTTACAAAGGACGGTACCTGCTAAAGTCATTTCCAACACATTAAGGGTTAGTTGACCTATCTTAAGGGTGAAAAGCCATCGATGTTTATGTTTCCAGTCCTATTCACATCTGTCTACTTGCAAATTACTTCCGATCTAAATAAGAGAGCCCCAGAACCCAATTCTGAGAATCAGACCTCCCTCGCTTACTTAATATGTTGGAGAAACCGTCATGTCGAACCACCCATAACACCACCCTAACCTAGATCCACCCATTCTCATTCCATTATTCACTCTTAGTGACTCTCAAGGTAGACTTCACGTATGAAACTTTTACTGAAGAATAAAGACTAGTTTTTAGCATCTACTGTTGTGTGTTCGTTAATTCGCATATCAGCGGTCCAATGTCTCATCGGGTAACCTGGAGTAAATTTTCGGAGCTCAAAGTCTAATTTTTGTATAATTAGGTTAACACAGAGGTTAGGTTAACCTGTGGGTATCTTGATTTTCTGAACAACTAGGGAAGGATGTCCTGCTTTATTTCTTGTGCTGAGTGCCAAGTCCTAAATTTGGCGACATTGCCCACATAGTTCCTTTCTTTTGTTTATTTATTTCATATTTGTTTATTATGCTAAAAGTTTGTAAAACGTCCAGTTAGTTTTAAATAAAGCTATTAGTTTGGTTAACTTTAAGGCATTGTCTCCTAATAAAGTGCCTAAATTTTGGAATGACGTGCTGTACTAGGAGCAGTCTAATAAAATACGTTTGATTGTCAAATGTACATTAAAGATGAAGCATTACGGAGGGGCTTCCCTTCTTATGAGATATTTCTGAGTAAGGCGTGAGTGGCCGATTCTCAATTTTGTGACGGTAACTACTTATCTCCGCGAACCTCGGATTGAGCATTGCCATGCTAAGTATCATTTTTAATGCGTTTCAATTAATTATCCTGCTCGACTGTTTTCTAAAACTCTTCCCACATCTCCCATTCTATAAAGATCGGTTGGGATATGAATATGGATTTCCTCAAATGTCGTCGATTCTGAATCTCTTGCTAACCAGTCTGGTTCTTCATTTCCTTTGAATTATATTGGTGAAGGAACCTTAACTATGAAAATGTTTAATTTTGTGGAATAGGCTTGGCATTTTTAAATAATTGAAATAGATATCACTTAATAACATTATAGTCGAAAAAGAATCAGTGAACTTCAAAATATTTCATAAGATATAAAGAGCGAAGATGACTCGGGAAAATAAAAGATGGAATGAAAGATGACTATATATATATAATAAAACCGCTGAATGAATTCGAAATTCAACTAAAGGAGAAAACAGCAAAAAAAAAAATAAAAGTTTTACAATGTTATTTTAAACATAATAACAGTAATATATGTGCATGATATACCGTTGGAAAGCTAAATATTTAAAAAAAATGATATCTTATATACAGGGTTGTAAAACGTAATGCAGAAAGACGAAAAGGGTTTAAACGTAATGGAACAAACAATGTTTATTGTTAGATTTATTTAATCAGAAACACGTGTTTCCAGCGATATTTAAATTTATTTTTTAACGTTCAAAGATTCAATAAGTATAACTTAATTTGAAAATTCTGAATTCGATTTTAGCAACCGAGGTAACTGAAAGTTGTTTGTTCTTTTATTTTAATCGTACTTTTACGACTTCACAAGGTAGGGTCCCATATTTGGGGAACATCTTTGAATATTTTTTTCATTGTATATGTCAGTGATTGGGGATTCGGTAGTAACCGCTTCAAGTATTTTCTAATGATTTATGAATCATCTCATCCTTTTTATAAATCTATTAAGAATCGATCAATGTATTTTTTTACATTTTATAAACACAATACACAATCTCAAAACTAAAAATATCTCTTTAATCAGGAATACAATTTAATATTACGATGAAGTCGGAAGCAAAATTTGAATCGTAATTTGTCTCTGATTCAAGGTTGAGGATAATAATAAATTTACTACTGTCTCTTCTCCTTTACAATTACGAACTTTGTTCAAAGTTTTTATACGCAGCACTATAAAATATTTCATAAGAGAGTTCATTATTCCCTTTTGAACTTTCTGTAAATTATCTCCGGTTCTTTGAATGCTAGAGGAAGCCGGGAAAGCGCGTGGTTTTGGAAGCGTGCTCGGGTCAAAGAGACCTAATTACCCCTTGAATAATAAATAGAGCATTATTTATTCCAGGGCGTATACTACACCTTTTGATAGCTCGCGCAGTTGCACCCTTTTCACCAAGGGTGTAACGCTCGTAATGTCATTTCATGTGCGTAATTTGACATTGTGTTAACAATTTTTCACTTATAAAAAAGAATGAAAGTTTAAATGATTTATTTTACGCTGGATAATTACTAGTTTTTTATTATTTTGATATACTATTTTCAACAATGAACCTTTGCAATAGACCAAATGCAAAAAAAAAAAAAAAAATCTGGTGCGCGCAACACACGACTTTCACTTACCTCTTTTTTTAGAATCGAATTTAAAAAATCTTCAAATTCAGTAAAAGATAAAAATGTTTGAAACCATTCAATAATTAATTAAATAGAATTTATATAGAAACATGTGTTTTATTAAAAATCTATTATATTATTATCTAAAATAATCAGTTAGTTTTATCTTCTTTCATCACTCTCTATTAACTTTTAAAAGCTTATGTATGAGATAATATTATTTCTAAAATCTTTAGCTTTCCAACGGTATATTTTACATGTATGTTACTGTTCTTATGTTCAGAAACAAAACAAATTTCCTCAAAAAAAAATATTTTTTCTGTTTTCTCCTTTCGTTTGGTATCGAATTCATTAAATTTATATATTTACTGGTTTTTTATCAGTGGTAACAAAATAATATAGTTATTCTTATAGAATCAACAAAATTAAAGGTACTTTAGGGGAAGAATGTTTAAAATATCGGCATTTAAGCCCTGCCAGACCATTTTTATCAGAATGAAACCTACATGATATTAAAGCTCATTAAATTTTAATCGATATAGCAATAAATCGTCGGAACCGTTTTTGAGAAAATCAAAAAAAGGTGCAAAATGCATGGTATAAAGTGGCTCTTCTGGTAAGGCCTATTTTGATGAAAAACGTTTTGTTAAGTCTCGGGCCCCTGTTGGTCGTAAATATGAAATTTCAGTTTCATAGGACTTACCGATTCCGCCCGGGAGTTACCACACACACACACACACAACCACACACATAGACCTTTTTGCGAGACTTGGTTATTTTGGACCTTTATGACATATTTTTATAAACTTTATGACATAAGTTTTAAGATACGTAAAATCCGAATAATGGATAAAAAATCTGGTGCGCGCAACGCACTACTTTCACTTACCTTCTTTATTTATATCAATCTGAGATTCATTAAATAAATTTAGAAACGAGAAAAAATCTTAAAGAATCATTTACATTAGGGTTTTAAAACAAACATGTGTTTCATTAAATAAACTATAATATTATTATCTACGATAATCAGTTTGTTTTATCGGCATTTCATCGCTCTCCGTTAATTTTTACAATACAAATATGTATAAGATAATATCTTTTGTTCTAAAATCTCGAGCATTTCATCGATATATTATACATGTATATTACTGAAATATTTAATATATATATATATAAAGATATATAAATATTTATATATTTATAAATATATATAATATATTTTCCTGGTTTTTAGCAATGCTTATCAGGTGATATGGTCAATTTCATAAAAACTACAAAATAAAAGGTACTTTAAAGGAAGAGATTTTGAAATATCGGAAAAAAATTTTAAATATCGGTATTTAAGCCCTGTCAGACTATTTCAATCAGAATAAAACCTACATGATTTGAAATCAAGTCTAATTTTACATGTATATAGCGAGTGTACTGTTTCCTTAACATATTTTTGCACCTTTCTCCTTTAGTTATTTATTAAATTCGCTCAACATTTAGATTTAGGTGTTGTTTATCAATGCCGACAAGGTGATGTACCGTTTTTACTTTCACTTACTATATATAGTAAGGGGAAGTATTGCGATCGTGAAAATTTTCGAATTCCAGTTTTCAACGGAAATACACGTTTTAGTGTCCCCTGAGTCCAAATAACCAAGTCCTGTAAAAAGGTCTGTGTGTGTGTGTGTCTGTGTGTCTGTGTGTGTGTGGTAACTCCTGGGCGGAAACAGTAAGTCCTATGGAACTGAAATATCATATTTAAGACAACTATACGCCCGAGACGTGACAAAACTTTTTTCATCAAAATAAGCTTACCAGAAGAGGCACTTTATACCATGCATTTTGCACCTTTTTTTGATTTTCTCAAAAACGGTTCCGACGATTTTGATTAAACTCGCAATATCGATGTAAAATTTAATGGGCTTTAATATCATGTAGGTTTTATTTGGATAAAAATGGTCTGACCGGGCTTAAATGCCAATATTTTAAATGTTCTTCCCCTAAAGTTCCTTTAATTTTGTAGATTCAATAATAATAACTAGATTATCTTGTTACCACTGATGAAAAACAGGTAAATATAAAAACTGAATGAATTCGATACCCAACTAAAGGAGAAAACAGAAAAAATATTTTTTTAATGCAATTTTTCGTTTTTGAACATAAGAGCAGTAATATACATGTATGATATACCGTTGGAAAGCTAAAGATTTTAGAAAAAATATCATCTCATTCATACACAAGCTTTTAAAAGTTAATAGAGAGTGATGAAATGAACATAAAACTTACTGAGATTATTAAGATTATTATTATTTTTTTATTACTATTATTATTTAACATAATAATATAATTGATTTTTTAATAAAACACATGTTTCTATATAAATTCAATTTGATTAATTCCTTAATAATTTCACGTATTTTTATCTCTAACTGTATTTGAAAATTCTTTCATTGATGTTAAAAATGGAGGTAAGTGAAAGTCGTGTGTTGCCCGCACCAGATTTTTTTTAAATCTATTAAAGGTACTTTAGTTGAAGAAAATTTAAAATATCGGCATTGAAGCCCTGTCAGACTATTTCAATCAGAATAAAACCTACATCATATTTAAAGGTTATCACATTTTACATTGATATAATGAATCTCATCAAAATCATTTAAGCCGTTTTTGAGAAAATTGTAAGTAGGTGCAAGATTCTTGATATAACATGGCTCTTCTGGTTAGCTGATTTTGATGAAAAAGTTGCTTTAACATTGCTGGCGTATAGTTGTCTTAAATATGAAATTTCAGTTATATAGGACTTTTTGTTTTCACGCTGGACTTACAACACACACCCGGACACACAGACCTTTTTTATAGGACTTGGTCATTTGGACACAGGGGACCCTAAAACGCGTATTTCCGTTGAAAAATGTAGTTCAAATATTTTCACGATCGCAATACTTTCTCTTACTATATATTCCATACATTGGTGAGTGAAAGTAAAAATCTTGATTTCAACTGTTCAAATTATTGAATAAATAAATTCCTAGTTTTTAGTTGTTATTGCTATTCGAAAGAGACAAAACAAAAAAAGAATCATTGAAGCCGGGTTAGAAATAGCACAGATATAGCGATTTGAAATTAGCAGTGATGATAGAGAATTCCCCTTTGAATTATTAATTGCTTTTCATATTAGTTAATTGCCTTTACTATTATTGTTTTTTGGAAATAATAGCCTTCTGTGTAATAATTTGCAGCGTTTTTAATCTTTTTGACAGCCACCTAAACCATATCATCCTTCAAAATTATTTTATCTACATCATTCCGCAACATTGTTTAATAAATAGTTTTTAACTATTTCCCAATCACTTTTGACCGTCAGTGAAACCATCACTTATTTAAAATTTATCTCTGTTCAACTATTCAACATAATAGTTAATAATCTACAAAATAGGTGTGTATCTATTAGTTAGCATTTCAATATAACGTTGATAAATAAAATAAATGAATACTACAAATATGTCAAAAACAAATCTGGTGAGTGAAACACACAAACTTTACTTACCTCGAACTTGAAAAGAATGTAAGAAGTATTAAATAGAGTTAGAGTTGAATTATTTTTAAATAATAGAAATTAGTTTCTTTGGAAACATGTGCTTAGATCAAATAATATATCATTATAAAATTTTGATGTACAATAATAGCATAAGTTTATGCCATTTTTATAACTACATTATCTTCACTTTAATCTACTTCATTTTTAAGGTATTGTTTTTTAAAAATTTGCAGTTTTACAAAAATATTATTATACATCTGTTTATTTTCAAAAAATCAAAAATACACACAAAAATATGTATTATCTTTTCTCCTTTAGTTGGATATCGCATTCGTTCAACTTATTTCAACAATATTTATTCGTTATTTTATCAATGCTAACAAGAGTATACGGTTATTTTTATTTTTTTAGAATCTACAAAATTAAAAGTACTTTAGAGGAAGAAAGTGCATAAATTTAGCATTTAAGCACTATCAAAATATTTAAAT
The DNA here is from genome assembly GCA_023052935.1 of Piezodorus guildinii. Taxonomy (NCBI): domain Eukaryota; kingdom Metazoa; phylum Arthropoda; class Insecta; order Hemiptera; family Pentatomidae; genus Piezodorus; species Piezodorus guildinii. The sequence goes on along the minus strand of CM041293.1, from coordinate 137,501,304 downwards.
TAGAATAATCTTCCATCTTCTTCTTCTTCCAGTGGCACGACAGGCAACTCCTGCAAGTTTACACTCACGTTTCATGATGCAATTCTTAGTGTAGGGTCATCATCACTCCCTACGACTAATTTTGTGAGTGGCCACCCTTTTGGCTGACGAGTCTCACATACCCAGGGGAGAGGTTGTGAGTGAATCCACATTTTTTTTTTATCCTTATAAAAGCACCGCCGGGACTGGGATTCGAACACAGAAACTGTAGCATGAGAGACTAGCGCGCTAGCCACTCAGCCACGGGCTCCCCTAAATTAGAATAATACCTATATAATATCCATTAAATTTAACTTATATATAGAGAATTAAATCAAAATGTTGCAGTAACATCCCAGGTGTAAACGCTTCTGAAATATGAATTTCCAGCAATAGATCTTTTTGTTTTTGATCTTGATTTAAAACGAACACACAAACCTTTCTTTGACTTAGTCATTTGAACTCAGGGGATAGTAAAACGTTTAATATATTACATAAATAAATATATTACTAAATATAACAGAAAAGAATCGTACCTACCCGAAGTATATTAGATTGATTACAAAAAACGTTAAATGAATCAAAATTATTTATCATGTGATACTCAACAATACCAAAACCTATTTATCAAAAAGGTTTATAATTAGTTTTTTGTTATTAATTATTATACACCGCAGACATCCCATCCCTCATATTTAACACAGTTTCATTAATTTAATATATAAATCTATAAAAAAAAATTTAAGTAAGTTAAATTTGTAAAGTTGTTGGGCTTAGTGAGGAACGGATTCTGAGAAAGTTAGTATTCGCTGAGCCAACTAGTAGGCGTCCGAAAGGTAGGCCGAAGCGTCGATGGGAGGATTGCATTAAGGCTGATCTCGGGGGCTTGGGCTTGACCGGTGAACAATGGACGAGTCTGTGCAGGCGAAGTTTGGTGGTATCGGCATCGAACCTTCGGGTTTGGTAAGCATATTATTATTATTATTATAAAAAAAAAATAATATAGTACGTGCATGATACCTCCTAAGCTCTAAGCAGAAAGCTGAAAATTTCTATATGAACCACGAAATGGTACGGGTGGAGGCAGCAATTAATTAGAAAGTAGGTAAAAACTTTAATGAACTTCTTAGCTCCTGAGTGTAGGCTTAAGCCAAAATGTTTGGCTGTTCAAAATTATTTCTTCTTTTCATTTTCATAAAATTATAAAATACCAACTGCCATAATACCAACCTAAACTTAATGAATTAAGCTTTTTTCTTTACTGAACCATCAAATACTTCCCCTGAACTCATCTATTTTCAATTTAATAGCCATTGTCTTTCTAATTTAGCCAAACCAGCTTCTATTTTATTTTAGGAAAAACTGTATTTTTACTTTACCCCAACCTCATACACTACAACATTTTTTTTCGGGTTCCTAATTGAGAAAGAAATCTTTTTTTTTTTGGGGGGGGGGAGCCAACGGCTGAGTGGCTAGCGCACTAGTCTCTCATGCTTGAGGTCCTGAGTTCGAATTCCATTCCCGGCGGGTCTTTGTAAGGATAAAATGAAATGGGGACTCACTCACAGCCGCTCCCACGGGTATGTGAAACCCGTCAGCCAAACGGTGGCCACTCACAAAAATAGGCGTAAGGAGCGATGACCCTACCCTGTAAAATCTCATCGTGAATCGTCAGTACGTTCTCCCAGGGAAATACACCACGAGGCCAAGGGCCTACACGGCCTGTCACGCCAGAGAAAAAAAAAAAATGAGAAATTTTTGCAGCCTCGCGGTCTGTGAAGAAGCAGAGCGCTACCAGTGGGAAAAAACTGGTTGTGTTTCAGGCTCTGGCTGGATGTGTTTCATAAATTTTCTAGTTCCTATGTTCTATTTGTTTTCTACTACTATGGAATATAAGAAATTAAGATCCTTTGGCCAAAGAGGAAGAAGAGAAAAGAAGAGAAGTTTCGTGATCACCATTCCACAGCTAGAGACAATAATTTCAGGTTTCCTCACTGTCACTTAAGACAATATACCCAATCATAAAATTTTCAATAGTTTCAACATCACTTATCCGCTAATCCAATATATTAATACCTGGCCACCAATTGTAAATGTAGAATTTTTTTTTTATATATCCATACAGCCCACTCATCAAAAAGGAGTGATCATCTTGACATTGAGATTGACCTCCAACACTAATATTTCTCCGAGGTGTCTGTAAAGAAGAAGACCTTGAGGCCATATAATGTATTACTTTTTGAAAGTCAGTTTCTCTACCTGCATATAAAGCCAGTGTGTACTACTTTTTAGACATTTCCTTGATGTATTAATCTAAATACGGTTGTGAATTCAACTACTATGAAAATAGTTGGACTAAAAGGCCTGGCTTTTCACAAAAAGTTTTTCGCAGGCTAAACACCGTTACCAGTGGAGTCCATTAAGCAGGAGCAAGGCTTATCAATTCAGTCGAGAGCTCTGCAGCCATCTCTCCAGTCACTGATCATTAACTAAAGCGGTCAACTGGAAACTGACCATTGTATTTTTTTTTCTAGCACTGAGGCCAGATGGGCTTCGCTTAGAGGATTGCCAAGGTGAGTAAGTAGAAGTTAAAGATAAACAATATTTAGTATTCAGTTTTATAATTTATATTGCAATGGATTGATATAATTGGTTTTTATAATTTTTTTTGTTAAATAGGAAACTAAAAATAAACTTAAGTAATTTAATGAAGACTGGTAAAGAGTTATCGCTTAAACTAAATATGATGCCCAACGGTAGACACACCTGGGCCACACCCAGCCTATATAAAGTGAGAAAAAAACCTGGCGACTGAGTTTCATATAGGCTTTATGACAACCTTGCACGGCCGTTGGCCGTTGAACCGTGCGATTCTCTCTAACTCGACAAAAGATCGTTTATTGGTTATTAAATTTAAAAAAAAAAATTAAAATTTTTTCAACCTAATTTCTTCGATCATACACAATAAATTTATATCTTCTTCTTATTTAAACATATTGTCGAAGATTTTCTTCTCAATTCGAATTTCAATTGTTTACTTCGAGTTTTATTCCAAATTAAAACTGAAACAGAAACTAAATATATACACTCACTTACTCAAACCGATCTGGTCATACTCCATAGAAATTTACTGCATAGCAAAAAAGACTCACTTAATAAAGCTTCAATTTTTTCAATCCAAAATTTTACGACTCATAACCAATACGCCATGGTATGTTACCAACTTAACTTTACATACTGACTTACACCTACCAACATTGAACGAATACATAAGCACTCATTATTTTCGATTTCATAATAACTTACATGAACATACCAGCTCAATAATATTCAAATCCGCAGGTGATCCTAAGATTTTATAATGGGAGTAAAAAATCCTTAGTTACGCCGTCCTTCGGAGGGGACGTTAAAAGGTGGTCCCGAGCCTGTGCGATGTCAGGTACTCGTTAAAGATCACTATCCTAATAAAACCAGGATAGGCAAAATTTAGGACTCCCTCTGTAGCATCGTCCGATTAGCTATAGTAGCATAAAGTGACGTTAAATAAATAAATAGCCAACTCAATAATAAGAAGTATTTCAACAAACGAAATGCTTAGGAGGATATTGAAAATGTTTTGGACGTGAGATCTAATGAAATAATTAATGGTTACTAATCCTTCTGCTCGGTACTGATCCTTCCTCATGCCTCACGTGTCAACACTCATGATTACATTTGCTGATTTTCCTTGTACGTTTAGACGTGGTGGAATCAAGACTTTAGGAGAACAAAAATAGCAAAAATTCAATATTAAATTTATTTTAATTACAGATTAAAATAAATGTTAATAGATGATAATTTAATAATATATTTTACACAATGCAAAAAAAAAATAAAATAAAAAGGTTTCGAAATCAATTAAGTGTACCATATTAATTTTATAATTTGACAGTAAATAAAGAATTATTTAACTAGTGCTTTTCTTCAGATATTTTGTAAGAGTAAAACACTTAACTTTTAATTAATTGCAATTTAGATATTACTGATTATGTTTTGAAATGGCAAGTAACAAATTGACAAGAAACTTTTTTTTTTTTTTTCTTAGCTCCTTATTTGCTTTTCTAAGCTCCTGCAATGCTGGTAAGTTCTCCTTTTTCTGCAATCGTGCATTTTAAGGAGTTGCAACTCTTTTACGTAACTTCTGGAGAGTAATAAATTATGAATAATAATTAAGGTGATGGGGCTCACCATCTAGTTTGTTTCGGCCTTACAACTAAAACTTAAACTAATTTATTTAATTGTTGAGTTTCTGACATCGCTGAGGTATTCCTGGGGGTTTCAGTTGACTAAATATAGGGTTATTTGAAAATTTCGTTGATTCAAAAAACTTTAAATTCCTCTTAAACTAAATTCATAATTTTTTTAATTGTTGGTATTTTCACCTCTTCATGTAATTGTTTTTACTCTTTGGAATATCGTCCCTTTTGCGATTCTTCATAGAATGCCGTTTTGAAATGCCTGGATATTCTTTTCCGTTGATTTCGCTACGTGTGGAAAAAGACCATACAACAGTGACGGACGAAGAATTGTTTTGTATATTATCGCTTTTAGTCGGAGATATACTTGGAGATGAAATCAAATGGTTAAGCCTAAACATTTTTCGCCTTACAGATTTAATATTTTTTAGATAAGTGGACTGAACATTTTAAGTGTCTTTCGAACGTGATTCCAAGATATACAATATTTTTAGACAGTTTACTAAACTCACTGGACGGTAGTGAGATGGCTCATTTCCAGCTTTTGCAGGTTTCAGGAGAGGGAATAGTACTGCACTCTTCCATGCATTAAGGAAATATCTTAGCCGTAAGCAGGAATTATAAAAGTTAACTAGGTGCATTAATCCTTTTCTTGGAAGTTGTTTCAGTAATACACTCTGTATACCGTCACATCCTGGTGCCTTATTACCGTGCGTCCGGCGAAGAACCGCTTTTAATTGTTAATAGGACAGGAACATGAAATTGCTTTCTTCTTCTTTTCGGGGGAGTAAGTTAGCAACCCCTGTCTTATTTCTTATTTCTGTATCGAAGTATTCAGCTAGTTTTTTAGCCTGTTATTCTGAACTCAATAATATAATATACTCGTGAATTCTGACAGAAGTTGAATTTCTAGTCACTCTCTTTGTCATCGTCCATAATTTTCGGTGATTTCCATGCGTTACGCCCGAAAAGGACTAATTTTATTATTTCAAAGGATATGCCCGATTTACATATTTTAAGGACTGTTTTAATTGCGCCACTCTTAGGTTTTCTTCCCACAGAGTCGTCTTCCACGCGCTTATAAGGTTACGAATCTGTACAGTAAAAGCATTCAATACTTTCTTTGTATTTCTGTTTCTGGTGCGGTACCATCTATTTTTCCAGTTGTTTCGAAACGATACCAACCGTAGAATATGTTCTGGTGGTACACAAATTAAAGGTGGTATAGGACAGAATTTTGGAATGGCGACGCTCGCTGAACAATAGGTCCTATAGTTTGGTTGAATGTTTTCAGTAAGTTGAGGGAGTTCTTGTGCCGATGTAACGACTGGTTGAGTTCTTTTAGATTTTATTTTCGATTCTATTTCTAATCGCTTCTCGCAAAGCCTATAAGCAGCTACATGCGGGCCTTGACAATTTTTACACTTAGGATTTTCTTGCCTTGGACACTGTGATATGTCATGAGGACCCGAACAACGGACACAGACGAATTTTCCGCCACGATGGTTTTTAGTGTGACCAAAACCTTGACACCTGTGACACTGTGGGATTCCTCTATCCTTTTTAAGATCAACGAAAGTGAACAATACCTGGTTTATCGCTTTTTTTCTTCTTATATATTCTATTTTCGTATCAGCTGTTGTTGTTATTAGGACAGAGGGTATTTCGTGCTTTGAACCATCCTCCTAGGTTTTTCTAAGCCGCCTTATGCCCTAGTATTCTTTTGACATCTCTGAATGCATTTTTTATATTATTCATATTCTCAATCATCTCTACATTCAATAATAGGAATAGTTTAGATATTTTTATAGATCCTTTTGGTGCAAAGGTGTAGTAGTCAAATTTGCTATTTTTCAGAAGTAATACGATTTTTCCGTGTTCCACCTGGTTCTCAGGGTATATTGTGATGACATCGGCGCTACGTCTTAAAAATATTTTTTTCACGGAGTTTCTCTTGAATTCTTTTAATAGCTCAAGAGGTGAGAATTCATTACCGATCACAATAGGAGGTGGTTTGTAGTTTCTAATAGATGAATTACTATTTGAGGAGCTGGTACCAGGAATACTAGTATCTACTTCAGTTGGTGCGGTATTTAAGACTTCGAAACGGTTAGAAACATTTATTAGCCGTCTAATAAATAAATAAATGTTAGAAACACTTCCAGCCGAGGGTCAACTCTCTTAGCTACTTTCTTTGTGTTGAAAAAACCGGTTTTCGTCCGTACTCCTGCGTTTTCCGATTTCTTCATCCTTACATTGAGGATTGACTCGATGCATAGGACAGTTTTCCACTGGTCCTGCCACAGTGCCAAAAAGAGCAGACTCGGTTTCCGAATGCCAATCGTGGTTTATCACCACACCAAAAAGATTTAATTGATTCAAATGCTATTAACGAGTAAAGATTTTAATAACATTAATACAATTCATATAAGAAAACAATTTTTTTTTTCTTACCCTCTGGTTTTATTTTCGAACAAAATACAAATACAAATGTAATATGTATAGATGTCACATTTTTTCCTTCTGTTACCCGGAGGTATTCTAAAGAGGATTGCTATATGCGCTAGATGCACTAGTAGTCTTTCAAGGGCTTCTTCTATTCCTTTATTTATCCATTGAAAAATGGGAGGGACCATTCTTCAGGGTTTTGGCAATAAATTGAGTTTAGACATAGTCTGAACTCCTTCCCTCGGCGACAACGTCCACGAGAGGTAGTGATCCTTGCCACCTCCCAGACTTGGGTGGTGGGGTGATATCAGAAAATAATGGATTAGCACAGGCCTTCAGCCCATCAAAAAATTTAATGTGCCTCCGGCTGATATATTCAGGCACTGTTGGCAATACTAACTCCTGATGAAGGATATGGTTTTTGGCCCTCTGTAAGTTGGTACCTCTGACAATCCGCCGAAGGATGGAGTTCTGGAACGTCTGTAATTGTTTGAGAGTGGACTTAAACAGATGCCGCATCAAGGGCGCATCATAGAGCATAGTCGGACGTATTATAGCCTTATATGATTCCCTATTATGGACGTATTATATGATTCCCTAGCTCATGGGATAGGTACATGTATAAGAAAAAAATATGAAGTAACTAAAAAATATACCTATTAGAGATAATGCAAATAATGAGATAAAGAATTATTTTGCAACTTAAAATGGCGAAGCGTTATGAATTTTCCAATAAAAGTGAGAGAGTTTCATAATTGTCTCCAATTTACTATTCGATTCTTGAACTTCGCCTTAAAGTATCAACAATAATTTGATCAACATATAAATGTTTGTTTTGAAAATAAATAATTTAAAATGTCTCACTAAACGTTTAATAGAACATAACTCGGCCTTAACTGTTTAGCGAATAGCTAAAACAGTGAAAGGCTAAACCGTTGCCGGGCGATAAATGCCCTCAGTGTCCAATATCAGTAAAAAGGAATTGGCCCTTGAGGTTTCCAGCCTCTCTGGAGGGTGGCCTGGAATGTTTTCCAGTCGCTGGACCGCATTTCTTTAGTTACCTGATGTGTTCTAACGAGTAAGGTCAAATACCGATGGCGATTCCGACCCTAATCGCTTCTAAACTCTTCCGATCTTCACTTTGCTTTATCTTTAGTGTCCTTGTTTTTATCCTATAGCATTAAACATTAAGTAATCAGCCTTAAATCAACTTCAAAGAATCTCTCTACGTATAAAATGATTCTTTGTTTCCAATCACTCCTCTTAAACCACGCGACAGATTTATATACCGTTTTCACTATAATTTAAGGCATTTCTCCCTGACGATTTTTAAGCAAAATACATTGCAATCAAGTATTAATTTGGAAGGAAAAAATTTATTTTATGTAATAAAATCATAAAAGAAATACTTCTGACATATAAATAGTAATATCGAGATGTAATATACCGTTGAGGTATAAAATAAAATTTAACGATACACTTTGTTAACATTTAGGACTTTCATGATTATTAAAATATTTATAATACCTAAGGCTGCGTTTGATAGTCTTGAATCAGCTACCTAGGACCTAACCAGTACCAATTAAGGAACCCTCACCTGTACTTAGGTCACAATACCCAACACCTGTATTACAGATCATAGCATTCCCTTTGACTGCCCTCTGCCGCCTTCCACATTCCCCCTACAGTCCCTAGCTATATCTACCACCGTGGGATCCTCAAGACTAGTCACTCTTGATGTAACATTGCTTGTGTCAAACTCATAGAAGGAAGCCTAGGAATGTACGGAGGTAGTCACCAGCAACGTCCCTTAGCACAGTATATATTATGTGCATTTTTTTATGGAATATCTGACTGTGTGTGATTCATTAACTGTTGGAAAGCGCAAGATTTCAGAATTTTTTGGGGGGTTTTATTGCATTTGTATTTATGTTTACAATTGTATATTTTAATACAACAAGTGAATATGCTACTAAATAATAGTGTACACGAGAAACATGAAGAGAAGAAGCAAGAAGTTTTCGTGAGGCAATTTTTTCTATAGACGACTCAGTGGATTATCAGGAATTGAAAAGGAAGTAAAAATTTAAACTAGTGGATTAGAGTGGGAATGGAGTTTGTCATGAAAGGAATGATAGCTGGTATGGGCCAAGAACCAGCAACATATGGAACACGGAAGTCTTTATGAATGATTTTGTTAGTGACAAAGTAAGGATCGTTTAGGATTTTGGATTTTAAGGTTTGGATACGGGAAGAATTGGATGGTTTAGTAAAGCCCCAAATCTCAACTCCGTAGGTCCAGATAGGTCTGATAGTTGTCATGTAAATGAGCGTTTTTTATTTAGTGAAAGGTTAGAGCGTCTGTCCAGTATGTGTTGAAGTAACCGAAACTGGCGAGCAGTTTCTAGTCTTTTCAGTCTTGTATCCAGACTTTATGTAAAGCGTTTGTCAAACAAGATACCTAAATAACGCATCTGTAACGATAACGAGAGATTTATAGGAATTAATTTTAATTAAACAATTCCAAGGGTAAAGATAATATTTTGAGATTTGGTTTTGATTCTCCAATTCCGACACCATACGTCAAGGTCCCTGATGTGTGATTAGAGAGTTTGAAAGGCTATTAAGATCGTTAATAACTGATAACATACATGTGCCATTGGCATTTGTAGAAAGGAATGTGTTAAGATGGTTGAGATGAAGTCCTGCCTCGTCCCTGGCTTGCCTTGAAGTATTCATATATTCAATCTAAGTCCTAAATTGTGTGCTACTGTCTTGGATTCCACTACAGCACCGGCCAGAGCTGTTTTGGCGTTGACTACAATATCAGTATATTGTGGATGGTGCCTCCGAGCACGGGGGTAGTACTTATTTTTTCTGATGGAAACTTCTAGGGCGAGGTCGTAAAGCACTGGAATAATAAGTCTCTTTGTCTTAAGCCACTATTAATCCAAAAGCTATTTAAGAAGTCCATTCTAGTTTTCATGAATCATACATAAATACTGAAATCGCAATGAAACAAACATAAGCGTGAGGAAAGAATTGTGAAAATTGGGAGTTACAAGTATTTTTATGGCAAATAAATACAAAAAAAAACATTTTCATGAACAAAAAAAAATCAGTATAGGCACATTTGAATCACCTAGCAGTATGGGATATGCTTTAGGACCGATTCTCATACCTACCAAATATACATAATTTTTTTTTTTTTTTAATAAAATTATGTCGAGCCCTTTAGGAAGAGATCAATCTCAAACACTGTGACACGAGAGTTGTATAAATTATATAACAGTTTTTTTAATTTAAAAAAGATAGTTAAATTATGCTGACCTGATTCCTCCCCTGGTGGTGTCGTAGTTGAGAACAGTTGAGTTGTGCCTCCAGAGGATGAACTGTGTGGGCTGGGGCACCCTTACTATGAGGCACCGCAGCTCGATCCTGCTTCCAGAGTTGTAGAACTTGTTTTTGATTGGGATGTCCCGTTCGTCTTTTATCTCAAGTACAGGAACTGAAAAATAAAAAAAAAGTAGAAGTTAGAAAATGGGTACATGCGGTAAAGATGTAAAGGTTTTAGTAAAAAAGACAATGCGTCAGATATGCCTTGATCCAGTATTATGAGATTAGAATTAATTTTTATTTTTTTAAGAGTGATGGTATAATATAAGATAATATAATATTTTACTGAGGTATGTCAGTGATAAAGAAATGAGAGAACTCACTGCTGGCCATGAAAATAGATTTTGAAAGGAGTATGTTGGCGATGATAGCATCCCCATGCGTCTCGCCGATTTTAATGCTCTTTTTCTTGGTGTGGAAAATAGGCATTGACCCATTATAATGCAAAATATTAGGGAACATCTCGCTCCAGGATTCATGTATAAAAACGAAATATTTGCGCGCGAAAAACACATTTTATTTAATATCTCCGGTTCTAGTAAATGTATAAAAAAAAGTTTGGTGTAAAAATTATCATATTCCAAAGCGAAAAAATTAAAAAAATAAACTATTAAATTATTTTACTTTTAAGCTTGGTAATAATCATAAAAATAGAAATAATATCTTTAAAACATTACTTTTGTGGCGTCAACAAATGGGGTTTCCATGGAGACGTACCCTTCACATGTTTTTGTGTTACAAAAAATACCTGTGTGTTTAAAACAATGTTAAATGTGTGTTGTAATAAAGATATAATCCATTATCAATGTTATTTATGTGGTGATACCGCCACATATTGGTGACCCCGAATATCAAATTCATTTACATCAACGAATTCAAGTAAGTGACAACTTTTTTTTTCGTAACACCATTAAGATGCAAGAGGTTAACCGTTTATCAGTTAAAGTGCCTCCTTTCTGGCGTAACAGGCCTGACTTATGGTTCAAGCAGATAGAAGCCAATTTCCAAATAGCAAACATAACGCAGGACCAAACTAAGTACAACTATGTTATTGCTAACCTCGAAAATGATATCATGGAACAGGTTAGTGACATTATCAGTTCTCCACCAGAGACTGATAAGTTCAATGCTATCAAAAATAACCTTATAACAATTTATTCAGAAAGCGAGGGACTCAAACTACGTAGACTTTTTTATGAAATGGAGTTAGGCGATTCCAAACCTTCTCAATTAATAAGAACAATGAAAAACCTGGCAGGTAATAAAATAACAGATGAGGTTTTGAAAACGTTATGGTTACAACGCCTACCTGTTTCTTGCCAGACTGTATTAGCTGTTAGCAATTAGCCATTGACTAACTTAGGGTTAATAGCAGATAGGATAACAGAAGTCAATCCTAACCAACCCAACGAAAGGTATGGAGTTAGTGCCGTTTCGAACCTTGAATCTCTAATCAAAGATCTCTCGAAACGAATAGATAAGTTGGAAACACCCGTTTTAGAAACAAGATCTCGAACTAGAACCCGCAACGTCCCGAAAAACCCCGATTTTTGTTACTATCACAGGACATACGCTGATAAGGCTAGGAAATGTGAACAGCCTTGCAAGTACCTTCAATCAAGTTCAACAAACTAGCTCCCCGATCACAAGTGGCGGAATGTGCTCGGGGCACACCAAACCGCCTATTTATTGTTGATCCAAAGTCAAAAATAAAATTCCTCATTGATACTGGTGCTGACGTCTCTGTTTTACCCGCCAAACCTGCTGAAAAAAAGACAGGCCCATCAAAATATAATCTGTTTACCGCCGATGGAACACTTATACCGACCTACGGTGAAAAGTTAGTTTCGTTATCCCTGGGCCTACGCAGAAACTATCAATGGCCATTTATTTTGACCACAGTCACACATCCTATTATAGGAGCAGACTTCCTTAAATATTATAACTTAATTGTTGATTTAAGGAACAAGCGCCTGATGGACGGCAAAACAAATCATTCTTCCGCAGCACTGTCACGCTTCGACGTAACAGGAACCTTAGATGTTCACACACTCAATACCAAGGTTCCTGACCAATTTAGAAATTTACTTGAACGATACCCAGAGCTAACTCGCCCACCTACATTTCTCAAAAGCAGTACCACTCACAATACTGTTCACGTCATAGAAACCTCAGGACCTCCTGTCCATTGTCGTTTCCGTAGGTTGCCTCAAGAGAAGCTAAAGGTAGCGAAGCAAGAATTTCAAGCTATGTTGGACCTTGGCATCTGTCGTCCGTCTAAATCAAGTTGGGCAAGTCCTTTACACCTGGCTAAGAAGAAAGACGGCGGCTGGCGCCCGTGCGGGATTATCGTAAATTAAACGCAATCACCAAGCCTGACAGGTATCCCTTGCCACATTTGCATGATTTTGGAAACTCTCTAGCAGGAAAGAAAATATTTTCAAAAGTTGATTTGCTTCGAGCGTACAACCAGATACCGGTCGCACCTGCAGATGTCGAGAAAACAGCAATTATCACCCCTTTCGGATTGTTTGAATTTACAGTGATGATGTTTGGTATGAGAAATGCTGGCCAAACATTTCAAAGATGGATGAATGAAATATTGGGTGAGTTTGATTTCTGTTTCGTTTATATCGACGATGTGTTGATTGCTTCTACATCCATGGAAGAACACCTCCAGCACCTAAACATCATATTTCGGCGCCTTTCGCAATATAAAATCAGCATCAACCTGGCGAAATGTGTTTTTGGAGTAGAAGAACTAGATTTCTTAGGGCATCGGATAAATTCAGCTGGCATAGCACCATTACCTGATAAGGTTTTAGCCGTAACTACTGCTGAACGCCCCAAAACGTATCGGGCCTTACGACGTTTTCTGGGAGCTATCAATTATTACAGACGGTTCATGCGTCGTGCAGCTTGGCCACAGGTTATCCTGAACAAAGCATTGAAAATGCGGGAAAAAGAGGATAATCAAATTCAATGGACTAAAGAACTCGCCGAAGCCTACGATCAGTGCGTCAACTGTCTAAAAGAGGCCACTCTACTCAACCACCCTTATCCGGATTTACCTCTCGTACTACACGTAGATGCCTCAGATGTTGCCATCGGTGGCGCTTTGCAGCAATTGCGTAATAAAGCACATCAACCACTAGCTTTCTTCTCTCGAAAACTTAGTGACACTGAAGCACGCTACAGTACGTACGACCGAGAACTATTGTCATTTATTCAGCCATTAAACATTTTCGTTATCTTATAGAAGGTCGCGAAATAGTGGTTTATACAGATCACAAGCCTCTTGTTTACGCTTTTGCCCAAAAACCTGAAAAAGCATCTCCAAGGCAATTAAGGCATCTAGATTTCATATCTCAGTTCACAACGGACATCAGACACGTGCCTGGTAACGAGAATGTAATGGCTGACTATTTATCCCGACTCGAGGAAATTTCAACTTTGGATTTAGCCGATTTTGCTCAACAGCAAACTAAGGATGACGACTTACAAGAAATTCTGCAAAATCCAAATAATTATTCTATTAAACTTGTACAAAAACCTGTTCCTGGACTTGCAATTAAGCTTTACTGTGATGACAGAAATCGCCCATTTGTTCCTGTACCTAGTCGTCGAGCGGTTTTTAATCTGATTCACAGTCTATCACACCCTTCACCCAAGAGAACTGCACAAATGGTCAAGGATCGTTTTATTTGGCCTTCAGTCGATAAAGACATTCGTCAGTGGTCCAAAGAATGTACCAGATGCCAACTTTCTAAAACTAGTAAGCATACTCGTAGTCCACTTGGTCAATTTCCCCACACAGGAAAGAGATTTGATCAAGTTCACATCGACATCATCGGACCCTTTCCTATTTCACAGGGCCAACGATATTGCCTCACATTAATCGACCGCTTTAGTTCATGGCCAGAAGCTATACCTATTGAAGATATCACCGCTGAAACTATTGCTAAAGTTTTTGTTCGGGACTGGATAGCACGATATGGTGTACCTACCAGCGTTACTACTGACCGAGGACGGCAGTTTGAATCGGACCTATTTCGAGAACTGAACCACCTACTGGGCACAAAGCACTTCAGAACCACAGCCTATCACCCGCAATCGAACGGCAAAATCGAGAGGTGGCATCGTTCCTTAAAGACAGCGCTCAGATGTCACAATTCTGTAAATTGGGTTGCCACTTTACCGATTGTGTTGTTAGGGTTAAGGACTGTTGTTCCCGAAAACGGATATGCTGCAGCCGAGCTTCTCTATGGCGAGAACATTCGCCTTCCTGGAGAATTTCTAGAATCCACCAATGAAATCAGTCACGAAAAATCGTCATTTATCAAGGATCTAAGGTCAACACTTCAACAGTATGGACCAACATTTGTCCAGCGTAAGGATTCTCGAAAATTCTTCATACATCAGGACCTGCCGAATGCTTCTCACGTTTTTGTCAGGGATGACACAATACGGAAACCACTTCAACAGCCCTACCAAGGCCCTTTCGGTGTTGTCAGAAGGAATTCTAAATATTACACCATAAATTGGCATGGAAAGGAAGAAGACATATCAATTGATAGGCTGAAACCAGCATTCCTAATGCAGACTAGTTTCCTGATGACGAACTCCCTTTCTTCTGCCGAGGACGAATCAACGCCACCCGTTGCTTCTCCGACTGCAACTGCAATTTCATGTGTCTGAATGTTCCTCTTTCAGTACGCTTTCATTAGGAGGGGGAGTACTGTGGCGTCAACAAATGGGGTTTCCATGGAGACGTACCCTTCACATGTTTTTTGTGTTACAAAAAATACCTGTGTGTTTAAAACAATGTTAAATGTGTGTTGTAATAAAGATATAATCCATTATCAATGTTATTTATGTGGTGATACCGCCACACTTTTAATAAGGTTTCTTAAAAACCGTGCTCTTAAGGAATGAAATATACATTTTATAAGAAACTGGGTTTGTATGAGCAGGGAGTGTAGAATGAAAAGGGGAGTATTTATCACGGGCAATGTCTGCAACAAATGGGATGTTTAGGTCATTATGGAGGAGTTGATTTGTAACAAAATAAGGAGCATTCAGGATTTTGCGAAGGATTTTGGATTGTAAGGACTGGATGCGGGAGGAATTAGATGATTTCGTGGAGCCCCAAAGCTCGATTCAATAAGCCCAAATAGGTCTAATAATAGTCATGTAAATGAGTCTTTTGAAAATAAACTAGAAATTTCGAACGTTTCTCTAGTAAGCATTGTAGTAATCGATATCATCGAGCAGTAACTTGTATTTTCAGTCTTGTGTGAAGATTCCAAGTAAAGCGCTTGTGAAGATGGAGATCTAGGTATCGGATTTGTTCAACAGGAGTAAGGGTAATGTTATTAAAGGATACTGGGGGGCAGGAAGTCATCGGTTTTGCGACGAAGGGTAAAGGTGATTTAGTGGGATTTGTTGGGGCTCTAATAAATCAAAATTAACATATAATGCGCTTTCATGGGAATTAAGACACGAAACGTGGATAATACCTTCTTATCACCATTATATGTTAATGTAATATTTTTTGAAATACTCTTTCAATTAGTATGATTTTACTTTGATGTGATTAGATATTTTATATTTTAAATAGGTAATTATTTCCAGGAGTTATATAGAATTGTAGTTATTTGAAAAAATTAATATATAAAAGATATTTTTATTTATTTTACTTTAACTAGCTAGCGAATGTTTTTCCCAAAACCTTGCCTATTTGCAAATCTAGATGGACAGCCATATGTGATTTCTGCTTCACAACTATTATAATCTTAGTGATACTGCAATGACTATAAAAGTGAGTGAATAGTGACTTTCTTTTATAAATATAAATTTTCAGTTAATACATTTTACATTCACAATTACAAACCAGTTTATATTTGAGTAATATTTACTCTAAAATAATATTAACTCTACCAAAACAAGAAAATAACAGCAATAAATGAATTAGAGTAAAATTAGTAACGTTTAAATCTGATTACCCCCCGAGATACTTTAAATAGTAAACATACATAGCTGCCCCAATAAATGCTTACAAGGCAGGAGGGAGTATCTACACGGGTCCTGACTGATCCGGCCTCGTAGGACCACATTACAAAGGCACTGGACATAGGCACTGACGTTTAATGGGTCCACCGCCCTTTTAGATAATTTAACTACAGGTCAGAACATAGGGCTTGTCCTGTCACCACCTCCCATGTTGGCTTTAAACCCGGGTATTTCTCCTGCACTTCCATCTAAAGTGTGCTTTATATTAATTATTTATATAACTATATATATATATATATATATATATATATATATATATATATATATATATATATATATATATATATATATATATATATAAGTTTCTGTTGTTCTCAGGTTTCAGTCAATGAATACACAATTTTATCTATGCGACGTTTCGAGAATTTATTGTTCTCATAAAAACAAAAAAAAAAGAACATTAGTATTATTATATAATAATTAATATTTGATGTTGTTGTTAGAGATATAGAAAAGAACAATAACAATAACATCATATATTAATTATTGTATAATAATTAATATATGATTATGATGATTGTAATAATTGTATAATGATTACATATGATGATTGTAATAATTGTATAATGATTACATATGATGATTGTAATAATTGTATAATGATTATGAGAACAATAAATTCTTGAAACGTTGCATAGATAAAATTGTTTATTCATTCTCTGAAACCTGAGAACAACAGAAACTTAAATCATCAACAGTCAAGTACTGATCAAACAATATATATATATATATATATATATATATATATATATATATATATATATATATATATAAGTTAAGGTCTGATAAGGCAGACTATCAGCCTTAATTCCAACTCACCTGATGTTAACACTTTGAAAAGTATATATAGAGGATTATATGTATCAATAAATCAGTGTTTGACTAGCCATCAAGTGAGTTGTTATTGCGCCCCTTTTCCTTATTTTTTTAAAGTTTTATATTGGCCAGCTCATAAGTGGTGCCGAAACCCGGGACCTTTAGACAGTATATTCTTTTTTTTTTTTTCCTTCTTTCTATAATTATTTTCCGCGTCTGGAAATCTTCAGTTTTATTGTTATTCTATTATTTTTTTTTCTTTCTCTTTCTCTCTCTCCGTTAAAATTAGCCTAAATAGTGATCATGGCGGAAAATGTAGTGTTGAGACCGGCAGTTCTGAACGTACCACCAACCGAACCAGCACCGGCGGCGACAAATGTACTTCCGCCACTTCCGGAAGTTTCTTTGGCGCAGGCGCACAGAACGACATTGGAATGGATAAAAGTCCAAACCGCAACCGCCCAGGATCTGAGAAAAGCCATCTCCGACCTCGACAGATTCACCGGGGAGATTGGTGAGTTAAATCATTTTTTAAAAGGGGGCGATCGACTGATGGCTAGAATCATCTCGAAAGTATCCGAAAACCTCCTAGATGGGGAGGATGCTGAAGCATTGAAGGCCACAGTGGTCTGCAGGGTCAAGAGGGACATCCTGAACCATATCCAGGGGGACGAGGAGACACCCTGGGGTATCGTGAAGGAACGACTGAAGAAGGCCTATGGAGGGGGAAGATGGGCCCCCGAAGAAGATGTGTTCAACATGCTTAGGGAATCGAAGAAGCCGCGTCAGTCTAATGGCCAGTATGCGGGAGAACTGCTTACGAAGTTTAACCGCATAACCGAAAAAATGAGAGAGACTGCGAGTGTCGAGGAGGTCCACTTCAGAATGGATTTCCTGGCGATTATGTTAAAGGTGCAGCTGGCGAAAGAAACCGGCAAACGAGAAGGGTTCCCGAGAGAGCGCTCGTTCATCGACTGTGCACAAGAAATGATGGACGCCAGTGCCAGAGAGGAGGAATCCCGAATGGATATAAAAGAACCAGGTTGGACGAGAGTTGCCTACACACAGCCAAGGGTTGCTCCGACATGGAAAAGACGAGAGAGAGAGTACCGAGAAGCGAGAAGAGACAGACCGCAGCAAGGAGAGAGACGGTCAGGCCAGATGAGACCACGGAACAGTGGACGGCGAGAAGATCGTAAGTGCCATGGGTGTGGCAAGATCGGACACCTTGTAGCCCAGTGTCCGCGTACGCGGTGCTTCGAATGCGGAACAGAGGGACATCTAGCACGACATTGTCCCCACATGTACCGGCGTCGGGATACAAACCAGCCAGAACCTATGGAGATCAATGCTCAAAATGTTCGTCCAAGAAGGTTCATGTGGAGGGCGGTCGGATCAGCGAGTGAATCTTCTAGAGGATCCGAGACAGCAGATACGGAGACAGAGTCAGACGTTCCTGTCCGAGGAGGCGGCCATCGCAGCAGGAAGAGTGTATGGCGACGACAAGAAGCGGCGGCGACGTCTTCCCGCGACGAAATCTGAGGAGCGTACCAGCAGAGAGGCAACCGCACGTTGGTGAGTTACCACGCGAGAGGTGGGAGCGGCGGTCTGCCTATCATCAGCGTGGAGGGAGTCGCATGTCTGGTGGACACCGGGAGCTCGTGTACCATCGCATGCAGAGAGGCGTTAGAGAAGTGGAGCGGCGGAGAGAGGGCACTCCAGGTTCAGGTATGCCAATGTCAATTGATCACCCTAGGGGGGCCCTGCAGTGTAGAGGGGGAAACCGACATGGATTTGCACACCTGGGGGGATCGTGGTGGCGGTTTATCGGTGCATGCTGTCGCTAAGATGCCGCGGGATTATGGAGTCATTATAGGGAATGACTTACTGGGCGCGGTAGGTGCGCGGATCCGGAATCAAGGGGGCCAGTGGGATATAAGAATTGGGGGGAAAAGATATTCCTGTACCCGCATGGTGGGAGACGGCAAAACACGTATAGGGGCGGTGAATCAGGTGGAGGATTGGAAGGCGTCTATCCTTGCCGAGTTTGATGACATTTTTTTTAAAGAGGGGGATGTTCTGGGGACGACCGGGAGGACGGTACACGAAATTCCCCTTAAACAGGAGCGGGTCACTTATATTAAAGAAGTGATATTCCGCAGGCATATTCGAGAGGAGCTGGATGATTTACGGCGGCAGGGTATTATCGTGGATAGCACTTCTCCTTATAATAGTCCGTTGTGGGCCGTGAAGAAGAAGAGTTCGCCGGGGGATTCGAGGGAGAAGTATCGGGTCGTCATCGACTACCGGAAGCTCAATGAGAATACGGTCGACGAAAAATATCCAATACCGCGCTTCGAGGACATTTTGGACCGGTTGGGAGGTGCGCGAATTTTTAGTGCCTTGGACCTCAAGGCGGGGTATCATCAGATCCAAATGCACCCTCGTGACCAACATAAGACCGCGTTTACATTCGAGAGGGGCCACTATGAGTTTACGCGGATGCCGTCTGGCCTTAAGAATGCCCCTATCACTTTTCAGCGGCTTATGGATGAATTCTTGAGGGGTCTGGATGAGTCCGTGTGTCAGGTGTATATGGATGATCTTTTGGTCTTCAGTAGGTCGGATCGGGAACACGTGGAACATCTGAGGGCTGTCTTTCGTCGTATGCGGGATTTTGGTCTACGCCTTTCTCCGGAGAAGTCGACCCTGGGCCTGCGGGAGATAAATTTTTTGGGCCACACCATCTCGGCGGAGGGGGTGAAACCGGATGCCCAGAAGGTTGCCGCCTTACAGCGGATCGCCGTACCAACCGAGGTTAAGGGTGTCAGTAGGTTACTGGGCGCATTAAATTATTACCGCCGTTTTGTGCCGGCTATGGCTGCATATCTCGTGCCTCTTAATAATTTGCTTCGGAAAGGGAATAAGTTGGTGATGACCCCCGATATCGCGGACAAGGTTCGCCGGTGCATAGAGCATCTACAGCGTGAGCCGGTGCTCGCGTTCCCCGATTTTTTCAAACAGTTTACGATCACTACGGACGCTAGTGAATACGCCCTGGGTGCGGTACTGTCTCAGGACAGCGAGCGGGGGGAGCGGCCCATCGCGTATGCCAGTAGGCGCCTCACGGAGGCGGAGGCCCGTTATAGCGCCTTAGAGAGGGAACTCCTCGGGATTGTCTGGGCTGTCGATCACTTCAGGCCTTACGTATTCGGGAGACGATTTTGGGTTCAGACCGATCATCGCCCTCTCCAATGGGTTGGGAAGCTCAAGAAATCGTCTGCGAGGGTTACGCGGTGGAAGGAACTCCTTGGGCAATACAATATGGAGGTCGTGTACAAGCCAGGTAAGGAAAATGTTGTCGCGGACTGGCTTTCCAGGGCGCTCATGGTTAATGCCGTGGAGGAGGATCGGGGCGGGCCGTCGCGAGATGTTCGTCAGTTCTTAAGGGAATGGACCCCGGGGGAGGAGCAGCCACTTCCGCGGAGGGGATTTCGAATGAGGCTGCGCCGTCGGGCGACGAGGGCTCTAATGAGGGGCGTCCGGTGGCCATGGAAGAACTCGACGAAATTGTTAACGATAAGCGCCGCCAGATCGTCTGGAAGACGAGGACTTCGGGGCTGCTGAAGCTCGACTTTCAGCGGGTTTCCGGTTGTTCGGTTGTGACTATCTGGTCTCAACCCACCGTCGGAGAGGAACAGATCTGTAGGGCGCTCGCCGACGCGTCGAAGCCGGGTCAGACCCATTACTTATACGTCGGTAACGCTGTGGTCTGGGAGCGGATTCAACGCTTGTGGCGGACAGAACGTATCGGGATTTACCGGACGTTTATCCGTTGCTCAATGCTGGTGGAAACCATACACGATGAGGAACGTCAACGGGAGGTTACGCTCGCTTACCACCAGGGCAAGACGAACCACCGGGGGCTGAACGAAACGTTGCACGCGTTGCGCCGGCGGTATTATTGGCGGGGGATGAAGCGTACCATCCAAGAGGCTATCGGGAATTGTGATGTGTGCATGCGCGCGAAATATGATCGGCATCCACCCCGGGCGGTTCAGGAAGAGACTCCTACTGCGGCTGCTCCGCTCAGTGATCTGCAGGTCGATACCTTTACCTGGAAGGGATTTAAGTGGGTCACGGTGCTGGATCTCTTCAGCAAAGTCGCGCTGGCGTATCCCATTCAGGAGCGTACGGCGGAGGCGGTGTTGCGCGCACTCTGGATTTGGTTCCAATTTTACGGTGTGCCCGACAGTATTTCCTCTGACAGTGGTATGGAGTTCGATAATGCCAATATCAGGGAGGAGATGAAGCTCTTGGGGGTCCTATGGCATCTTAACACCCCGGGACATCCGAAGAGTCGCGGGGGTATCGAGAGGCTTCACAGCACCCTTAGCGATCACATTAGGGTCTTTCAGTTGGAGAAAGGGTTGGAGCTGGACGTGGCTATGGAACGCGCGATCGTCGCGTATAATCACTCTGTTCACTCGGTGACCGAATTCACTCCTTTCGAGATCCTTTTTGGACTACAGGGTCGTCGGCGGGATTGTCGCGGTGCAACGGCGGGCGAGGGGAAAATCGTGAGCAACAGCCTTGCGCTGCGGAAACTCTGGCTTACGGTTCGCGATCGCATTGAGCGGGAGAAACAGCGACGGGTCGCGCGCCATAATCTCGGGGTTCGGGATTTGATGGGTCTCGTCAAAATCGGTACGGTGGTGTACCGTCGGGTCGGAACTAATCGGGGGAAGGAACTTCGGCGTTACGAGGGTCCCTTCCGCGTGGTTGTGATTAGGGAGCATAATTTGGTCACAATTGAGAGCTTAACTGACCCCAAAAAGAGACGTACGGTGAACCTAGAACAATTAAAGCTCCCGCCTACGGAAGCATCCTAAGCCTTTGGAGTGTCCTCGGCTTCAGAAGTTTTTTTTTTCTCTCTAGTGTTCTTGTTCTGTTCTTCACAGTGTTTTTTTTTCTCTTGTGTTGTTGTGTTTCAGGTGTTTCTTTTATTTTTATTATTATGTTTTTCAGCCGGTGTGGCATTTTGTATTTGTCTCTTTCTATCATGTTATTATCCTTTTTGTATTCCGTTGTTTTTGCTTTTCAATAAAGTTTACGAGGATTGTTCGTAAACTGGTGGGGGGGAGTTAAGGTCTGATAAGGCAGACTATCAGCCTTAATTCCAACTCACCTGATGTAAACACTTTGAAAAGTATATATAGAGGATTATATGTATCAATAAATCAGTGTTTGACTAGCCATCAAGTGAGTTGTTATTGCGCCCCTTTTCCTTATTTTTTTAAAGTTTTATATTGGCCAGCTCATAAGTTATATATATATATATATATATATATATATATATATATATATATATATATATATATATTTGTTTTAGATGATATACTTTTATTAAAGTCTATAATTCATAATTGTAAGTACACTAAAAACATGTTATATGCTGGTCTGGACTTACAAAAGGGTTTAGGAAGCTGTTGTGCTAGCCACTACACCACACGTGACCTCATGAAATAATGGTGTATAAAATGTTTC
Source organism: Piezodorus guildinii (assembly GCA_023052935.1). NCBI lineage: Eukaryota > Metazoa > Arthropoda > Insecta > Hemiptera > Pentatomidae > Piezodorus > Piezodorus guildinii. The sequence goes on along the minus strand of CM041293.1, from coordinate 137,478,772 downwards.
CTTGATATTAACACAATCGATCTAAAAGTAGCTAATTGTAGTCTTTGCCTCTCTTGAGCAATGACACAGATAATTAATGATTAGGCTAAAACAAATGAAGGGGAGTAATAATTGTACCTTGACCTCTTTCCATTATTGTCTAGCAACAATTGTTTCTCATCTATTTTTCATCATTTCGAATTGACTATTGACTGATAAAACCGAAATGAACCTAATAAAATACACTATAAAATCAAGACAACAAAACTAGCCAGAAAGACAGGACAAGCAAATTGGTTGGAACTGCGTAGTTAATGTGTTTAATGAAAGTGCTTCCATGTTTATCATCAAGTGGGTTATTACTAAATGAGTTAAACATCACCTGAACAATAAGTTGGCTTAATAATATTTCAGTGAAAGGTTTTCGCAAATGGATTTCCTGTAAAATTTTCTAGAATGGATATAGTATTTTTTAGAAATCAACGTTTCAATTGATGAGGTATTGAATGTAAAGACGCAGAGAAATAATGTACTGGAAAAAATGTATTTACCTTTGTTCATTTAGAAATTGGTAATTATTCTCATCCAAAGAATTGGTTTAGAATATTTTGAAAGCTCCTACGCATTATGTCCTTGCGACATATGCTATATAACTAAAATAATTTCCATTCATTTTAGATACGGCACTATGGTTAAATTTTTAATGCAAGCAATAGTAACATAGCTAGAGTATGTTAAAAGAGTTTTAACACATAATAATTATAGGCAAAACGTGACTTTTTTTTCATTAAACCAATATAGTTGCTAAACGATAAGCCTCGGTGACAAAACGTATTTTCCATTTAAGTTCTGATTAGGAAACTGCAGTAAAAATTTTATTCTGAGCAACACAAGCACAGCTAGGGCCATCAAAAATCTTACATTCTTGAGAATGAAAATCACGTCACACGGAAATAAAGTATAGATCCCCAGCCAAATGAAATATCCACGTCAATATAGAAACCCTCCCAATTTTGACATTTGCATGTTGCTCTATTGGTCTAAATTACAGATAAGAACAGGTTATATTTATAAAATACAATAATATCTTTCTATGGAATGCAGACGAAATAATCGTTAAACATAAAATACATGAATGATTTTAGTGTATTATTTTAAATGGTGAACCTTTGCAATCGACCAAAAAAAGAAGATAAATATATCCCTCCTTTAAAATGTGATGGCTTACATTTCAAGATACACAGAGCCCAATTGATGTATAAAAAAATCCGTCTGTCCGGACCATTTGGGACCAGGACACCGTGACCAAAAAAACAAAATTTCAAATCTTGCCTGTATATACACTTATAACTCCCATATGTTAGAATATTAACGTATCACTCAAAACGAAAAAAAATATATTCCACTCCTTTCTGATTGGCACTACGCTGAATGGATGTGAATCCTGGACTATGAAGAAAAACCATAAAAAAAATAATCATCCCTTGAGATGGATTTTCGGAGAAGTTGTTCCGTGTCTCCGTTTGAAAAAATCCCCACTAATGAAATAAGGGAAAAAGTGGGGGCCGAGCTCACCATTTTCGAAGAAATTAGTAGAAGAAGGTTAATGAGGTATGTACACGTCATGAGAATGGACGAAGCACGTTGGTCTATTCGATTGATTGAATACTGCCCACGAAAGAGGAGAAAACGGGAAAGACCTCAGAAAAGATGGATGAAGGATGTAAAGGAGGATATGGCAGCTAGAAGTCTGATTGAAATGAAGATGAGATTGTTGGAGAGACGGCTCAGTACTCCGTGATGTGACATCATTGCAGAATCCTTGGAGAGAATGTTAGAATACTTAGAACAATCTGTATTGAACTTTAGAATCAGTACAGCGCGGCAAACAAAAATAAGGAAGTATTAAAAAATTGATCTTTACATACAAGCCACAAATTATAAGATACATAACTCTCCCAAATCACGGTTATTATCGAAGGTGAAGAAAAATGAAGAATGAAAAAAAAATAAACAAGTTTATATTATATACACGGTCCGAGCCACATCCTAAAATAGATGTGATTCGATCAACCGGTTATTATTCATGATGGAGAAAAAAATTGAAGTGTTCTAGGACCAGGAATTTTTATTATTTAAAGAAGAATGGAAAGAAAATAAATCATTAAATAAGTATAGTAAACATGCTATAGGTTGTTTTTTTCAATAATGAACCTCGGTTAACAATAATGAACTACCCTCGCAGAATTATGTTGAACCTGATAACCCAAAACAATAAAATATTAACAATTTTCGTAGGTACCAAGAAAATCACTTTCATCAAGAACCATACCATAACATTTTTCATAAAAAGAATAATAATAATAATAATAGGCTTACCGAACCCAAAGGTTCGATGCCGATACCACCATATTCCGTCTACACAGAATCGTCCAATGTTCTCCGTTCATGCCCAAGCCCCCAAGATCAGCCTTAACTCATAAAAAGAGTAAATAAGATATATAAATTTAAAGTAGTAGCGCTCATGTTCTGTTGTTGTTTTGTTACATGTATTAACATAATTAAAACCAGCATTATGACTAGACCCATTGGCTATGTTTTTGATTAAAATTTTTTACGTTACTCTAACCACAGATTATAATTTTTTAAGTTTTTATTATTAAAATTGTACACATTCATATAATAAACTTCTAAAAATAAAATACCATTAAAAGGTTTTGTAATTTATGAACAGTTGTATATTATAGGAGCACTTTTAAAAAATTGTTGTACCAACAAAATGATAATTGTTTCCATTCAAACAAAAAATGTAGGCATCTGAAGACTTAAACGTCGTGAGATTTTAAATAAAGTGTTGGATTAGTTAAGACTGCCTTTTCTTTTATTTTTTTGTAATGTGAGATATGAGATTAAAAAAGTATCATTACAAGGGTAATCGTACTTTAATGCAGCACTTTATTATATTAAAGAACAAAAGAGGAAATATTTCGAGGGGTGCCTAAAGGTTATCCCTTTCTGATTTCTGGCCCTTCGGCCGCCCATCGCCCAAATTAATTGGATTGTTAAATTTGATTTAGTTACAAACTCAATTCACAAACTTTCTTTAACTTCAAAAACATCATACTTCCTTAGTAATATCGGGTGAATTTCCTGTTCTAAGCTAATCAGATACATGGGTTCGAGATATAATTTTTAGCAGATTAAAAAAACAAAACAAATTATCTCAACATGGATATTTTAAGAAAAACGAATCATTTTTTGGACTGATTCATTTCCACACATGTGAATAAATATATATATGTTTATTGGCCTTAATCTCATAAAATTAACTTACATCCCCTCTGTAAATACATTTTAATAGTTTACATTTAATTTTCAAATCATTTATCTTCGATTAAATAAAATTACTTTACTGAGTTTTTATCACTATTCATTACCATCTACGATTTTGTAGTTATGTGATAATTTTAAGAAATTTTTTATAATTTATATTACGGTGTGTGTCAAACTTTTTTCTATCCAGATAATATAATATAATAATTAAAATGACTGTATTCCGTTTGGAAAAATAGAAAATGTTTATTATTCCTGATGAACAGTTGTATATTATAGGAGCACTTTTAAAAAATTGTTGTACCAACAAAATGATAATTGTTTCCATTCAAACAAAAAATGTAGGCATCTGAAGACTTAAACTTATATATATATATATATATATATATATATATATATATTAATATATATATATATAATATATATATATAATATATTGTATCTAAGCATTTTTGTAGAGTCCTGCAACATCCATACTTTCGAAGTAAATTAGTTTACTAAGTTCTCAGGGTTAGTGACATGAATACTTTTCACGAATGGTTTGTAGTTCTCCTTTTACTGCAATGTTAGATGTTGCATTTTCAATAGTTTATGCATTAGTTTTACTTTTGATGTGGGTTATCCCAGTGATAACCCAATGTCTCTTCAGCGCTGGGGCCCGCAATGTTTTTGCTTTTCTTAATGATTTAAACTTATCTTAACCTAACTTACAATTATTAATTATTCTACTGTTTGTTGCCAGTGCACTAGTGCTGTTGCTGGTGTCAGTGTGTTAAATTGTGGATTTCTGGAATATTATAAGGCGTCAGAGAATTTTATATGTCTTCGTTGGATGAATTCTGAAATTTCAAACAGTTCATAAAGCTGTTCTGATTAGAAATGTAAATATTAGAAATTTATATTTAAATACAAAAAAAAATTGAAAATGAATTTGGAAAATGTGCAAGAGATTGATATGTATGCTGTGTGATTTAAGTAACCTGATATATTTGGGTAGCATTGCCAAATACATAAAGCATTTCTATCTCTAATTTTCGGTGGCCATACCAATTTTCGTAGAATCGAGTTTTGAAATTTCTGCAGATGGTGTTGCGTCCCGTCCCGTAGATGGGTAATGAGCGGAGCCCCACATAGCAGTTCTGGGCGTATTATTCTATTATAAATTTTTATTTTATGTCTGAGGAAGTGAGCCGATGAGAGTAGTAAGTTGTGTAATCTATATGTGTTTTTCCTGTCGGCTTTTACTTTGCTGTAGCAGTGGGTTAATAATTTCATATGTCGGTCCAGCTTTACGCCTAGATAAACTACTGAATTGGATGGTTGTAATAAGTTATTTGCGCCACTGAACGTGGTAAATTTGTTATCTTCCATTTTGTAGCGCGACGATCACACAGACATTCTTTGCCGGGTTCACAGAGATGTTGAGATATTTCACCTTTACTATACTGCTTCGGCTTGCGCTAGAGCTATCTGAGGTCTCATACTAGTGGAATAGATAGCTATAGCAACTGCGTAGGCTGCGGTCTTGTAGTTGTGTCCCACTTCCCAACAATTACAGTAAGATTAAGAAATATATAAAAACTGCGTACTTATTGAATTTTTTACTTTCCCTCTCAGTTGAGCTGTATCCAGTGCCCTTTTGGTAGGAGCTCCAAGCTTGCTTCCTTTTTAAGACTGCGCTACAATGTGGGAGAGCTAATAGGTGGGAATTCGTGAGATTCGGTTATAGTGAATTATCATACACTCTCACTTACTTTCTACATTAAAGAAAACATGTTTTCATGTGCTGTTATATCTGTTTGTTTTGATAAAACTTTTTTTTCAATAATAATATTTAATTTAGTTATTTTATCTTATTACTATCACTTACTTATATATAAAATATATAGTAAGGGAAAGTAATGGGATATTGAAAACTTTCGAATTACAGTTTTAACGGAAATACACGTTTAGGGGGGTGCCCTGAGTCCAAATAACCATGTGCCCGAAAAATCTATTTAATCTCGGTAAACTATGGCTATACATTTAAGTTGATTGCCAGTAAACTGATTTATAAATTGTTACTGCCTAATATAATTCTTCGGAAATAACAGACTATTGTGTAATAATTTGTAGTATATTTCCTCCTAAATTTCCTATCGTTCAACTGTCGATTAGGATTTATTTCAAGCAGTGAAGTGGGTGTAAGTAGAGTGATGTACGCACCAGTTTTTACATTCACTTATCTACATGAAATATATAGGTAACGGAAAGAATTGCGATCGTAAAAATGATGGAATTCCAGTATCCAACGGAAATAAATATTTTAGGGTCCCCTAAGATCACAGGGGTGATCTACCCTAACCGCTGTGTAAATTGAGAAGAGAACCGAAGACAGTTATGCTTCTTGTGTTACGCCACGTGTAAGATCTATAGTTTTGGGGTTTTTATCACGAATACTGATATTTTCCATTGATTCAGAAATGATTCTGTGATACCATAGAGCTGGTGTGGGCATTGGGATCCGTTAGCTTGCAGAATAGGATTTGACAATTTATGTGAATTCTCAATTAAAAGATAAATTATCATAATTGTATCAATGAGTAAGAGAATTAAAAATATTTTTAATCATATATAACAAACAAAAACAAGTGGCAAACAAACTACAAAAAAAAAAAAAAAAATGCTATAATTTTCGAAAGATATGGTGTAAAGATTTCTTTATGCTTGGCATGGCTCATTGATGCCATGATGATAGCTGACAAGTCCAAGTCGAAATGTCGGCTAAACTAAAATATTGTTTATTAGAATGACTCCTGATAATTTGAACAGTAAAAATTTGATATTTTTTCCCACTATACCATGAGAGAATTTGATGTAAGCAAGGTACAACTTTATGTATATAAGTTTTTAGGTAAGGTTTCGTTTGACTTTCAAGGGAGCTTTTTTTTACCAGTCCGTGATATTTTTATTTGAATGCTTTTACTATACTAATTATGTTTTTTGTGGATTTGTACTTGTCTATATCAATTTTAGCAAATGGCTGCATACACTCGGTAATGACTACATCAAAACTGTTCTTTTTAGTGTCTTTTTTTAAAAAAAAAAAAGGAATACACCAATCTTTGTTAGTCTTAAATCTTGGCTTTATTATTGATATTTGTATATACATTGGAATTTTCAGAAAAAATTAAAGAAATGTTTATGTAACACTGCATATAAGTAATGAATATATATTTAATATATGTATAAAATATCATAGAATATAAGAAGTAAATCTGAGAAAATAGGTTTCGTATCTTATGTATCAGATCGAACTTTTATGTGGAAAATACAAGGAGATGAAACTGAATAGGACAATCATGTCATATAGTTGCTTCATATTTCCTCCTCGAGAAATTTCTTTTCCTTTATACTCGATCCTTTTCTTATTGGATAAATAAATATGATAATGATGAAAATTTATCTTTAAAAATTTATATATTTATGATATATCATGATATATCAATGCTAATCGACAAACCCATTATCTCGGAAAAATATAAAATAAAATATTCAGATCGAATAAAGAAATAATGAGAACTTAAAAAATCATTACACTTAGGAAAGTAATCGGATAAATGATTTGCAAAAAGGTTGAAATGAAAAAAAAAAATATAACCTATATTTGAAATATAAACTTCCTAATATCCTTGATATATTTGTTTCCTCTCAGATATCTTCCTCCCAATCCACGATCTAATCCCAAAAAGACCTGTCATCTGATTATAGCACCTTGGAAAAACTTAAATTCTGAAACGCCTATATCCTATTTCAGATACTAATTCCATAGCTCCTGATCACCAGTTTAGATTCAGAACGTCCTACTCCAATATCCAGCAAAGTCATCGTCTCGTGGACGTTATCTCGTCTACATTGGAGCACAGGCCTTCGAACGAGAATGGCACCCGGTTTTACCGGGCAAAACGGCACTCCACCAATTCCTTTTCCCCACATTACTTATTTACCATTCAGTCCTACCTCACTGGCAGATCCTTCAAAGTAAATCATATTAATACCTATTCATCAAATTTAAGTCAGTTTTCTGATTTCTCAAAGCAGTATCTTAGGAACCATTCTTTACACAATTTATACAACTGATACATCTTCCTAACACAATCCTTCCTACATATACTGATGACATATGTGTTTATCAGTCAATACTGATCTAACTATTGCGTCTCAAACTCTCCAATCCCATATCAGAGACCTTTAGGTATGGAATCCGAATCGGAGAATTAAAATAAATTCCTATAAATCCTTCCACTTTAGCTTTATCCTTCGTCGTGAAACAATGACATCATTTCCTACAGTGTCCGATATCTAGGACTTCACCTTGACTTCACCAAGGACTTGACAACCGCATTAAACAGAACCCTCATTTAAGACTGAAACGACAAGAAACTGCTCGACGTTTTCGGCAACTGTAACCCTTACTAGACAAATGTTCTAATTTTCCACTTAACTACAAAAGACTCATCTACAAGACTATCACACCCCTATATGGACTTACGGAGCAGAGTTTTGGGGCTATACTAAACCATCAACAAATTCTACGTTTATCAAATTGCTACCATCGAATACCCTTCGTAAAATCCTCATGCTCCTTACTTTTTAACGAATAAACTGATCCATAAAGACCTTACTGTAACATATGTTGCTGATTGGCCCGAACCAGAAAACGATATATTGTATATAGGAATGGAGTTTGTCATGAAATAAATGACATTCATGACAAACTCCATTCCTACTCTAAGCCTATAGTTTCAATTATTTATTTCAATTCCTGATAATCCTCCGAGGCGTCTGAAAAGAAGATGGCCTCGAAACCTAGTTTAGAATATTTTTAGAGTGCTGCCGATGGATGGCCTTTCTACATGTCTTTTTCACGTCTATTTAATTTTAAGCCTATTTACTAGATGTGTTGTACAATACAGTTGTAAATATCAAAAAAAAATTTCTTAAAAAAATATGTAAATATATTTAGAACAAAAATGTATGAACCAATTCAGATAGATCGAAACATTACACGTAAAAGACCCCTACTCTCATAATAAATTTTTCAAAATTTGATTATAAAATTGACTAGTTGATAAAATAGGAAAATATGCAAAATAGCTTAAAGCATGACAGGATGACTCTTAAAAGTATCTTCAGATTGTGGGAGCAGATATTAGACCATAAGTTGAACAAAGAAATGTATATTACCTATAGTCCGATTCTCAACGATTAGAGGGGAAAATCAAATTTTGAATTTTTGCTATCATCCTAGGTTTTCATAAGAAAAACTCAAATATATCAACTTAATGTGCACGCAAAGAAAAACTATTAGTACCAAATAAAATAAGACAAAATTTCCCAGAATTTAATGAAGTCAAACCCTCAAAATATGAAAGTCAGTGTCGCACAACGTTGTGAAAAAAATTAGATTTTAGTATTTCTAAGAATATTCGGACATCTCAAGGATATTATCCTTCTATCTTTAGGCTTTACACTGATCTGAGAAAAACGTTTTCACTTAATTTGATTGACAATGGTGAAAAACACTACATTCATTTGCCAATCAAGGATGCTATGAGACTAGAATAAAAAGAAAAACGGACCGAAATGAAAATTTGTGATGAATATATATATATAGATCATAAATGTCTAGTTCTATTTTGAAAACTAAATCTAGACGAAAAGAGAAACAAAAAAGTTCATATGCACTATCGATAAATTATTATATACTTTATTTAATTTTAATAATGTTTAATTTTTTTTATTAACTCAGCAATGTTATATTATAGATTTTTTATTTCATTTTATAATTAGTTAATTAGTTGCGTTTGCTACATTTCAGTTATTATAATGGCTTTCTATATATATATATATATACATTGTTACTTCCTCGAAGTAAAATTAGTGTTGTTTTTTTTAAATATATGTAGAGGATAGAGGAAACTAGTGATTGTGAGATGTGTCAAAGCTAATTTCTTATATAGAATGAAGTAAAAAAAACCCTTAAAAGATCGGGGACATCAAGTAAGAGACCCTCGACTAAGTAAAAGTATGGCTATTACTACGCCCTGGAGAATGACCAGCCTGGAATCAGATAAGGCCCAAGGACCCTGGAGGCTCCAGGAAGAACCTTCTTGGATAAGGAAGAGTGCCTTTCTTTTATTCATGGTCTCTTTTTTGTGGTTACAGTCTTCTACGGCCAAAGATAACAACGAAAATTGGGTTAGACCATATATAGTTAATGGACCTACGGTTTTTTTCTTTCAATTAACTGGATTTTAGTAGAATTATGCGAAATAAAGTACATAACTAAAGAAAATAAATTTCAGGCAGTCATAGGTGCTGCCGATAGAAGTGAAAATAAAAGCTGTAGGATATATTCGTGCAATGTCGCCATTTAATGACACTGCAAGTACTAATTTTATCCCTTTTTATTTAGCTTCTTATTATTCAAAATATACTATATATTGCTAACTCAGTATAAAGTAATAATAGAACTTAATTTAAATAAATAATGGTTAAAATACACTTCAATTATTTCTATATTGTATAATTATCATTATTCTGATTAATTTCAAAAGTAAATTATTTATACTTTCAAGGGGATAGGAACGAGAAAATATGCACAGAAATTTGTAATTTGTAAAATTTATTGTAGAGTATAAATATAGAAAGAATGGAGAATAAATATTTTTAACTTTCTAAAATCATTGTAAGAAATCTTGAAGAAAAAAAAAATCAGGCAGTCATATGGACTCCCGATAGAAATGAAAACTTTTTTTTGAAATTCTGGGTTTCCACTGAAAGTTAGTTGGAAAAAAGGGTACGTTTGTATAATTAGATTATGTTGACAATCAATGTTTTGTTATTATTGTTTCATTTAATTTTAAAACATTATCATCTTGTTGAGGTATATAATCTTAAATTATGTTACCGTAATCTGAATGTGACTGCAGACTGTATCATTTATTTTATTTTGATAAGTCAACTGTAGGAATTGGTGGTACACATAGCACATTTATAGTTTATGCACCTGCCATTTATGTTATGTTAATTCAGCTGTTTAAGAATATGCTTAAATCAGAAAGGATTAATCTATCTGTGAAAGAAAGAAAACAGTCACTCCTTTTTACTTTCACTTACCTATATATGAATTTTATAGTAAGGGAAATTATTGCGATCTGAAAAATTTTCGAATTCCAGTTTTCAACGGAAATAGACGTTTTAGGTGGGTCTATGGGTCTATGTGTATTTGTGTGTGTGTGTGTGAGAGTGTGTGTGTGTGTGTGTGTGTGTGTGTGTGTGTGTGTTTGTGTGTGTGTTTCGTAACTTTTACGAAAAACGAAAATTCGGAAATGAATTTTTTTATATACGCCCGAAATGTTACAGCAAGATTTTTACTAAAATCGGCTGACCAAAAGTCCTACATTATCCTACGCATTTTGCACCTTTCTACGATTATCTCAAAAACGATTATAACGATTTTGATTAAACTGGCTATATCGATGTAAAATTTAATAGGCTTTAATATCATGTAGGTTCCATTCTGATTAAAATAGTCTGATGGGGCTTAAATGTTGATATTTTAAAATTTCTTCTTCTAAAATACCTTTAATTTTGTATATCATGTAAAAATAACTATATCATCTTATTAGTATTGATAAAAAACAGGTAAATATATAAGTTAAACGACTGGTATTATATCAAAATGATGGAGTTTTGTTGACCGTAGAGAAATTAGATGAGGAAGATGGTTGGGGGTGCGGTCATAAATTAAATTTTGAGAAGGTTTTTGGTTTCACCAATATAGGCAGAGTTGCAACTAGGAGTTCCGCAAGGGACTCTATAAACAATTTTTGAACGGTGGTCTGTTGGTATACTGTCTTTAAGTCGGCTGTAAATATTGGAGAGTTTGTAGTGGGATTTGAAAGCAAGTCTGAGGTTTGGATAGAAGGATTTTAATGATTTTTTAATTTTTTCTGAAAGAGAGGGAATGTAAGGTACGGATCTATATAAGGGAGTTGGTGATGATGATGGAGTAGAAAGAGAGGTTAATTGAGGTTGAGACAGATTTCTGTTCTCCCTTATATAGATCCGTACCTTACATTCCCTCTCTTTTTTTTTTTATTTATATATTTATTTAATTTTCGTACTCCCCTTTTTTATTTATTTATTTGTTTACCTACTAGATTACTGTTTATTTATCATTTCCTTCGACAGCTCCTTATCGTCATTCGTTATTACCTTATCATCATTCATCATTTATCATCGTCATCCGTTATTACTTAAAATCTTTTAATCTTTACCTCGTCACTATTTCTTACAATTTTATCAAATACTCATAAGTAATAACTCAAGTACTCTCAAGTAATGACTTTTGGCTATTTTTTAACAATCGAATCAGTAAACATAACTTAGCTTCTTGGAATTTTCCTAACGGACATTCTAGTTCTCATATTTTCCGTTCCACGCAATGAGCGTTTTTTAAACTGGGAAACATCACTTCTGTAGGCAAAGCTTTCACGTCGTCACGTAAGTATTTTTTCTTATTGATAAGGGTCATTTTTCATCGCCCATTTCTTTCTCCCCCTTTCCATACTCATATCTTTCTCCGTTACATATCCTGACATATAATTTTTTTTTTTTTTTTTTTTTTGACGCGGATAGACCATTAGTGATCACGCGAACTCTTACACCGTGGCTTCTTTTTGGTGCCACGCGCTTTCCAGAGGACCCATCTCTCCTTCATCCTCTCTGATTGCGCGAGTTTCCTTTCATCGGTCCAGAGCCTGTTGTTGTGGTTCTTCCTCTGACTCACGAAACCTTCGACACTGTTGACGGTTCTCCTGAAACTGTCGCGATCCAAGCAATCCGCCTCCTTTATTCCCAATGAGCGTGCCTCTTCCTTGACTTGTCTGCTGTAACCCCCATCGCTTTTATATCCCCAAATTTTCCTAAAGATTTGTTTGTTCAGTCTTTCCTCAGGCATTCTAATCATATGTCCGTAAAATTTAAGTCGTCTGGCCCTTATTTCATCCTCCATGTTCCTGTTTCCCTGGTATAATTCCTTATTGGCCCGTCTTCTGAACTCCCCCTCATGCATCCTGGGACCGTGTATCTTTCTGAGGATTTTCCTTTCTATTATTTTAATTTTTTCTAGACTGGGGAGTTGCATAGTTTCCGCACCGTATAGTATCACTGGTCTAATTACGGTGTTATAGTGTCTTAATTTGGCGGCTTTGGATAAGCATTTCTTCCCGTATAATTCTGTCGTCGCATGGTTTAGGTGTTCTAGTTTGGCGATTCTGGTTTCCAGGCTTCTCTTTTCTGATCCTTTGTTGCTTACTATTTCCCCAAGGTACTTGAAGTGGTCCGTGACCTTGATTTTTCCAAATTTAGTTTCAACCCATTTTTTCCCAAATTTCGAGTCCGTCGTCATGAACTCGGTCTTCTCATAAGATACCTGTAGCCCTGTTTTTTCGGCAATTTCCTTGAGACAGTTAAGCTGTCTCACGGCATCCTGTTCCGACTCAGCCAGAAGGGCCAGGTCGTCGGCATAGGCTAGGCATCTCACCTTGAGCCCCTTTTTTTTTCCTCCAAGAGTGGCTCCTATGTCGTTCTCCTTCCAAAAGTCCTTCATGATCTTGTCTAGGACTACATTGAACAGTAAAGGTGAGAGTCCATCGCCTTGCCGGAGTCCAGTGTCGATCGTGAACGGCTCACTGATCACACCTCTGAACTTTATTTTGGATGTTGTGTTTTCCAGGGTCAGTCCTATGAGCTTTTGTAATTTGGCGTCGACTCCGTATTCTGCCAGAATTCTGATTAACGTTTCCCTATCGACGGAGTCGTATGCTTTCTTGAAATCCACGAAGGTGATGAACAGGTTCTTCGTGGGGTGGTTCCTAAATTTTTTTATCAAAAGTTTTAAGCTGAGGATTTGCTCGGGACACGAGCGCCCTTTCCGGAATCCTCCCTGGTATTCGCCTAGTTTTGGGTCAAGTTGTGGTGTCAGTCTTTTGAGGAGTAATTTCGAAAAAATTTTGTATGTGACCGGCAGTAACGAGATTCCTCTGTAGTTGTTCACGTCAGTCGTGTCTCCTTTTTTGTGTAGCGGTGTGATTAACGCGGTGCCCCATTCCTTTGGTATTTCTTCCTTTATCCATACGTCCATCATCAGCTCCGCGGCTCTCTTTCTAAACTCATCCCCGGTCAGTTTCCACATTTCTGCGATAACTCCGTCCTCTCCCGATGCTTTGTTATTCTTGAGTTCCGCGATTGCGTCGTCTATCTCTTCCTTGTCCGGTGGATCTTCCCCTCCCCAGTCGGGCGTGTTGTTTTCCGTGATAATTTTTTTAATGGGTTTGTCGCAATTTAGGAGTTTCTTGAAATATTCCGCGAAGATCCCGCATACTTCTTCTTTTGAATGAGCGAGACCCCCGTTCCCACGTTTTAGGACGAGATTAGGGTGGACGTATCCTCGGACCCTGTTGTTGCACGTTTGGTAATACGGTCGTATCCTGTTTTCTTGAAAGTCTTCATTGGCCCTCTGGAGTTGGTTATTTAGGAATTCTCTCTTTTGTGTTCTTAGGTGTTTTGCGGCCTTCTTCCTTTCTTCCTCGAACCGTTTTCTGTTTGTCTCTGATTTGTTTTGGTTCCAGGTTTTCCACGCGTTGAGTCTGTTTGTTATGGCTTCATCGCACGTGTGATTCCACCATTCTACTTTGTTTTTCGCGGACTGAGGAGCGAGTTCCTCAGCGATTCTAGTTAGTTGGCCCGTTAAATCCTCCCAAGTGGAGGCCGGTTCTAGTTTCTCCTGGAATTCCTGTGCCTTGTGATTCATGAGTGTGTCCCTGTCTATTCTCTTGGCTTGAGGTCCCTTATTCGTGTATCCCCTTCTTATAACTGGTGCAATTTTAATCTTGATTTGTGACGGGTAGTGGTCGGACGTGACGTTTATGGCTTTTTTGACTCTGACGTTTTGGATCTCTCTATGGTACCGCCTCGTAATGGCAACGTGGTCCAACTGGAATTCTCCCAAGTTGGGGTTCGGTGATACCCACGTCTTTTTCCTACTCGTCTTGTTTTTATAGTGTGTTGACATAATCTTGAGTCCCGCCTCTCTGCATAGTCCTATTAGCCTTTCCCCGTTCCTGTTGGTTCTGTAATGTCCGGGGTGAAGCCCCACTATTTTCCTAAATTTCTTCTCCCTACCAATTTGAGCGTTAAAGTCTCCCAGTAAAATTTTAACGTTGTTCCGCGGTATCCTATGTACGGCCTCCTCTTGGGACATATAATTATTAGTTTAATATTACATTATTTTAAAATTTAAATTATTATTTTTTTTCATACTGTTTCTCTTTTGTAATGACTATATTTTTTTATATATTACCTATACTCTTAACTATGTTTTTAATATATTACCGTCATATATCAACTCAAAATTGTTAATATTTAAAATTTTAATTGTTCACATATTTTTCCTTTATCATTTTTTTTTCATTTACTTAGTCTCTATTTATATATTCTCATTACAATATTATCATCTCAATTATGTATACTTCCATACTTTATAACTATCATCTTAATTTTGTTTATTTCCATACTTTATAACTGTCACCTTATTTCCATACTTTATAATTGTCATCTTATTATCATTTTACATTTAATATTATTTATGTTCCCATAATTTATTACTGTCATATTATTATTATATACCTAACGCATTATTAAGTCTATAATTACATTGGTTGTTATCTTGTTTCTTGTAGCCCTGATGAAGGCCCACATTGTAGGCCGAAACGTCGGCACATAATTAAAATAACGCTTATTTTTAATTGTGTGTTTTTAATTTATGACCGCACCCCCAACCATCTTCCTCATCAGGTATTATATCAAAGTTTAAAGAAAAAATGTCTTCACATCAAGGAAATATTTTTGGGAATGCCTTGAAAGAACAATCGGTGAAAATTTTAGCATATAATATTTGTGGCATGCAAAGTAAAAAAAATGACTTTAAGTTTTTTCAATATATTAGGAAGTTTGATGTATTTTTTTTATTTGAGACTTTCGTTGAGAAAAAGGATGAGTCAAGGTATGAACATTTATTTAATGATTTTCATGTAATACGGGTGCCTGCTATTAGAAAGGCAACATATGGTAGAGCCTCAGGCGGCAGTTTATATGGTATAAATTTAAAAAGACCTTATAAAAATTATATTAAGTTTTGTACTAAAAAAATATTTAGTAATGTTAAGTTTATATAACTTTGATGTTTATGTTTTGCCTGTGTATTTAAACTGTAACAGCTGGGAAAGAGATTACAATAGCTTATTGGAATTCCTTTATGAGGTAAATAACTTAAATGTTTGTTTGTTCGGGGATTTTAATAGTAGAGTATCAGATCAACAAATATTGTCAAACAAATATATAGATTTTAGTGCCGAAATTGAATGTTTGTATAGAAATTCAAGAGACACTCATTTAAACGTCAATGGTAAAAAAATATTAGAACTTTGTAACGATTTTAATTTAGTTATTTTAAATGGTCGTGTAAAGAACGATATAAAAGGAGATTTTACATACTTGGGAGCTTCTGGGGATTCTGTAATAGATTATGCTATTGTAAATATGGAGTTACTATCTGTAATTAAAAATTTCACTGTCGATAATCAATTTTTTTCGGATCACATGCCGATTATTACTTCTTTTAAATTCAGTAACAGGCTAATTGAACAATCTGCCTTTCCCCTTCTTCCTAAAATAAATTGGTTAAAACAAAATGAGCTAGATTATCGTTCTAGGGTGGATAGTTTGGCTGGTCGTGTGTCTGTAAATGAGAATTCACTAGAAGATATTATAGATATTCTCTCAAATATTGTCAAAAGATCTGCTAATTATAATCCTAATCCAAGGTCAGTATATAAAAGTAGAAATCCCTGGTTCTATAAAGAGTGTTTCTTAGCTAGAAAGAGTTCATTTGATTTTCTGAATTTATTTAGAAAAACAATGTTTACTCACCATAAATTGCAGTATTTAAATTCAAATAGAACTTATAAACATCTATGTTTATTAAAAAAGAAGCAATATTATATAGAATGTGCACAACGTCTAAATACAGTAAAAAACAGTAAAGAGTTTTGGGAGCTTGTAAAAGTATTCGGGAAAAGTAATAACTGGTCAGTAGGTAATATATCATTTCAAGATTGGCTTATCCACTTTAAAACTCTGTACAACCCTCCTTTAATTTCAAATAGAATTTTATATGCTGAACCATATATTTCGAATGATATTTTGGATAGACCCTTCTCTCTCAGTGAGTTAAAAGTAGTTTTGGCCCATTCAAAAATAATAAGGCACCAGGAAGTGATAGGATTCCTTATGAATTTTATAAGTACGCTCCGGATTCCTTTTTAAACATTTAATAGAATTTTCGAAATGGGAGTTGTCCCTTTGGGGTTTAAAAAATCTATTATTTTCCCACTATATAAAAAAGGGGATAAAAAATTGGCTACGAATTACAGAGGAATTTCTTTTATAAATGCAATTGCCAAGTTATTTACAGGTTTGATTCTAACTAGATGTTTGGACTACATTGATGGAAATAATATAATTAAAGAAGCCCAGGCTGGTTTTAGAAAAAAATATTCCACAATTGACAACATATTCACTTTAACTAGTTTAATTAAGATAAAATTACAAAAGAAAAGGGAAAAGGTTTATGCATTTTTTGTTGACTTTTCTACAGCATTCGACAGTGTGGACCGTTATAGTCTAATTTGCAAATTATACCAAGTAGGATTTACGTCAAAATTAATTAATTCAATTAAAAATCTGCTTAGTGAAACTAATGCTTCTGTTTGGAATTTGGATGGTTTGACTGAACCATTTGGAACTGAATCAGGGGTGAGACAGGGTTGTTTGCTAAGTCCGATTCTTTTTTCAATATATATAAATGATTTGGAAGAGAATTTAGATGGTGGTATTTTGGTTGAAGAAAATTGTAAAATTAAATACTTAGCCTATGCGGATGATATTGTGCTCTTATCCTCACATCCCTCGATATTACAGAATATGATTAACTCTCTAGAAAACTACTGCAATAAATGGAATCTGAGAATAAATCTGGAAAAATAAAAAATAATGGTCTTTCGAAATGGTGGTAGGCCAGCGCGTAAAGAAAAATGGTTCTTAGGCTCAGAAAATATTGAAGTAGTACAGCAGTACAAATATCTAGGGATCACTCTTACGCCTACTCTTTCAATGACAAAACACCTCGAAGAAAAACTGAATAAAGCTAAGGTGGGTTTGAATTTGATTTGGGGCCAGTTTATGGAAAACAAAGACATAGTTCTTTCAAAAAAGTTGGAGATATTTAATTCCATTAGTAGGGCAGTTATGTGCTATGGAGCACAAGTCTGGGGTGGGGTTAGTCATGATGCCGTGGAAAAACTACAAAGCTTTTTTTCCTAAAAAACTATTTAAATTGCCAAAATATACTCCCACTCATTTTCTTCATTTTGAAACAACAATAGATCCAATATTTATATTCACCCTAAAGATGCATTTCGATTATATTATTAAAATTTTGAATTTACCACCACATAGATTTCCAAAGATATTAGCATTACATATAATTAAGAAAAAAATTGCATGGTTCAAAAATATACTTTATCTGAAAGAATCGCATGGATTAAATTTTAACTTAAATCTATTTAACTGTGATGATATTAAGTTATGGAAAAATAGTCTAGCAGCATTAAGGGTTCAAATACAAAAAGATATTTATACTCAAAATATTATTAAAGTTAAAAATTCTAAAACTTCTCCCTTTTATCCACATTTAACCACAGTAAATTACATTACTGACAAATGTTCACTGCAGGTGATTAGATGGGTAATTAAAATCAGAGCTGATGTATTAAACCTGAATTACAAACATTTCATGAAAACAAATAATAAATGTAGTTTGTGCAATACAAATGAAACAGAAGATCTTTTTCACTTTTTGGCTGCCTGTCCGATACTTACTGAGTTCAGAAAAAAATATTTTAATTCCAAAAATTTAACGTGGGATCAAGTTTTAGAGTTGATAAATGGAAAAGATTGGCTGGCGTTAGTTAATTTCTCCGGATCGGCTTTTTCTTATAGAATGTTACTAACGAGAGAATTTAACTATTAGTGAATTTGTTAAATTAAATTTAACTAATTGTGAATTTGACTATTTGTGAATTAATTTTAGTATATAAATAACATGGGAAGTGTTTGTTTCTTATTTTGTTATTGATTATTTATATTGATAGATTAAAGATTAATTTTGTTAATAAACACAGACTCCACGGACGGTCAACAGACCATGTAGTGTGTCTGATTTTTATTATGTTATTTCGTAATTTGTAATTTGTTTATTTTATTTTTATTTGCTTATTGGCTATTTGATGTAATTTTGAAAAATAAAAACAGACTTTTCTATCTATCTATCTATCTATCTATAAGTTGAACGAATTCGATATCCAGCTGAAGGAGAAAACTGAAAACATATTTTTTAATGCAATTTTTTCACCGCTTGGCCACTGAATAGCCTGTCATCGCCGGACGTCCCAAGTAGTTCTAACACGGAGTGATGCTTAAAACTTACTGAATTTCGTAGATAATATTATTTCATAAAACTCATCTTTCTATAAAAATCAAATGTAAATAACTCTTTAACAATTTAGTTTCGGTTCCAAATTTGTTTGTTTAAAAATTCCTAAATTGCTATTAATATCCTTCTATGAGAGATAAAAAATCGTAAATACTTCGGGAGTTTTGAACCAAAGGAATGATCTCCTTTTATTCTTAATATAGATATATATAATTTAATAAAATAAATATAGATGTTTTAAATATAGTTGTTTATTCGCTAATATCATAAAGATATTTTTCTTAAGTTCCATTATCAAAGGTTCACAATTAAACACATAACTCCGTAAACTGATTTCTATTGAATCAAAAGTAATAATTTTTTAATACATAAAAGCATGTCGTGGTGGACCGAATCGGATGCCCTTGGAAAATTTAATAATACAAATACACGAGAGAGAGAGACAAACCTTAATATTTCACTAATATTTGATTTAAAATATAGGTATAGCTTCTACAAATGAAAATTGAAGGGATCCTATCATAATTGATGTGATGGACACTTCAATTTAGACCTTATAGAGATAACCATGATTAAATTATATTTGGAGATTTTATTGATTTGAAAGAAGAGACTAGTTGAGTATCTGCCTCTTGCAGGACTAGAAGAGGGCAATATCGAAAAAGGATTTGGTAGATAGAATGGATTACTAACCTTATCAGATTACTGCATTGACAGGGGCAATCTGTAGCTGTCGTAGTCTCTAAGTCTCTCTAAAGGCTGTCTTCGAATCGTATATTGTGTTTTTCTTTGTATATATTCAAACGGGTCGATATGCCAGATATGTGTACAGATTACATGTGTGTGTGCCTATATATATATATATATGGTTGTAAAATAAGTTCGTAATGTTCTTGAATATTTTTATTTATTCTTCTCTTAGTTTAAAAAAAATAGGTATACTTTAATTAAAAATCAGGATAATTTTGTTTAAATAATCTAAAAGCGGTAGTTATGGTACTTTTTTGCATCAGTTTCAATTTCAAATTCAGTTTCATGCTCAATACGGATGAGAATTTTTTTTTTTTTCATCTCATGATTTTTTTATATCCAAAAAGGAAATTCCGCTGCACTTACAGTTACCAAAATTCGCAGTACGTATGGAGATGATTCCTTAGGAAAAGGCACTGTTCCTGAGTGTTTTGCTCCGAGCAGAACCGGAAATTTTGACACTTTTTTTATACAAAATATTTAATCTTCACCCACATAAATTGACTTTCGTTTTTAATATTTATATAAAGAAGAAAATCTTATGCATCTCACACATTTTCTAAATATAAAAATCTAGTGCGGGCAACACACGACTTTCACTTACCTTCGTTGTCAAAAAAAAATTAAGAATTTTAAATTAAAGATACAAATAAATTGTTAAAGAATTAATTATTTTGATAAATCTATTAATATTTTTATCTACAACAATCAGTTAGTTTTATCGGCTTTTCATCACTCTCCATTAACCGATAAATGCCGTATGTTTGATAATTTTTTTTTCTAAAATCTTAAGCTATTTAACGGTATATTATACATATATATTACTATTTTTGTGTTCAAAAACACAAATATTGCTTTAAAAATATGTTTGCACTTCTCTCCTTTAGTTGTTTGTCAAATTCGCTCAACTTGCATATTTAGCCGTTGTTTATCAATGTTGATAAGATGATTTTCCAATTTTTTTTCTTCTTTCTTCTTCATTATCTTCCTCCTATGTACCTTTATTAGCGTGGAGGGGCTTCGATCCAACGTTGCCAAGCTTCACGATCTCTGCAGAGCTATTTTAGTTCCTGCAATCTTTTCCCTCCGATCCTCTGGATATATCCATCATAGAAAATCCTAGGCCTTCCCCGCGGCCTCTTTCCAGTGGGTCGAGGTTCCAAGACTTTTCTGGGTTCGCGGTCCTTATTCATTCGACAAACATGGCCGAACCATTTTAGCTGTCGTTTCTCGAGGATGGTTATCAGCGCAGGAATTTTCAGTTCCGCTCTAATTCCTTCATTTCTCACGCGGTCTCTTCTCGTTTTTCCTGTGACCCTACGTAAATACCTCATTTCAGCTGCAGTAATTCAGCTTATTTTTTTGTCCTGCATTACCCAGCTCTCGTCCCCTTAGGTAAGAGTGGGGAGGTATACAGATTTGTAAATGGGAGCCACATCTCGATGGCCAACAATACTATTGCATATACTGTAATAGATTTGGTTTGCTTTAGCAATCCTGTCTGCAATTTCGTAATATATTTTTCCATTTCTATTTATATTGCAGCCTAAGTAGAGAAAGTTGTCAACTACTTCGAGAGCCTCGCCGTTACAAATCACCTCCACAGTCTCCTCCTCATCTCGGGACAGGACCAGTATCTTGCTCTTGGAGACATTTATGGTCATTCCCTTTCGCTGAAGTTCTTCCTGCCATTCTATTAGAGCTTGCTGTAGTTTGTCTTTCGTATCACAAATAAGGACGATATCATCAGCGTATAACAGTGACTGGCTCAGTATCGTCCTCATGTTTCACTTACCAAGCACTGTTCGGGCGGTTCGCTTTTACCAATTTTATGGATTTTATCCATAAACGCCGTAAACAGAAGCGGGCTCAGACTGGCTCCCTGCTTTACTCCTCTATCAATGGGAAAATGTGCAGATTCTGTTAGCTTAATCCGTACCACTCCTTTAGAATCAGTGTATACAGATTTTATGGCTGTAATAAGATCTATTAGTACATTTTTACTGCAAGGGCGTTCCATATTTCTATACGTGGGACCGAGTCAATAAGCAGCCTTAAGGTCCAGGAATGGGAAATATGTGCTTCCGTCTCTATCCCATGATTTTTCTAATATATTTTTTATAAGAAAGATATTATCCTGGGTCTGCCTGCCAGGGCGAAAACCTGCTTGCTCCTCTCTCACAATTCGTCGTAGCCTTTTCTCCAGAATGTGCGTGTACATTTTGTATGCCATGGGCAGGAGGCTAATTGGTCAATAATTAGCACATTCCGTTTGACTTCTTCTTTTTGTGAATAGGAATAATCACACTGTACTCCCAATCTTTCGGGATTCTTTTGGTATCCCATACCGTCTGAAATAGCCCTTGCAATGCTTTAATGAGCTCTTGTCCTCCATATTTCAGGAACTCGGGGGCGATGTTGTCTCTGCCTTCTGCCTTGCCTGTCTTTAACTGTTCAAGAGCCAGCTCTACTTCTTCTTCGTTAATGGGTTCTTCACTGACTTCGTAGATCGTCTGTCCCCTTTGTTCTCTAACTGCTTATTTATTAGCGAAGAGGTCTAGGTAGTGTCTACGCCATCTATCTAATATTTTAGATGTTTCTGTCAGCAATTCACCGTTATAATCATCAATTAACATTTCTTACAGGCTTTGCTCTTTCGCCCTTCACGAATTTCACAGTACGTCAAAACTGTTTGATATTTTCTTTGTGATTTTCATCTAGGCTCTTCCCGAATTCTTCCCATGATATTCGTTTTTGTGCTTTTACTACTGCTTTGGCCTCATTCCTCTCTCTTCTATACTCAGCCCAGTTATCGGGTGTCTTATGGCGTTGATATGATTTCCATGCTTGGTTCTTTCTGTTTATAACCATCTTAACATTATCATTCCACCATTTGCTGCGTTTCGCTTTATAGGTGAATTTTTGTATGCCACAGACCTCTTTGGCGGTTGACAAGATGGAAATTTCGAGGGCACTCCATTGTTTCTCTTCGTCTCCGTCTAAATCCAGGACTCTGAGACTTTCTTCCAATTTGGAAGAATATATTTTTCTCTTATCTGGATCACCTAAAGCACGAACTTTTATTGTTTCATAAACTTTAGCTTGAGGCTTGCGGGTTCTTAAGATCTTAGTATCTGCGACTAACAGCAGATGATCTGTGCCTATTTCTGCCCGTCTTATTACTTTCACATCTCTGAAATATTGTCGAATTCCTCGTTTGCTATAGTCGCTATAGATAAAATAGTCGATGACACTATTTCCTACTGCGCTCGAGAAATAAATTTTGTGAATCCTTTAATGTGGGTAAAAGGAATTTCCTAGTAAGAGATCATTGTCGACGCAGAAATCAATCAATCTTTGACCATTTGCATTTTTAACTATTTCACCTCCATGAGGCCCCATCGCACCGAATGAGGTTCTCTAGTCTCGTCCAATTCTTGCATTAAAACCTCCACAGAGAATTACCATTTTTCATTTGTCCCTGCTTCTATCAATCGCTCTTTGCAGGTCTGAGTAGAATAATTCTTTATCCAATACCCCAGTATCTTCAGTAGGAGCGTATACTTGGATGATTGTTAACTATCTAATGGTTACTTGGAGGTCTGCAAGTATAATCCTGGAAGAGACTGGCTCCCATTCCATTTAGCCCGAACTATCAGGACCCTGCATATATCAGGAAATATCCATCATCCAGCTCCACTTCTCCACTTCCTTTCCTCTTCACCTCAGCCATTCCTAATATGTCGATCTTATATTTCACCCACTAGCTCGACCTCTTTTCCTGTCAGTGATTTTATATTCCAAGTTCCAAATCTTAGACCCTTTTTCGTGCCACGTCGTTTCCGTTGAGATAGTCAATTTGTTCCGAGGCCAGTTATGTTTCTTTGAATCATTTTTACTCATTTACGGGCGATTGGCCCAGTAAAGAAGGATCCGTTACCTCGGGCCAACTGGGGTTATTTTATACCTGATGACCGATGGGTCTTCCCAGGGAAGGATGCCCTGAAGTGTATACTGTATATGTCCTGGTGTTAGTGTTAAGTGTACTGTTCTGGTAGTATTGGTGCAGTATACTGAACTCGGGAAACCGGGGGAGCGTTAATCCCCAATAGCTGTACACTTCAGCTACCCCTGCGGCCCCATTTTTTTTTTTTTTATATCTAAAATTAAAGGTACTTTAGAGGAAAAAAATTTAAAATATCGGCCTATAAGCCATGTCAGACTATTTAAATAAGAATGAAAGCTACATCATAATAAAGCTCATCAAGGTTTACATCGATATATAGAGTTTAATCAAATCGTTAGAGCTGTTTTGGAGTAAATCGTAAAAAGGTGCAAAATGCAAGGTATAAAGTAGACCTTCCGGTCAGCTGAATTTGATGAAAATGTATTAAATATAAAATTTCAGTTTTATAGGACTTTTCGTTTTTGCCCGGGAGTTACCACACACAAACCTTTATGCGGGATTTGGTTATTTAGAATCAGAGGGCCCCAAAACATGTATTTCCGTTGAAAAATGGAATTCGAAAATTTTCACGGTCGCAATACTTTCCCTTACTATATATAGTATGTGAAAGTAAAAATGATCTTACAGTGACCATACTTAATATCTAGGCAAAAAAAAAAAAAAAAAAATCACCTTTACCTGTTAGAGAGATTTTCCTGTCAGTTTTTCTGTTGTTAATGAAACTGTGGAGCATAGCGAGAAAAGGAAACGATTCCAGTAAGAAGATGAGAAAATCCTCCTCATTTATTTTTCTCTCACTTTTGCACCAGGAAAAATAACCTCGACCTGTGTCATTGAACCTTTCTTCTTTTTCTTTTTATACTTGTTCTCAACTCCTTTATTTGCTCATTTATTTTAATCTTTTTTTTTTATTTTTAATTATTCTCTACTGAAGACTGTCTCTTTAGTAATATAACTCGAATAGAAAACATATTGAATATTGCTTGGACCCCATCCAGAGGCAATGCAGTCGGTTACTGTTTTCTTGGAACTTCACGTATTTATTTCTATACTTTTTCCGATTTGTAAGGACTATTCATCTTACCAAATCAGCGATGTGGAATAACGCCTCCACACAGACGACAAAAAATTCGATTCCAGGTTAAGAGGTACATTTTTTCATTTCGCCTTCCCATTACTGTTACAATAAGTAAACCTCTAACGCCTACACTCATTTCAGCCTTTTTCAATCCTTGTTCATCTAAACAGAATAACCTCAACGGTACCAACTTATTTTTTTTTTTTCTTCCTTCGATAAATTATTTTGATATTTATCTTTCTTTCCATATTTAATAATGTTATCTCATTATTGTGATCAACCTATTATTAGGTATTTTTTCTTTTGTATTTGTTGTGATATCGATTTTCTTAGATCTAACGAGAGCACACAATTTAGGCCTAAACGTCGGCACACAATGAAACAAGATCTTTTCAGTGTGTTTTTCTTGAAAAACCGCACCCTTTACCAAATTCTACATTATATATTCTCAACGGACATTAATAACTCAATCATTATGAAAAAAAAATTAAAGATTGAGAACGGTTACATGCAAAGTGTTACTACAGTGATTATACGTGTTAGAAATAGTTCAGGATGTGGATAGAATGCTAGAACCCATCAACTCCGATAGATATTTAGAAAACTTACCAACGTCAACATACTACTAAATTTCATTAGCTAATGATAGTTAGTAAACATAAGATGTTATATAAAATTTTATACCTGAAGTTAAGGAAAACGTGCATAAATTAAAAAAAAAAATGATGGCAGGTATCAGTGTTTGTTTTGAAGGTGTCAGAATTCGGCTATGTCCGGTCAAAAAAGCACTTTATTCGTTGATTATTGATCATACAGTACATTGGTCACTCTTAAAGTCCTTATTACCCAATGACCTTCCATTGATTTTTACGAAAGTAATATGAATGATCTGAAATGTTGATCATATATATATTTTTTTTAAATATATATTTATTGATATTCACAACTTTATAATAAAATACATTCAGTAAATATATACAAGATATACTGTCATAATTCGCGTGTAGGGATACTACCTATTGGCAGCTCTCCAAAAACTATGCTAAGCTAAAGGGTTCCGAGGCCATCTTCTTTTCAGACGCCTTTAGGATCATCAGGGATTGTAGAGGAAGCAAGAATTGAAAGCAGAGGGTTAAGCGTGGAAATGGAATTTGTCATTAAAGGAGTGGTACCTGGCTCGGGCCAAGTCAGCAACATAGGAAACGTTAAGGTCTTTATGGATAAGTTCGTGACAAAATAAGAAGCATTAAGGATTTTTCGAAGGATTTTGGATAGTAAGGATTGGAGACGGAAAGGATTTGATAGTTTATTAGAGATCCAAATCTCTAATCCGTAAATCCATATCGGTCTTATGATTGTCATGTAGATGAGCCTTTTGTATTTAAGAGGACGGTTTGAGCTTTTGTTCAGTAATTTTTGAACTAGTCGAAAACGTTGGGCAGTTTCTTGTCGTTTCAGTCTTGTATGAAGATTAGTCATAATTAATAAATAATACTTTAAAGGCTTTTTTCGTTATTTAGAGTTTATCCATAAATATGAAAAAAATATCAATATACATATCATGGTAAATATTAAAAGAGAATTTTATAGTCAGTTGCAATGTTACTGATTTTAAATAATCAGCGTTCAACTAGCCGAAAATGGAGTAAAGTGAATAATATACCCACAGATATAATTTTATATTGACCAATGAAAAAATCTGAAAGAATGTGGTTAAAAGAGAGAATCGAGTTCTGCGCTTGCGCTAGTTCATTAACATACGTCGTTATATCGTCTCTTCTTTATGAACAGTTTTTAGTGTGTAATAATTGTTTTTATTACATATAAACAATTAGTGATTGTGCAACAACATTCGTTGTCAACAATGGACTAATCCTACTGACTGTAAGTAGTAATATTTACGATTACTTAGTTGTCGTATGAAGTAGAGCTGAGAAGCCTTATCTTTTTCGCCATATTGCGATCCCCACTCAGCTTCCTCAGCTTGCCAGTCTTCCACTGACCCCTGGAGGGGCCACGTCGCGCTCCGGACGACAAGGTCAAGGTCGCGCGGACGTATTTTTTTTTGTTTTATTTTTTTTTATTTTTATGTATCAATGAGATACTATCACCAGGTCATGGCGGGAAAGGCAAGCATTAAACGCTCCAGGTCAGCTGGCTCTTCTGCTTCCCCGGTCAAGCAAAGGCAAAGACGTAATAACAAACGCCCTACGCCCCCTTCATCAGCTGCTTCTAACGAACAGGAACCACTACCCGGGACTTCAACGCAAGGGATGACTGAGGAATCTCCCTTTTTTACTCCTAACCCCTACCAAGTACTCCATATCGAGAAAGAGGTCATGGAATCAGAATCTACACCGAGAGATCCCCGCCCTCCTCCCATATTTGTTAAAAATATAAGAAATTTTCAACTCCTATGCACCCAATTAAATAAAATCATTGATAGCAAAAGCTACACATGTCTAACACGTATCAATGACACAAAAATATCACCCGATTCAGCTGATGTGTACCGCAAAATAGTAAAATATCTTAGTGAAACAAAAGCTGATTTTCACACGTATCAGCTAAGAGAGGAGAGGGCATTAAGGGTGGTAATAAGAAATTTACACCCCTCTACACCAGCTGAGGAAATAAAGGAAGAACTGACGTCTCTTGGGTTCAAAGTGCGTCAGATAACTAATGTCATGAAAGATATTATAGAAGAATCAGGTGACAGGAGTAAAATTCCTTTACCTCTATTTTTTGTGGACTTAGAACCGTCTCCAGGAGTAGAAAAAATTTATGAAGTGGAAAAACTCTATTACACGAGAGTCAAGATTGAAAAGCCATATGTAAAAAGAGACATTATACAATGCCACAATTGTCAAGCATACGGCCACACGAAAACGTATTGCCACCACATACCGCGCTGTGTTAAATGTGGTGAACAGCACAAGTCTGAGCAGTGCAATAAATCTCGTATAATCAAGCAGTTTGCGCTCTGTGCCACAAGGGACATCCGGCGAATTACAAAGGCTGCGAGATTTACAAGAATCTCAAGTAAAGATTTCTGAAGCCCCAGCGCCAAGAGGAGACTAGACCGAGGAGAAACCCATCAAAATTCGTCGACCCGACAGTTTCGTTCGCCCAACAACTTGGTGGTGGTGACCAGTCTACTCAATGTGAGGCCACGCCGGTTCAACATACACTCAAACATCCCGAACCTGAATCTCAACCACCTCAAAATTTTAATTCTCAAAAACTTCCCCAGCATCAAATTTCTCCTATCCCTCCTACATCAAATGTCACAGACCTCACCAGTTTAATGACATCATTCATCTCAGAAATAAAATCAATAGTTATGCCTCTGATATCAGTCCTAACAAACCTAGTATCAAATTTAATTCCTGCCTTGAAAAAGCCCTAAATGATTCCATCCAACTCCATTTCCATTCTCCTCTGGAATGCGAATGGTGTTCGAAATCATATTAATGAACTAACTTTATTACTACACGACAAACGTATTGACGTAGCTCTTATCACTGAAACACGACTAACTAACAAACGATCATTCAACATCCCAGACTACCAAATATACCGAACTGACCATCCCGATGGAACAGCTCATGCCGGCACTGCTGTCATCATCCATCGCTCCCTCTCCCATAATTTATTACCCTTACCAGTCCATAACTTCCTCCAAACCACTGCTGTAATTATACAAACCCGTCATTTTCTATAACAGTAGTTGCAGCATACTCTCCTCCAAAAATACCTATTTCCGAAATCCAATTTAATTTATTCCTTAATTCCTTAGGGCATCATTTCCTCATAGGTGCGGACTTAAATGCCAAACACCAGCAATGGGGAGCCAGAACTACAAATTCTCGCGGGCGAACATTGCTGTCTGCACTCTATTCCACTCACTGTAATATCCTCTCCCCCGATTCCCCTACCTATTGGCCTACTGATCCTCACCGTAACCCCGACCTCCTCGATTGTTTTATCCACAAAGGGCTGGGACCTTTAAATCATTCCGTTTCCCGGCTCGATGACCTTTCCTCCGATCATAGCCCTCTTACCCTAACTCTCTCATTATCTCCTATTCCCAAACTCCCTCCACCATCATTCCTAAGAGGCCCAGTTAATTGGAACCTCTTCCGCGAAATAATAACGGATGGAATAGACCTCAGAGTATCCCTCAAATCTCCACAAGATCTTGATGATGCAGTTGATTCCTTTACTACCCTTATCCAACAAGCAGCCTGGAATGCATCTTCACCTTCTCCTTTCCCAAAATATTACCAGAAGAATCCTATACCCCAAAACCTCCTAGATCTAATCCATACCAAACGACGCTCTAGAACCCTCTGGCAAAGAACCAGGCACCTAGACGATCGTAAATCCTACAATTATTACACCAAATTAGCTAAAAAGAAATTAGATACCTTTCGATCCCAATCCTACAATTCCTATCTTTCTTCCCTATCTATCTGCGACAATTCCCTCTGGAAAGTAACCAAAAAAGTTCTTAAATACCAATTCATCTCCCATCCCATCCGACGTGAAGATGGATCCTGGGCTTCGTCGGATGAGACTAGAGCGGAAGAATTTGCCAAATACCTTTCTAAAGTTTTTATCCCACACCCCGAGCTCAATCCTGCCCATACAGCTAACGTAAAGGAATTCCTCTCCTCTCCAATTCCTCTCTCTCCACCCCCTAAAGCTATTAACCCCTCTGAGGTCAAATTCCTTATAAAGAAATTAAAACCTCGAAAAGCTCCTGGCTACGACCTCCTCAATTCTAAGATCCTTCGTCAACTGCGCCAAAAAGCAATTATATTCCTTACCTACCTCTATAATAGTATCCTCCGTACAACCCACTTTCCTTTGGTGTGGAAACACTCCATCATTCTCCTTTTTCCCAAACCTGGTAAACCTCCCAACAACACCTCATCCTATAGGCCTATTAGTCTCCTTCCGATCCTTTCAAAAATCTTTGAAAAAATCCTTCTCAAGCGTATCCTACAGTTAATTGAAATTCCTTTCCACCAGTTCGGATTCCGCTCACAGCACTCCACTGTACAACAAGGCCTACGAGTGGTTGACCATATATCCTTTGCACTTGAAAACAAGCAATATTGCACTGGTGCCTTTCTGGACGTTGGTCAGGTATTCGACCGGGTCTGGCACGATGGCTTGCTTTTCAAACTAAAAACCCATTTACCCCAATCCTTATATCTAATCCTACAATCCTACCTTTCAAACCGTTCCTTCAGAGTCCGCTCTGGTTCAGAATTTTCCAATAGTTACCTGATCGAGGCTGGTGTACCTCAAGGCAGTGTCCTAGGTCCTGTCCTCTATCTCCTATTTACAGCTGACATACCTACGGATCCTGATACCTTCTTAGCAACTTTTGCCGACGATACTGCCATTTTATCAACCCAATCAGATCCCGAAATTGCATCTTCCTATCTACAAAGACATCTATCCTTGATTGAATTTTGGTGCGCTAATTGGCGTATCAAAATTAATGAATCCAAATGTAAGCTCATCACCTTTACCCTTCGCCGCAGATCCTGTCCACAAGTCAATTTTAACTCCATACCCCTTCCCTGCTCTGACACAGTCCGGTATCTGGGATTCTTACTAGACAAAAGACTAACGTTGAACCCACACACTCGACTTAAACGACAAGAACTCAACAGACGATACGGCCAACTATATAGACTACTAAACAGAACATCAAAACTTTCTGTTGCTAATAAACTATTAATTTACAAGACGATTCTAAAACCGATATGGACCTACGGACTAGAACTGTGGGGGACAACTAAATTTTCGATTATCAGGCGTATCCAATCCTTTCAGTCCAAAGTCCTTAGAACAATAGTCAATGCTCTCTATTATGTTACAAACAAGACCTTACACAATGATCTGAATATCCCATTTGTCCTCGATCTAATCCCATCTAAATTCCTAAACTTCCACCAGAGGCTAACTCACCTTCCTAATCCTTTATCCCAATCCCTATCTAGCTCCAGCCATCCCTATAACCCTCCTCGTAGGTTGAAACGGCAGTGGCCTAGAGATCTCTTATAACTAAGCAATGCTGAGTGTTGGCAATGGCCAGCTTCTCCACTCACGCCTGAGAGTCTGTGGCTCTAGCGCCCTCTCTCAGTCTCCACTGGCTTATTAGACCGGTGACGCGACTGACTGAGAGGCGCTGGGATCTCCTAGCCTTGGACCCCGACGCCCACTTGTGGGCGTCGGGGTTTAATTCGGAGTTCCTAGGGGCAGTACGTAAATATTGTATATATATGTATGAATGTGTCCAAGATTATTATTTTTTTTTATTTTTTTTTTATTTTTATCTTTATATTTTATTTATTTCTATTTATTTTGTATTCATTTATTTTTATTTCTTTATTTTATGTACATAAGGAATGAATGAATTCTAATATCACTAATACTTATTGCCCAAGATTGTGGCAGATTGTATTATTTCTAAATAAATAAAAGTTAAATAAAAAAAAAAAAAAAGAGAGAATGGTGCAAATTAAGTCGATGAAAGGGAGAAAAATAAACTAACGAGATTTAGAAACTATCAACATTGAATTTATGAACTGATACAGTCCTTTGAAAACAAAAACAAATATAAATGAGTAAATAAAAAATTAAAATATATGAATAAACAAAAAAAGAAAAGTAAATAAATAAAATGAAATAGTATGAATTTTACTTAAATAGTAGTGGACCCGCTTCTATTTCACTACTTTGAATGAGGTATCCTTTAGGTTTGCAAAATCCCTGTTTAACTGATTTAGAATTATTGCTTTGGGAGTTTGAGTTTATCCTAACGAAAAGTGCAATTAGCTAGAACATATGTTTATTTTAACATAGGCGTTTCGATGGGAGGAATGTGCTATGTGCGATCTTGGGAGCTTTATACACCTTACAGGAACTTATTTTTTCTGTTATTTGTAATTAAATATTTGTAGTTTAAAAATCGCAACCAATTTTCTTCTTGTTGTAAATTTGATGAGTAAAATATATATTGAATTTTTTTTTTATTTTTATAGTGATAATTTTGCTAGTTAATATTGAACAAATACCATTTTTCTCTTTTTTTTTAGGAAACATAATTCCTTTATTCTAGAGGGCTGCTATTCCTTGGTTCTTGTGCCTGTTCCAGCGTTGGAGAGCTGAGTGATGAATGGTTCTTCCCGACATCCTTTCTTGATTCTGGAATTGGAGCGTGAATACCCCGGTGGAATTGTCCATATCTATACGCCGGATCCCGGGAAACATTCTTTACCATCATCTTAGAGGTAGGATATCAACACTTCTGCTTACAAGTGTGGATAAAACTGTATTCCAAAAATTTTAAGTATTTTAATCTGGTATATTTTCCTGGTGTACTGATTCAATATATTAAGTTAAACTCATTAAAACCCGAATCATAATCATAAAATAAAATTTTCGGTCCACGCCTTTGTCAAGGAAGTAGAGTATGCAGGCTGATACATACATGAAATATACTCTGCCACATAAATACATCGCAATATCATTATAAATTTATCTCCCACACCACAATCAAAAACCAGTAGAATATATTGGATTGATCCTGGACGGATATCCCACATTCACCGAGCAAATCGATGAAAAAACAGATACAGCAAAAAAAAAAAAAAAAAAATCCGCAAAATGTCTTTATATTTTAATAAAGTCTCTAAACTCTGCTCAAAAAATAAACTCATCCTTTATATATGAGTTATATGACCACAACTTAGATGCATATACAAGCGTGTATATATATATATATATATATATATATATATATATGTGTAACATACCTATATACATGAAAGATTTCAATGTTTATCCTTTTTTACTTTTATTTATTTATTTTATTTTTTATTCTTCGTGATGTCCTGATCCTGAAACTCACAACATATTTTTTTTTCTATCATCTATCTATAACTCAGTTATAGGATATTTTTTTATTATTTTTTTTTTTGTAAAATAATCATTCCTGATTTCTTGGTTAGAAAACTCCAATACCATTTTCCTCAATCTTCAAAAATAACGTAGTTATTGAATTAATTCATATTCGATAGGCCGCGATTTTAAAACAAATCGTTTGATATCAGCGTCTAGGTATCCAATAAGACCATCGATGGTTACCTTATTACTTTTGTTCTAACGGATTTTTTTCTTTTCGTTATTCGGATTCTACGTATCTTTGAACGTAAGCCGTCAAATGTTAGGGGGGGAGAGTAGGTTAATTTGGTCGATTGCCAAGGTTTATTATTAAAAATAATAATGCAAAGAGCAATAATTGTTAATAAACACCTAAATTAACACGACCCAAGTCACAACATAATATTATTACAAGGAAAAGACACGCATTTTGTTTCTGACGATAGGCAATTATGTTCATTAGAAAATATTTATACTTCGTTAATGAATATTAAATATGTCGTGCAACACACGAATTTCTGTGTTCATGCTTCCTAATATTAATAATAAAATAAAGTTTTTCAGGAATATTCTAGTTTGATTAAAACAGAAATATTTAGGTAGATAGATACTATTTTTATTCAGCATATAACAAAAAAAGATTATAATTTATAAAAATAAAAATTACTAGTCCATTTTATTTAGGTCCATATAGTCCGGAACATATTTAACTAACTGATCCTAATATCACTCCACACGGTTCACAAAAAAATTATTATTTTAAATATTATATGTATAATTAATACAATTAATATTATATATACAAATTACTGGTATTATAATTATATAATATAATTAAATTATTTTATAAATTTGTTTTTTAATATCCATGATACCTTACAATAATTATACACAGGTAAAATATCAAACTAGTTAGGGATTAACTAACACAATAATAGCTAATAATCACACACTTTAAACCCAATCTCTTTCAACTGTACAGAACATATGTTTTTCTTCTTTATACAAATAAACAAAAAACTTGATAACAAATAAAAATAATGATGATTGTAAAAAGAGTTTATGAGGAATTTAGAATAAAAAAAAAACAAAAAAAAAAAAAAACGAGAAAACATGAAATAAGTAATGTAAAAAATGGTATAAAGGTATGCGTTCGTTTATGTTTCATTGGAAGATGTTCCTTTGTTTTTAAAGCTTATTTAAAAAAATTATTACATCAGCAATGTACCCGGCACTATTATAACTTCTAATTAAGATAACTTGTAATGTAATTGAATAAAATTGTTTTCTTGTTTAAAAAAAAGGCTGATGCGGGCGACACACGACTTTAACTTACCTTCGTTGCTAAAATCAATTTATGAATTTTGTGAATAATGATGATAAAGAGTGAATGACATGAAAATAAATTTTTAAATAATTAATTACATTGTGTTTCGGGATCACCGGTAGCATAGTAGCTAGCATGACAGCTTTCTATGACAAAGTTTACAGGTTAAAAACCGCGAGAGGGGTCCTAGGATTTTGTAGTGGGAGTGAAAAATCCTTAGTTACGCCGTCCTTCGTAAGGGACGTAAAAAGGTAGTCACGAGCATGTGCGATGTCAGGTACTCGTTAAAGATTCCTATCCAAAATAAACTTGGATAGGGGAAATTTAGGACTCTCATTGTAGGTTCGTCCAATTAGCCACAGTAGCCTAATGTGACGTTAAATAAAAAAACAAACAAACATTGAGTTGAAAAAGAACGATGTGTTTTATTAAGTAATTATCTTTATCATTGTCTATGAAAATAAAATTTTTTCATCGGCTTTTATCACTTATCGTTAACTTTTGCAATTTTGTGTATAAGAGAATGTTTTTTTCAATTTTTTTGCTTTCCAACGGTATTTTATATACATCTATGTTACTGTTTTCAGTATTTCATGTTCAAAAAATAAAACAATTACATAGAAGTATTATACGGGGTCCAGAGGGCAGGCTAGACTGATTCCACCTTCGCCAGCCAAGTGTTTCAAAGGTATTTCTTTCTTTGTAATATTGTATGACAAGGTGAACTGAAATGTCCCTCAGTATTCTCAGGTGTAGTTTAAATCAATTGTATATGTTTAAGCTAATTTAAATAATAATTAATAAAACACGTATTATAAGTTGTCTATTTTAATCTTACCCTGCATGCCACTGCAACTGGGATCGGTAAACTCAATACCTTTATAAAATAAATCCAATGGTTTCATTAACTATAGCCTATATATTGATTAAAGATATAAATTAATCTATTTTTTGAAGGTACCGCTATCTTATAAATGCAGCCAGTCCAAAACATAGCCACAGCTATTTCTATTTAAACTCAAATTTTATTAAATTAAAGATACTTAAAATATCGGCATATAAGCCCTGTGAGACTATTTTAATAAGAATAAAACCTAAATGATGATAAAGCCCGCTTAATTTTAAATCCATTTAGTATGTTCAATTCAAATCCTTCGAGCCGTTTTGGAGAAAATCGTAAATAGGTGCAAAAGTTATGGTTTAAAGTGGCTCAAGTGGTTAACCGATTTTGATGAAAATATTGCTGTAACATTTCGGGTGAACAGTTCATCTAAATATGAAATTTCATTTTCGTAAAACATTTCGTTTTAGTGCTATACTTACTACAAAAACGCGCGCGCGAGGATCTAAGCACGGATCTTTTTGCAGGACTTGGTTCTTTTGGACTCAGGAGACCTTAAAAGGTGTATTTAAAGTGAAAACTGGA
Organism: Piezodorus guildinii; assembly: GCA_023052935.1. Lineage (NCBI taxonomy): Eukaryota > Metazoa > Arthropoda > Insecta > Hemiptera > Pentatomidae > Piezodorus > Piezodorus guildinii. Next base: position 137,443,286 of record CM041293.1, on the reverse strand, counting down.
ATTCGGAATATATAGGTGAGTAAAAGCAGAAAATGACTCATTAAATTTAACAGAGTTTTTAATATATTACAAAAACAACAACTGATATACGATACAACTGATACGCACTTGTTCAACTTATCATTAAAATAATTGCTCTGATCCAATTAACAATTTACATAATTTAATCTGACGGTATTATGCTTTTTAATTGAGGAAGAGTCCATATTTAATTATTGCATGTAAAATAATATGAATTAGATAAAACAATATACATCGTTTAGTTTATTTTTGTTTTGCAGGTTAGAATTTTTTGCTGATTCTTTTAATTTCGCTTTGCGCTACTCTGGCTAATTGAGCGATGCTATAGTAGAGTTCCTAAAGTTTTCCATAACAGATATAATCAGGATACGGTTCATTTACGATTACCTGACATCGCACAGGCAAATGATCACTATTGACGTACCCTCTAAAGGGCATAACAAGGATTTTTTATTCCCTTTGACAATCTTTAGACGATCAGCGGGTTCGTTGTTGTTGTTTTGGCTTTAAGGGCAAAAAACTGCGAGTGGTTATTATTGTCCGAAACATCTTCAGAAGACGATTAGCTTACCTATAATGAAGCGAAAAAAAATTAATAAATAAAAAAAAATAATAAAAAAATAATAATAATAAGTAGAAAAATAAATAATATACAAATAATAAAAATATAAAATAAATAAATAAAAATTGTGAGTAAAATATCAAAAATTGCGTAAAATAGCCTGAATGTGTTAAATGAGGTGATATAAACGAATGTTCTTCACCAATTGAATGACACCGCTTTACGTGGTACGCTACATTTTACAAATTCCCTACTATAACCAGGACTTCAAAAATATGACTTACTGTGAGAGCCACTTTACACAGTTGACATCGAGGTGGATCCCTTCGTGCCATGAGGTGCTCATGAGTGAAACGGCAGTGTCCTATCTTCAGGCGGGCGATAACTACCTCCTCACGCCTGCACTTTCTAGATGATGAGACCCAGCAGCTGATGGTCGGTTTGACATTTTTCAATTTGTTGTTTCCAAGAGCGGTCCAAGACTGTTACCATTCATCTATGATCTTCGCGTTTATTGGCTGAAACAAATTCTTCTTCTAGTGAATGTGTCTCTGTTGCAGCTCTGTCGACTTCCTCATTCCCTGATATTCCGGAATGACTGGGAATCCAAAATAATTTAATTTTTTTTTAAGAGTCCTCCAAGTGTTTGATTGCGAAGTGGACCTCCTGTACAATAGGGTTCGTTTTTAAATAAAACAACAAGAACTATTTAAAAAATGAAAAAGTGCGGATTTTTTAATTAAATTATCCAACATGAAGATATATGATAATTTATTCTTTTAGCAAATTGTTGTTTTTATATTTTTAGTAATCTTCTACAAGTGATGCATTCACACCACGTTGATTCAATAAATGTTTTATGGAAGGTTATTTTGTTTATAAAATACTTAAAGTTAAAAAAAGTTTTAAATTAATTCAAATAAAAATTGTCTCCAGTTTCGTTAAAAACATATTATTTAGATTACATAATATAGCCACATTTAATTGTTAAGTTATCGGTGATGAGTTTATGCCTTATTCGTCACGTTACAATAATTTTTACAATTTTTGTTTAAAATACTATTTCTATTTTTTTTTTCCAACAGCACCTATGCTATATTATGCGTGTGTATTACTGTTCTTAATACCAAAAAACCAAAATTTAAAAACTTGTGTACTAAGCCGTTATTTATCAATGGTGATAAGATGGTAAGGTTAATCTTGTTTAAAATATGAAATTAAAGGTACTTTAGAGTAAAAAAAAAACTCCATTTAAGCCTTATCAGACTATTTCAATTAAAATGAAACTTATATTATTTTGAAGCTAGTTAAATTTTACATAGATATATTTAATTAAATAACTATTAAAAATCGTTAGAGCCTTTTTTGAGAAAATCGTAACATAATGCAAAATTCATGGTATAAAGTGGCCCTTCTGGTGATGAAAAAGATACTGGAACATCTCGAGTGTATATTGTCCTGGATATCAAATTCATTTTCGTAAGACTTTTCGTTTTCGTTTAGAATCATCACACACACACCACACACACAGGACCTAAATGTACGAGGCATGTTTTTTAAGTAAGTACGTTTTGGAATTAGAAAAATACGTGCAAAGATATCGCAATGATTTTATTTTTACATGAAAGCCTGTACCTTAATCTACTTTTCTACATAATTTCCAGGAATTTTGAGGCACTTTTCATAACGCGGACACCAGTTTTTGACTACCCTCCTCAAAAATTCTGCCGCCGGACTTGTTAACCACTGCATCACAAATGTTTTGACTTCGTTATCATCCTGAAGACGCCGACCGCCCAGGTGTTTCTTCATAGTGCAGGAACAAATGGTAGTCGCTGGGCGCCATATCAGAGCTGAATGGAAGGATGATCTAGAGTTTCCCATTTTAATTATTTGATGAAATCTTTGGTCCGATTAGCCACATGTGGCTGGGCATTGTCTTGCAGCAAAACGATACCTTACTCAACTTGCCACGTCTTTTGTTCTGGATTGCACGCAGATTTATCAATGTCTCTCAATAAGACGCTGCTTTGGATTGTCTCACTACGAGGCAGAAACTCACTAGCAATACTCCTTTCTGTCCCAAAAAACTGCGCACATGATTTTCTGGCAGAAATTGTTTTGCTTAAACTTCACTCTTTTAGGTGATGATGAGTGTCGCCATTCCATGGATTGTTGTTTTTGGTTCTGGTGGTGACGTAGGCACCCATGTTTCGTCACCAGTAACATTTGGTCTAAAAAATCTTCACACTCATTGTGGTGCAACTCAAGCAAAGTCAATGCACTACTTAACGTTTTGTGCAAACTGGGTTTTGTACAAATTCATCAACATTTTTGGAACGCAACGTGAACACCATTTCCGGTAATTCAAGTTCTCGGTCACAATGCGATACAAAACACTATGAGAATATTGAGGAAAGCAGTCGGACAATGATGAAATTGTAAAGCGTCTGTTTTCTCTCACCCTTTCGTCCACTTTCTGCACCAAATCTTTATTAACGACCGAAGGGCGCCCAATCCGTTCTTCATCATGCACATTTGTGCGGCCATCTTTAAATGCTCTCACCCATTTCCTTACCATTCCATCACTCATAATGTTTTGCCCGTAAACTTTAACGATCTCACGATGAATATCGATCGGTTTAACGCCTTTAGCAATAAGAAATCGTATAACAGCCCGTACTTCACAATCAGCGGGACTCACGATTGTTGGATGCATCTTAAACACTCAGTAAACAACGTATAAAATGAAGAATCTGACTGTAATGGGTCAGTGCGTATACATAGATGTAGGTAACCAGCGCGCATGCGCGGAGCACCGACCGCAGCGCTGCGGCGGCGGGATCGCAAAACGGTACTTACTTAAAAAACATGCCTCGTATGTTTTCATTTCTTACTTGCTTACTTACTGCCGGGCGCTACGGTCCTACAAGGACCTGGCCCTCCTCAAGGACTTCATGCCAGTCATTCCTGTCTTCCGCTCTTGTACTCCATCTCCTTACTCCAAGTAACTTAAGGTCCTCTTTTACGCCATCCAACTCTCTCACTCTTGGCCTTCCTCTGTATCTTTTTCCTCCAATTTTTCTATACATCAGTCGTCTTGGAATCCTATTTTCTGGCATCCTTTCTACATTTCTGAGCCTTATACACCTTATATTTACAAACGATACCAGGTCTAGTTTCTTATACATTGTATGGAGCTCACATTCGCTGCTATAAGTAACTGTAGGTTTCAGAATCGCTTTATAAATCGTCACTTTTGCATTTCTTGAAAGATTTTTAAATTTTAATGTTTTTTTGTAGGGCGAAAAAGCTCATTTTATATGTACACAGCCTCGCATTGACTTCTTCTTTCATACTATTGTCACAAGTGATAACAGAACATAAGTACTTGGAGGTATCTGTACTTGTAAAACAGCGTTCCGCGATCTGTAGGTCGTGGTATTCCATCACATGGTTCCTGGATGATTTTATGTATTTTTTTTTATTTCATTAGTCTGAAGGCCCACTTCTGCCGCTTCCCTCTTTCTAAAGCACCTCTCAGAGCAACCGTGCTCGTTATTATGAGCACATTATCTACATATGTCAAGTTCTGTGTGAGGCGATTATAAATTGTTCTGTTAGGGTTAGCTAGTATTGTCCTTATAGCTTTTATCCAGTGTTAAGTAGAACTGGTGATAGGGGAGGGTCTATTTAAAATGGCATTCGAAGATTTTCACGATCACTATACTTTCCCTTAGGTTATATTTCATATAGGTAAGTGAAAGTTAAAAACCTTATTCCCCTAAGTTATAAAATTATGAATGATTTTTTAAGTAATTTAAAAAAAAATGTAATATTAATGAATGTATGTTAAGCTTAACTTAGCACAACTAGCCGAGTATTTCGCTATAATTTAGTGCAAGTAAACTAACTGAGGTATCCTAGTTAATCCAGCCTATCTATCTTTTCTTCTTCATCCCACCTGGTCGCTAGGCGTCTAACGTAGCGTGAGGAGCCCTGATGGATTACATTCTGCTACACACAACCGCCCACCTTAACCTCATTTCTTTCATGTCCTCAGTCCCTCATTAAGGTTAGATATATTAGGAAAAGTAATATATTACATATAGCAAATTCAGCAGTTTATCTAAATGAATGTAAGGTTTAGTCGGAGAAGAATATTAATGATTAGAATTTAAAGGAAGTATAGTGGTTAGAAGAAGAGCTAGTAAGGAGAAACAGTTAAGAATTTTCCAATAATAATAATAATAATAATAATATAATAATAAATCTTTATTTATTCTGGGACTAGTCCCTTTAGAATAACATAACAGGAAAATCAAAATAAAAACTTTAAGGTCTTAGAGTATACAAAAGGAATACAAAGAAACAATAGAAATTACAAACAATGGATTAAAAAGCAGCCTTAAACAATAATATTGAAAATTAAACTAGATAATCAACATAATAAGAAATATGTACTTATATACAATTTTCATTAAAAAACCATTTCAGTGTTTTTTGTTTTTTAACAATATACTCATAATATAATAAGTGCAAAACACCAGAGAACATAAAATATAATAGGTTATAAACGTTTCTATCTGTTTCGTTATTAATTTTAATTGAAATTAGAAAGCTAATTAGGATTCTTCGGAAATTGGAGGGACAGGAGATGATTGAACAGGCGTGATTTGAATGTCGGAAGAGTATTGGAGTCACGGATATAAGAAGGAATAGAGTTCCATAAGGATGAAGATCGAATTAGGAAAGATCTGTCGAAAGCTGCAGTTCGATGGGGCATCATATACATGTCCGAAGGCCGTGAGCGAGTGTGGCGAGAGTGGACTGAGGATTTGAAAAGAAACATATCTGTTATGTAAGACGGACGGCGGGATTGGAGAACTTGGAAGAGAAAGGAAGCCAGGAAGTACTTACAACGGTAGGAAGGGTAAAGCCACTTTCACTCTTCGTAGAATCGGGTGACAGAGGTGGCCCTGGATATCCCAAAGATGAAGCGGATAAAGCAGTTGAATAATCGTTTTAGTTTTGCTTCGAGATCTCCAGAGACATCCCCATACACCGCACAGCAGTAGTCAAAGTGGGGGAATATTAAGGAACTAACCAAAAGCCTACGGGTTTCAAAAGGAAGAAGATGACGAAGGTAATTTAGGTGTTTTAAGGAGGAAAATGTGCGACGAGAGATTTCAAAGATATGGGTTTTCCAGGATAAGGTTTGATCGAGGGTGAGTCCTAGGTTTTTAACGGTTTGGTGAAACTTTATTGGATTGTCATTGAGAAACAATGTTGGGATTGGTGGAAGGTTTTTGAGGAGAGGATGGGATCCTATCACGATAGCTTTAGTTTTCTCTACATTTAGTTTTAGCTTGTTGTCGGCTGCCCAAGAACTAATTCGGTTGAGATCGTCTTGCAGCTTTTCGATTGCTAGTGATAGGTCCGAAGGAGCGAAGGATTGGTAAATTTGGAAATCATCAGCATAGATATGATATTGGGAGTGATGAATATGGAGAGGTAGGTCATTAATGTAAATAGAAAATAAAGTGGGAGACAGTGATGAACCTTGAGGAACACCACAGGATAAAGGTAAAGTTCTGGATATCTTCAATACGTTTAAAGATAAAAATAAACTGCTAAAGATTTAATTATATTGAGTTTTAATATAAATATTGGTTTTTACTTTAACTTACTTATATATGTCATATATAGTAAGGGAATATATTGCGATAGTAATGATTTTCGAAATCCAGTTATCACCGGAAATACACGTTTTAGGGCCTCCTGAGTCCAAATGACCAAGTCCCGCAAAAAGGTCTGTGTGTGGTAACTCCCGGGCGGAAACGAAAAGTCCTTTGCAACTAAAATTTCAGATTCAAGACAACTATACGCCCGAGATATTACAGCTACTTTTTCATCAAAATCAGCTAACCAGAAGAGCCACTTTATGCCATGCATTTTCATACATAACGATTTTGATTAAACTCCTTATATCGATGTAAAATTTAATAGGATTTAGTATCATGTAGGTTTCTTTCTGATAGTCTGACAGGGCATAAATGCCGATATTATTAATTTTCTACCTCTAAAGCACCTTATATTTTGTAGATTCTATAACAATAACATTATAATCTTGTTAACACTGATGAAAAACAGTTAAATATATAAGTTGAATGAATTCGATACCCAACTAAAAAAGAAAACTGAAAATATATATTTTTTAATCCAATTTTTTGTGTTTGAACAAGGAACAGTAATATACACGTATAATATATCGTTGGAAAGCTAAACGTTTTAGAAAAAGTACAAAAGTTTGTAATATAAAAGCTCAATTGATTTTTAAAACGGAGGTAAGTGAATGTCGTGCTTTGCCCGTACCAGATTTTTTAAAATAATCTATCATATTATTACCAATTCAATCGGTTAGTTTTATACGAATTTTATCACTCTCCATTAACTTTTACAGTTTTGTCGACAGGAGAATATTTTTCTTGAATATTACGCTTTCCAACGGTGTATTATACGCCTGTATAATTCTGATTCTACGTTCAAAAACAGAAAAGCTGGATTGAAAAAAATAGTTTTACTGTCTCGTTTAGTTTGATATGATATTTTTATAAATTATATATTTATCCTGTTGTTATCAGTACAAAAAAGAAGATATAGTTATACAGGACCTACAAAATTAAAGATAGGGTAGAGTGTAGCTAGTTGAGTATAGGGGCAAGTTGGGCAACTAAAATATCTCGCGAACTATTCACCGTACGCATAGGCATCTTATGGCGGAAAGAGAGTAAAGAGGAATAATTACCACGCGATCACTAGTGGCGACTGGATGAGCGAATGAAGCGCTTGCTTGTTTTGTTTATTTTGTCACAAAAAAGTAAAAACGTCGTTTATCACAAGTTTTCGTGTCTATTAGTCAATATTTATTTGTCTGGTAAGTGTTAATATTTCAGAGAATTATGGTACTTTAGATGTGGAGTTGTTCTGGGTATGACTTTTATGATATTTTTTTTTTTTTTATGACCTCGTTTTTGTATTGAAATTCCGGGTTGGGGTTAGTTTAGTCATAGTTGCTCAACTTTAAGTTGATGTTTTGTTTATTATATCTTCTATTAATTATCCAAAGATCCTATTTTAAGTTGTGTTTTCTATCACTGAAACGACATAAACTTACTTCTTTTTGTATATTGCAACTTTGACAATGAACATGAAGTTCAATAAAGAGGAAAGGAAGAACTAAAAAAGTATCCTCATCACAATATTTTAATGAAAAATTCCAAAGATACACTAATATGTAAAAGAGGATTTTTCGAATAGCAAACCTCTAAATTATTTATGATTAAAACATTTATGGCATTATGTGTGATTTATTTTTCAATAAGTGACATTTATGATTTTGCGAAATTATATACTGTAATATTGGATGAGGGGAGAATTTGTTGTTTTAGTTGAGCCTTGAAACTCCATCTACATTGAACAAATCTTTACAGTTTTAAGGTTGCGCAATCAATTCATTTACTTGACGTGAGTCGAGCCTAATCTTTGGAGAACCTTGTTCCAAATTTTCATGAAAACACACAGCGGCTGAAAACCGAGGGTTTTCTCATCGTGATCCACATACGAGTATATACTAAACCTAAATAGTAAGAACCAATAAAAAGTATCTTAAACGTTATATATTAGCAAAATATCTCAGATGCTCCCAAGACAAACTTAACCCAGGTCGTGGTAGGGCACTACTGACACCATCAGAGCTACCACGTCCACTAATAGAAAATGTATTTAAGAAATGGGAAGAAACTTGGAACAACAGCTATCTAAGTAAGCTCAAAGCGATTAAGAAAGAGGTAAAACCTTGGAAAACCTCAAGTCGCACCGACCGTAGAGAGGAGATGGTCCTGGCCCGCCTAAGAATCGGACACACACGGCTAACGCATGGACACATTATATCAAAAGAATTGCCCCCAAGATGCAAGCATTGTAGGGGAACCTTAACCATAGCTCATATTTTTGAAGAATGTTCCTTCTACACCAGGCAGCTGAACAAAAATATAATACCAAGCAACATCGCAGATGCTTTGGGAAACAATGAGAAAAGGATTGATGAATTAATGTGTCTCCTCTCTCAAATGGATTTTTACAAGCAGATTTGAACTACTATTGTTTCCATCTTGACTTAATTGATTTTAATAATGAATTGAAATTTAAAATAAATTAAAAAAAAAAACAACTAAAATTTAAAATTAATCTTAATATATTTATTTATTATATTTAATTTTTTTATTTATTTAATTATTTATTTACTTATTTTTATTATTCTTTTTTTACCTATATTATAATATATTTTTAATGAATATATCTTTTAATGTTCCAACTAATACCTTTTTATTAAATTAATCTTCTATAAAATGAATATATCTGGCACTGATGACCGCGATGTTTTGTGCATTAAAATTTTAAAAAACCAACCAACCAACAAACTTAAGCATCAATTAAAATAAAAAGCAACAGAATATTTAAATTTATATATTGGAAAGAATTATAAAATACTTTTGTTTCATTTCAAACAATGCAAATTTATGTACCGAACTCTTTATGATACGCTTTAATAATTCACAAAGACCATGTAATATAGCACATCGAAGGTACTTAAAAATTTAATAAATCCTCTAGAAAATGGTCCAATAAATCTCTTCCTTCATCTTACTAACTACCTTTCCTCATCTTCAATATTCATAAGAAAAATATTCCTGTCTCACTTTTTATTCCAATATTTATAGCAGGTAAAAGCTGAAATAATAAAAAAATAAAATTAAAAATCTTTTAAGATATTTTAGCTTTTCTGTACCTCTAATTTGAAATAAATATAATTTCACTATACTTTGCTACGTGTTATAATTTGAACGTTGATTTAAAAAAAAAAAACAGAAAAAATTATTTATTAACTAATTTAGAGCAGTTAGTGATCATTTATTTTTACGATTCATAAGAATTAAATACAATAATACGTTCATAAAGAATAAAAAAACATTTAGAATAAAGAAACTGGAATTTATAGGACAACATTAGAAAAAAAAAGGAGGGATAAAAGGAAAACAATTTTTTTTGCAACAATTTTTTATTAGTATTATTACAACCTGTCGCAATTTGGACATCAATAATAGTGGTGAAAGATAACATTCATACAATATTTACACATAAATAAAATTACAATATAATTACAGTTTACAAACGATAAAAATCACTCATACCTATATACACGCCATAAATACATCACATAGAGTGGAGAATCTTAACAGTGCTAGAACTCCAATATATACATATTTACAAGAGGTCGCGGGCCACCGCCGTTTTAACCTTCTAGGTTTGTTTGTTTTGGTTTTAAGGCGTAAAACCCTAAGGTCATCAACGCCTAGACACTATATGCATATTCAACCTTTATAAGAAAGAACTATTAGTTAATGAGTGATTGAGAGAAAGAAAGAAAAAAAATAATAAAAAATAATAAAATAAAAAAAATAATAAAGAAATAAAAAAAATAAAGAAAGAAAAAAATATTTTTATGTAAACAATAGTTTAAAAAGCTATTACTAGTTATGCTAACTGGCTAGGAATGGTCTTTATAATTTCGATAATAATGACTGCTCCTTAAGAAAATCAAAAACTAATTCAATGGTTTCGTCTCTATCACCCAGCACTGCTGAAATATTCGGGCCTAGTCCAATTTTATTCAGGTGTGATGAATAATAAGGGCATTCTTGACAAATATGCCGAATGATAAGGGTTCCATCACAGTTCTGGCATCGGGGCACCGGCTGCCTAGCAAAAAGATAAGAGTGCGTCAGCCGCGAGTGTCCTATCCTTAACCGGGTCAACGCGACCTCCTCCCCCCGGCTGCTACGGCAACCTTCTATGGTTGTATGGATGAGTGGAGCTGGAAAGGGATTGAGCTAGAGGATTAGGATGATGAATGAGGTTCTGGTGGAATTTGGAAAATTTGGATGGAATTAGGTCTGAAATAAATTGGACATTAAGGTCGTGTGGAAGGTATATTTGGAGACATAATAAGGAGCATTTACTATTGTTCGGAGGACTTTGGATTGAAAGGATTGAATGCGTTTGATGTTAGAACGTTTAGCTGTTCCCCACAGTTCAAGCCCGTAGGTCCAGACAGGCTTTAGTATTGTCTTGTATATTAATAATTTTTGTCAACTATAAGTTCAGATTTTCTTTAAGAAGGCGGGAAAATTTTTTAAAAAAATCTCGTAAACCGGCACGAACCAGTAGGTAATTATTAATGGAAAGTAAACTATACACCTTCTAGTTAATTTATTTGGTAGTAGATTTCTGGACGATTGTTGAGCGATTTTCGTTGTGAATGTTTTAAATTTTTTTAATGTTGTTCATTAATAAACATTTTAAGAATCTATAAAAGTTCAAGTTGCATACACTTAAATTATGATAATAAAGTAAAATTATCGGAATAAAGATGATTAATCAATTTTGGTTCATAAAATAGTTGTAGTAATTTTTTTTAAAAAGAGCATTTTCCATGGACTGTCGTTTCAATACAATAGTTTGAAATTTTTTCAGAGAAGAAACATTCTTTATTAAGTAATATTACGATCAGACCAATTAGGACATAATTACTAGTGATAAAGTAAACATTCATACTATATATAGATATATATACAAAACAATAAATATTATAAAACAATAATACAAATAATCAATTTATACAAAACAAAATCAATAAAAATATTATACTAAACAAAATCAATAAAAATATTATACAAAAAAAAAATCAATAAAAATATTATACAAAAAAAAATCAATAAATATAGTATACAAAACAAAATCAATAATAATATATACAAAAGTCACTTATACCTATGTACAATCCTCAAGCATACAGGACGTGAGTGGAGAATCTAGCCAATGCTAGAACTCCAATATACATGTTACAGAGATCTCGAGGCCACTGCCGTTTCAACCTTCTAGGGGGGCAGTAAGGATGTGTGGAGCTGGATAAGGATTGAGCTAGGGGATTAGGGTGATGGATAAGGTTCTGATGGAATTTAGAGAATTTTGATGGTATAAGATCTAAAATAAATTGAATATTTAAGTCACGGTGTAAGGTAAGGTTGGTTACATAATAAGGAGTACTGACTATGGATCTGGGACTTTGGATTGGAAGGATTGAATGCGTTTGATGTTAGAAAATTTGGCGGTCCCCCAAAGTTTAAGTCCGTAGTTCCAGATAGGAATTTATTTATTTATTTAACGTCACTTTATACTACTATGGCTAATCGGACGATGCTACAGTTGGAGTCCTAAATTTTGCCTATCCAGGTTTTATTAGGATAGAGATCTTTAACGAGTAGCTGACATCGCACAGGCTCGGGACCACCTTTTAACGTCCCCTCCGAAGGAAGGCGTACCTAAGGATTTTTTACTCCCATTAAAAAATCCTAGGACCACCTACGGGTTTGAACCCGTGACCTTTGGCATGGGAGGCTGTTAGGCTAGCCACCCAGCTACAAGTGATCCCAGGTCCAGATAGGTTTCAGTACTGTTTTGTATATTAGCAGTTTGTTTTCTATGGATAGTTTAGAATTTCTGTTCAGTAGTCTGTACCACCGGTGGCATGCACTAGGATGTCTTATCGGAAGGCGCGTACCACAGGTATTTCCATGTTATTTATAAGGGCAAAATAATAAAAAGATAACACATTTTAACTGCCTTTCGAGTAATACTTACTGGCGGAAACCTGACCTGAGGACGCTCGTATACAGGTCTGAACAGACGAGCGTCGCCCCAATGAGCAGACATTGAAAATCGGCTTCGGCGTGAACGTGTAAAAAAAAAATGATTCATTATCATGTGATTTTTAGATGGTTTCTTTCAGAGAAAGGAAAAAATTCAGTCATATACGTTTATCAATCCTTGTCTTGAGGATTGGTAATTTACACTTATTTTTCGAAATTTAAAAACATCCTATGTAATATTTAAAGAGTTTTTTAAGCGAATCGGCAATATTTCTAATAGTTGATGTTAAAATTCTTATACTATCATTAAGAATGATTTTATTCAATATTCCCTTTTCTGTATTTGTTGTTAGTAAAGAGCGATGTTTATAAATGCACAAACATGAAAATTAACAGCTTCAACATATATTTTCAGTAGCTATTAATGTGAGAAAAGTGTTACTATCGTGATATATAAAAACGATACGATGGTGGCAAAAGAGAGAACTAGCGTTTCCGTTACATTCACGTCATCTAAAGCACTCAGTTACACTAGAGTCTAAAACCTGGGAAAAATTTTCGCTCTCAGTTGAGCTGTATCCAGTGCCCTTTTGGTAGGAGCTCCAAGCTTGCTTCCTTTTTAAGACTGCGCTACAATGCGGGAGAACAAATAGGTGGGAATTCGTGAGATTCGGTTATAGTGAATTGTCATACACTCTTACTTACTTTATACTTTCTACATTAAAGAAGACATGTTTTCATGTGTTGTTATATGTGTTTGTTTTGATAAAACATTTTTTTCAAAATAATATTTAATTTAGTTATTTTATCTTATTACTTTCACTTACCTACATATGAAATATATAGTAGAGAAAGTAATCGCGTATTATGGAAATTTGAGAATTCCAGTTATGACGGAAATACAAGTTTTAGGATCTTCTGAGTCCAAATGACCAAGTTCCGAAAAAAGGTCTGTGTGTGTATATCCGTGTATAAGTGTATGCGTGTGTGTGAGTGTATGTGTTTGTTTGTATATGTGTGTGTGTGTGTGTGTGTGCGCGCGTGTGTGTGTGTATGTGTTGTAAGCCCAGCGCAAAAACGATAAGTCGTAAAAAACTGAAATTTCATATTAGGAGAACTGTACACCCGAGATGCTACAGCTAATTTTTCATAAAAATCAGTTTACTAGAAGAGCCACTTTATAGCATGCAGCTTGCATCTTTTTACGGTTTTCTCAAAAACGGCTCTAACGATTTTGATTAAACTCTCTGTATCGATGCAAAATTAAATGGACTTTAATATCATGTAGGTTTTATTCTGATTGAGCAGTCTGACAGGGCTTAAATGACGATATCTTAAATTTTCTTTTTTTAAACTATCTTTAATTTTATACATTCCAAAAGATTGACCATATTATCTTAATGACAATGACAAATGACAGCTAAATATAGAAGTTGGGCGAAGCTGATAACCAACCGAACGAATTTTTAGTTAACTGATAATAAGAACAGTAATATGGACGTATTATATACCGTTGGAAATAGAAAGATTTTAGAAAAAATATTATCTCATACACGCAGTTGTAAAGAGTAATATAATGTGACGAATGAGGAATAAACTTATTACTAATTAACAATTTAATATAGTTATATTATTTAATCTAAATCATATCTTTCCAACGAAAATGAATACACATTTGATTAAAATCAACTTAAATATTTTTCTAATTAAGCTATATTTAATAGTTTTTTAAATTGATTTAAAATTCGAAGTAAGTGAAAGCCTTCTCCCTCTACTTTCGTGAAATCTCACAATACCTTGCTCTCACGAATTTTATCTAGCTCTATTCTTTCATCGCGGGCTCACTTCAATTATGGGTCTAGCTTGAAGCACCTAGTTACCAAAAAAGGCTGTAAATACCGCTAAAATTTTTCAAAGATTTTTTATACGAGTCTCAGTAACTCTAAGTTAGTTTTACTTCAATAACTAATCGGAAATAATGGATCCACTGCATACATAGGTAATGAGATATTTCACAAAACTGATAAGAGACATTTTCAAAATATGAGATCCCTTAGAAATCAGGTCTATCAAGGAAAGGCAATTAATATTATAACAGCCCATTTCTTTTCAATAGGCCTTCTATAATTCCTCAACCTTAGGGCACACGGCTATTAATCTTTTGTCAATAGCAGGGAGGAGTCCCAAAGATTATAAATGGGTCGTATTCGATTATTAAAATAATGGGATGTCTCTATAATGTTAGTGGGAGCGTGAAAAACTATGAAGTGAATCGTTCATGTATCTCTTATCATTATCATGTATGTCTTCAACAGAATTATTCTACATAATTAGGCAACAATTGAAACGTTGATTTCAAAAACGTTCTATATCCATTCTAGAAAATTTTCCAGAAAGTGCGAAAATCTCTGATTACTATATTATTAAATCAGCTGATTTGATTATTTTTGCATCAAAATCTAAAATCGCTTTTTTGCTATATAATGCTTTTGCTAAAATTTATTTATTTGGATATATTACAAGTTGTCACAATGGATAATAACTACATAAAATGGATTTAAAATAAATAAAGGTATATGATTACAAAAATTAAATAAATACTAGGTTAAAAATAAATAAACGAAACATTAACACACTTATATACAATATTTACGATTTGCTGGGGAACCCCGGACGGAGCCTGCCCCCCACTTGTGAGCGGACAAGCAGAACCCAACGGATCCCAGCGCCTCCCACTCAGACGCGTCACTGGTCAGAGCCTAAGCTGATTTTACTATATTAATATTAACACCGTATTAAAGTTATTTTTTGGAATGTTTTGGTACGATTCTATAAATAAATGTGTAATTATTACCTTTAGAAAATAATTTAATTTTTAAATCGTATGTTCATTAGATAAAATAAAATTGAAGATTCAGATAAAAATCATTGAGGAGTATACCACTCTCTTAAAAAAATCGTGAAAAATGCCCCTTAGTACCTTTTGGAAATCAACATCTTAACTATCGAAGATTTAATGTTGAATCGTTGGAGTATTTGTTGGAGTCATCAGAGAAATCTCACTTAAACAATTAAAGTATCGGATTGATTGAGACGCTACTTTCCAAAAAGTACTATATATACACATACTTTAGCAAAATTTCAAAGGAAACGCAAAAATCTGTAATTAATTTATTATTGGACCTATTTACTTTATTATTTTTGTTACTAAAATCTTAAGTAGATACATAAATTTTTGAAGAAGTTAAAAGGGATATAGACCATTATGGAAGAATAGAATAACATTATTACAGCTATAGATAATTGCCTCCATAATCTTCATCATACATCATTACTGATAACTATCGTGTTAATTACTAAATAACGTATTTTCCTTCTGAGATATAACTTTTTTAATGGAAAATTTGACCTTTTATTCTTTACAAAAAAAGGGGGAATTTTCAGAAGACATTTTATCTATTTTTGGTCTTTTAGAAAAAAAGCATGTAATTACGAATTTTATTTTTAAGCTTTATTTATATTTTTGGGGAATTTAGAAGTGTATTTCTATTGCATACAATGTTCAACTATAGAGATTGATAAGTAAATTACTCCTATACTTTTAAATTAATTTTTTAGCTGTTTTAATATTTTACTTTTGGTTTAATCAGGCAAATGTTTTTTTTTTTCCCCTTCAAATTTAGCAAGGTCAGAGAATGCTAATTACAACCATATTCTGGATCAAATAACATTATTCTATTAAACTATCTACAAATTATAATATATGTGATTTCACCACAACTCTGTTATTATTGAAGATAGAGGAGAATCGAAAAGATTTTCAAGAATCAAGACACCATTGGGTACAATAAAATATAAAATAATAACGTTATATGGTCAAGCCACAACCATAAATAAAACCCTAATAACGGATTAAAAAAATCTGTTGGTCCAAATTAATGAATAATTAAACACCAAAAATTTGATAAATAATAAAATTTTCTATTAAACAAAAAAAGAATCATGAAAATCAGTTCAGAAGTAGCAGAGTTATAACGTTTTGAAAAACAATGCTCATAAGTTATTTTTCTTTGAATTAATTATTCCTTTTAATATTATTTAATTGCCAGTAAACAGCTTATATAGGAGTCATACCCGAATATAGTTATTTAGAAATAGTTTGCAGCGTTTTAAGATAAAATTGGACCACGGATTTCGATAAAACTGAAAAAAAAAAAAAAAAACAGAATACGTATCAAAATCATTTTCTTAAAAAATGTCCTTTGTAACCTTTTGTAAAGAAAAAACACATCTTATTTGTCAAAAATGAAAGCTACTGGGGAGAAAGTGATTTTATAAATTTGTCATTTAAGATTTGTCAGAATATTTAGATGGGAATAATGCATCATTATATAGCCCCTTTCATTTAGCACGAGCATCGTGTCTCCTCCGTTGAACCATATTTCATGTAAATATTGCCGTAACATCCCAAGCACATACTAAGCTTGACTTAGCACAAGTTTAAGAGCTTTGTTTGTGAAGTAGGCTTACCACATGAGCACATGCCATACACGTGTTCCATGTAAATGATAAATAACGTATGTGTCAGTTAGTATACTGTTGTTCTTGGCTGACTGTTTTTCTACGCATTCTCCAAAAACTACATTATTAAATATATTCAACCTATTAATACAACTTATTGTCTGGAACCACCGGAGTTTCTTTCCAAGGGTGTCGTGTTTACAGATCTCACTACAGCAATAGGTGCCACGCAAAGGAATATAAAATTACAATCAGGTTTTAGTAAATGACGTTTTATTATTAAAATTGACGCATACATATCCCCTAACGTGTAAGTTGGAACGTGGTGTATACATTTCCCCTAACGGACTTTTAAATGTTTCTCAGGATCTGCAATTTTTCATAAAATTTTAATTTTTTTTTTTGTTTGCTTAAAATTAATATAAGACACAATTTATCATACAGTGATAGATTTATTAATTTATCACTTAAATTTTTAGAACTATTAAAACCATGAAAAAATCTTCGGTTGGGCTCTCAGTACCCTACCTCCCAACGAAAGTAACCTTTTTCATTCTGGGTCCACATGGGACGTTGGGTACTGAGTGCCCCAGGGCTCTTTAGCTCTCAGTGTTGATGAGCTAGGTAGGACTTTTTCTGCATCCAGACAACCTCACAGTGTCTGTAAATTTTTTTGTATTGGCTTTTAGAGGAATGTCATGGTCTAGGGAATAGAGCACTAGTCTAATGTTCTCCGGGTCCTGGATTCTAATCCCGGCTGTGGCAGAATATTATTTCTTGTCCTAAGGGGAGGGGAGGGGTGGCAACCCTAGAGTACGGAGACCCTCCTGGAGCCTCCTTTAAGCGGGTACCCGAAGTTGGGGGAAAACCTGGCGGCTAAGCGTGATCAAAACCTAATCACCTCATTGCACGGCCGTTGGCCTAGAAACAGTAGGCCATATAGAATCTGTATATGAACTGAGCCCAAGTCAAGTTTTTTGAAACTACAAAACAAATTGCGAATCTGCTAGTTTCTAGCTTAATACCTCCACCAGCCCCAAAACGGTGGCAAAATGCTGTTGTATCTGATTAAGTTATTATAGAATAAGATAGGCTTCAGAGGTAATTTTAAGGACACCTTACAGCCAGAAGCGAGCCCCGTCGCAGATATACTTCATTTTGAAAGTAATTTTAAAACTTTTAAGAACTCCGCAATTCCTTAAAATGTATGCAAGTTACAGAAAAAGGAATAATTTAGTAACGAAAACGATTAACTAAGAATTTTAAATTAAGGGAATAAGAAAAAAAAAAAAAAAGGGACTGGTCACTATTAGCTTTGCTATGCAATATTACAAATAGAGGTAATACTATATATCAGAGATGTTCGGAGAAATGCCGATTGAATGAACGGCGGATGGAAACTTTGAGTAGAGGAATTTTTTTGGTCGATTACAAAGGTTCCTTAATGAAAACAATAAACAAAATCTATTCCCGCTCCTCTAATTATTCTCAATACATAACAAAACAAAAGCTTGGTTGGCAGTATTGAATCTAACAAGGAACTTCGTATTTAAAGTCACTCTATAAAGGGATATTCGAGAAGCAGCGGTAAGGTGACACGTGTTGACTGGGGCTGGGATATAGATACACAATGTAGTCTATAATTGTCACGTAGCTTGGGATCACCTACACAATCCGAATCACAAGCAGCTCGCGTTGGAAAGCACTGTATTCCAACCGGATAATATCACCTTGAAAAGGAAGCGAATAAAATCTGAAAAGTATTTTCCACATATATACTGGTATATTAATAATTATATGCAATGGATTGTATAATTAATACAATAAATATGACTTATATTCTAACCCAAAAGAATGGACTGGCTACCCATTTTTCCATATTTTAAAATAGGCCAATAAATGAATTACTTATTTACTAATGGCTCCCTTTTTTATTTTAATGATAAGCAACAGTTTTTTTAGTTTTTAATTTTTATTTCAAAGCCCCTTGTAGTTCGGGTTCAAATTCTCCAATTTGTTGGTTTGTCGACTATCTCTTCTACTGTACATGGTACATTTAAAGAGAGGGATGAGGAGGAGGAAAAAGATGTCTTCATCGTAGGTATATCATGAATCTTCATCCTGTGACGAGGCTCACCGGATTTTTCATTCATTGATTAATCCTCAGTGAAGGCTGAGACTCCCTACTTATTGTTGCCAGCTTTGTGGCCTACCTGTTGGGGAAAGAGTCTGAAATAAAGGGTTTGTTCCAAATTTTAAAAGAATTTTATCTGTCTTCTAGCGATGTAGTCACTCACTGTCGAGAGTTTGAAGGTAAAGTGCAGTAAGCCACAGTAGCATAAAGTGACGTTAAATGATTTATCGGTTTAATTGGGAAAGTCAATCGTATTTTTTTTTTGTTTTTTACTCCACAGCTAAATATATATGTTGAACAAATTGATCAACCACCAAAAGGAGAAAAGAGCAAAAAAAATAAATAAAAAAGATCATAAGAACAGTTATAAAGATGTATAATATACCGTTGGAGCGCTAACGATTTCAGAAAAATGTTATCTAATTCACAAAGTTATCTTATACGCCAAGTAATAGAGACTGATATTAAGCGAATAAAGATAAGTGGTTATTGTTAATATTAATATAATATATTATCTTATCAAGAACGTGTTCCTATAGTAATTCAGTGTAATCCTTTAAGCTTTCTTATACTCTAACCGTATTTAAAAGCTTTTAAATTATTTTCACAACGCAGATGAGGGAATATCGTGAGTTGCGAACACCTGATTTTTGTTTATATTAACTTTATAAAACATAATTGTTTTTTTTTATTTTATAATTATTTAGTAATAAACATTTTTCTTTTTTTATAAACAATTGTTTCGTAATAAATCAATATGTTTTTTTTTAATTTTACTTAATGCATGACTTTGTGTAATAGGCAACTATATTTTTTGAGTGATTTTTTTAAAGACAAATCGACGACGAGATAATAAATAAAAAAAAACAAAAACAGATATTTCCAATATCAATCTAGGAGCACACAACCTTCGTTAAAGGGACCCCCTCTTCAAGGCAGGATGAGAAAAAAAGCATGGCATTAATTGGTCTGCCGCTCAACTCTTGTGGTTTCTGTTTTTTGTTTTTTTTATTGGATGGTTTTTGTTTTGTTTTCTGAACTAAATATTTTATAAAACTAATCAATTATTTCTTTTTAATTTACTATATATATATATATATATATTTATAATTTTAAGTATATAAATATAAGTTAGCCCCCTGTGTTAGCATGACTCAGTAATGCTGAGTCATTATTCATGAATTATTGTTTCATTATTTTGAAAAATATCCCAGGAATCTACGGGGGAAAGAAGCATTAAATAGAGGTTAAGAAGGTGAAATATTTTTTAAATATTAAAATAGACCTACACCCGATTATTTTTGGAGTAAAATATATAAGTAAATACTTGTAATATTTTTTTCTTTCGTTTCAAACTCTTTGAGTTACACTTAGTCAGTCACATCTATCTGTGTTATATTGGACGTGTTCCCAGTATTTCTCAATTCATTATAAAATTTTCATTTCTATTTGTTTGATATAATGGGTTTGTTGATAGCAAAGATTACACTCTTGAATAAATAAAAAAGTAATTTTTTATCATAAATATATTCATTTATCCTATAAGGAAAAGATTGCTTAGAAAGGAAAAGAAACCTCTTCAGTTCCATCTCCTTGTATTTTCCGCATAAAAGTCCGATCTGACATAAAATATAGGAAACCTATTTCCTCATATTTACTTCTTATATTCCATTACATTTTATGCATGTATTTTATATTTTTACTTTCACTTACATATGTGTGAATTTAACCTGATATAATCCTATATTCTAGCCTCTCTCAGCTTTTCACCCAAGAAAAAATTTAAGAAGCAATTAACAGACTACCGAACCGAAAAGCTCCCTGGTTCTGGTCTTATTACACCCTTCATTCTTCACTATTTACAACGAAAAGTCTATTCTCTTCTTAGCCTACATCTACCTAGTCTTGTTATATATATTACTACAAGGAAATATATACAGGTTTCAACAGAAAAATTGAATTGTTCAATATAGCTATTAGAAAATAAAATGTACATCTATACAGATTAAAACAAAAAAAAAATTCATAATTCCCTTTCCCTTTGGCTTGACGCAGACGTTTATTCTCCGTGCCAGTCATCAATAGCAGCACGCAGCATTTATCGAGAGAAGCGCTTAACTTCTTGGACCTTATATCGTTTGAGGGTTTTTATGTTAGGCTGTGTGGCATGCCACTGACTCCAGTTCGGATCAAAGCCGGTAATCTGGTGGGTGAGATAAAGATTACCTGAGGGCCAATACCAGCGAGAGATGAACGGTGGAAGGGTTTTTTTTTTTCAGCCACTACTGACTTGACCTGGCCTTGCGACTGGAGCGGCATCCTGCTGAAAAACCCAATGCCTGCCAGCAAACAGAGATTGCTTGATGCAGATTTAGATGCTTGATAATAGGTTACAATATATCTTCCTGATAGTTTTGAACGTTTATTTACAAGAATGGAGCTTTGTGGTGTGATCAATATCAATTTCCTCACTAAGCCATCGCTGAGAAAGGGTAATGATATGTTTACTATTCTAATGACTTCCTGGGCTTCATTAGAGCTTTGTGCTTGTACACACGATTATTTTGGTGATTAAAAAAAAAAAAAATCTTACGATGAAGACCATTGGTGTAAGGGTCAAGGAGAGATTCGCATCTAGCCAATCTACTTTGTTTTAGAAAAGTGGTCAGCCATTGTACAGTCATAATTCGAAATGCACCGATTCCTGACAGAGATTTCTATTTCGCGATACATGATTTGTTGTTTTTGTATGGGATTTCTTCTGATTAGAGCAGCCACTGACAGGATTTGCCGTTCTCATAGACGATCCGGTCAAAGTCTGTCATATACAGATAGGGTCACATTATAACTATTTATAGTGTGGTAGTTTTTTTACATTTATAGCTGATAACCAAAAGTTTTGAAATGTTGAAAATATCTGACCTACATTTGTTTACTTTGTGTAAGGTAACCACAGCTATTTGGTTGTCTGTATCCCCTCTACTCCATGTTAACTGAGCGAAAGAAAAATACAAACTAATCGGGATTATTACAATGACATGTAAGGAAAATAATCTGATAGAAGTGAGGGTTATTTGAATAACACAAAAGGATGTAAACGAACTTTAACTTTTGTAACAATATTTATGGCAGAACCAGCACAGCTTATTTTTACCTCCTTCGGAAATTCTCCACCATTAAAATGATTCTCAAGCCTTCGAAACTTACCTCTGATCCTTCAAAATTAAAACATATTAAAGATATTTTTAATTTTTTTTTACGATGATAGAAATTGAATACTCCTATTCGGAGTATTGTTTCATTCCGACACCGAATAGCTGACGATACCGCAGTAAAACTGGGAAAAACCGTATTTTGTAAAAGCTTAAAACGCAATGCATGGATGACAGAACGTATTTCATTCGGGGTAATTTGCCGCGACACTTGGATGGCTTTGCATTGTACATCGTGATATGTGGCAGCTACCAAATGGAATCTAATTTTTGTTGAGGGGCAGCTCGCATTTTGCTGTATAACTGTCAGCTATGAAGGGAGAAAATATTTATTCACAGATAAATACATAAAATGATAGAGGCGTAGTAGACCGTATAATCAATTCAAATTGAAAAATTGGATAAAGGAGCAAGAAAAAAAAATCCACATACAGGTATAAATTTATTTGGATGTGATGTTGGAATAATAATAAATAAGTAAATGGTATAAAGTACCCAAAAATATACGTATAATTGAATAATCATTGGTTCACCGTGAAATAATATAAAGAAAGAAAAGGTTCAGGTGGCAGTAAAAAAAAAAAAAAAAGTGAAGTACCTAGTAATAGTAATATTCAACGTTTAGAGCCACGCTTTTCATCAGGGATAGAAGAACAAGATACCTAATAGGGGTTTAATAATAACAGAAAAGATTTGAAAATCAATTGAAATTGAATAACATGGGTAACTTAATAACAGAAAAAGAAAGTAATAAAGGCTACAGAAATTAATATATGAACATAAGTGAATATCGAATGGTAAATAAAATAAAATATAATAGTAAAGAAAATTTAAAAAAAAAAAATAATATTTTTTTTGAAATGTATAACTGTATATTATAATACAAGTAAATGCTTCATAATAAAAAATAAAAAAATGCAGCATTATAGTAGTAAATCTAAACTAGAAGGTCTCGAGGCATCTTCTTTTCAGGATTATCAAGAATCGAAGAGGATGCTAGGATAGAAACTTGTGGGTTATAGTGGGAATGGAGTTTGGCATGGAAGGATTCATACCTGGTTCGGGCCAAAACTGTAACATAGGGAACATTAAGGTCTTTGTGGATGAGTTTATTCGTGACAAAGTAAGGAGCGTTGGTTTTGGATTGTAAGGATTGGATACGAGAGAAATGCTATGGTTTGATCTAGCCCAATATCTTTTGTAGTTAGGAGGAGCACTGTCCTTCTACATCTCATTATGGTAAGCCCCGAACCATAAATCTGCATGGAAATTCCCTAAAAATCACTCCATTGTGAAGTCAAAGGTATGTACCACTTACCCTGTTTCACCCGACCAATTAAACTCCTACTTTGCCAATCGTATCGAAACGTCGTCTACCTTACTGCCTGGTGTTCGTTGGATTGTCTGTCGGACTCGAGACGAAACTGGAAAGATTTATGAAATGTTTCATAAGGTTCATCTTCGGAGTTCCCTGGCGCTTCAGCGTCTTTGACAGGTATACCGAGTTCAAGTTGCTCGATACAGTTTCTCGGGGATAGTATTTCCTAGGGGTATTCCTATTTCGTACATTCAATACCAAAAATCCATTCTACATTCTTGACCTACTCATCACTTGTTCTTTTATTCATTCGTTTAACACAAGATCAAAGCACACTAATCTCTTTTTTCCTTCTCATCCTTCAAAAAATCCTTTATGCCAAATACTTCTGGAGTTCCATACCTCTATACGCAAAGTATCTTCTTTATCCTAATTTAAAAATAAGCTGTTCCTTTATCTCCTCAGCCATCCATCTTCCGAGTATTTGTAAACAAATGTTAGAGTAATAGTCGTATTCCATTTTAAAATGATGACCTCTACAAATATGTGAACTTCATTTTTTTTTTATTTTCCTTTTTTTATCTATGATCATAATAATTACTATTAAAATATATCTTTATACATACATGTCTATATTGTTATAAATAAATATATATATATATATATATATATATATATATATATTATATATATATATATATATATATATATATTTATATAGATATAAAATTATACATATATATATATACTGCTATCGCTCTATTCACCACTTTCATAAACAATGTCAGTAGTAGTCGTATGTCGTACAAGTAATCGTATATACTACATTTTAAAAATAATATTAGCTCAGATTGTTACTTTACTGTTATTCATAGGTGACTTTAAGCCACGGAATAAAATTTACTTTTCTGCTTCTTTTTCTTATCTTATATATGGTGAAGATAGTGATCTTGAACTATTAATCTTGAATAGGTTTTTAATAAATCTGAAAATGACAATGCCAGAACCCTGTCGATTGCAGGCCTATAGCGTACGGGTATCGGGAGCACATTAGGTTCTGATCTACAGCCTATGTGGCACGTGCAGCGATTTTGTACTGAAATTCACTATTTAATATTCTTTGTTTAAATTTAATAACCATACGATTTTCTTGACGATGAATATATGGTCTACGCAAGACCAACCATTCCATATACACAAAATCACAATAGAAACAAATAAAATGAAGAAAACAAGAAGATGAAGAAAAAAAAGTAAAATATATAGGGGCCAACCCATTCGAAACAGTCCAAATCTTGCAACTCAGCATTTTTGATTTTTTTTCACTAGTTACTCTGTATGTTTTAATGAAGATAAATTTAGATAAAATATTTTTATCTAAATATTACTTCCAGTGTTGCAGCCATTTTAATTCAGCTTCGTGGCTGAAAACATGTTTTGGGAATTTTTTTCTGATTTTTCTAATTTTGTAGATATAAAATTATAATATAAACTTGCAATAAGATAAAGGATATGCTTTATAGTTTTCGTCCTCGGAAGAAAATATTTTAGAAAAACTGTTGGTCCAATCTGACCATACTTATAGCAAAGAATATATTATATTTGTAAAAGACAACGTCTTTAACGAATTGACGACATAATATACAATTATATAACAAAACCCGAATCTATTGCCCGATTACAAAAGCATTAAAACAAAAGTTAAAATAAGTACTCTTTTATTTTTAATATTATTTTAATAACAATTTTATACAACTGCATTTGGGCATATTGGGTATCGATTGCAACATCGATTATCATGATATTAAATTTTGTGAGATATATTTGTCCTGCAACGTTTCTTCATTATTTATAATTTTATACATTTTTTTTATTCATATTCTTTTTTTTTTTTTGTTCAAAGTATCAATACATACCAGTAACATTTATACATATAAATATCATTAAAATAAATAATTGGTTCATATATTTTATATTTTCTTATGCACAATATAAATCGTGAATTAGATTTAAATGTTTTTGTTGATCAGAAAACCCTTGGATCACTACAATTGATAGCCGTTATCAGTACAATGGACGAGTTGACATCTGCTGATTGTTCTTCTCAGAAAATATAAAGGAACAGAAAGTTTCAAAAATACTTATCTCGTTATAATTTCTTCTCCAGAAAGCTTCCTCAAAGCTTTAAGATATGAAAATTGGTTGGAGAAGAAAAAATAGTTGACACCTGTCAGAATCGTTAAACAGAAGAATCGTTTAGCCATTTCTTTTCATAATAAGCTTCTTAGAAATTGTAGCAACTATCCTAATGAATCAAATAAAAAAAAATTAGGTACCTCAGAAAAGGAATAAAAATGTATTTGAAAACTACTCGCAATAAGCCTCAAGTAATGAAAATATTTCTCGATGCAACCACACAAGCAAGTGTAATGTTTAGGAAAATGAAAAAAATCAATCCAAACTTCTATTGTTGGCAAAAGAATTAATGTGTGAATGGTGAACTGATGAAATTTTCGTGTAGGATATTTTAGGATATCACGAACACTTACATCAACTAAAACTTTTTTCGCGCTAAATCAAGAAAGGTTAAAAATGAGTTTAGCCCTTTTTTTCCTCATATATCATATCATCGTACTAATTGTGAAAATTGCGATCGTACAAACATTGCTGTTTTTTTAATGTAATTTTTAAAGAATAGTTATTGCCATGTTCAGCAAAATTAAAAGCGAGATATCGTGATTCGAACTTAAAATCAGATGAAACTTGCACCGATTATACATCATTATGTTAGGAAATGTAGGATAACATTTAAACACTGAGATTAAGTTTGTTTTCGAAATATAATACATCGAACATCACAGACTTACAAGAGATGAGTAACATACTAAATGGGTAACACTTGAATCTGTTGAACATCAGCCACTAAATCTAATCCTACACTTCTTATCATATAGAGGTCTGATATGTACAAAGTTCATCAGTTTTTTTTTCAGTTCCTTTCTCGATCTTCTGCTTATAATTTTGCTAGACCTGGCATTAACTTTTCTTTGATAAAATATTTTTAAAAAAGTATAATGTTTACCCGATCGAAATATCTACAAGTATTTACATGATAAAACTATGCATAAAAAAAAAAAAAACTAGTAAAAAATCCTTTGTGAATTTTCTTGTTATGGCGCGGAAAAGGTTTCAGTGGATGTAAACATTTGTAAATTTTTTAAAACATTTTATTGGCTACTTAGGTAATGCGTTGTAAGGACCAGAATTGTATAAATACTCCTATTATCATTCTAGTTTTTATATCGTACCAAAATATGTTAAGCTAACGCTTTCTTAAGAAAATGTTATGTTAACAGCGAGTAGAATTTTATTTATTTATTTATATTACAAATGACCCTCAAGACTTGATAACAAATCCTATAAGAATTTTATAACATTACTTCATAGAATTTTTTTTTCATTTTAATATTATTATTATTTTATTTTAATACCTCTTTATCTTAATTTTAATGATTTTAAAACTATTTTTGTTTCCGTAACCTAAGTTCTTATTAAATTATGGCAAACATGTATTGCATAATTTAATAAGAACGTAGGTAATGATGTATAATCGGTGCAAGTTTCATCTGATTTTAAGTTCGAATCACGATATCTCGCTTTAATTTTGCTGAACATGGCAATAACTATTCTTTAAAAATTACATTAAAAAAACAGCAATGTTTGTACGATCGCAATTTTCACAATTAGTACGATGATATGATATATGAGGAAAAAAAGGGCTAAACTCATTTTTAACCTTTCTTGATTTAGCGCGAAAAAAGTTTTAGTTGATGTAAGTGTTCGTGATATCCTAAAATATCCTACACGAAAATTTCATCAGTTCACCATTCACACATTAATTCTTTTGCCAACAATAGAAGTTTGGATTGATTTTTTTCATTTTCCTAAACATTACACTTGCTTGTGTGGTTGCATCGAGAAATATTTTCATTACTTGAGGCTTATTGCGAGTAGTTTTCAAATACATTTTTATTCCTTTTCTGAGGTACCTAATTTTTTTTTATTTGATTCATTAGGATAGTTGCTACAATTTCTAAGAAGCTTATTATGAAAAGAAATGGCTAAACGATTCTTCTGTTTAACGATTCTGACAGGTGTCAACTATTTTTTCTTCTCCAACCAATTTTCATATCTTAAAGCTTTGAGGAAGGTTTCTGGAGAAGAATTTATAACGAGATAAGTATTTTTGAAACTTTCTGTTCCTTTATATTTTCTGAGAACAATTAGCAGATGTCAACTCGTCCATTGTACTGATAACGGCTATTAATTGTAGTGATCCAAGGGTTTTCTGATCAACAAAGACATTTAAATCTAATTCACGATTTACATTGTGCATAAGAAAATATAAAATATATGAACCAATTATTTATTTTAATGATATTTATATGTATAAATGTTACTGGTATGTATTGATACTTTGAACAAAAAAAAAAAAAAAAAAGAATATGAATAAAAAAAATGTATAAAATTATAAATAATGAAGAAACGTTGCAGGACAAATATATCTCACAAAATTTAATATCATGATAATCGATGTTGCAATCGATACCCAATAGGCCCAAATGCAGTTGTATAAAACTTGTTATTAAAATAATATTAAAAATAATAGAGTACTTATTTTAACTTTTGTTTTAATGCTTTTGTAATCGGGCAATAGATTCGGGTTTTGTTATATAATTATATATTATGTCGTCAATTCGTTAAAGACGTTGTCTTTTACAAATATAATATATTCTTTGCTATAAGTATGGTCAGATTGGACCAACAGTTTTTCTAAAATATTTTCTTCCGTCATTGTCTCCAGATCCCAGCATTAACAAACGGTTAATATAAAATTCTTCTGTATAAGTGTAAATGTGTTAAAGCTGAGTAACTTAATTGTCAATATCTTTTTTGTTAACTTATTTTATAAATGTTTATTTGAAATTTTAAACATACATTTTTTTTGTTTCTTTTTTGCAGGATAGGCACTAGTCTGCTGCCCTTCGGGTCCCGGGTTCAAATCCCGGCTAAGGCAGTTAATTATTTATCCTGCTATTTCGTACACGGGGCGAGACTAGAGTATAGAAACCCTCCTGGGGCAGACCCAGCTTTTATAGAGTGAGTTTCCAAAATTAATGGGGAAAAATCAGGCGGCTGAGTGTGATATCGGTATTATTACCTCATTTCACGGCCGTTGGCCTAGAAACAGTTCCTGAGCCTAAGATCCGTTATGGGTTGTAAAGGTAAAGTTTTTTTTTACTTATTATTATCATGTTTTCCTTTCTTAAATGAAATGAAAATGAAATGAAATGAAAAGAAATTTTATTCTGGGACAGCTAGTCCCCTAAGAATAATATAAATGTACAATAAAAGATTTTACTTCTGGCTATGTACAATTTATCAGATTATATACAGCAGTTTATGGATTACATATTATGATATATATGGATCTGCATATATATAGATATATACAAGCACACACACACACACATATACACAAATATATACAAGCACAAAGTCATATTAGAACCGTAAATAAATCCAAATAATAAAATATATTAAAACAAAACCAAAAAAATAAAATAAAGAAAATTGAGATAAAAATAAAGAGGCCAGATAGCTAAGTTTATAAAGGCACGGCAGATCTATGTTCGAGGAGATGGATAAATAGGTGATGTTTGAAGGAAGTTAAGGACTGGCATGTACGAATCGACATGGGCAAGGAATTCCAAAATGAGGATGCACGTATGACGAAAGATCTCTTAAAGGAAGCAGTTCTGTGGGATGGAATGAGCAGGTTCAAGGGTTGGGATCTTGTGTTGATGGAGTGGACAGAGGAGAGTGGGGTAAACAAATTGTAAATATAGAGGGGTTTTTTGGTTCTGAAGGATTGGTAGAGGTAAGTTCCTAGGAAGTATTGCCGTCGGAATTTAGGGTAAAGCCACTTCAACTCGGCATACCAGGCTGAGACATGAGAGCGCCGAGGGATTCCGAAGATGAATCTAATAAAACAGTTCATCAATCTCTTCAGTCTCATCTCAAGCATCTCGGACAGTCCGCCAAACACCAGGCAGCCATAATCGAAGTGGGGGAAGATGAGAGAGGAAACTAGGAGCTGGCGGGTTTTAAGGGGTATTAAATCACGTAATTTGAGGAACTGTTTAAGAATGGCTATGGATTTTCTAGAAATTTGCGAAATGTGATTATTCCAGGATAGGTTTTGGTCGAGGAATAAGCCAAGGTTTCTAACGGACGTTTGGAAGATGATAGGTCTATGATTAAGGTAGAGTAAGGGGTGGCAGGAGAGGGAGTTGAGCAGATGTTTGGAACCGATGAGGATAGCTTTCGTTTTATCAACATTAAGTTTTAGTCCATTCTTGATGGCCCATAAATTGATACTGTCAATGACTTCTTGTAATTTTTGGACCATCTCAGGCATTTCGGAAGGATGGAAGGAGAGGTAAATTTGGAGATCATCGGCATATAGGTGGTATTTAGAGTGAAGTATGGCATTGGGTAGGTCATTAACATAGATAGAGAATAGGATTGGAGAGAGAGCAGATCCCTGAGGAACTCCATGTGTTAGCAGAATAGGTGAGGAAGGAGGTTTATTTGGGATTATCACAGTTTGAGTTCGAGCGGATAGAAAGGAAAGAAACCAGTTTATGGCACTATCGGATATTGATAGGTTTCGGAGTTTGGAGAGAAGGATTTTATGGTTTACCATATCAAAGGCTTTTGAGAAGTCAAAGAGGACCAGGATTGATATTTTTTGTTTGTCTATGGAGGATTGAAGGTCTTGGGTAATTTTTAGGAGAGCTGATTGAGTGGAATAATGGGATCTAAAGCCAGACTGGAAGGGAACAAGTAGAGATTTTTGTTCAAGGAAGTTATAGAATTGGGAGTGGACTATTCTTTCAAGTGGCTTTGAGAGGTTGGATAGGATCGATATAGGTCTGAAGTCCGATGCTGAGGAAGGGATAGGAACTTTATTCAAGGGACGGACTATAACTTTCTTCCAGGCAGTAGGAAAAATGGAACGTTGAAGGGAGAAGTTGTAGATATGCAAGAGAGCAGGAAAGATGGCTGGGAGGCACAATTTTATAATTTTGACAGGAATTTGATCAGGACCGCAATCATTTGTTTTGGATTTAAGGATAGAGTAAAGTAGGTCATCGGGTGAAATATTCTGGAAATAGAAATTTTCTGAATCAAAGGCGCGTTGGGAGAAGCAGAAATGGGTCGGGGAAGGAATAAGAAGAGGGTTGGCAAAATGCTGGTTCAATTCGTCAGGAGTTACGGGATAGATAGAATTGGATTTT
Organism: Piezodorus guildinii; assembly: GCA_023052935.1. Taxonomy (NCBI): domain Eukaryota; kingdom Metazoa; phylum Arthropoda; class Insecta; order Hemiptera; family Pentatomidae; genus Piezodorus; species Piezodorus guildinii. Next base: position 137,412,383 of record CM041293.1, on the reverse strand, counting down.
GAATTTATCACAGATAGTTTTTTCAGGATTTTCCATTTGGATTTGGAATCAGGAGCTTGTGAAAGGGAATCATGGAAAAACTTTGCTTTTGCACGGCGTATGGAAGATTGGGTGAGGTTTCGAAGGGACTTAAAAGTGGAGTAATCATTGAAAATTCTGGTGCGTCTAAATCTTCTTCTGGCAGCATCTCTTTGTCTCATTAACTCTCTTATCTCTTGATTAATCCACGGTGCTGGGAGGCGCTTGAATGTGGATGTCTTGAGGGAGCATGGTGGTCAAGGAAAGTAGAGAGATTAGAGGATAGGCACTCCACCATATCATCAATGGATGAAACGGAATAGATAGGTTCTAAGGATCGGGATAGTGAATCAAGATATGGATTTATCTTTTCTGTTGTTAAAGAGTCCAGATCGCGCCAAGTAGCTTTTTTAGGAATTATTTGTGGAATTGGAATATTATAGGAGATATTGATGAGATCATGGTGCGAGAGAAAAGGCAGAGGGAACTGAGATGAGGAGGCTAATTTATGGGAGGAGTCAATGATGAAGAGATCAAGCCATGTGCTGGAGAAATGAGTGTGATGGGTGGGTTGAAAAGGGACTATAAAAAGATCTAAGGAGTGAAGGAGGTTTGTCAGGTATGTTTTGTCTGGTGAATCGGAGAGAAGATTGGTATTGAAATCACCGGTTATTATAATATGTTTGTACATTGGAATATAGGTAAACATGGAGGATTCAAGGGTGGAATCATATCGGATCTGAGGAGAACGATATATGATGACGAATAGGAGAGTGAAGGTGTCTTGAGAAATTTCCAGGAATAAGTATTCGATATGAGGAGTATCGGGAGAAGGGGATTCTAGGAGGGTTTTGACTCTCAAACTATCATGAACGAAAACACAGACGCCTCCGCCTGTTCTGTCCTTCCGATCATGACGAATGAGGGTATAGTTGGGAATGGATACAGAGGAAGTAGGGATAAAAGGTTTCAACCAGGTTTCAGAAACGGCAATAATATGGTAGAAATTGCTAAGGAAATAGTCGAGAAACTCGTCAAAGTGCGCCGGAAGGGATTGGGAGTTAACGTGACAGGATAATAGGATATTAGACATTTATGGGAAGAAGGGTTGTACTATTTAATGTTCGGGAAGCAAAGGTACAATAATAAAAATTTATTTCGAAATATTCAAGAATTGTGAATAGAATAATAAGAATGAATTTAGAAATAAATAAAATATTTACTAACAGAGAAATTAAAAAATAAAATTGTCTTGTTAATAAAAAAAAGGCCTCTGAAAAATAGAATTTTTCTTAATATGAAAAAAAAAAACAGCTTATTTTTAAGGATAAAAAAGAAAAAAATATTATTTTTAGAAAGAAAGAAAACAAAATTTATTGCATTTATGGGAACGGTAAGTTCATTTCATTGAAAAATGTCCAAGTCCTCTGCTTTATTAATGATGATAGCTAGCTGACCATCATCTCGTCTACAACGCACACGTCCTCCGGAAAACCACACGTATTTTATCCTGGCAGCGGCCTTCTTCTGCCTCGCCAACCAGTATAGGTGCCGATTCGAAGCAGACATCTCCTCCGCGATATATATCCGGTCGTCGTTGTCCCAGCCAAGGTGCCTAGTGGTGAAGTCCCTTTTGACTTTTCGAAGGCGAATCACCTCGTCCCGAACTGTCTGGCGAACAAAGCGCGCGACAATCGACGGTGGTCGGGGATCTTCTCCTCTCGTCCTTTTCCTCTCCACCTTATCCAGGTCCTCGGGCGAGATTCGTACGCCTAGAGCGGCTCCGATAGAGCAAACGACTCCCTCGGGGGACTCCCCAGATTTTACGGGGATCCCTCTGATTTCTATGGAGTGGGAGAGCTGAGCTTGCTCCGCCTGGTTTAATCGAACCTCCATGGTTTTTATTTGATTTTTCAAACAATTATTTTCATTTAATAATTTTTCTATCAGTTCGTCCTGTTTTTTTTGTTCTTTCTTCCATCATTTTTAGTCTTTCGTTATTTTCGAAGGTAATGTCAGTCTGTTTATTCATATTATCTTGTATTTCTTTAATATCCCCATTTAATTTACTCAGTTCGCCCAATATGGCGGAAATATTTTCCTCCATATTTTTGCTAGCTGTGACAGTGCATGTTTTTGTCACCTGGGTCTTTCCTGACAACTCGCAGGTACCGCATATCCATTTCTTTTTTGCTTGCGCGAGCTCTGCCTCTAGAATATTTGTACATTTGATGTGACAAATAATTTTACATGCAAAGCACGCGAGCGTAGTCTTGTCCTCTCGGGATATATTTATTTTGCATATGGGACACACTGCCATAATGAGTGGGGTGGTAGCACTGTCAGTGAGTAGTAGTGGGAGAAAATATGGTGGGGATGGCTGCGACTGTACAACATTAATACTCACGCCCAAGTAAACAACAGGCGAGTTAATACTCCGTGACTATTAACTATTTAGTCCTCCTTAAAATATTCTTTAAAGAATATAAATCTATTTATTTAATCGCCAAAGTGGTTTTTATGCACTTCAATATTTAAAGAAAATAATACTCACAGATGCAATACGACTAAGTATTATAGATAGTAAGAGCACAAGCACAGAGTAGGTATTAAAAGATGTTGACTCACCAGAGGCTCAAGCCAGACTGAGTAAAGAGTATTAAATCATTCCTGATTGCACTTACTTGCTGCCTCATGTTGTAAATTTCAATCAATAAATAAATTTTGACTTATATATTTATTTGAGTTGTTTATTTTATTTTTTTTTAGATATGGTATCTTATATATTTTTTTGCATACAGTATAAATGGGCTGTATAAGACTCTCTACGTTGGGTATAGTGGATTATATTAGCAGTAAAAAAATAGAAAAGTATTTGAATAAACAGATAATTATAATATAAATGTATTAGCTTTACATTTCTATAGTGATAAATTATAATAGCGATTACTCCTAGTTTTAAAACCTTCAGTTATAATAAAAAATTTCATTCATTAAATCTTCTTTTTATCATTATTAACATTACAAAGTGCCTTATTTATTGTCAGTTATTTCTCATAAAATAATACCGTCCAATAAGACGCTATTAAAAGTATTAAGTAACAAAGTAACTGCTAAAGATAGCGGCGACAAGAGAAATGAATACTAGCTAAAAAATTAAAACGCTTAGCCTGTAAGAATAATTTATAGTAGTTCCAAGCTAGGAGTTGTAACGGGGCAGTTTTCCAAGGGAATCTAATTTTCTAGATAAAATAGTTTTTAAAAATTATAATTTATGAAAGATTTATCTCCGGCACTGGTTTGAATTACTTTAAGGATTTATCATGGGAATATATTCGCTAAAATTGGCCCTATTGTTCACAGTACGTTGTAAACACGGTTTTTAATTAATTGAAGTACGATCATTATTATATTTAAATACAATTACATCTTGAATGGTTAAAAAGAAAAAAAAAAAAAAAAAAAAAAAAAAAGCAGCCGTCTAAAAAGACCGATTTAAAAAAATCTGTACCAATAAAATTAATTAATTTAACAATGAACAATTTTAAGTACCTAATTTAAAGAGGGTGTGTGTGTACCAAGGTCGCCCTACGGTTGAAATCATTTTTTTACCACAGCCCGGGAACTAACCCGAGAAACGGAGAACGCCTGTCTTTTGCTCTATTCAAGAAATATAGTAGATAATATTATATGTTGTACTTATTAACATATTTTACACATATTTTTTAGTGTAAAATGTTAATGCTTTAAATATATGTTTTTTATGTGTTATGTTTTGTTTTTGTTTTTTTTTTAATGTGATATATTATTTCAATCGGATACAAACTTTTTTCTATAGAAGAGCTGATTCCAAAAGTTAAAAAAAAAAAAATGAAAATCCCACTAGATTTCTAATGTAAAAACATTTTGTAGAGCTTTTTCGCAGTTCCCTGGAAGAATTTCAAGATGTTACGTTATAAAATGTCAATAACCAAGAAAGTTCCAGATTTCGTCAATCCAGGTTCAATAAGGACTTTAACGATTACCTGACATTCCAGTGGCTCGACAACACAATGTACGCCCCTTTCGAAGTACTGCATTACCATGATTTTTTCGCCCCGTTAAAAAATCCTAGAGTCATCAGGGTCTGAACCATCGACCTTGGATATAGAAGGCTATAATGCTAGCCACTAAACTACTAGTGACCTTATCGTTAATTATTGGCCATTAATATACTAATGTTAGAAAGGCTTGAGACTTGTTTCGGGCTTCTTTAAGTATATGTATATATTTTTTTTTATTAAAGCTAGTTCACATAGCATCCATATACTCATGTTCAAATACTTACTATCTCATATAGTAATAACAAAAATAACCTTTATTCGCAGCAAAATTTTCAAATAAAATGATAAATGAAAGAAATTAATAGAGGAGAGACAAAACTTGGGAGCACGGATAAACAACAGATATAATAGGCAACAGCTGGCGAGAGGATACAATGGATTTGCCACTGTCAAATAAAATAATATTTCTTTTCAAATAAAATACAGAAAATAAAATAAAAATTAGCTTCAATTAAAAATAAAGAGAACAGAAATATAAACATGTTTGAAGCAGTGACAAATCTATTTCACATAACCTCTTACCAGAAGGGTTTTTGTAACCTCACTCCATCACACACATCAGGACCAGATTTTATATCCATGTTTTCATATGGAAACGTTCAATGGTTATCAGTTTAATAAAATGGGTTTCAAGCGGCTGAAAAACATTTTTCTATTATAACATTGAAGAACTTATTTCTAAAAGCTAAAAAAAACATTTTGAGATTTTTGAGGCGAAAACTTCACCAAAGACTAGAAAAAACCACTTTTATGTTATAAAGGAGTTGTGACTATGTAAAACAATTATGTTTAAATTAAAGCTAAGACACATTAAATATTTATGGGCATGTCTACTTCTGATATGGTAGTATGTAGTATTGAGAACGTCGTGGTCAAGTGAATGGAGCATTAGGCTAATGTTTTTCTGGTTCCAGCTTTGAATCCGGGCTGAGGCAGAATTATTTATTCTGTTATGTTAGCTGTGGGTAAGAGACCCTCCTGGGGCACACCCAGCCTCTATAAAGTGGGAATCCACAATCAAAGGAAAAACTAGCGGCCGAGTGTGATTTAGGCCTAATCACCTCCTTGCTTAGTTCTTGGCCTTGATACAGAACGAATCTCTGTCTGTAATGAACTCGAAAACTTTCATGGGTTGTAGAGGTATAGGTGCTACTTTAGCAGGTATACTATAGTAAATTTTATTTATAGAATAAAATAAAAATCTGCTATAACATAATAACACATTATTTGTGTATATAAAAATTGCTTAAGGTAATGAACCTAGAGGTTAACGCCACCTGTTTGAGCTTGAACATTATATTTTTTTTACCTGTATATTTTTGTTTGGAATTTAAATAATTAAATTAAATTGAAAACAGTTTTTTTTAATGAGGAAAATATTTTATTTTTTGTTAGTTTACGTGTTCTATTTAAGTCTAGTGTTTCTATTCAATAGTGTAGTTATGGATTATCCAGATATGAGTGCTCCCCTTCCCCTCAAACCAGTACCGAACGCACTAGTAAGCTGAGAGCACGCTTTTCTTGATTGGCACCTTCAAACAATTTTTTTGATCAGGTCTTCGTCTCGTCTTCATGAAGATCACCTTCCTTCCAGAGGATCACGGTCCTTCCGTCGCCTACCCGTCATTCAGAACTGAAGAATTTGTGGACAGTTAACTATCCTAGATAATTTGTTTTCTCATTGTATTTGTTTACTTTTTTTCGTACCATTATTAATAATACTAACACACTAATCCAATTTTTAAACTTATTTTTTTATACAGTTTGGTTAATGGAAGAATTTTTTTTATAAATCAAATGATTTTTATTTTACTGTAAATTTACCTCATTTTTTTTTATTAAACTTTTATTTATATTGTTTCCTCTCAATTTTATCTTTTTATTTAATATACCTTTTTTTTCAATTTTAACGTTAAGTACTCAAGACCATCTCTTTTCGAAACGGGATCGAGTCTACGATAGCCCATCATTGCTTTTATTTTGATTTAATGTCACTCATCCTAACACCACCGAATCTTAAAAACAAAACAAATATATATGTTTTGCAGTTTTTTTTACTATAAACTTATGTAAATTAGCACACAATTAGATACAGGCGAGCGAAGCTGATGTGTACAAGTAATATTTTTAATTACGATAGTACGTAGAATGAATCCTTATGGTAATATTTATTTTTATAAACATCTACAGGAATTTTTATGTCTTGAAAAAAAATCGGAAATAAATAAAATAACCCATAACATAAAAAGAAGATTATAGACTGGTAAAGCGATTCACTAACGTTAGTTAAATAATATCGGAATGCTTTAGTTGGATTTGGCTGTGTGCTCAAAATTAATCCTCAACGGGCTTTGTGTAGTTACAAGTTGGCACGAAGGATTACTGGATGTAAGCTGGATTATTCCAGACTTAGCCCTGATAACCTAGGGCGCCGCGTATGTGCTTCTCCTTGTCCAAACAGCCTCCAGTTCTAGGAATCACAGGACATATTTCTTCGCGGAAAACGAAGGAGCGTTCGGCGAATCGAACTGTTCTGAGCTGCCTAAGGAGGCAGTTTTGTGGGCAGCAATGTGTTGGGGTAAGCGTTTGATCTCGCAGCAAGGTAGAATATGATCCACAAAGCAATGCCCAGCGGCACCTCTGTCCGGTGTGATTAGTATTACGCATTTATGTTAAGAGCTCCATTATCCAATTTTTTTTTCATCCTACTACGGGGTGTTGTGAGCTGTCGTCACAGGTCATGTCTAGAACTAATCTACTGATATATCTGTGTGAATTGTGGTAAATTTTTTTTTGAAGTGTGTCCGAATCTGTTCTTTGAATGTTTGGTTATAAAGGTCCTTACGTAGAGTAATATTGCTGACTTACCGCATATATTTTTCTATAGTTATGAATGTTTTAGATGGGAAAATGTAAATTTAACGTATGCGTGTCTTTTTGGCTCTCCTCCATATCTTAGACGTTTAAATCCGAATGGGCTTCAGTAAGGGTTCAAGTTTTAATTTTGAACGTCTTGAAAGTAGTGAGTATAAAAGTTTTAGCATTTTCCTTAGCGTTACCTATATATTCATGGTGTCATGTCATTCTTCTGTCAAATGTCAAGTCGGGATGACACTGATTGTTTATGTGGTATTAAGTGTAATGTATTGACGATACTGAGGGGAGTTCATAATTAAATAATTTTAATATTAAACAATTAATGATAACGAACCTTTGTCGGAAAAACAACAAAAGGTGTTTACACCCACCATTAAGATTTTTTGAATATTTTATTAAACGGGGTATTTTCATACGCACACAATTTTCAATTATGGCTTCAAGAGTCGAAAACGAGGAACGAAGCTACATAATGAAAATGCTCCAAGCAATTAAGGATCAATTAGAGGAATACGCAAAGGAAGAAAAACACAGGTATAAAAATTTTGAAGAAAGTCTCAATAAAGTGACAGAGAGGTTTCCCCCGACTGTAGCCACAGCCTGCTCCACAGACGTTGACCTCCAAATTCAGAAGACGGCTTCCACGGAATATAAAGAAGTAAGTAATAATAACACCGAACCTAGTGAAGTGCTCAAGATAGAAAATCAACCTCGTGTAAATTAATAATTATAGTAATGTATTAATTGAATCTTGTTTACTTTAATCTTACCCTGCATGCCACCTATTGGATTGGTAAACACGATACCTTTGGAAAGGAGATCCATGGTATCATTTAATATAGTTTATATATTGACTAAATATAGTAAGTAAGCTAGTTTTTGAAGCTACCGCTGCCTTAGAAAAGCAGCCGGTCAAAAACATAGCATAAGATAGTGTTAAAATATGGAAGAGGGTATTTTTCATGTTAGTGATCAAAGAAATACATTTATATTTGTCTTAGTTAATTGTTAATTTATGGACATTAAAATTTTCTCAAGTTTGCACCAATCATGAAGTTTTATAATGTGGGATTGTAATGTCTGTTTGGTGTTTGCGGAATTGAGATTTCACGCTGATAGCTCTACCATCTATATAGTGGTGGTGGAGTAAGAAATGATCCTTGAGGTACTAATGCTATGGATGATCAAAATTCAGAGATTCCTAAGCCTTCGCAAAAAGAGAAAAGTGTGTCACTGTCGGAAAAGTCTGAAAATATTTAACCCTAGGAACGTAATAAAACGTAAAAAAAAAACGTCAGACATCTTTATATGACAATCCTTCTAATAATAAAAGCAATACTCAAGGATGTATGTTATAATATAAAAATATATACCTCTATCAAACCAATTAAGGACTTCGGTTCAGTTTATTGAGATTCGTACCTTTTTTTAGGCTAACGATAGTGCAAGGAGGAGATTAGGTGGAGATGACGCTCAGCCACCAGGTTTCCCCTAATTTTTATGAACACATTTCATGGAGACTGGATGTACCAATCTATACGTATACCTTATTTTTCGGGTCATGATACCGCAAAAGTATGACATACCAGTGATACATCTCTCCGGTTTTACTTTTCCACAGAATTAGTTACTGGATTTTTTACACGGCTGTTGGTATGCCTCGATTAGAAACTATTCTTGGTTTTTAATGAGAGGGCTAGGTTGAGGATATTTTTGGTTATTCTTCCACTATCCATTCTGATAATGTACACGTATAATTTCAATCGTCTTTTCCGAAAGGTATGAGAGATTTTTTCACATTGATTTTATATTTAATGAGATGATTTTTTTCTCTAGATTCCATTTTTATAAACTGGCTCAAATTTTATTCGTAAAATTTTCCTTTCTTGTTTCTCTATGTCTTTGATTAAAGGTCTGCCTCCAATAATTAAGGTTTCCGATGCATATGGCGCTTTTAGTTTGACTACTGTATTATAATGCCTATTTTTTGCTTTCCGAGATATTGAATTTTTTTTATATACCTATTCCAAGTGATTCTGTAAGCCTTCTGTAATTTAGAAATTCTTTCTTTTTTTGCTTCTCACCTTAAACTATGGGTCAAAATGAACAAGAGTTCCAAACAAGATATTTGGAATTCCTATGTTTCCTTTATTAATGTTAAAGGATTAAGATAATTATTATCATTAAAATACTGTTCGAATAAAATCTTACAAAAAAAATAACGTATTTAGGTTTTGAAGGGTACTCTTCAATCTTGGGGTAATCATAGAGTGTGACTGGTACCGACATGATTTTAGCTCTACTATTCTCGAAGTAAACGCTCAGATTCGACCGTGATAAATTCCCCTTTAGTTATAAATATTCATGAAACATCTGAGTAAAATTTTCCGGTTATACAATCATTCAACATTGTCCTGTTGAATATGGATTCGATAAACAAACCACGATTTTGGAAAAGGTCTCATACTCCATTCGAACTTATATCAAGCTAGCTTATTGATATTATTTCCTGTTCAGTTCGAATAGTATTAGCGTTATGAGAGATATGTGGTTTATCGTAGTTTAGAATTTTCGGAACGTAAATGATAGAATTTATAAAACATAAAACGGATGTGAAATATGGTCACTTACTATAAGGGATGAACAGCGTCTACAGGTATTAGAGAATAAAGTACTGCTTAAAATATTTTGTCCTAAGGGATGAGGTCACTTTAGGATTATTAGTCCCAATGGATGTGGGAAATTCAGAAAGTTGCACAACGCAAAATTGTGGAGCTTCTATAAGTATAATTGAGTTGATAGCATCGTGGAAACTCAAATTGGAGTGAATAGTTGTAGGGCTCCATAAAGAATGACTTGCAAAAATTGTTGGTATGTGCTGAAATGATAGCTAAGTGTCCGAGAAGTTGTCCGAAGCATCGATTGGAGGATTGCGTTGTGTCTGATTTCGTGTTCTTGGGGCTAAGCGGTGATCATTGGACGAGTCTGTGTAGGCAGCATTTGGTAATATCGACATTGAACATCTGAGTTAAGTAAGTAGTATTGTGAGTTTGGAATTTAAAGTGGTTAATTTATTTTAGCCTAGGTTTGCGAAAACTGGAATAGTGACGTGATTATGGATAATTTTATTTGTAAGGAAAATTCAGGGTTTTCAATTCTAAGAATGGATTCGGGAGGAATCAGATGATTTAAAAGCTCTTTTCAGTCCAAATGTGTCTGACAATAGTGAAAAAAATGAGATTTTTGTGAAATACTGGAGGTTTTGAACGTTTTTATGATGGGTCGTCGAGTTGTAGTAATCGGTATCTAAGAGCAGTTTCTTTTTCGGTTAAGTCATTTATGATGATCCCTAGTAAGACATTTGTCAAGATGGATTCCAATTATCGGATTTGTTCTACTGGGGTGAGTGGAATTAATTATTAGTGGAATGTAATTTTGTTGGGTTTGTTTGGCTTTATTTCAGTCCTCCAACTCCGACACCAAGATTGCATTGCGGTGATCTGGGACTGAAGGAAGCAGCAGTTAGATCATTAAGAACAGATGACGCACATAAGTAGTGTAAGTAGCGCGGATAGTGCTACGATGGAGTGGAATGCTAGCTGTGTATATCTTACAAAGGATTGAACCTAAGGTACTAGCTTGAGATACACTGGCAGACTAGGAAAATAAAGAAGAGCAGGTAAGGTTATGATTTACTTTGAAGGTCTAATCAGTGAGGTAGAAACGGATCATCAAAAACTATGTAGCGGAAGGAATAGAATAGGAGTTCTAGGAATGAGACCCTATGAATGATCTATGAAGATCAAGGGCTTGTTTTCCGTCGAGAAAGGCTCCCGTGCATTTCATTCCGCGCTCTAATGTAGAGATTGGGGGCGGGGTAGCCGAGTGGGTTAGGGCGTGTTGTTTTGACGCGCGTTGCCTAGCAACCACAGAGAACCAAAAATTGGAAACCATAAAATTACAAGTTCGAGTCTCGGTACCGGGAAGACTTTTATCTCGGCAGTTATACCCCACCCTCACTCCCGTATAGCCTTCAAAGGCAAGGTAGGGGTTAACCAAAAAAAAATAAAATAAAAAAAAATAAAAAAGCTCTAATGTAGAAGTATAACTTCAGTCAAACGATGGCATAGCCATAAAGTAAAATATGATTTTCGAGATCAAAGTATTGATCAGGAAAAAAAAAAATGAAAACATACGGCTTTTACCTAACTCGGTTCTTAAAATAAATTTAAGAACTTTTGAATAATGTTTGAGTTCAAATTATTTAAACTGTATTGCTAACAGTTTCATATAGTTAGATTAAATGATATAACAATATAAAATTGTTGTGTACAACAATCAACTTAGTTTATGCCCAATCAGTCACTTCACTTTATCATCCATAAATTTCTATATAAGATAAGATTTTATTTTATTTTAATCTTTATCTTTTCTGCGGTATAGTACATATCTTTGTTACTTTTAGTTAAAGACAAATTAATTTTAAATCGATATAGCGAGTTAATCAAAATCGTTGGAGCTGTTTTAGAAAAAAGTGTAAAAAGGTGCAAAATGCTCGGTGTAAAGTCGGTTAGCAGATTTTCTTTGTAAAAGTTACTGTGTTATATAGGGCGCATGGCTCTTTTAATTATGAAATTTCAGTTTCGTCAAAAACACACTTTTCACCTCTTAGTTATTCGGACTCAAGAGACCCTAAAACGTGCATTTCCGTTAAAAACTTGATTTAGAAATTGTTCACTATCACAATATTTTCTCGTACTATATATTTTACAATTAAAGGTATTAAAGGCATTTAGTTTGGGACAGATCAGCTACATAAGGAATATTAAGGTCTTTATGGATCAGTTTATTATTTACAAAGTAAGGAGCATTCAGCATTTCACGAAGGATTTTGGATTGTAGGGCTTGGATACGGGAAGAATTTGATGATTTAGTAGGGTCCATATAGGCGTTATGTCAGTCATGTAGAAGAGCCTTTTGTAGTAGAAGATTAGAACGTTTGTCTAGTAAGTGTTGGATTAGCCAAAAACGTCGAGCAGTTTCTTGTAGTTTCAGTCATGTATGAGAGTTCCAAGTAAGGCGTTTGTCAAGGTGGAGTCCTAGATATCGGATCTGTTCAACAGAAGCTAGCTGAATGTTATTGAAGGACACTGGACATTATGTCAAAGGTTTACAACGAAGGGTAAAGGTACACGTAATTTTGTGCGTTTTGTTGGAATTGCTTTTAATTCTCCAACTCTGACACCATACCTCAAGGTCTCTGAGGTAGAATTGGTGAGTTTGAAAGGCAATAGTTGGATCAGTATTGACTGATAACACATAAATATCGTAAGCATGTGTAGAAAGGAACGTGTTAGGATGGGACGAGATATCAGCCTTGCCAGGGAAATAACTAAATATATTTTTTATTTTAATGTATTATTCTTCTTGTATAAACTCATATAAGTTTTATTATATGTCGATGAAATTTAAATTATTTTATACATCTGCGAAGGAAAGAGTGTTTTATGATCTTACAGAATTTTTAATTTTAGCCAGATATAAACGAACCATCAACCCACCGTATCTTTCATTCCTTGGATTCTATCCTCCCGCTAGAAATTGGACTCTTGCCCTACTAACTGCCTTATAAGAGTCGTCGGACGTGAGAAACTTGCATAAGGAGACGCGAGTGATGAGAATAGGATATTTTCAATGGATATTTGATCTTTCTATTTTCGGTAAGCTGAGTGCTTCCATCTCGAAGGCCTAGCGGTAAATCATTTTTCTAATATTGGATTAGATGGAAGCTCCTGCAATTTGTAGTAGACGTGCTATGATTTAAACGTGAGGGGTATGAATTTCATTAATTCCCGATGATTGACTTTACAGATTCAGAGCTCAGCATTTTTCTTTGCTGTCTCTTAATATTAAATATAGATCAAGCACCCTCCCCCCCCCCCACCCTTTACTTACTAGTCTCAATTCTCACCTGATATTCCACCGAAGTGTCTGAAATGAAGATGGCCGCGAAAAATTGTAGTCTAAAATGCCTACTTTTTTATTTGGATTTATTAATATTCATTACAAAGGACAATAATAATATTACTACAGGATTACAAAAATATCTTCTAGAGCGTTGCTAATTAGTAGTTTCTCTACAAGTCTGTTTGATGTCTTGCTTTGTAGTATATTTACTAGTTTTATTATGTAATGCAGTCGTAAAGTTTCTATAAATAATCAAAGTCAGATTCATCCTACGATTTGAATCAGTAATTATTTTGATTTTTGGATTTTAAAAAATAGCATTTATACAAATGGTAAAAATCTGATAAAGTGTTTTTCTTACGCTTTTGCTATAAAAATTCCCATGTTAAATATTCTGAATGATTTTCCTAGACATTTTCTTGAGATATTTTCGAGTCAAGTTGACTTAACGCAAGGCATTTCCAGTTCCGATTGCCCATTGCTGCTGTAGAAGAAATATGGCGATTCTGTCCAAAAGTACATACTAATTAATCAATTTGAACATATAATTACGACATTCATTTCTATATTTCATTATTAAAGTTGTAGGAATACGTATTAATTTATTTTTTATAACCTATATAATTCATAACAATGTAAATCTCATACCCGATTAAATATGTAAAGATCCCTATTCTAATTAAACCTGGGTAGGCAAAACTTAGACTTGCATTATAGCATCGTCGGATTAGCCACAATAGCATAATTTGATGTTAAATAAATAAACAAACAAAACTAGTGAAAATTTATTGATGTATATGTCTTTTTGACAGAGAGTTATTTGGTATATACATGAAGTTATTCTCTATAGTATATATTCTATAGTATTTATGTTTCGAAAATTTTAATACATATCTACATTGCTTTTTTTGTGTATTGTATATCTGTGGCGGTCGTGAATAAGTGGTTAATTCAAAATCTTTCATTTTACAGGTGAGCGACATAAACTTTATGTAATACCCAAAATAGAGTAATTAACATGCAGCTTTCTTTCCATCTGTAATATCTTACTTCAAGAAATTTCCTTAACCAATTCAACACGACGTGGTAGAAAGTCTGAGGAAGAGTGTGGTAACGTGGAGTTAACTCATTTTTGATATATCTCGAGTTATACAGTTTTTCACGACCGCCACAGATATAAACTTTTCGCTTCCTAAAATTACGCTATCTAACAATAACTTTATTATATATAGCATATCTCGCGATTGCTTTTGAAATCCCTTAAAATAGGAATGGGATTAATTCAAAATTACGTTCCGAACGAGTCATAAATATATAAGCTGATTATGTTAAAAACCTAAATCATATGGAGGTGTTATGTATTTGCTTGTTTTTTTCTACTGATGTGATGTAGTAATTTTTGCAGAATAAAATTAAGAATAGCACTTAATAATAACTTTATTTTTATTAAAAAGTAGAAAGGGCTACTGATTAGCAGATAGCGAAGTAATAGGTATTATAATTACATTGCCATTGCCACAGTTAATCGACTCAAAAGAAATATTCTTGAGCACACTGAGAAGAAGATTAGCGACGATTCGAAAAAAAGGCTCTCCTGTGGCCCACTAGAGCGTACCGGACCGTGTCACAGAAGGCGGTACAAATCCTAGCAGGAGCTGTCGTACGAGAAGATGGATCGAGGTACTTTGAGAGGTATTTTAAGAGGGGGATGCTCAGTAGGACTGCTAGTTAATCGACGAGGAAATGAGAATATAGAAAGGGAAAGAAAATTCTGCGGTAGTATACTATATAAGAATAGAACCGACGGTGGGAACAACTCAAAAAAGCTCCACCTTGAGGAAGTACTTACCCCACCAACCAGTCATGGGTCTTTCCGGATTTTTGAGTTATGCAATTTCATCAAGACCATCTTCGAGCCCAAGTTTTGGGGATTTAGGATAGGTACTGACCTCCTATTCTCTACTTATGGTGCCCTACACTCTGCTGAGCATATTTTGTTAATTTGCAGTTTACATCGTAGTTGTTTAAGTTGACTTAACAATGAATTACGATGAACTTGAATACTGCTGTTAGTAATAATCAATATTTACAAGTATGACAAAAAATATATTTACGATCTATATATTTATATAATCTTTAAGAGCTGTCATCTAGTGCTTGAATCTCTGCAGCCAAATCTTCTGCTTTCTGAAGAGTTTTTGGAACACTTTTGATTTTATTTGCCTCCTATTCCTTCACCATAAGGTTGACTTTTCTCTTGTCTACAGCCCTCCTGTCCTTTTATGATATTAAATAATAAGCTCGCTTTATGATGTTTGGAATGTTTGGCGTTATTTAGGGACCATACCCTGAGAAAAGAAGAAATTTCCTGACTTTTCCCTGACTTATTCATGTGTTTCTAAAATATCTGACTTTTTCCAGTTGCTAGGCACCCTGATTATGCCAGCAAGTTAATAACCCGTATTGCATATTGTCCAAGTTATTGTGCAGAAATAAATATTAGTGACTAAGTCCGCGGGATGAAGCTGGATATAAATATTTAAAGCAATACCTTGAAATAGGACACTTAAAATACAGAACAATTCTAGCGAAATATTTTTATTTCTCGCTTTACTACTAAATAAAATCTTCATCTCCATTTAAAGTTATCTATTTATAGGAGTCTTTACGAAGAGAAGGTAAGGCTAAGCTGAGCACAATGGCTGGCCGGGAGCAGGAGTTGGCAACAATCGATAGCCAAGTGACTCGATGTATAGAGGAAATAAAAAGGCATTGTGGTTTAGGGAAGGCACTCGGCCCTTTGAGTGGCACACAAAGGCCTGCACTTACTGACAGCCTCCCTTAGCATATCTTCCCTCTCCCTTACATAAATCTAGCAAGATAATGTAGCAGCTAATGTATCCACCGCTTACATAAAGTCCTTTTTCACTAAATCGGTCCCTGGTGTATTTACTGATAAGGACCGACCCTTAAGCACTCCATTTATGTATTTATTTGTTCAAAAATCTGAAATAAAAGCCCAACGCTTTCAACTTTCTTGAACATACCGAATTAAGCGATCATTTTCAAAGTATTAGAGGATTATTTTTTTTTTTTTTAGAACTCCACATATTGACATTGTGTAGCTCAATTATCAGATCGCATAAAAAATCTGATGCGGGCAACACAAGATTTTCAATTACCCTGACTGTTTAAATCAATTCCAGAAATACTAAGTTTTCTTAAAGTTTAAACAAGCTTAAGTTAATTTAAATAAAGAAAGTGTATTCAGGTTCGTTAGAATGATTTAGATTAAACAATACAGCAATATCAAATTGTTTGCAACGGTATATTATTATCTATATCGTTGTTCTTATGTTAAAAAAAAAAAAAAAATACATTAAAGAAACATTTTTGCTCTATACTCCTTTAGTTGGTTATCAAATTTATTTTACTTTACATTGAACTGTTTTAATCAATGCTAATTTAATAATGATATGGTTAATTTTTTCCAGTCTACTTTCTTGGTGGTGTTATTATTTATTAATTTATTTAGATCATATATGCATACAATACATAATATAAACATATCCGATGTATGTATGACCTTAGTAAACATGAATGCAACATAGGAACAATGCCCGTCTCCAGGCAAGGCGGCCATCACTTATAGAAATAAATATTATAAATTACCTTATAGAATATAATAGAATTCAAAACAATATAAATAACACCATAATTATATATAAAACAATAATACTATTATTATGAGATAAATACAAATAAGGAATTACAAGTACAATATATTACAAAAAATATTCATATTTAACAACATCACACACAACCAATAACTACAATTGTAGACAAATATCGATCATAACTTTTTTATTCCTATCTGTTACTTTTACTTGCCTATATATGAAATATATAGTAAGGGGAAGTATTGCGATCGTGAAAATTTTCGGATTCAAGGTTTTTAACGGAAATACACGTTTTAGGGTCCCCAGAGTCCCAACGACCAAGTCCCACTAAAAAGGTCGGTGTGTGTGTGTTGTGTATGAGTGGTAATCTCCTGCGCATAAAAGAAAAGTCCTATGAAACTGAAATTTCATATTTAAGGCAACTATACGCCAGAGATGTTATAAAACCTTTTTCATCAAAACCAGAAGAGCCACTTAATACCATGCATTTTCCACATTTTTACGTTTTTCTAAAATAAGGTTCTAGCGATTTTGATTAAACTCTCTATATCGATGTAAAATTTATTGGGCTTTAACATTAAGTAGATTTCATTGTGACTGAAATAGTTTGACACGGGTTAAATGCTGATTTTAAATTTTCGTCCTCTGTAGTACCTTTAATTTTGTAGATTCTATAAAAATAACGATATTATCTTGTTACCACTGATGCAAAACTAGTAAATATAAACATTGAATGAATTCGATATCCATCTAATGGAGAAAACTGAAAAAATATTTTTTTAATGCAATTATTTGATTTTGAACATAAGAACAGTAACATACATGTACAATATATCGCTGGAAAGCTAATGATTTTAGAAGAAATGTTATCTTATACACAAGCTTGTAAAAGTTAATTAATACTGATAAAAAACCCGATAAAAACTGAGTTTTTTTAGATAGTAATGTAATAGGTTTTTTAATAAAACATATGATTCTATAAAAATTCAATTTAAGTAATTCTTTTATGATTTCACTCATTTTTATCTCTAACTGTATTTGAAAATTCTTTAATCGATTTTTAAAACGGTAGTAAGTGGAAGTCGTGTGTTCCCCGCACCAGATTTTGTCTTTCTTAAGAGTTAAATTCTCTTAATAACTGTCTTAAATAATTCCCAGCTGTAATTAAGAATAACTGGAGTATGTCCTACTTATTCCCATTAAGAAGATATAAAAATTATTTATATGACAGAAAGTTTTTTCCAATGCATCAAAATCTTTTTTTTTTTTTCAATTTTGAACATACGTTTACAAAATGGTAACAATCTTCCACTAAATTTAGATTACATAATGAACAAAATAATTTTTTCACAGCTCTTTCTATAGCATAATTCAAACCTAGCATATCTCCCTAGCCTTGATTATCATTTCTAAATAATGGAGTTTATTTTTACCTTAAATAAAATTATCATCGGTGATTTCATTTTTAATTCTCTCTGTATGTAAGGTAACATTTTGTATTGAAGGCTTTATTTTTACATTGATTTATATGGTGGCTTTGCAATTCATGTTTTTGTAGGATTTAAGTCTGTAATACTGATGTTAGCACTATTTAATGTTTGAATATTTTCACTGTGCATTACATATTTATCGATATTACATACTCAGCTAAAATTATAGGGTAATGTCCATTATACATTGCTAATATTTTTTATATATCGCAGGTGTCATCTCAGTGTGTAATTAAAAAGGGTCGCTTGTAAGTTTTTAAGTATAAAATTTAATCCGGGAAGTTTCTTGGAAGTTTGAAGATCATTATTAAGAACAATTTTTGTATTTTTTCAACATGCTTTATGAATCATAATCCTATGCTTTACATGAATAACTTATAAATAATAATAATAATATATTATTTCATATTATATTATCCATATTATCCTGACTGAAATAGTCTGATAGGGAATAAAGTTGAATATTTTGAATTTCCTTCCTTCAAAATACTTTTTTATATTCTATAAAAAAACCATATCACCATTTTAGTATTAGTAAAAATTGAATAAACATATCAGTTAAACAAACTTGGTATATAACTAAAGGATATAAGAGCTAAAATATTTTTTGTATGCAGTTTATGTGTTTTTGAACATTATATAGATGTATAGTATACGGTTAGAAAGCTATGGATTTTAGAAAATACGTTCTTATACACAAGATCGTTAAAGGTTAATAGAGAGTGATGAAAAGCCGATAAATCTAGCTCATTGTGGTAGATAAAAATCTAATAGATTATAACACAAGTTTCTATTAGGTAATTAATTATTCAACAATTATTTTAATCTTGAAATGTGTTTAAATTTTATTAAATTAATTTTAACAACGGAGGTAAGTGAAAGTCGTGTGTTACACGCCCTTAATTTTTTTTTTTGTCTTTAGTTATTAAAGTTTGAACATTTTGCTTCCTGATATTGATAAAGAAATAAATGTTTTTGTATGTTGCTCGTACACGAACTAGTGGACACATGGATAAGCCGACACGAAGACAGGAAATGAGGGAATTTGTCAGATCCGTGGAAGGAAATTACCAGGAGCATGTGGGGGAGGAAGGAATATATGAGATCTCATATCCTGGGCGGCTCATCAAGTTCTCGGCGTTCCTGCTTCTGACGGTCCCCAGATCTCTGATGGATATTCAATATTCACCTTCTTTGTCTCAAACTTCCTCTTCAGTCCTTTTTTAAATCTCTGTATCAACTTCGCGTCTTTTCGCTAGGGATAAAAAAAACTATATGGAAGTCTCAACAAGATAATTAAAGATAAATCGATATATATATATATATATATATATATATATATATATATATATATATATATATATATATATATATCGTACTGTTTAACATTAAATTTATCTATCCTTGCCATAAAATCTGGTGGGAGCAACATTCACTTACCTCCGATGTTAAAATCATCTTAAAAGAACTTTTTATGCTTTTTATTTCTTGAGATTTAAAACTGTATTTGATAACACTACCAGTGAATATGCTACGTGATATGACATATGAAAAAACATATAAAGAAACTGCCCATTGGTAGCAATCTATTAACTTATCTAAACATGAAAGTCTGGATGCTATATTCTTATTTGACGGCTCGGGGGATGCTAGGGTAGAAACTTGTTGAGTCGGAAATTTGTTATAAAAAAAGTAGATACCTGTTACGAGTTTAATCAGCATCGCAGGGGACATCATCTTCATTGTAGATGAGTTTATTTGATTTAAGATGTTAAGGATTGGATTTGAGAGGGATTCGGTTGCTTAGTAGAGCCCAATAGCTCCAGATCAGCCTAATGAAAGTCATGTATATGAGCATTTTGTTGTAAAGTGGAAGATTTGAGCTTTTGTCTAGTAAGTGTTTAAATAACCGAAAACGGCGAAGATTTTATGTAATGACAGAATTACGTTAAGTTCCATTAAATTTCATCTACAACAATTATTCAATTTTATCCGCTTTTCATAACTCTCTATTATCTTGTATCATATATATATATATATATATATATATATATATATATATATATATATATATATATATATAACAAAAAACGTCTTAAAACCGTCGATAATCGTCTACGATTAAAATAAGAAATGATAAATTAAAATAACGATATAAGAACACTTATAGAATTTTAATTTTCTCCCTCATGCCAACCCATGCTATCTTTATCATATATAACTCATTTGCTGATTGTAACATATACAGGGGCAAATAAAATATTATGTTAAAAAAAAAATGTATATAACAGAATTTCTTTTAAACTTAGCTTGTTTAACTTGTATATTTATCAATACTGACAAGATCAAATAGTTGATTTTTGCGAACCTGCAAAACTAATGAGACTTTGGAGGTTTAAAATATTAAATATCGTCATTTAACTCCAGTCAGAATATTCGAAATGAAACCTACATTATATTAAAGTTATTAAATTTTACTAAGATATCGTGAGATTAATTAATGATATTAAAGCCGTTTTTTATAAATTTTTAAAATGTGCAGAATGCCTAGTGTAAAGTTAAAGTTGATAACGATGCTAAAACGTCAGGCTTATGCGCTTCTAAATAATAAAATTTCAGTTCTATACTACTTTTCGTTTTTAGCAAAGATTTATCACATATATACCCATGTTTACTTTTAATGCTTCTAATATAACAATTTAGATTATTGTTAATGATGATGATTTAATTCGGGATCTACTTAGTCATCAAATTACTCCAGCATCCAATCCTAGCAGTCAACAATCCTTAAAAACTCTAAATGGTCCTTACTCAATGAAAAAAGTTAAATCTGGCCTAAACTAATACTTTCGATCTTTTCTTCTATCAAATTCGTTCAGCACGTATATTCATCCATTTTATATCAATGTTAAATAAATGATTTGGTAATTTTTTCTAATTTTACCAAATTGAACATAGTTTAGGAAGGATGCATTCTGAAATATAACTATTTAAGCATGTCAGACTATTTCAATCAGAATGAAACCAACATCATGTAAAATATCATCATTTATTGGGGAAAGTCTAATCAAAATGTTACAGCTGTTTTTGGAGAAATTGTAAAAAAAATATAAATACATAGAAGAAAGTGGCTCTTCTGGTTCGCCGATTTAAAAAAAAAAAAACTTCCTACAACATCTCGGGTAATCCTCTCAGGAGCGTTCAAGAATATAAGCCGTAAGATATATCATTTATATTTTTTATAGCAGACACTTTTTTACTTTCACTTACTATATATAGTAAGGGGAAGTATTGCGATCGTGAAAATTTTCGAATTCCAGTTTTCAACGGAAATACACGTTTTAGGGTCCCCTGAGTCCAAATAACTAAGTCCCGCAAAAAGGTCTGTGTGTGTGTGTGTCTGTGTGTATGTTTGTGTGTGTGTGTGGTAACTCCCGGGCGGAAACAATAGGTCCTATGAAACTTAAATTTCATATTTAATACAACTATACGCCCGAGACGTGACAAAACTTTTTTCATCAAAATGAGCTTACCAGAAGAGGCACTTTATACCATGCATTTTGCACCTTTTTTCGATTTTCTCAAAAACGGTTCAGACGATTTTGATTAAACTCGCTATATCGATGTAAAATTTAATGGGCTTTAATATCATGTAGGTTTTATTTGGATTAAAATGGTCTGACAGGGCTTAAATGCCAATATTTTAAATTGTTGTTCCCTAAAGTACCTTTAATTTTGTAGATTTAATAATAATAACTAGATTATCTTGTTAACGCTGATGAAAATCAGAAAAATAGAAATTTATATAAATATATAAATTGAATAAATTCGATACCCAACTAAAGGAGAAAACAGAAAAAATATTTTTTTAATGCAATTTTTCGTTTTTGAACATAAGAGCAGTAATATACATGAATGATATACCGTTGGAAAGCTAAAGATTTTAGAAAAAATATCATTTCATACACAATATTTTAGAAGTTAATGGAGAGTGATGAAAAGAAGATAAAATTAACTGATTATTTAAGATAATAATATAATAGATTTTTTAATAAAAACACATGTTTCTATATAAATTCAATTCGATTAATTCCTTAATAATTTCACGTATTTTTATCTCTAACTGTATTTGAAAATTCTTTCATTGATTTTAAAAACGGAGGTAAGTGAATGTCGTATGTTGCCCGCACCAGATTTTTAATCATGCAGTTGTATATTTCGATGAATATTTATATATATATATATATATATATATATATATATATATATATATATATATATATATATATATATATACATATCTTTTTGAATCTTTATGATGATCCATATATATAAATATATATACCTCGCTAATACACAATTGCGCTGTAATGGCAATGAATAAATAGAATTAAGAATAAAAGCCTAAGTAACCCAATCGTCTGAAGGTGGATTTGTTCAGTATTCAGTCGGACTCTTCCTTTTCTCCGCCTCAACCGTCTTATTACTGGACAATGCATTCCTGAATTCGAAATTCACAGACGATGTAGAAATACGTTTCTCGATTCATAATGTGAATGTCGGGAAATATCTAGTGTAAAAAGTATTTTCTAACGAATAAAAATGTGTTCAATGTTAATACAAAAAAATCAATTATAAAATAGAATAACTTAAATTATGACAATCACGGGAGCCGTATGTCGAAAAATCCAAACAAATAGTCTTTTATTGTAATTTTTTTTTTCAACAACAATTTTTATTGAGTAAAATTACTATCTGTCCCATTTTGGATATCAATAGTGGTGGTGAAAGATATCATACTTACTACATTCATACAATATTTAATAATTGTAAATAGAAAAACAAAAAAATTGCACTTAAAAGCAACATAAAGAAACAGGAACGGTTTAAGCTAATATTCAAGATATAGAAATTATCATATTTTAAAAATAATCAATACAAATCGAAAAATTGAAAGTAAAAATAAAATAAATGCCTTTCTAAACAGGGGTTATTTGTAAAACGTACATAGATAGAGTGGTTAATAAAAAAAAAATGACTAAAGTAGTATTCGAATGTAGAAATTAAAGGTACTGGTAATTCGAATATCTACAGAATTGAAGGTACTTTAGAGTAATAAAATTTGAAATATCGTCATATTAGTCCTGTCAGACTATTTCAATTAGATTCAAACTTGAACATGATATTAAAGTCCATAAAATTTTACATGGATATATATATATATATATATATATATATATATATATATATATATATATATATATATATATATATATATATATATATATATATATATATATATATATATAGGAAAATCAAAATCGTTAGAGCCGTTTTTGAGGAAATCGTAAAAAGCGGCAAAATGTATTATAACTATTTAATACACAATTCAACAATATATTTTAGTATAAAGTGGCTCTTTTGGTAAGCTAGTTTTGATGAAAATTAGTTTTCGTTTTCGTGCTAGTCTTTCCACACACAAACATCTTTTTGCTGGACTTGTTGAAAAAGTTGTGTAACATCTCAGGCGTATAGTTGTCTTAAACATAAAATTTCAGTTTCATAGGACTTTTTGTTTACACCAGAGAGTTATCACACACGGACACACACGAATACACACATACCTTTTGCGAGACTTGGTCATTTGGACTCATTGGATCCTAAAACGTGTATTTCCAGGGAACACTGGAATTGGAAAATTTTCACGATCGCACATTCCCTCACTATATATTTCATATATAAGTTAGTGTAAGTAAAAATAAATAATTGAGTAGGATGGACATTATATCGACTGTTTCACTGTATTTATGCAAGGATAAATAGTTAGTAGTTCAGATATATTTTTCAACAAATTCCTTATTCAATTAGTGCGTGGTGTTGATTGCCATTTTTGAACCCAGCCAGGTATTTAATTAACATAAAGCTAATCAAAATCTCAAACATTCAAAAACAAATACCTTATGTGAAAAAAATTGAATGACAATAATATTTTAGCTACAGAAAAGAAAGAAGGTTATGTAAAGGAGCTGACAGGAGATGGGACAAGGTAACATTGACAAAGAGGCCTTTCTGAAAATAATGGCTGCTTTACTCCGATCCTTATCCTTTTTTGTCTTTTTCATTTTGTTTATGTTTCTTTGTTTTGTGTTATACTTACATAATCTGAAATATTTCTCCTTTTGATATATGCATATTACACCAATATATTTTTCAATAATCTTAATATATATAATATTTATTTCGATGTGATATTAAATCAAGGATAATAGAGAAGTGACAAACCCAGATAAGATTAGATTTTTTTTCCCTGAACTGATATTCTGAGTCGTAGAACTATTTAATTTTCAGCAGATATTTAATTTTTAAACTTGGATGCATTTTCCAAATTTTAGCTATAATGAAAAACCTCGAAATGATTTATTTCTTCTTCATTAAAAACAACTTGAGATAAATATTTGAGCTATTCGAAAAAGATTACAAATCGATTGTTAATTTTAAAAATAATATAGGATTTGATCGAACTCCGAGTTTAAAGAAATATTTTCTGAACCGGAATTATATGGATAGAACCCAAAATTCGTCAAACTGATTTAGATGAAATTATTTTATTCAATAGTAGAAATTAAGCCATTAGACTCTGATAATATTAGGGGCCAACGCTTCACCCACGAGTCACCCAAAAAAAAAAATCGTTAATTTTGCGCGGTAAAACACATTTTATTTAATAGATCTTTTTCTAGTGAAAGTAGAAAAACGAATTTGATGCCAAAATTACCCCATTTCAATGCGAAAATACAGATCATTAAAATTACTAAATTTTCTTCATGGTAATAAACCTAAAAATATTACTAACCTCCTTAAAACAATACTTTATAAGTTTTCTTCAACGTAAGTATCTGTGTCATCCTGTCCTAAACAATATTAGTGGTTTCTACATAGGGTCTTCTAATAACCCATTCTAAGGCAAGATTAAAAAGTAAACAGGCCAGAGCATCTCCTTGCCTTAGCTCTTTCTTGGTTTCAAATTCGTGTGATGAATCAAGCAGAATTAGGACTGCACACCTAACATCGTTCATGCATATTTTCGGGAGACGAATCAACTTTAATGGGATTTCGAGATTACATAACGCTTCTTAGAGCTTTGGCCTCTCTGAACTGTCATACGCGCTTCGGGAATCTATAAAAAGTAGGTGGGTACCATCTTATATTCCATTCATTTTCCAAACTTTAATTGATAGTTGATTTAACCCTTCTTAATCCAGCATGATATTTACCATTTTCTGGCTCAGCTGATGAGAGGACATCAGATAATACTTTGTAGGCACATTGAAGAAGGATAATACCGCAATAATTTCTGCATTCTAGGATGTCCCCTTTCTTATAGATTGGACATATACTACTTTTTTTTCAATTTTTCAAAGTGGTAGATTCAAGTCAATGTCCAGAAAACCCAGTCAATAATTTTCACGAAAAGAAAATATCAATTACTAAAGACATAGTTATGAACGGAAACACGATTCCTTGGGCATTGTACTCCATAAACTATTTGGAACATTAAATGGACAAATCCTTGACTTTTACAAAGTCAACAAAACAAATGCAATAGAGCCAAATATATTTCCAACAAAATGACCTCATATTTTAAAACTTTGACAAAAATACAAATTGGCATTGTACGAAGCTGTCATCTGTCCTATATTGACCTATTCTGCCGCAGTCAGGAGTTAAATTGTGATTCCGACTATCGTAAAATAAAGATGGTTCAAAACACATGTTTGAGGATTATAAATAATAATGCTCTATACACACGAATTTCCACTATATTATCTGAGTTATAAATCTCATACATCAAAAAATATACATACCCGTTGGCGCAAACATTTTTTTTTCTCTACTTCCCACTGCAACAACCCAATCATTCGAAAAATATGTGACTATGACAAAAGTACTCTAAAAAATTACACATACAAACTTACGAAACACATATTACTTCATTAATTGTGTAATATAAAAATATATTGGTAAAGTATATCTGCATAACACCATTAGTCTGTTATTTTTTATGGTTATTACTTGCCTTAATGTATCTTTATGTTGTAATTTGTTTTGTTTTCAAAATTGTTTTGTTTTGCTTTCACTTTATTATTATTTTATTTATTGTATAGGTTTTTTAATAGATTTTTCTCTACTGTTCAAAACTAACTTTGGTTATTATTACCATTAACCCTACTTTTACATAATACTTAGTGTAACATGTAATTTCTGCAATACCATAACATGTATAAATTCTTAGGTTTGTGGCCACTTGTAAATTCACGTGAAAATAAAGATCTAAAAAAAAAGAAAAAAACTTTACCTTTAATATTAGGAAAACATAAACAAAATTAGTTAATTTATTTTGTCCCAATTTATTTGTGTTTAACTAATATTTAATGAAACTTAATATGGTTTCTGGCTTGGTGCATTAATTTGTATATCTTATCGAATTAAAGCAATAATATACAACAAATATGATTTTAAGGTATTATGTATAATTCTTTATACAAAGGTAACGATTGTGAAATATCTAGTTGGTATTACAAAAGCCGGAGAAAATTCAATAAATCAGGATAGCGATCTTTAATGATAGAGTTAGTTTTCCATAGAGTATGTTATAGAGAACATAGAAAAAAATCACACTAATAAGAACAAATAATCGTGTTTTTGTGCAGGCGTATGATCCTAAATTAAAAAAAAAAAAAAAAAAAAAAAATAGAAGGTATAAATCAATCAAAATTAAACTTAAAAAAAAGGAAACCACATAAAATAACAGTTACTGTTTGTTTCCATATTTTATTATTGCTTTATAGTTATTTTTAATTTGTATTGGTTTTTATCTTGTTTTTTATTTTTTTTAGCTTGGTGAAGGCCTTAATGTTTAGGCATAAACGTCGGCACATGAAAATAATAAGTTTTCTTATCATTATGATTTATTTTATTTATTTTTTTTTTATGACCGCACTCTTATCCAACCTATTAAATCAAAGTTATAACTGGTAAAATAATTACCTCTTCGAAGACGTGATAATTTTACCACACAAATATATATTCTAATGAGATGTATAATCGAAGACATCTGCTGCTGCAAAACTTTTACTCCAGATAAGTATCTTCTCTAGATTAATCTTCTGGAAACTCAACATTCCAATCTAATGAGGAATATAGAAAACTTTATCAGCAGCCGCAGTGGAATTACCGTAAGGAAAAAAAAAATTTAAAAATGTCTATGCTATTGTACATACTTTAAAATTGTAATGGCCAGATATGAGAAAGCTTTGTACTTTTAAGGAAGTTTACAGGATTATAACACAAGAAAACAATAAATAAAGACACAAAATCCCCTGATGGACATAAATTTTGATTAAATACACTGCTACTCCTGATGACCTGTAAACGCTATGAGTCTTGACCAGTTAATTTGAGCTAAGATTTTGACCTTAAATTAAAATATTAAATAGGTTGTTAAAAAGAAAGATTTTTGGGGTAATCTGAGGGGTAGTGACGAGCATAGTATCCACCTATGCCAATGTCGTGGGTACGAACCCAGCAGTTGGATCTAGGATTTTTTAACTTTAGTAAAATATGTTCTGTCGATCAGAAAGGACGTAAAATGGTGCGATTTCAGGTACTCGTTAATGATCTTAATCCTAAAAGAGTCTCACTGTAGCATTATCCGATGACCTGCTGAGGCATAAAGTAGCTTAAAATAGATTAAAAAATAATAATAAAAATATAAAATTGACCTACTTGGGTAACACCTCGTCCTGCACTGAGTTAGAAATTTAATACCCCCAGCTTGCTGCGTAATATCTTTATGGATTAATACCCTTTGCTATAAACTAAATTCCTTTCCCTACCTTTCTGCAATATTCCAAAGCTAACACACCTAGCATTGTTTAATGCCTTGATACTGATAATTTAAAGTCTGATAGTGTGACATACTAGAAGTATTCACAAAATAATGACTGTTACTGCAATTGATCTTGTATGAATACATAAAACAATTGTGTTGATGTACTATTATATTAAATAACAGTACTTGATGACAAACTAAGGTAAAATTGTCTTTGGTATTTTAAGGTATCATGTTACCCACTTAGACGCAAAGTGGCTCCATCTCTCCACTGTTATTTTATTTATTTTTTTTTTAATTTATTTATTCAGATTTATTACAATTCGTTTCATAATGAACAGTAGTAATAGTGATGTGATACACAGTCTCTCCACTAACAGTAAATGTTTTCTATTATCATACCTTCAGCAAACCACTAACTGCATCCTCCCTACATCCAAGATTACTTCAATCCAAATCCTCTGTCTAAGTAATAGAAACATGTATACCTTCACTTACGAATGGGATTGATTTACTTCTACGTTTCCAACGAGTTATGACTATGACTAGGTGTAAGGTTTATGTTGAATAGCAATTAAGAGTATCCCTACCACTTATGTTTTTTTTTTTTTTAATATGAGAGAATGAATTAAGATCTGGCCCTAACTAATAAATTTATTCATTAGTAAAAGTAATAAATAATTATTATAAAATGTTGAAACAAAAGAAAAATTAGGAAATCTTTTTTTTATCTTACCATTGTAAATAATAACTAATTCTGTTACCTTTGTCTGTTGGTCAGACATATTAAATATATTTCAATCGTAAATATATTTTATTCTTGAGGTAGCTAGTCCCAAAATATAATTATTTTCTATTCTATTGAATTAAATAAAAAAGTAATGAACCCACTTACCTACGACATGTACATAAACGGAGTACACTATCGGTGGGTGTGAGTTGACCTGACACTCGTAGTGGCCCCGGTCGGTGAAGTTGACGCTGCGGACGTGGAGCTGCCAGTCGGCGGGCTTAGTGAAGGTGATCCGGTAGCGCGGGTCCGGAGTGTACACCTCCCGGTTAACCGAGATCAGCTGCAGGCTATCTCCCTTCCGCCGCATCCACGACACCTGCAACAATATATATTCGATATAAACAACAGGGAAAATTAATGAATTTTATATCATGCAGGGTGGAAGGGAGTTGGTTTGGTTTTCATTTTTTAATAACACAAAACCATTTTTTAATAAGATCAGCTGATGCGCTCGATGATAACAGTCATACGTTACTTCGTCTCTCAGATTTTGCCTTTTTCAGTAGGAATTTGCTTGTGTTCAGTCTGGAAAACATCACTAGACCTCAGGAATACTACAGCAGTGAATATTGGAGAAATTTCGGTAAGCAAAGTTATAATTTACTTTGTACAATCACGCAAAAGTGAAAGGAGGGTAACTGATCAGCTGATTGCTGCTAGCTCGGCAAGCTCGGGCTTGCTTTTCTTTTCCTTATCTTTCTTTTATTTATTTTTTTTTCCTTCTTTTTCTTATTCCATTATATATTTATTCCTATTTATTTTTTTTTAATCAATGCGATATTTTCATCAAGTGATGTCTTCGAAAGTTACAAATAAAAGATCTAGATCTGCAGGTTAAAACTCGTCTCCCACAAAACAGAGACCTCGCCGTGATAATAATAAAAAAATGATTCCACCATCGACTGCTTCAGCTACCTCTTTAGGATCTGAACCACAGCCTAGCACATCACAAGGATTAACTGAAGAATCACCGTTTTTTACACCGAACCCATTTCAGATTCTTCAAATTGAAAAAGAAACAATGGAATCTTCTCCTATACCAAAAGAACCACAACCTCCGTCAATATTTGTTAAAAATATTAAAAACTTTCAACTACTGTGTGCGCATTTAAACAAATTAACCGATCCTAACAGTTATTATTGTATAAGTAGAACCAGTGATACTAAAATATCCCCGACTACCGCCGAAACCTACAGAAAAATAGTAAAATATCTGACTGAGACCAAAGCTGATTTTCATACATATCAGTTACGCCAGGAGAGAGCTTTAAGGGTTGTAATTAGAAACCTACACCCTTCGACACCAGCACAGCTATCCAAGAAGAACTGACGGAGATGGGGTATAAAGTGCGACAAGTCACCAACGTCCTAAAAGATAAAATTCCACTTCATCTATTCGTTGTGGACTTGGAACCATCAGCAAGAGTTGAAAAAAATTATGACCTCAATAGATTATACTATACTAGTGTAAGAGTTGAAAAACCTTACACTAAGAAAGAAATAGTTCAGTGCCACAATTGTCAGGCATATGGTCATACCCGAAGTTATTGTCACCACATACCACGCTGTGTGAAATGCGGTGAACAACATAAGTCAGAAGAATGTACAAGACCAAGATCAACACCCGCTGTTTGTGCTCTGTGCCTCAAGGACCACCCGGCTAGCTACAAGGGATGTCAAATCTACAAGAACCTCAAAAGCAGATACCAAAAACCTCAGAATCTGGATGAAACAGCTGAACCGATCAGAAGCAGAAGACAACCTTCGAAAACCATTGATTCCAATGTAACATTTGCCCATCTACTTGGAGGTGGGAACCAGAACAAAGAGGCCGAGGCCCTGCCGGAGCAACGCACACTTCAAAATCCTCAACCCGTTCCACAAACAGCTATTCCTCAAAATTTACCCAACCCTCAAAAACCCCATCCGCATCAAATTTCTCACATTCCTCCTCCATCAAATGTCTCAGACCTTACAAGTTTGATGACATCCTTCATCACTGAAATCAAATCCCTCGTTATGCCGCTAATATCACTACTTACTAATCTTGTATCAAACTTAATCCCTTCCTTAAAAAAACCTTAAATGGCTTCACCTAACTCCTTATCCATTCTCCTATGGAATGCGAATGGTGTTAGAAATCATACTGACGAACTTACAGCTTTATTGCAAGACAAAAACGTTGACGTAGCACTTATTACTGAAACTAGACTAACCACTAAACAGTTCTTCAAAATACCTCAATACGTGACATACCGTACGGACCACCCAGACGGCAAAGCCCATGCCGGTACTGCTGTCATTGTGCACCAGTCCCTCTCTCATCACTTACTCTCACTTCCTACCTATGATTTCCTACAAACCACAGCCATAGTGATCAAAACTTTTTCCTTTCCGGTAACCCTTACATCAGCATATTGCCCTCCCAAACATTCCATTTCCAACACCGAATTTGTATCCTTT
Organism: Piezodorus guildinii; assembly: GCA_023052935.1. Taxonomy (NCBI): domain Eukaryota; kingdom Metazoa; phylum Arthropoda; class Insecta; order Hemiptera; family Pentatomidae; genus Piezodorus; species Piezodorus guildinii. The sequence goes on along the minus strand of CM041293.1, from coordinate 137,381,100 downwards.
CTAAATTCCTTAGGAAATCATTTCATTCTGGGTGCAGACTTAAATGCCAAGCATCAACAGTGGGGTTCGAGAACCACGAATTCTCGTGGACGAAATTTGCTGTCTGCACTCAACTCCCGTCATTTCAATCTCCTACCTCCTGATTCCCCTACCTACTGGCCAACCGATCCCAACCGTAATCCTGACATCCTTGACTTCTTCATTCACAGCGGATTAGGCTCCCTCAACTTATCTGTAGTTCGACGCAAATCCTGTCCAATGGTTCATTTCAATTCCATACCACTTCCTTCCTCAGACACAGTCCGGTATCTTGGCTTACTACTAGACAAAAGATTGACGTGGAACCCACATACAAGACTTAAACGAAAAGAACTCAACAGACGATTCGGACAGTTATACAGACTACTAAACAAAAAATCTAAGCTTACTGTTGACAACAAATTATTACTTTACAAGACAATACTGAAGCCAATCTGGACCTACGGACTTGAACTGTGGGGGACAGCTAAACGTTCTAACATCAAACGCATTCAATCCTTTCAATCTAAAGTCCTCCGAACAATAGTAAATGCTCCTTATTATGTCTCCAACTATACCTTACACCACGACCTTAATGTTCCATTCATTTCAGACCTGATTCCATCTAAATTTTCCAAATTCCACCAGAACCTCATTCATCATCCTAATCCTCTAGCACAATCCCTATCCAGCTCCACTCATCCATACAACCCTCCCAGAAGGTTGAAACGGCAGTGGCCCCGAGACATATTGGAATCTATTCCGGAGTTCTGACACTGGTCAGATTCTCCTCTCATGTGCGGTGTGATTGTGGCTCTGGCGCCCTCACTTAGCTTCCGCTGGCTCTCACCAGTGATGCGGCTGAGAGGGAGGCGCTGGGATCCTTTGGGCTCTGCTTGTCCTTCCACAAGTGGGGGGACAAGCCCCGTCCGGGGTTCCCGAGCTGATTGTAAATATTGTACATAGGTATGAATGTGACATGTTTTGTTTATTTATTTGTTAACTTCAATTATTTGTATTTATTTTGTCTATAAATTTTGTTATTGTATACGTTTATTTATTTTGATTTTATTTTATGTAATTTGACTTTCTTTTTGTTTGTATTGTAAATATTGTATGAATGAGATCCTGTAGCACTATTATTATTGTCTATTATGACAAATTGTAATAAATACGAATAAAAAAAAAAAATAAATAAAAAAAATAACACAAAACATCTCAGTCATCAGGACCTGATGCACTCGTTTTATAATATCAAGTTAAACAAATAAAACTATTTGAAACAATCAATAATCATTTAAGAAAAAAATAAATTAATGACACTGTTAGTTAAAACCGAGGAGCGGCGTGGTCTAATGGATAGAGCACTACCTACTGTTCTCCGGGTCCTAGGTTCGAATCCCGACTGTGGCAGAGTATTATTTATTCTTTTAATACAAATCCGCTAGTAAGAGTTCATTGCAGAAAGGTGGCATATTAATTTATCAATTATATTTATATCATTTTCTTATGCTACCGCGATATCGTGTGGTATTCCCTTTCAACTGTCTTCTGTATAAGGGACATTCCTCCGAAATGTGAGTAATTGTCAAAGTTCCCAATGCTGACATATTGAGTTGTAAATCTTTAGATATTAAGTGCCTAGGGGTTAGCTTTGTGCTTCCTATTCTCAGGCGAGCCAAGACCACCTCCTCTCTGCGGTGGATGCGACTTTAGGTTTATCAAGAATCTTTCTTAATAGCTTTTCTACCACGCTTCACCCCATGGTAGAAGAGAGTGATAACTCAACAGTTATAGAGTGTGATTGATTTATCATAATAGTCAATTGTCAATAATTACATGTTTATATGTAAGATTCCCTTTTTACTTTTACTTACATATACATGTAATATGTTGTAAATGAAAGTTTGATTCTTTTGGCTTTAAGGCGTAAAACCTCAAGGTCATCAATGCATTGGTATCTTTAATTCTTAATCTCCATGATTATATTAGAAAAGAAAATACATTAATAAAATTTTGGGAAAAATAAAAAATTGTCATAAATTGGAAGAAAAGGCATACATATTTATAAATATTTGCTAATGAAATGAAAAATTAAAAATAAAAACATACAAATATCACTAATGATTACTACTGATATATAATATTAAATCCAATAAGTGCTAAAATGTATATGATAAGTTATTTATATTAAAAAAGCGGTTGAACAAAAAAAGATTTAGGAAACAAAAATGTGGTAAGTAACCTACTAAATCTAACCAGGCTGCCCTTAATAATCGACAGATTATGTTTTTTCTCACTTTGTAAAATTACTTGTTTTCAGTCAGATATATTCTAAAAGAGAGAAAGGTCATGTTTCTATTAACTAAGGCTTTTTAAGAGTTCATATGAAAAGAGAAACACAATGTGCTTTAGTGTAATCCACTCATTTATATAACCAGCCAGGTATGATAAGGTCGATATATCTGAAATAAAGAAACATTATTTGTAGATAATAAGATCTATAGAAGCATCGGGTTCAGGAAATATTGAGGTCTTGCGATTTCTATGCTAAGCAGTGAAAGGTTATATCATCTCTATTATTCTTCTTCTTAATAACATTTTCTGCATATATAAAATCAAAGAAGACCTCGTTTTTTTTTTTTTATTATACGTTAAATTTCATAAGTGTAAAATGTTTAATTATTTACTAAAATAGCGAAACAAAGGATAAAACCTAAGAAAAATGGAATATGAGAAGTAATCCTGAGAAAAAATTGTGTGTTTGAACGATACAGCCCGGTAGTATCATTCCCTATTGATAAGATTATTTGATTATTTTTAGCAATTTCTAGGAATAACTGCGGAATATTCAACTTTATTTAATATTTAACTTATTTTATATATTTTTTAAATATTTAATATAGAATATTTAACTTTATTTTGTCCAAAATCCTGAATCATCTTTACCTTGTAACTACAAAAATCATCCATAATGACATAAAGGTTCTATAATGATTTAGTTCAGTTGACAGTTGAGAAATTAGATAGGGAAGATGGGATGAGGTCATTAGAGAGAAACTCACACTAAAACATTTAATAGTGTGCCGAAGTTTCGGCCTACATTGTGGCTAAACACTACACTGTGGACTAAAAGAAACAAGATAATAACCAATGTAATTTGGTTTATGAATTACATTGGTTGTTATCTTGTTTCTTTTAGCCCTGATGAAGGCCCACAATGTAGGCCGAAACGTGGGCACACAATTAAAATAGCATTATGTTTTTATGTGTGTTTCTCTCTAATGACTGCACAGGCAACCATCTTCCTCGTCTAGACGTTCAATTCAGTGTATGTAGAAAATCGATTCAATATGTTTGAAGGCCTAGTCACGTTGGAATACAATATGTATAACGAAATACTGAATGGTAAATAGAATCTTATTGGTCGCTATAATTTTCCGTTTCAACATGCGTCTTTTGAATAGAAAGAGTACGAAAAATGTAGGAAAAAACATCCAAAGCAAGTTTAAAGGGATTGAAAAAAAGTCTTACATTTCAAGTCCCAAATCAAGCAAGACCCGGAATGGGTTAGAAATCAGCGATTCATGTCTAGATCAACACTTATCAGATGTTAAAGAAATTACCCAGAAGATTACCCATAATTTCCTAGGATACCTATTCTAAAGCATACATCCAATAAAGGCTGAATACAAAGAAGTGTGTTGCATTAAAAAAAACGTTGGACCATTGCTTAAATCAATCTTTTAATACATATTTAAAATGTAAATTATTTTTATTTCTCCATATTCTTTTGGATTTTTTTTTTTAATCTGTACAATGTTTTGTGCAATAAAATAAATTTAGCAACCAATATAAAAACGTTTATGTTAGAAGTAGAAACGTTTATGTTTGTTCTTTATTACGTTATATATAATGAAAAATAAGTAAAATTGATATGAGTATCATATCATAAATATAGATTAAATATGATTTTCTTTAGTTAAATTATTTTTATTTACAAGATGAGAATCCCAAATGTATCTCACCGGATTAGATGATTTTTCGCAGGTAAAACTAGACAATTAACTATTAGATTAAAAAAAAAAAAAAAATAATAATTGAGGTCAACGCTTCTCTATAGTCCTGTGAAATGTTTGGGAAGATTGCGTGCTCAAAACACATCTTATTTAATATCTCTAGTTCTGAAATAAGTAGATAAATAAGTTTAATATTAAGATTGCCTCAATTCCAAAACAATAAATAAATAACTAAAAGAAAAATAGCTATTAAAATGTTTAAGTTTCAACTTTTACGTATGGAGTTTAAAAAAACTTCCATTTTGTATGAAGTAGGGTACTTAGTACCCCCATTTTTAAAATATACTCAACATTGCACTTCAATTAAATTAAAATAATTTAGTTCAATTATTTAAAGCTTCTTTCTGATTATTAAAGAATTAGATTATAATTATTAAGGATTAGGATTATATTTTATTCTTGCTTGTGCAATAGACGATGCTAGGGGAAAAAAAAAACAATCGTTATTTCTTTCCAAAACCAAAACAAAAAACATATTATCTTATAACTGTATTGCATCTCATTAGGGTTTGATTGTTTATGTAGCTACTATGATAAAAAAAAAATAAAGCAATTTAAAGAAAAATGGCCTCTCACCACTGTTAATTTCAAAACGCTATATATCTACTAATTTTGACCATACTTAAATGATTCTATTTTTATTTTGTGGGAGGCATCCGCGATTGTTGTACAAACTCCGTAAATTCCTTCCTCCTACATACTTCCTAATCATCCAGTCCTACCTCTCTGACAGATCCTTCAAAATATACCACAATAGTTCCTATTCATTTCTTTTCACCCAGTCTGCTGGAGTTCTTCAAGGCAGTATCCTAGGACCCATTCTTTACACAGTCTATACAGTTGATATCCCAACCCATCCTAACACATTTCTTTCTACCTATGCCGATGGCACTTGCGTGTTATCGGTTAATAACGACCCTACAATTGCCTCTCAAACTCTCCGATCCCACATCAGAGACCTTGAGGTAAGGTGTCAGAATTGGAGAATTAAAATCAACTCCAATAAATCCCAAAAAATTACCTTTACCCTTCGTCGAAAACCTATGACATCGTGCACTACAGTGTCCTTTAATGATATTCGCTTGTCCCGGGTGGACAGATTCGCTATTCAGGACTCCTGCTTGACAAACGACTTACGTGGAATCCGCATACAAGACTAAAAAGACAAGAAACTGCACGACCATTTCGGCTACTCAAACACTTACAAGACAGACGCTCTAACCTTTCACTTAACTACAAAAGACTCATTTACATGACCATCATAAGGCCTATCTGGACTTACGGAGTTGAGCTTTGGGGCTCTACTAAACCATCAAACTCTTCCCGTATCCAAATCCTTACAATCCGAAATCCTTCACAAAATCCTTAACGCTCCTTATTTTGTCACGAATATAATCATCCTCAATGATCTTAATGATCTATATGTTACAGATTTGGCCCGTACCAGGTATCACACCTTCCATGAAAATCTCCACTCCCACTCTAATCCATTAGTTTCAATCCTTGCTCCCTCTTCAATTCCTAAATAATCCTCCGAGGCGTCTAAAAATAAGATGGCCTCGAGACCTTCTTGTTTAGACTTACTACCAAAGAGTGCTCTCAATGGGCAGTTTCTCCTCATGTGTTATAACATTTCAGCATATTTACTTTATGTATCTTTTGTACAGTTTTTTTTTTTAATGTAAATTTCAATAAAATATAATTAAAAAAAAAACAACATGGTACTGTCCTCAGAACCTACGCAGATGACACTTGTGTGTTATCCGTAAATAATGACCCATCTGTTGCTTCCAAAACCCCTCAGTCTCACATTTCAAGAATGGTGTCAAAAGTGGAGAATTAAAATCAACCCCACTAAATCCCATCAAATTACCTTCACCCTTCGACGAAAACCTATGTCCGCCTGTCCCAGTATCTCCTTTAACAATATTCCACTCACCTCAGTTGAACAGATCCGGTACCTAGGACTCCATCTAGACAAACGTCTTACTTGGAATCCTCACCCTAGACTGAAACGACAAGAAACAGCTCGTAGATACCGCTTACTACAACACTTACTGGACAAACGATCAAAACTTTCCACATACTACAAAAAATTAATTTATATAACCATCATTAAGCCTATTTGGGCATATGGATTGAGTTATGAGGATCCACCAAACCATCCAATTGTTCCCGCATTCAATCCTTGCAATCCGAAATCCTCCGAAAGATCCTAAACGCCCCTTACTTTGTCACCAATAAAATAATTCATAAAGACCTAAATACCCCATTAGTCGCAGATCTAGCCCGAACTAGATATTTCTCTTTTTATTCTCAAATTCCCGTCCACTCCAACCCCCTCGTCCGCAAACTCTCATCTCCTATTCCTGATCATCTTCCTAGGCGGCTGAAAAGACGATGGCCTCGAGACCTACTTAGCTGAATAAACTTTGAAGTGCTACCACTGGGTTTTCTTCACATGCCTGTATCACGCCCACTTGATCTTTTAGCACATTTACTTAATGTATTTTATTTTAATACAGTGTAAATTTCTTTTAAATAAAACAAAAACAAAAAAACAAAACAAATTTTGTGAAAATTGTAATGCTCCATCTAGCAATAGCTATTATTTATGACTTATTTCGTACGGCAGACAGACGGATTGTTACCTCTCAGATTTTGAGGAAAAGTGGAGTTTTTTTTTTCGATTAATTACCAAGGCAATAATAACAATAACTTACACATGTAATTTAAAAAAATATATATCTTCACTTTTAAGGCATAGCGAATTTTGTCATTGATTTACGTATATAATAAATATTAAAATTTATATTCGTTTTAAGTATCTTAAGCAAAAATAGATTTAATATGTAATGATCATTTAAGAGATTTTCATAAAATGCAGTTATTATTAAACACATCAGAAAGGTGGAAATAATCAATGAGCGTTTTCTCGTGTTGTTGAACACAAACATATACAACATTCTGTGCATTGGGGCTGAGGCTGTTATATTTGTAGTATTAGGGGCATAAGTAACTTTAGCTTTGATGGTATAAATTCCAGTTGAGAATCCAATTTCCAGTAATGCTGCAGTTCCAGATTTTGTCTCAAATATATTCCCTTATATCGCTATACACTTTTGATCATAACGGACCGAAATTCATATAGAAATACCAGATACAACATTCTTTGAGGAATCAAAACCATATAAATAATTATTATACTATCAAAAATATGTTGTGTAAATTTCTTATAGCTTACAGTTTGGTTCCTAATAAAATTTGTTTACCAATATTAATCTGATTATATTTTTTCTTTTATTATTTTTTTTCTTTTTCTTGGGTTTATTAATTAAAATAATTAACCTTTTTAGAAAAAAACAAAACATTAAATGTAAAATAAAGGAAACCACTTTTAAAATTTTATGTCCCGCGTTTCAAAATATTGGGTTGTACAAGGGTTAGATATATTCCATGCCATTTAATAATGCAAAATTAATATTAAAAAGCCGCGCAGAATTATTAAATTTAAATTACAAACAATTTAGAACTAATACATTTCAACTGTGCCCCCTCTGTAATTTAAAAGAAGTTGAAAATATTAAGCCATCTGCCCTATAGTAAGACCAATAGATTCAAATTTTTGAATAGTGCAACGTTAACAGATAGTGAAGTCATTAATCTTTTGAACGGCTCTAACTGGGCTGTCCTATTAAAGTTTTTAAGAGATGCATTATGTTATAGAGCTTTTTCAGTTCGTGAATTTATTATAATTAAGAAGAAAAAAAAATTGGTTGAAGAATTTTACTTTCAATATTTAAATAAGTAATTCCTTTTGTTCATTGATATTTACGTTTATCATTGGTATTTTTTTACTGATCCGTTTATTAGTTTGATATGTGGTTTTATGATTCCGTTAAATAATTAATGAATTGTTTACTTATTTAAGTGTAATATTACTATTATTTATTCATTTCTTTATTTCAATTTTTAATATTTTCAACTCTGCTGACGGAGTGATCCAAAGAAAGAATGTTTTTTATTTTGTATTCATAGAAAAAAAAAGAAATGTTATATTGTATTCATAAACATTATTATTATTATTGGATTGTGTCACATGAAGTGTCCGTTTTCGAGGTAAAGGATTTTTATTAAAAATACGATAGGAAAACAAGATAATTTTATTCAAAGTATTTACCTTCTTTGTCTACACATTTATCCCAACGTGACACCAACTTTTTTATCTCCGAACTAAAACACTCTAAGCTTTGAAGTGAAACAAAATCTGAAAACGCACTTTTCATTTGATCATAATTTTTAAAAAGTTTTCCTTTGACGAAGTTATCTAAATTCCTGAACAGGTGGTAATCTGTTGGAGATAAGTTGGGAGAATATGGTGGGTGCGGAAGAACTTCGTAGCCCAGTTCTTTCAATTTTTGCACGGTATGTATTGAAACATTGGGTCTTGCTGCCGCTTAGTGATATCATGATGTACCCATGTATCGAGCTTTTTTTTATTTCCCAATACACTTTAAATGTCTGGAAACGGTAGATGCACTTGCATTTAGTTGTGCTGAGAGTCCTTTAACTGTTTGTTAGGGGTTTCCCTTTACTCTATGTTTGAGGACATCGTTGTCTATTACGGACGGAGGTCTTCCTGGGGGCAAGTTTTCCAAGTCGATATCTTCAGCTGAAAACTTAGCAAACCATCGGCGAACGGTCCGTTCATTAAAACTCTCTTCCTCAAAGGCCTTGCAAATATTTCTAGCGGCCTCAGCTGCTGAATGGCCGAGTTTAAACTCGTACAAAAATATTACTCGAAAATAGCGTGTTTCCATATTCATATTTGGAGCTATACTAAAAAGTGGGTAATTGATTCTAAAGCTAATGTTTATAATAGAAAGGTAGAGGATTAGTAACTGTTTACTTTAAATATTCGGAAGAATACAACACAGACCTGCAAAATCCTTTATGTATTTCAGAAACTATAAAAACAGACATTTCATGTGAAACAACCCAATATTTAATTTAATTCTCTCAATGAAAGAAGAAATTTAGATTCCTTATCTTTAAGCATTTGTTTTAAATAGAGGAGAAAAAAAATTAACTTTCGTCATTTGATTTTTTTTTTTTTTCAAAACTGGGAAATCCGCCGCACTGACGGTTAACAGCACGCTGGGTGTGTAGCGATAATGCCTAATAAGAATGTACCTTCCTTAGGTGGTTTGCTATGCCAGAACCGGAAATTTCCACTTGGAAAACGACCCGAGTGTCCATCAACTGTTGATGATGAATTAATTCAAGCATTGGTCACTGACCACCCTCACTCTACAACAAGGGATATTGCAAAAATAATTTATTAAAATATTTACTATGAGCTAAAGCGTCTTCTAAAATCACCAGTAAAAAACGCTATGAACTTATTTTACAAATCAAAACATAGAATAATAATAAATTAAAAAGAACCTGTATGTGTGCCTTACAAATAAGTCATATGACGTTTACATAGCTATACGAGGAATATGAGAAAAACTAAGATTTCTCAAGGCGATTGAAATGAACTGTGTTTAGCGAATGATTTGACCATCCGTGGGGTGATCCTGAAATATAAGATACCTAAAAATAAGCGAGAAAAATCTGGAAATAGACAATTAAGCTTGATAAAAGCTAAATCACTCCCTTGCCCAGCCATTGGCCTAGGAAGATTAAGTAATGTGTTCATAAATCAAGACGCATTGCATTTATAAGATGTATTTACTAGTCTCCCTAAAGGGTATAGCCGAGTATGTATGGTTAATCATGTTGTTTTTAACTAAATCAATTGGGGATCAATTTTAAGTCAAATAATAATTATTACCTAATTCTTTTTAGCTTTTTAATTCAAACGATTTTCGAGATAAAAAAGACAAACTCTTTTTTTCGATTTTATTATTTTTTTATTGTAAAATTAATATAATAGTAAAATTTGAAATTAAGAAATAATGATTTTTCCATAATTTTAAGGAGTCAAAGACATGAAAAAATTAAATGATCATGATACTTAAGCAAAAAGCCGAATTTAGCCAGAAGAAGAAATACCAAAATATATATATATTTAAACTTTTTGGAAGTTTCACGGATTTTTTGTCTGAAAATGTCTTTTGTAGTCCTCCATACACAGGTTTTTTTTTCGAATTTTGGTATGTGGTGGAGCAATATGAAAAAAATTAAAAACTCATTTGGTTAAAGCCAGGCCAGAGTTTTACAACGCCGTCTATTTAGCCACAATCAATCATTTCTTCTAAGATTTCACTTGTTCAGGTATTCTCTAGCGAGGATGTATTTTGAGTAAAAAAATTATTGTCTACACAATTCATGTCATACAAGTTTCTTAAATCGCAAGTTTTAAGAAAAAAAAATAGTTCTTTTTTTTTTCATATTGTTCCATTACTTCGAAAATGTCTAAATTATTCATGAGTAAAGAGGAAATAAAAGACCTTTTTTTTAGCAAAATCAGTAAGTGACAGCTTTTGAAGAAGCATCATAACTTATTTCGAAATGCTACAACAACAATTATAAAATCGAAAAGGAAATGTTTTTTTTCTTTTATTATCGAAACTCGAAAACGGTTATAACTGAAGAGCTAAAAAATCATTTACCAAAAGTCAAAGACTTGAAAAAAATTATATAACCATGATTTTTAACTAAAACAAATTTTATTAGATGAATGAAAAACAAAATAAGATGTCGCACTCCGAATTTTGCCAGAAAATGTATTTTATGTTCCTCCGAACTCAAATTTTTTTCGTGTTTTTCAAAGTGGTGAAACAAATTAAGAATATATTTTTTTTCTGAAACCTTGCGTTTTAAGAATCTTATTGTTTTTAGATTATTGAAAAATGTGTAGAAAATTATTTTTTTACCCAAAATATATCCTTGCTAGAGAAAACCATAGAAAATACTTGAACAAGCTGGACATTTTCAGAAAAAAAATCCGTGGTAAACACTTTTCGAAAATGTAAAAAAATATATATATTTTGATTTTCTTTCTTCCGCTAAAAATCGGCTATTTGTTTAATCATCAACATCATATCATTTTTTGATGCCTTTGACTCCTATGAATCTGAGAAAAATTATCATTTATTAAATTTAAATTTTACTATTAAAAAAATCGAAAATTTTTTTTTTTTAAAATCTCAAAAACCGTTCGAATTAAAAAGTTAAAAATTTAGGTGAATTACTTTTATTTGACACCAAACTGAATCTTCAAATTTGAGTCAAAAAAGCCACTGGAACAGATTCACCATACTTTTCACGCTATACCCTTGGAAAAAAAAAATTAATTACATTATTTGTACCAAACTTAAAACAATGAGCACTCTCCTTTAGTAGAATTTGATATCAGTAAAAGAATCCTGGTCCAATATGGCCTGAGGGAAAGAGACATGGCTTAGAGACATAACCATTTTGCCAGATTGCTTGTGGGTCATGTGGAAGTTGGGATAAGCTAAAGGCATGAGAATGCTACTATGGAGTAGTAAACTGCTCTGCAACTGTGTATTTCTATCTCTTTTTATTTCATTACGTTACAACGGCTTCGTAACGTAATCTCATTGAATCCAAATCGAACAAATTTAAGCTCGGAAAATAGGTTTAAATTAGATAATGTCGGTCCTAGATAATACTTATTTCCAGCAAATTTTCTTTTATATGAGACTTTAAATTTAAATATACCTGTATGGTTTACAAAAGTATTGCGAGTACATATAATGAATCAAATCGGTCGATCCATTTTTAGAAAGTCTAATTTAAATAACTTTTGCATTACAAAATTTTAAGCGCTTCTTCCTTTTTAAGATATCTACCTTTAAATATTGTAAAAAAAATAAAAAAATGGCTGCGCGCTAAATGTTAGTTGATGCCAATTTACAAAAACATTTCTTGGCTAATTATATAACGTGTTGAAAGGGCGAAAAGTCAACACTTTTCAGTAATATTAACATATTACTCCATTAGATGTATATTATTTTGTTCTGAAATATGAAAAATTACTGGAGTTCAACAGCGAAGAGAATTTTGTAAGTCGGAAACCAGCTCAATAACACTTAATCAGTTAATTTCCTACCCAGCTTAATAAAAATTACAAAAAAAAAAGTCATCAAAGATATTTCGTTTTGGTCTAAGCCAAAACCGATGATAAAATGTGGTAAATGAACTTATATTTTCTATATAAATGAGATGATTTTGTTATCTAACTATTTGGTAACAATAAACCATAATGCAATAATATGCTTTTTATTTCATTTTTCGTTAGAAATCATTTTTTTTTAATATTTTGTAATGTCTTTGATTTTTATAAGTTGGTTATAATAGTAATGATATCCAGTGTATGATGAGAATAATTTCAATAGTTGTGATGAAAAATATACTCCACTAATGTTTAAAATTGTAATAGTTCTAGATTAAGACCAATGTAATTAATCAGGTAACGCTAAGAATTAATAATTAAATAAATAAATAAAAAAATAAATTCTTTATTATTCTGGGACAAGTCCCTTTGGAATAACATCTACAAAACATGTAAATTGGACTTAAGAGCCTTAGAGAAATTAATTATTTATAAACAATTTGACTAAAACTAACAGAAAACAGACATACGCAAATATGTTGAAAATAGAATAAAATAGAGTCAATTACAATTTTGTTCTGACTGGATAGTCATGAGATGAATGAATGAGCGGGATTTGAATACAGGAAGAGAGTTGGAGTGACGGATAGAAAGAGGAATAGAATTCCATAGGATTGAGGATCGGATAAGGAACGATCTGTCAAAATGTGCACATTGGTGGGCCGTTGTGTATAAATCTGAAGGCCTAGAGCGTGTACAGCGGGAATGGACAGAGGATTTGAATTGTAAAAGGTTGGAAATGTATGATGGACGGCGGGATTGAATAACTTGGTATAGGAATGATGCAAGGAAATACTTCCGACGATTGGAAGGATAAAGCCACTTCAACTCGCTTTAAAATTCGGAGACGGAGGTGTACCTCGGGACCCCGAAGATAAATCGAACAAAGCAATTAATTAGGTGTTTTATTTTTACTTCGAGATCCCCAGAAACACAACCGTATACGGTACAGCAGTAGTCGAAGTGGGGGAATATTAGAGAGGTAACGAGGAGCTTCCGGGTTTCATACGGGAATAGGTGACGAAGGGAATTCAGTCGCTTTAAGGTGTAAAAGGTGCGGCGGGAAATTTCGGAAATATGGTTCTTGAAAGAGAGGGTTACTATGTTTTGTGTTTGTTTTTTTCTTCAAACTTTTCAGATGTTATCTTACAATAAGGAACCATGCAAAAGAAAGCTTCAGCAGTAGACATGATAGGCACAGCGAAGGAAAGTGCCCAGCAGCACCCCTTTCTAGGCTTTAGCGGAGGAGGTCTCCGTTCCAGATTCTTTCTAGCTTTCTTTTGAATTTAAGCAAGTGACATGTCGTTTGTAAGTCTATAGTTGTGTGAGAGCCGTTTGCTATGAAAAAATCTAGTGTGGACAACACACAACTTTCACTTACCTCGCCTGTAAAATCAATTTAAGTACTATTAAATAAATTTAATGTAAAATTTTTAAAGCTAATTTAAATGAAACGTTAATACAGGTTCATTGGAAACATATGATTTACATTAAACAATATAGTAATATTAAATAGTTACGTAAAATTATCATTTTTTTTTCTCTTTAAATCTATATTCACGCCTGTCAGAATGTATCTGACAATCAGCAAATGTGCTCTATAAATTGAGACCAGGCATGGTAGGCATGAAGAAGGAAAATGCCCAGCAGCACCCCTTCCATGGCTTTATTTTATCCGAGGAGATCCCTCATCCAGCCTCTCTTTAGCCTTCTTCTGACTGACATTTCAGCTATTGACATGTCGTTAATCAGTCTATTGTCGTGTCCGTTAAGTTTACTGTGAAAACGAGTATAGAGTGTTCGTATATGTTGGTCAACTGTTGGTTGTTGTAAGTCCGTATGTAGGGTTCTGTTGTTTACGTACCAAGGAGCTGTCGTTATCAGTCTTAAAATTTTGGATTGAAATGTTTGCAGTTTTTGTATGTGAGTCTTTTTTGCTGAACCGAAAAATCTGTGAAGCGTAAGTCCATATTGGCTTAAGAAGGTATGTGTATGTATTCAGTTTCTGTCTAATTTTTAATTTTGATGATTTAGATAAAAGTGAGTATAGTACTTTCAGTCGGTGGTTAAGAGTCTGTCTTTTCATCTTGACATGTGGGCCCCAAGTCATCCTTCGATCGAGTGCCAGTCCTAGGTAATGTACAGAGTTGGTCTGAGGAATTTGGTTGTTGTCGATAAAAATTGGTGGGCAAGTGTTTTGTCGTAGTGTGAACGTTACGTGTTTTGACTTGTCGTGATTTAAACGAATTTTCCATAGCTTGTACCAATTTTGTAGTATCATCAAGTGATTTTGTAGAGTCAGTGAGGCGAGTATAGGGTCGTCGTTTGAAGTTAAAATTGCAGTATCGTCCGCGTGAGTTGCAGTCAATGTGGTGGGATGATTTGGTATGTCATTTGTGTATACAATGTATAGGAGCGGAGCAAGTATCGATCCTTGCGGTACTCCTGCCAAGACTGGTCGGATTGAAGAAGTTTCTGAGCCCAGCCGAACAGAGAAAAATCTATCAGAGAGAAAAGAGTGTATAATAAGATAGTATTGTAAGGTAGTACGTTCTTGAGTTTAAAGAGAAGCCCCAAGAAATTATCATTAATAATTGTATGCCCTTTTTGTTACATTGCATCACCTTTTACAACTTTGTATACTATTATACATGTATATTACTGTTCTTATGTTCAGAAACAAAAAATTGTATTAAAAAAAAATTACATTATTCATCAGAAGGTCTGGAGTGTTCCAGCGGACTCCTAATAATAATAAAGTGAAATAATGGACTGGTTCTAAATGCTGCGGGCTGTATAAACGAATGGGTGCATTCTACTATTGTTACAGATTATAATGAGGATTAGTTGTTTCTTAATCTTTGTACATATCTGTGGGCAGTTGTTTCTTGTTTTTCTCCTTCGTCCTTCTCTTTCTCGGCCCATGGGCAGGCGGCTCCCAAATGCTCTAATCCTTTATGAAACGAAGTAACTATTTCTGTTTAGAAACAATGTCTATTATACTGTGGGGCACATGTGCTTATTCAAATTGTATCTCAGAACCTATTGCAGACCTGCCCGGGATCTTTCCATTGCCTGCAATTTTTGGCAGTGAGTCCCTTGCCTCTGTCTGCCACTAGATTACGTTGTGCTCTTGATAATGATGCTGTCTGCTAGAGGGCAGCACATGAAATGTGTTAAGGACCCTGTTTCCTTAACATTTGTTTGCGCTTTTCTCGTTTAGTTGTCATTTAAATTTGTTCATCTTGCATATTTAGCCGTTATTTATCAATAGTAATAAGATGGTGTGTCAAATATTTTGAAATATACATAATTTAAGATCTTTTAGAAGAAGCAAAATTAAAATGCTGGCATTTTAAAGTATTTACAATTTTAAAGTATTTCTATCAGAATATAACCTACATTATATCAAAGCCTATTAGATTCTTGATCGATGAAGCGAGTTTAATGAAAGTCGTAAAAGCCGTTTTTGAGAAAATCATAAAAAGTGCAATATAATGTAGTACTTCCGGTCAGATGATTTTGATGAAAAAGTTTTTGTAACATCTCAGTTGTACTAAATATCAATTTTCAGTTTCAGAGGGCTTTTTGTTTACGCGCTGGAGTCATCACACACGGACACAGCACACACACAAACAGAGGTTTTTGCGGGACATGGTTACTTGGATTCAGTCGACCCTAAAATTTGTATTTCCGTTGAAAACTGGAATTCGATAATTTTCACGATCGCAATACTTTCCTTTACTATATATTTTATAAATACGTAAGTGAAAGAATGTGAACAGTGAGTTGGGATGCATTAGTAACTGTTGGTTGTTGTAGCCCCTTATGTAGGTTTTCGTAGTTTACGTATCAAGAAGCTTTCGTTAGTCATAAATTTTTAAATAAAATTATTGCAGTTTTTGTATGTAAGTCTTTTCTTTCTGAACCATAAAGCAGTTTACACTTAACTCCTTAAATGGGTTTAAGTAGGTACGCATATTAATTAAGTTTCGGTGATATGGATGAAGAGATTATAGTACTTTCAGTCGCTGCTTAAGAGTATTTATATTCATCTTCACATGTGGGCCTTAATTTACCCTTGGAAAGATTGTTAGTTCAAGGTAATGTAATTAGTTGGTCCGAAGAATTTGGTTCAATGATAAATTACATGTTTAAACTTAATTTAATTAATTAATTAATTTAATGCTATATTAAACATTAACATCCAATTATTTATTTGGTCAAAAAAGTTAAATAATTTTTCAGGACGGGAAGACAACATAATGTTGTTTAAAATCAGAGCATTATTAATTTTTCATTGGAAGAACGGAATGTGGCATTCATCATAATTATGTAAATTTGTAATTATCCTGAAATATATTCTGGTAATGAGAAGGTACTGTGTAAATATTTAATTAATCTTTAATCAAGAATGCGTGTGAACGGGATGTGCAGGATGTGAATGGGATGAATTCAATGGGAAATGCGTGTTATTATTCAGTTGCTAGATTACTTAGCTGGCAGCTTCTGTCTAAAAACTTAAAGGTTAGAATTTATAAAACTATTATTCTCCTGATGGTTTTTTACGAATGTGAAACGTGGCCGCTTGCGTTGAAGGCTGAACAACGGCTTAAGGTTTTCAAAAATAAGGTACTGCGTAAAATATTTGGTCCGAAGAGAGATGAGGCCACTGGGGAGTTTAGAAGGTTGCACAACAAGGAATTGCGGAGTTTGTGCCCTGTGAATATAATTGAGTCGATAGCATCGCGGAGACTCAAATGGGCGCGTAAAGTTGTTGGGCTCGGTGAGGAACCGATTCCGAGAAAGTTGGATACTGAACCGACTGGTAGGCGTCCGAAATGTCGATGGTAGGATTGCATTAAGGCTGATCTCAGGGGATTGGGCTTGACCGGCAAACATTGGACGAGTCTGTGCAGGCGAAGTTTGGCAGTATCGGCATCGAACCTTCAGGTTCGATAAGCCTATTATTATTATTATTATTAATCAAGAATATTTTTTCTGTGTTATAACATTTTAGAAGTAAATTTATTTATGTTAGTACGTATATTTAAAAACATTTTATTTCAGAATTTTGTTTACAATATAAAATGTATGCCGCTGACAGCTTTCATCGCCAACTATTCCATGTTTAAAAGTTCTCAGTAACTGGTCAGGGGTGAATGAGGAAAAAATTTGAAATGTTGTTAGTTTTATTTAGATCGCATTCTAGAATGCATTTCTTACACATACCTATAATACACCTCTTATCATTCTAAAAAATTAGGTTTATAGTATAACAAATTATTTATAACTAAAAGTGATGAAATATTTACTTTAAGATAAGTTGCCCCTGACAAAGTATTTATTCTACGAAGTAAAAGAAAAAAAAAAGCCTACAATGGAGCTCTCACATTTCACATCCTACATTTTAAGAATAACTTTCAACGTAAAATATCACCGAATAATTTGGAAGACTTCATTATGCGAAATCGCAGAACTTGTTTGCCTCTAATCTAAATGAAGTAGTGGTATCACGCTGGCTCAAACGGTCATGCAAAGTTGTTAAGATTAGGAAAGAACGATTTCCGTTTTTTTTTTCTTTTCTTTTTTTTTTTTTTTTTAATTATGTATTACATTATGGAATCAACATGTAAATGCAGGCACAACCGTGTAGGAGATTCCCATAGGCAGCAATCTACAGTCATTCTAAACTAAAAACCCTCGGGGCCATCTTCTTTTCAGACGCCTCAATGGATTATTAAGAATTGAAATGGAAAAAAAGATTAAATTTGGTACGTACGAGTGGGAATGGACTTGGTCACGTAAGGAATGTATCTTGTTCGGGATATATCAGCATCATATGGAAATTTGGCTTTAAGGATCGTTGCGTATTAAAGAGCGATGAGGATTTTACGAAGGGTAGGGATCGGATAACAGTAGAATTCCATGATCTAGTAGAACGCTAAAGTTCTACTTCATATCGTCCTTATAATAGTAATTTAGATGAGCTTTTTGTAGTTAAGTAAACGGATTCCTGAAAAGTTAATATGCGCTGAGCTGACGGGAAGGTGTCCAAAATGTAGGGCACGCAGTAGGTGGGTTTCTAATTATGTTTCTACTATTGTTGACATTTTTATTTAAAATCATATTCTTACATCTATCATTTTTATTTATCAGAAAGGTGTAAAAAACACTATGTGTTACCTTCAGACAACAACGTTTTAGGAAACCTTTAAAAAAAGATTTAGCTTCTGATTCCTAGACATCGGAATAGAGTTCGAATTTCCTAAAAGCATCGTATATATATATATATATATATATATATATATATATATATATATATATATATATATATATATATATATATATATATATATATATATCGTAATATTTTCTAACAATATATTGGGAACGGCGTGGTCTAGTGGTTCATGGGTTTTTTGTGGGGGCAAAGCATTTTTTTTTTCTCATTATAGAAAATAAATTATTACAATCTCTAAATAATCTTTCTGCAATATTTCCATTAACCTCTTGAAAAAGTAATTTTCAATTTCTAATAATAAATCATTGCTTTTATGTTTCTTTTAAAGGCACAACAAAAACATAACACAGTTAAAAAATCATAAGTTCTGATAAATACATTTTTTTTAATTTAATTGTTCGGATATTGTGTATATGTATGAAAGTAGTTAAGATTATCATTATTTATTCATTTTATTTTATTTTTCTGTTTATTTAGGTTTCTTTAATATTATTTGTAGTTTTTCGGACTTATTTATTATTATGAAATTTAATAATAAAAAAAAAATTATTTTGACACCTGTGTGTTAACAGTCAATAACGATCCTACTATTGACCATCTAAACCCTACAATCCCACATCATAGACCTTTAAGTATGGTGTCAGAGCTGGAGAATGAAAATAAATACAGATAAATCTACCAAATAACCTTTACCTCCGTCGTAAACAATGATGACATCCTGCCCTACATTACCCTTTGATAATCCTTGACAAACGCTTCACATAGAATCCGCACACTAGACTGAAACGACTAGAAACTGCTCGCTGATTTCGATTACTTCAACACCTACCTTGACAAACGCTCCAACCTACCCACTTACCTACAAAAAATCCTTCTACTAGACCCTCATAAGGCATATATGGACCTACAGAGTTGAGCTTTAGGGCTCGACTGAACCCTAAAATTCTTCCTTCCAATCCTTACCATCCCAAAATCCTTCGTTAAATCCTTAATCCTTCTTACTTTGGGCGCGAAAAAAATCATCCATAGAGACCTTAAATCTTACATTTAGTTGCTGATCTGGCCGATCAGATATCCTTCTTCCCATAACAAACTCACTCCCAACAATATTGTTTGGTATAATAATTGGGTAAATATAATATATATTTATATTCGGCCATATTACTAGTTGTCTGTATGGACCATAATAATTACGTCGGGGTTCACCTCAATCGCCGCCTCACTTGGAACCACCACATCAACCTCAAACTAACCCAGACCTATGCAAGACTGGCAATGCTGTCTGTACCAGTTTCTATATCAATAGAAAATTAAATCTCAAACCCGAAACAACAATTCTTATATATAAAACTATACTAAGGCCATAACTCATGTATGGTGGTGAAGTGTTGGGCGCAGCTTCCTTAACGAAAAGAAAACAAATTGCAAACATTTATAAAACAAAATATTAAGAATAGCCGTAGATGCCCCATGGTTTATTATAAATAGTCAACTACATCGTGGGCTGCGAATTGAATAAATGGAAGACTTCATCAAAAACCGCTTAAAAAAATACCACTCCAGCAGCTACCAGCAGTTAGAGGTGCAGTAGCCTACAACATAGGAATTCCAACTGCATCTCGCAGGCTCAAACCTAGACTTTTACAAGACATATTGTAGTAAATATTATTATCTAGTTTTATGAATCTCATATTAGTTATTTTTATTTAACTTATATTGATTTATTATTATTTTTTTTTAAATTATATTTTTAAAATATTATTTATTTATTGTTATTATTTTTTTTTAAACTTTATATTCTTGCACGAAACCTAGCATTATGTTGTATTTTCATTACATATTCTTTCTTTCTTTAGTTGTTATTATAATTGTTCGTTATATTATCAAATTGTTTTTATTATTTAATTCTTAGGAAATATCATAAATTAATAATCGTTAGGGTGTCTTTTGTACTAGACTATACCCATACTTTTTCTATTGATTATGAGTTGTAATAATTATTTTTTATGATAAAAAAACAAAACATGTATAGCAAACGATCAGAGTATGAAAAAATTCAATAATAAAACGGAAAAAAAAACGACCACAATAATATTGCTATGTATAAGATCAAATTCATACAATATTTACAGTACATAGAAAAGGAAAGTCAAACCAATAGATGATTAAAAAATAAATAAATTTTTATATAATTCTTTTTCAGAAAGCTTAGTTGGTATGAGAAATTGTCCTAAGAACGAAATGATTTGGTCACTGAAAGATCATCAAAACCACTCCATTCGATTGCTTTTATTGGGGAATTAACATTTTTCAGAAACAAAAATTGGTCATGTACTTAACCATACGATAGATATTTTAGCCACCACTCACATGGTGGAACTTTTGAACAATCATAAAAATATGGTTCTCTTTATGGTCTATAGTCTATCCCTTTGGTCATAAGAAGGTTAAAAAGAACGGTTTTAAGTATTTATGTTATGCCATACCGAAAAACACGATGAACGAATAGAACTCAACGTTGAAGACACATTTTTTCAATCTGATCGTAATAAAAATATACTAAAGCGGCTTACCTGGTCCCATTATCTTACCTTTAATTAATCTATAAAGGATCATAGTTCTTTTAATAGTTAGTCCATTAATTAAAACAATAGACCAACTAATATTTAGTGTAATGAATGCTAAATCGGAATACTCAGCAAAGTTTGTGAGCACAGACTAGCAAAACACAAGTTATGACACAGCAATAGAAGATAAACAGCAAAGGAAACTTAACCAATCAGCTAATGCTCAACTACACTTAAGTGGAAAAGATATTAAAATCAATTTTCTCTAGTAAATAGAACATTGATTAATGTGTCTTAAAACAACATAAGTTATGTTGACACTGATGAAAAAAGAAAAAACTTTATTCTATAACTATAATTATTAAAATTTATAAATGTGTTTATTTAAATACAACAGCTAAATATGAGTGAAGTATTAAACAATGTCATCATACATCTGCAATAAAAAAAATCATTGACTGAACTCAAAAAAAAAAGGTACATTCTGAGGGTCTTACGTCCATCTTCTTTTCAGACGCTTTAAAAGATTATCAGAAACTGAAAAGGAAAATAGGATTATAACTATAGATCAGGATTGTGAAGGAAATTGGCCTGGAAAGAAAGGTGGTTCGGGCGAAATCAGTAACATAATAAGAACATTAAGGCCATTATACATGAGTATATCGGTTACAAAATAAAGGAGCATTGAGGATTTTACGAACGTTTTGGGTTTAACGATTAGATACGAGAAGAATTCAATGGCTAGTTGAGCCCAAAATCTCAAATTGACCCGTCCAGATAAACATAAAATACTTACTTTGTGGACATAATTAGTTGACCGTTGAGAATTACTGGAAGGAATTAGTCCGGGTGGCGGTCATTAAATGAAACAACTGAATAGTTTACTCGCCTACAGACGCCTGATGATGACCGCAATGACCCGAAACGTAGGGAAACAATAAAATAGTTGAAACTATTCAGTTGTTTCATTTAATGACGCCACCGGACTTATTCCTTCCAATAAAATACTTACGTAAATGAGCCCTTAAAGTTGGAGTTCGGAGCGTTTATCAAGTATTAAAGTGGTAGGAAATGATAAATAAATAAATAAATTCTTCTTTTATTTATTCTGACTGTTACTAGGTAATAAATAAATTATTCCATTAACTAAAACGTTGATTTTCAAACGCTAATACATTTTTTTTTTTACGAAATTGATATTTTGACGTATCTGTATTTTAGTTGCTTTATTGATTCGAATCTCTCATCCAATTTTATCTAAAAACATATTTCGTGCTATTCAAATTACAAATGTAATTATTACTAATAAGTAATCATTTAATATCGTTCTATATCAAACCAAACATTTTCTTTCTTATTAAAAAACTATTTGTTGATATTTAAAAAAACAAAACAGATTTTATGTTGCAACGATCAAATCGTTTTAATAGCATATTATTCAAAGCTTTTAGTGGTTCCTGATAATTTTTTTTTAATATTAGTACTCCTTTCAGGTGTCATCGTTAAGATTGCTTCTTTAAGTTCTCTTAATTAAGAAACGTTGTGTTAATTTTAAAAATCTAAAGGAATATAGTTGCAATAATAATGTCATAGTACAATTTTTATATATTTATTACATAATAAAACTATTAAAAGGATTTTCTTATATTATATATATATAGTACCTCTGATCTAGCTACAATCTCCTACAATTAAAATCCTGAATTCATACACAAGAAACTAGATCCCACCTTTCTGAACTCTATATATATCCCTCTCCTCAGAACTGAAATATTTTAATGCTCTTTTCTTGTGTGTTCCGCCAGTTTTTGGAATATCATTTAGTTAAAGATCCGCCATGCTCAAATCCTTTTTTTATTTAAATTACTACTTTTTAGGTGCGTCCTGCATTCCAAAATGATGACATCTAACAATAGATATTATTTTACACTTAAATAGTAAGAAATTGTCAACATTATATTTATTTGCAGATATTTATAGATGTTACTTATTACTTTATATTTGTTCTCTCTTTTTTTTAATTAATCCCCAAATTAATTATATTTAACTATATTGTAACCAGAATAATTTATTTTGCATAATGGATCTATATTTTGATATTGTAGCTTTTTGTTTAATATAATGTATAGATGCTTACTCCTTTAAAAAGAATACGTCGACTGTATAAAATGTTAACTACTAATTAAATGAATAGTGAATGTAGATAGAAATTAAAATCTGAATATTGAAGAATATAAAAATATATTTAAAAAAAAATACTGTGCTTGACCAGAAATCGGTATTGAGGTTGGAATGTTAGGAATTTTTAAACTATTGCAAATTAGATTAAAGGTATATAGACTTAAGTGGCTGATGAATTGTGAAAACTTAAGGTGGTGATGAAGTTTCTCTCTCTATTCATGTTTATCTCATTATCTCTTTTGGACATGGCGTCTTTGAAGTTTATTTTTCTATGATTTTGTAGAACAAAGGAATATATATATATATATATATAAATATTATATTATATATTTATATATTATATATTATATATAAAAAAAATTCAGCAGGAACCTGAAACTCATTAGTTCACTAGGTGCCTCTAGACCGTTCTGCTTTTTCGAAATGCCGCGAAGTGGAAGACTTTCGGAACAAGGAATAATATTTATATAGTATTTATATTTTAAAACAGCACTTGTGAAAATATCATAATTTCCCCAAAAGAAGTCATAACAGTAACGTAGGTCTGTCTGGGGAAATGTTTCACTAAGACTAGAAGTATGACAGCAATTTAAAAAGGAACCGCAATAACAGTGAGGATTTATGAGGCGCATTCTTGCGCGCAAGCCGTGGTTAAACGGTTATGAGTTACATCCCTGCGCACTTATAGCTCTTTCTGAACCCGATTCTTCTTTCAGACAGACTAATATCTCAAATCTGTTTATAAAAATATATATCAATTACTTACTAATGTCTGGACAACTTTATTCTCAATCAATTTTTAGCGATTTTTTCAAAATTTCATCGATCAGATACATACCTTATGAATCGAACAATACTTTTGCAATCTGAATCTGAATGAAAAATTAAATATTTAACCGAAATAAAAATTAAATGTAAGTCAGCATTATAAATGAGTGATAATTATTGAAAAGATCTTGAGGAAAGTCAATAAAATTTGAATATTTTTTGTTTTGAATTCTTAAGGGGCTAATGAAATTTATTTTATGTAACATAATGTTCGGGTTAAACAAAACTAAAAATAAATATTATTTAAAATAGAAGTTTTGGCCCACATTGGCAGACCTTTTCAAGTGATAAAAAATTACAGAATACAGTAAATATATAACTAAAAAAAATAAAAACAATCTATAACTAAAGCCCAGTAAGGGTTTGGGGTGAATCTATATAAATATACTTAATGTTTCTAAAGAAAGGATGATTAAAGAGGTGGTTGGGCATTGATAAAGCTTTTTCTAGGTTTTTTCATCCTATTAATTTCCATAAGGTTTGGGTGACTATAGAAGGCTTGATCTTTTTCGGACTAAAGTTCATAAGGGTTGGTAACACTAGTATCTGACTAAAGTTCATCGAGAAATAGGTATTTTTAATCATGCCGAAACAGAAGTTGGAATTTCACCATGGAAAAAGGAATAAGAAGAACAGTGTTATACATGGAAAAGAATATTTTCTCCATTTAATGATATCATTAATGTACAATTTGTAATCTGAATACTTATGAAATCCTTTATCATTTACTCGCAGTGTGCCCTATTTACTCCTCCATCACAAAGTACTACATGCCCTACGTTAAAAATTAGTTTCGTTAATTAATTAGTTCCGTTTTTAATATATGCTGTAATTAAGTAGTTGTTAACCTGTATACGTTTTTAATCTCAAAGTAGGCTTAACAAGTTTAATTTTTGGACATAGTTTGTTCAAGTCGCTAAGTGATATTATTTATTTATTTTTACAACAATGTTAATCTTTATTTGTATACAATACATCTGCACAGTTTTAAAAACATTGATCCATTACAATGCGCTACGTATTTGCTAAAATTTATTTTGTACATCAATTAATTAGTTTTATTGTTGGTAAAAATTATTTTAAAAAAAAACCAACTCAGAAATGAAAACAAAAAAAAGAAAAACAAACAACAAAAAAAATAAAAATAAAAATAAATAATTGAAATTATAGTTATTAAAATCATATGATGGAATTGAGTAATTTAGAATTTTATAACAGTACATGATTAGTTCTCTTATGTCTATATTTAGAGGTTGATAGTTTAATATAATTACCGATTTGTTTTATAAGGGTATCGTTTGTCAGTTGGCATTTTGAGAAAAATGATTGTGTTTGTTGGTGTATAAATTCTTGTAATGTAGTGCATGGTAGTTATTTTTGTGAATAGTTAATAATTATTAATTATTCTTAGGCATCTATTTTGTAGTATTTGTAATTTTTTAATATCTCTATTGCTTGTAAGACTCCAGGCTGGGCTTGCATATGTAATTATAGGTCTGATAACAGATATGATTAATACAGACACCTAGTGTTCCCTTTAACGTTTATTTTTAACATAATTATATTTTCAATACATTTTTTTATTAGTCGTAGTAATACTATTAATAACAAAATCGTAGGACTTAATTTCAGAAACGGAATTTTCTGAGCTCATGTAAAATTGGTTTGCCCTGGTTATATTACTTCCAGTTCTAACTCTCAAACATGTCCGTTTTCGGTGACGATTTTACCACATTTATTGCAGGTTTTACCCTTGAATCTACAATAATTTGCCTTGTGCTTGAAGAAGCAGCGGTAGCATTTCCCTTTCAAACTGTCGAACATCAATTTCGTGTTTTGTTGTTTCGACGAGTGTACCTTTCTGTGAATTTTATTATTTGGAACCCCCTTTTTTTTTTTCATTTGGACCTACCATCAATCTTTCTCTCTTTTAAAGTTCTAGTAGCTCCGGTTTATTAACTATTTCATTTAGGTCTTTCAGGCCTCGAATACTTTGTAGTCATAGGAAAAAAAATGCAATAAGCCGATCGCATTTACAGCTACAATTGCAGTTTGTAGAAATTTATTTTATGTTCTGACTACCCTTCAGTCTCACATCACAGCCATTGAGGAATGGTGTTAGAACTGGAGGATAAAAATAAATCCTAACAAATCCCACCAAATTACCTTTACCCTTCGTCGCAAACCGATGACTTCCTGCCCCACTGTATCCTTTAATAATACCCCACTCATACCTGTTGAACAAATCCGTTACCTAGGACTCCATCTTGACAAACGTCTTACATGGAATCCCCATACGCGACTTAAACGACAAGAAACTGCACGTAGATACCAATTCCTACAACACTTACTAGACAAACGTTCAAAACTTCCAATTTATTACAAATAGCTCATTTATGTTACCATCATCAGACCCATCTAGGCATATGGAGCTTTGGGGCTCTACTAAACCATCTAATTCCTCTCGTATTCAATCCTTACAATCAAAAATCCTTCGCAAAATCCTAAATGCTCCTTATTTCGTTACGAATAAAATCATCCATAATGATCTAAATATCCCATTTGTCGCAGAACTAGCCCGAAACAGATACGCCTCTTTTCATTCCAAAACCCCAACCCACACGAATCCTCTTGTACGCAACTTATCATTCCCATCTATTCCTGACAACCCTCCGAGGCGATTGAAAAGACGATGGCCTCGAGACCTACTTTAATTAAATTGACTTTGAAGTGCTACCACTGGGTAGTTTCTTCACAAGACATTATCACGCCCATAAGTGTCAATTAGCCCATTTACTTGTTGTATATATTGTATGTACAGTTGTAAATATCAATAAAATATTAAAAAAAAAAAAAAAAAATGTTCTGACTAAAATAATTTATGTTCTCATGTTCCTGTTGAATGCAGAAGATGAACTTATACTGTCGTGCCCGATACCTAGAACGCGGATCAATATAATCTGTGAGTTTTTTGTAATTCATTGTAGGAAATTTCAATAAGAAGTGGAAAACAGATTTCCCTTATTTTTTGCTAGATATTTGGATGTAGAAAATTTTAGAAATATTGAAATTTTCTTTTAAAACTTCCAAAAATTATTAAACCTTAGTGAGAAATTTAAAAACGTCTTTATTTCCTCGTTAAAACTTTAAAATTTCAAGCCACATGATTTGACTGGTGCATTGGAATTTGCTAGCTGAGTTTTCAATATTTCATTTATTTTTTTTAAAAACATAATTTAATATAACTTAATAAAAATATATCAAAGAACCAAACAAAGACTGGTTCTACACCAGAAATGTAGCTTTATCGCTAAAATAATCGAAAAAATAATTAACCTGCCATAACCGGACTCAAAACTAATTCTTTTTTAGGTTTATTAATATATTTTACCCTTACTTACTTCACTGGAGATTTTTTTTTTTTTTTTATCCGAAGTATTGGCATAGACCATTTTCAAGAATAAAAACACGCCTTAGGCTGCAGTGGCCTTGCGATTTTCTGTTACATTCTTAAATTATTTTTCAATTAAACTAAGCTCTGATAATAGGGTAGAGAGGTCCTCCTTAGAAAAAATCATCTCTATTATTACTATCACATTATTGATTCAAAAGCGCATTATGTGTGTAATACATACATATATACATAATGCATATTCTGTGATATAAATAAAGATGTTATCTAAAATAAAATATATTTTAAACAAGTTAACTCGTTTTACTTTTTTAGAATGATTACAACTACTTAGCGTCTGTAATAAAAAACTAATCATTTCAAAATTTAAATCAAATTAAAAAAACTCATTTAGAAAAGGCCGATATAATTTTTAATCTTTCTCATTTGGAAGATGATAAAAAACAAAGTTTTATCTTAAAAAATAAAAAAGGTACCCGCACTCTTACTAAAATTAAGACTATATATTTAAATATATATAAAACAAAAAGCAAAAGGCGAGACCCATTTAGCTTATAAGATCCAACAAGGTTGATAGTGCAATCTCCCATAAGGATATTGCACACTAAAAACAGCCATTACTAAAAGCTTTATTAAAAAAGAAACTCAAGTTATGAATACAGAATGAAAATTTTCATCGTATTCCTAAAAAGATTTTTTTTTTATATTACAGTTGATTTCGTACTTATAAGCAAACTACATTATTTTAAATAAATTAACTGTTAATTTTCTCTTACAATTGAGTTAATTATCTCTTCATTAATTTCACAGTATTTCTTGTTTTTCACTGTTTATTTATTTATTCCTTTAATATGTTGATTTTTTCCGAATCATTCGATAGTTTTGAGATGGTAAAAATTTATAAGGTAAAATTTTTACGAGCGAAGCTCTTGTTTCAAGATTCCTGGAATAGAAGTAACTGTGTTTCACAAAATAGTGTGGGAGAGAGGATAGGAAAAAATAAAAAGTATAAAAAAAATGATATTTAATTTTTAAAAATGGTGTGTTTGCCTGTCCCACTATTTATATCCTTTAGCAATATTCCACTTGCCTCAGTTGAACGAATCCGGTAACTAGGACTCCATCTTGGATTCCTCACACTGGATCCACCAACCCATCCAATTCCTCTCACATTAAATCAATGCAATCCGAAATCCTCCGAATAATGCTAAATACCCCTTACTTTGCCGCCAATAAAAAAATCCATAATTACCTAAATATCCGATTAGTTCTAGGCCCAAACTAGATGTACCTCCTTTAATTCCAAATTACCCGTCCACTCCAACCTCTCATCACCATGTTTTCCTGATAATCCGCCGAGGCGGTTGAAAAGACGATAGCCTCGCGACATACTAGAATAAATAAAAACTGAAGTGCTACTGAACTGTACTGGATAGTATTTCATATGGCTGTACCAAGCCCATATGATTAATCAATACACTTGCTTAATGTATTTTATTGTGTAATACAGTTGTAAATATCTATACAATAAATTTAAAAAAAAATATAGTACTAGTATATTAAAGTTAGTAAACCTAGTACAGCTGTGTTTGTCGGAAACATTCCATAAAGTTAGAATCGGTCATAATTACTCCGAGAGATTTAAGGTGCGATGGGGTTTTAAACAGGATGACTCCCTTTCACCTGTGTTATTTAATATAGCGTTAGAATATGTCATAGAAAAGGTGATGTGTACCGAGAAAGGTTTAAATATGGGTGACAGGATTCCGGTTTTAGGCTATGCCGATGATTTGGTACTGCTAGGTGAAGACACGGAAACCATACAACTGAATACAAGTGTGTTAATAAAAACCGGTAAAGAAATACGATTCGAATTAAATACCGATAAGACGAAATATATGATTAGTAGCAAAAACGGTTCTCTTGGTGGTATTAATATATCAGGGCATACTTTTGAACACGTAGAGAAATTCAAGTATTTAGGTTCAATGATAACAAGAAAAAATGAAATCCAGGAAGAAATAAAGTCCCGGTTAAAGGTGGGAAATGCGTGTTATTATTCAGTTGCTAAGTTACTTAGTTCGGGGCTTCTATCTAAAAACTTAAAGGTTAGAATTTATAAAACTATTATTCTTCTGACGGTTCTCTACGGATGTGAAACGTGGCCGCTTACTTTGAAGGATGAACAACGGCTTAAGGTTTTCGAAAATAAGGTAATGCGTAAAATATTTGGTCCGAAAAGAGATGAGGCCACTGGGGAGTTGCGGAACTTGTATCCTGTGAATATAATTGAGTTGATAGCATAGCGAAGAATCAAATGGGCGAGTAAAGTTGTTGGGCTCGATGAGGAGCGGATTCCGAGAAAGTTGGTATTTTCTGATCAAATTCGTAGACGTCCGAAAGATAGGCCGAAGCGTCGATGGTAGGATTGCGTTAAGGCTGATCTCGGGAGCTTGGGCTTGACCGGCGAACATTGGACGAGTCTGTGTAGACAGAATTGGTGGTATCGGCATCGAACCTTCGGGTTTGGTAAGCCTATTATTATTATTATTATTACTAGTATATTATGTTATGCTACTGAAATGATACTTTTGGTGATATTGTTATACATGACATGCGTTTCAAAACGTAGAGAAATTTAAGTATTGATGCTGTCAATAAAATTTATATGATAGCATTGCGGTAGCACTAATGGGCTTGTAAAGTTGTTAGGCTTAATAAAGGAAACCGACAGGTAGGCATCCGAGAAGTAGGCTGAAGCGTCGAAAGGAGGATTATGTTAAGTCTGATTTAGTAGATCGGCATCGTTCTTTTGGTTTAGGTGAGAAATATATACCAAACATTTTAACATTTCTATGATTGCGGGTATACTTGCTTAATCGACGTAATATTTAATCTTCGTTAAAACCATGTGGATTCCATTCTCATTAAGTAGTCTGATAGAAATTCAAGATTTTAAATTTTTTTACTCTCAAGTACTTTAAATTTGGTTGATTCTTGAATTATTTTATAAATAGTAATTTTATGCTATTGACATTGATAAGAAATGTACAATGCAAAAGAGTTTTATATTCATCAGAAGGATAAAACAGCAGGGTTATTATTTCAATTTTATTTTTTGGAAAAAAATCACAATAGTGATATAGCTGTATAATATACTGCTAGGAATCTGTCGTATACTGGGATTTCATTTTAAGTCCGTATAAAACTATTTATAGCTGAGTAAATAAAAAAAAATTGACTAAAAAGAGGACCGGAGACTGAGGAAGAGGATGAATAGTCCTATTAAGGGCACCAAGAACGCATCTATCATTTGAAGAAAGAAATATTCTTGTTCCTAAATGTAAAAATATCATTTAGTAAGTAAATAACAGTTCTATCAATTCTAGAGAACTTTATTTAATAAGGCCTATCCCATATTTTTTTTTTAAATTATACAAAAATTTATTTTTCATGAAAAAAAAACATGTACTTATACTTTCCGTTTTATAGTTATATTTCATATTAGGCAATCATTCAGGTCTACGATTTGATTATTTGCAATACCCTTAAAGCATAGTTGTTTGGTCGAGTTTTATTTCATCTCATCAAATGTAGTTCGATTCTGAATTTTTACTTTTTTGAAATTTGATTTTCACCAAAAATACACGGTTTAGTTTGTTGATAAATAACAGGCAAAAACATAAGTGAACTAATATATCATATAATATAACTAAGATATCAAATCTACCTATAGGAAAAAAGTATTCGTTTATGTAATTATTATTTTTCTTTTTGACATTAGAACAATTATAATAGATGTATAATATAAGAAAGCTAACAATTTTAGAGAAAATGTTATCATATACATGAAGTGGTAAAAGTTGATGAAAATCAGATAAAGGTAAGTGATCATTCTAGAAAATAATATTTTGACTTTATCATTATTTTCTGTAAATATTGATCGCTATTACTGTTCTTCATTTTGAAACAAATTGTAATATATCTAAAAAAAAAAAAAAAAGATATTATATGGTATAAGGAAACTCTTGTTTCTATCGAAGTTCAATTATTTTATCATCTTCAAATTTATTCGAAAGTTTTTAAATCGATTTTAACAGTAAAGATTATCTCTTTAAATCGATTTTAACAGTAAAGATTATCTCTTTACTGTTAAAATCGATTTAAAGTAACAGTAAAGAGATAATTAAAGTATTATTTTACAAATAAATATATATATATATATATATATATATATATATATATATATATATATATATATATATACATATAATATATATATATATACATATATTTCTTTTTTTTTGATTATCCAAATGACCTTCAAGATTTGAAACCAAATCCTATATGGTCTTACAAATATTATTTTATTATTTATGTATTAAATACGAAAACAAATAAATTAAAAAAAAATATTCCTTTTCAATTTTCAAATTCCTAGAAATGACATATATATATATATATATATATATATATATATATATATATATATATATATATATATATATATATATTATATATATATATATATATATATATATATATATATATATATATATATATATATATATATATATATATATATATATATATATATATATATATATATATATATATATTATATATATATATATATATATATATTACGTATATTTCTTTTTTTTTGATTATCCAAATGACCTTCAAGATTTGAAACCAAATCCTATATGGTCTTACAAATATTATTTTATTATTTATGTATTAAATACGAAAACAAATAAATTAAAAAAAAATATTCCTTTTCAATTTTCAAATTCCTAGAAATGACATATATATATATATATATATATATATATATATATATATATATATATATATATATATATATATATATATATATGACATTCCTCTTTATATATATATATAAAGAGGAAGTATTGCGATTACGATATTTTTATTTATTTTAGTTTCCACCAGTAACAGGCGTTCCATGATCTCTGGATTCCAAATGACCTACAACAACTGGTTTTTTCAGCAAATCTTTTAAAGATATATCAGTAATTTTTTTATGTTCATTTATCTGTTTACTTTGTATTTAAAGATTATTTTTACTTTCACTTACCTATGTATAAAATATATAAAAACAGAAAGTATTGCGATCGTGAAAATTTTCATATTCGAATTTTCACTGAAAATACATGTTTCAAGGACCCTGAGTCCAAATGACCAAGTCCGACAAAAAACGAAAAGTCGTTCGAAGCAGAACTTTCATGTTCAAGACAACTATAGGCACGAGATAATACAGTTTTCACGAAAGTCGGCTGACCAAAAGGTGTATTTTACACTATGCGTTTTGCACCTTTTTACGATTTTCTCAGTAATTTATCTAACGATTTCGATTAAACTTGCTATATGGATGGCTTCAATTTGATGCAGGTTTCATTCTGATTAAAATAATCAGAACTTTTATGCCATTATTTTCTTTTTCAAAAGTACCTTCAATGTTGTATATTTCAAGAAATAAATCATAAAGTTTCTTGTTAGGAATGAAAAAAAAAAACTGAGCGAATTTGATTTAAAACTAAACTAAAATATTTTTTATACAATTTTTCGGTTTTGAACACAACAATAGTAATATAGATGTATGAAATACCGTTGAAAAGCTAACGAAAACAAAAAAGAAAATCTAATATATACAGAATTATAAAAATAATTGGAGAGTGATAAAAACCAACTGATTGTCGTAGATAATAATATAATAGGTTGTTTACTGAAACACATGTTTCCATTGAATCTTTAGGTAACTAATTCTTTAACGATTTGTTTTCATCTCTAAATAAATTTAAAAATTCTTAAATTTATTTAAACGAAGGAAGTAAGTAAAAGTCGTGTGTTGCACGCACCAGATTTTAGTTATAGTATTATATATATATATATATATATATATATATATATATATATATATATATATATATATATATAGTAAGGGAAAGTATTGCGATCTTGAAAAGTCCAAATAACCAAGTCCCGCAAAAAGGTCTGAGTGTGCGTGTGTGTGTGTTTGTGGTAGCTCCCGAGCGGAAACAGTAAGTCCTATGAAACTGAAATTTCACATTTAAAACCAATATACGCCCGAGACGTTATAAAACCTTTTTCATCAAAATGAGCTTACCAGAAGAGCCACTTTATACTGTGCATTTTGCACCTTTTTTCGATTTTCTCAAAAACGGTTCCGACCATCTTGATTAAACTTATTATATCGATGTAAAGTTTAATGGGCTTTAATATCATGCAGGTTTCATTCTGATTAAAATGGTCTGATAAAGCTTAAATGCCGATATTTTAATTTTCATCCTCTAAAGTAATTATTTTAATATATTATATAATTGATTGATTGCGGGGTTCGTACCCTGTGAATAGAATTGAGTTGATAGCATCGCGGAGACTCAAATGGGCGCGTAAAGTTGTTGGGCTTAGTAAGGAACGGATTCCGAGAAAGTTGGTATTCGCTGAACCGACTGGTAGGCGTCCGAAAGGTAGGCCGAAGCGTCGATAGGAGGATTGCATAAAGGCTGATCTCGGGGGCTTGGGCTTGACCGGTGAACATTGGACGAGTCTATGCAGGCGAAGTTTGGTGGTATCGGCATCGAACCTTCGGGTTCGGTAAGCCTATTATTATTATTATTATTATATAACTGATTACATGAAAAAAACTATATCATCTTGTTACCACTTATGAGAAACAGCTATATATGCAAGTTGAGCGAATTTGAAAAGCAACTAAAGGAGAAATATATTTTTTAATGCAATTTTTTGTTTTTGAACATAAGAACACAAAAAATTAATGTGATGGTACATATACATAATGTAATGTATGATATACCGTTGGAAAACTAAAGATTTTAGAAAATATATTATCTTATACTCTAGCTTTTAAAAGTTAATAGAGAGTGATGAAAAGAAGATAAAACTAACTGATTATTTTAGATAATAATATAATAGATTTTCTAATAAAATAATTAATTCTTTAATAGTTTCACGTATTTTTTATCCCTAACTGTTTTAAAATTCTTTTATTGATTTTAAAAATAGAGGTAAGTGAAAGTCGTGTGTTGTCCGCACCTGATTTTTTTCTTAAATATTTGTAAGTTATATTGTGAAATATACTCACTAAAATATGATCAGTGATTTAGGCAAAACCACTATCGCCCGATTAATGGAACGAGAATCTTAAATTAACTTAATTTAAAACTGGAAATAAAAGCCTGTAGATTTTTTAGAGGGCCCGGCCGATAAGCAATTTACGGCGGTGGTAAGCGCTACTATATTGTGGGCATGGCTAACGGCCGAGAAGAAACAAATAAAAAAAAAATCCCCTTCCAGATGTGGTGGAATATTTATAGCTTTAATATGAAACACTTTTTACTCTCTCATATTTTCTTCTGTTTATTCCTAGTTATTTATTTTCATTGTTGTGAGAATTCTTCATATTTTAGCACAGTTGGGAAATATGAATTTTAAAATAGTTTGAAAAAAAACAAAACAGTTATGTTCCTGCTTAACATATATTTAACAATTATCATATCAAGTTGATTTGTGTAATATATATTATAATCTTATCAATCATTACATGCTAAGGCATTATTAACTCCATGGAGAGAGAATAGTCGGCTGTTGATAAGTAAAAAGGAAGAAATAAACATCAGATTATGTTAATACTTTATGAATAGACTTTTAAAATTCACATGGCACATTCAGTGTCTTTTACTTTAGTATATAAAATGTGTGAATAAAGATTTAAAGTTAAAAATCTTGTGCGCTCATCGCAAGACTTTCACTTACCTACATTGTTAAAATCAATTAAAGAATATTTAAATACATTTAGACATGAATATAAATCGTTAAAAAATTAATTAAATTGAATTTCAATAGAAATATGTGTTTTATTCCATAATATATTCTATTTTTATCTACAACAATCAGTTAGTTTCATCGGCTTTTCATTACTCTCATTAACCTTTACAATGCATTAGATTTTTTTTTGTCTTAAATCTTTAGCTATCTAACAATATTATGCATCTATATTACTGTATTTGTGTTTAAAGAATTAATATTTATAGAATATTTCAATTATGACGAAACATAAATCATAATAAAAACCATTGAATTTTACGTCCATATAGCTAGTTTAATCAAAATTGTTAGAGCCGTTTTTGAGGAAATTGTAAAAAACTGCAAAATGCATGGTATAAAGTAGATCTTCTGGTTAGCTGATTTTGATATAAAAAAAAAAAAAAGTGGTTGTAACGTCACGGGCTCATAGTTGTCTTAAATATTCAATTTTATTTTCGTACGGCTTCTAGTTTTTGGCCTAGACTTACCACACACACCCACACTCGCACACACACACACAAGTGAAAGTAAAAAAGAAAAATGTTGTACTATTCTAGTTTTTATATTATTTGACGTTTTAAATATTTAGTATTTGTTTTCTCAGTCCTGGGGGAGACAGTCGGGGATTAATGCTGAGTTAAAGGCATGTCCCCTTCCTCCTCTCCCTTTCACCCCCGGCACCGAGAAGCGAACTCGTGATTATT
Source organism: Piezodorus guildinii (assembly GCA_023052935.1). NCBI lineage: Eukaryota > Metazoa > Arthropoda > Insecta > Hemiptera > Pentatomidae > Piezodorus > Piezodorus guildinii. The sequence goes on along the minus strand of CM041293.1, from coordinate 137,345,046 downwards.
TTATTCAGTTTTTCAGTCAGCTGGTAGTGGAATGATCAACGCCCGTTATTCCGCTCAGTCACCCTGCTTCGTAAATATCTTACCAAAACATTATCATACTTATTTTTTTTTTATTTCTATTAGTTTAGATGTACTAGTTCTGCTTACATGTACTAATTATACACTATTGTTTGCCTGATTCGCATAACTTTTATGTTTTTCTGAGTTTACTTTGTAATCTTCAATAAATTTCATAACTAAATTATCATTTTAATTTATTTTTTGTTTCCATGTTTTACTACTGTTATCTTATTATTGTGATGTTAACATATAATTATTTCTTCTTTTTATAATATTGATTATCTTGTGTTGTTTTTTGAGCCCTGATGATGGCTCACGATGTAGGCCGAAGCTTAGGCACACATATAGGATAAGTATTTCTATTAGTGTAATCGCTTGATTACCGCACTACCAACGAAATTCCCAATCATATTTTAAAACCAAAATTGTCATATCAAATAGATAAACTTGAATTCCATAATTAGGTAATGGATCAGTGGGTTATTCTTTTTGCTTCTGGCTATCATAACAGCCATTTATACCCAATGTCAATAATGTGTTCAAAATCGGTAGATGATCCTTAGATTTAAAAAAAATTGTAGGTAGTCCACATTAACGGCATTTATAGTCCTAAGCATCGTTTGATCAGCTACAGGAGCATAAAGATAGGCTAAATAAATAGCAAAAAATAATTAACAATGCTCAATGTATAAAGTTATCTTTTCGTGCCAGATCTTAATTTACCCGACAAAAATATATTTCCTTCAGTTGTTTGTCTAAATTCTTGATATCCCATATTCCCTATTTATGACGAATGCATTGAATTAGAAATGGTTGTATATTTCTTCAAAACGACATTAAAAGTGCTTTAAAAAAATAAATTTTTAAATATTCATAACTAAACGCTGACACACTATTTTAATAATATAAATCAACATGACAATAAATGTTTCGTAGTGAGTATAATCAAAATGTTTAGAAAATCGTAAAAAGAGTGCATTAAACAAATAAATACTTTAATAAGGGCACTTAAACTTCAAAAGCTCTGAATATTTTGTTTTCCTAAATGGTAAGCCCACATAAGGACCGTTTATTATAACATCATGTTCCATACCTTAATGGTATACTACATGAATAATAATATGAATATATTAATTTAAAAACGATAGTAGTATTAGATTTAACAATTATTACGAAATAATATTACAAATAAAATAAAACAGTAATAAAACAAAATAAATAATATTAAATATAATAAATTTTTTTTTTTTCTCTTTATATCTTTATTTACACCTGTCAGAAGATGCCTGACAATCAGCAAATGTGCTGGACAAAATGAGATTAGACATGATAGGCATGGGGAAGTAAAGTGCCCAGCAGCACCCCTTCCAAGGCTTTAATCTAGCTTAGGAGGTCCCTCATCCAGCTTCGTTTTAGCCTTCTTCTGACCGGCATTTCAGCAACTGACATGTCGTTAATCAGTCTATTGTCGTGTCCGTTAAGTTTAATGTGAAATCGAGAATAGAGTGTTCGTATATGTTGGTCAACTGTTGGTTGCTGTAAGTCCGTATGTAGGGTTCTGTTGTTTACGTACCAAGGAGCTGTCGTTATGAGTCTTAAAATTTTGGATTGAAATGATTGCAGTTTTTGTATGTGAGTCTTTTTTGCTGAACCAAAAATCTGTGAAGCGTAAGTCCATATTGGCTTAAGAAGGTATGTGTATGTATTCAGTTTCTGTCTAATTTTTAATTTTGATGATTTTGAAAAAAGAGAGTATAGTATTTTCAGTCGGTGGTTGAGAGTCTGTCTTTTCATCTTGACATGTGGGCCCCAAGTCATCCTTCGATCGAGTGTCAGTCCTAGGTAATTTACAGAGTTTGTCTGAGGAATTTGGTTGTTGTCGATAAAAATTGGTGGGCAAGTGTTTTGTCGTAGTGTAAACGTTACGTGTTTTGATTTGTCGTGATTTATACGAATTTTCCAAAGATTGTACCAATTTTGTAGTAGCATTATATGATTTTGTAGAGTCAGTGAGGCCAGTATGGGATCGTCGTTTGAAGTTAAAATTGCAGTATCGTCCGCGTAAGTTGCAGTCAATGTGGTGGGATGAGTTGGTATGTCATTTGTGTATACAATGTATAGGAGCGGAGCAAGTATCGATCCTTGCGGTACTCCTGCCAAGACTGGTCGGATTGAAGAAGTTTCTGAGCCCTGCCGAACAGAGAAAAACCTATCGAAGAGGAAAGATTGTATAATAAGATAGTACGTGTAAGGTAGTACGTTCTTGAGTTTAAAGAGAAGCCCCTCGTGCCAGACTTTATCAAACGCTTGGGCAACATCCAAAAATACCCCAGTTGCGTATTGCTTTTTTTCTAGTGCTCCTGCAATGAAGTCAGTAACTCTGTGTAATTGATGTGTCGTTGAGTGTAACATGCGAAAACCGAATTGATGGTCAGGTATTATTTTTAGCTCAGTCAGTATGTCAACCAATCTTTTATAAATTAATTTTTCAAAAAGTTTAGAGCATATCGGAAGGAGGCTTATAGGCCTGTAAGAGGAAGGTTTGTACATGTCTTTATCTTTTTTGTGTATCATTTTTATGATTGAGTATTTCCACTGTACTGGGAATTTAGTTGTCCTAAGTATACAATTGTATATTGTCGTGAGGAACACTAGAGCTTTCTTGGGCATCATTTGGAGCGCCTCAGCAGTTATTAAATCATAACCTGGGGCTTTTCTTTTAAGTAAGTGTCTGATTTGTTGTGCGACTTGTGAAGGAGTGAATGATGTAGGAGGTAGTGTTAACTGTAGTGGAATGTCCAGAGTACTTTTAACTAAGTTTTCATGTTCTGTATTAGGGTAGTCAGTCGGTGGTATAAAAACAGAGGAAAGATGATCAGCAAAAATTTCGGATTTTTCTCTATCTGACAAGGCCCATGAACCATCTTCTTTTCGCAGTGGTACTGATACCTGTCGATGTTTCAACAATTTCTTGGTATGCTTCCACAAGCTTCCATCGTCAGTTGATAGATTGTTCAAATAGGCATCGTAGTTAGTTCGGTTGAATTTTTTTATTTGTCGTTTAAGTTCGTTGTTGAGTCTGTTAAAGTGTTTTCTGTCTGAAGGAAGTCTGTTAGTCTGCCATACCTTACGAGCGCTTCTCTTTGCTGTGATCAAGTCCCTTATATATTGAGGGTATTTTGGCAGATGATCTAATCTCGATGTTGGCTTCTGAGATGATGACCATGCTGCTCTTTGGACACATTTAGTAAATGTTTCCACCGCTTCTTCTAATTCGGCTTCTGTTTTGATGGACATTGGTATTGAGAGATCTGTTTCCAGGAATTCTCGGTATAAATCCCAGTCCAATCCGCTATTAATTAGCATGGGTATCCCTTGCACATTGCATGGTTCATCGAGTATGACCAAATGTAGAGCAGAGTGATCAGAGCAAAGATCATAGCTCGTCTTTATTGAGTAAGGTATGGTACGTAGTCCTTTGGTAATAAAAAAGTCCAGTAGGTCCGGTGTTTTCCGTTGCGAAGTTGGCCAGTAGGTTGGTGTGTCTGGTGAAATAGTGTTTAATGAAAGCTCATGGATGGCAGCCCTCAGATTTCTTCCCCTAGGGGTGCAAAGACGTGACCCCCAAAATTGGTGCTTTGCGTTATAATAAATTTAAAATAAAATTTTAGACACAAGAAGAAAATTACCTACGCTTTCCATCTTTAGTCAGTGATTAAAAATCAATGTTTTCAATGAATTTAAGTAAGTCTGTCTTGAATATAGAAAACAAATTTTGTTCCGTCTCTGACTTGTTCCCGTTTTTAAATTTTATGTTCTAAATTAAATTAAATATTTGTCTGTCAAATACTTTGCAGTCATAAAGTATATGTTTAAAATTTTGAGTTTGTCCGTCATCGTCACATAAGTCTGTTTGTATTATGTTAAATAGTTTGAGATAATGCTTTGTGTTTCCTTGTTCTTTGATTAGTTGTGGTTGCTTACAATTATTACTGTGTAAAGATGCATAGTCGTGTAATGTTATGTTTCGTATAAATCTATGTAAACTTGGAGACTTGGTGGAGGTCACCCACATTTGGGTTTAGTGAATTGCAAGGATTCGTAATGTAACCAGACTAACAGCTGTGCAAGGAGATCACTTGGTAGAGATAGAGTCTAACTTTCAGGTACTTCTAATTTTCGGGTACCCACTAGGGGTGGGCATAATCGAATGGCGATTTTTGGATCATTCGATTATATTAATAATTCCAACTTATCGGGTTAATCGGTTTGGAGAAACGAATGATCATTCGAACTGAATTGTTTAACGTTAATCGAGGGACTACAAGGAGCTCGGATAATCGAAGGACCATTTTTTTTTTTTTTTTTTTTTTTTTTTTTTTTTTTTTTTTTTTTTTTTTCATAACATAAATCAATGCACATTTGCACTTAGGATCGGGCAGCTCAGGGATCATACAGACGGGAATTATGGCATATTGCCTCTCAGAAAGCATATTCATCATATTATCATTCGATTATTTAAATCATCGAAGTCCGGTCATCCGATTATGACGATCATTCGATTATTCCCACCATTAGTACCCACTTTTCAGAGATTACGTGAGCCCTATGATCATTTTTAACCAAACAGTTTAAACAAAATATTTTTTAAGAAGAAACTTACTACGGTAGAACTCTTTTTATATATAAAAGCATTGTCAACTAAACCTAATAAATATTAATATGTATTGCAGACTTGTTAATGTATGATGTAGATCGTAATTTTTCATCTAAAAACTTTTAATATTTAAATAAATATATACATCTCAAAAACCAAGACAAGGTTTTTAGATATTTATCAACATTCTGCAAACCTTCATTAGAAGGAAAACTTGTTGTAAGGTTTTCTGTTTCAACTGCCTCTCTCCTAGTTAAATATTCATTTCTGCTCTTTTCATCACGCACAGCCCCTAACGCCAGACAAAACAAAAATCTCATCTCAAATCTTGAAAACAGAATCATATACATTAGGGATGTGGTATTATGATTTATTTATATAAACATTGTTGTTAAGGAGATATAGTTATATCTTGTAAGATCCTGTTTTTACCAACAGACTGTAAAAAACATTTAATTGAAATAGAAGAACATAAATTGTCAAAGAAATTTAAAAAAAAGAGGTCACCTGTTGTTTAGTAGCTACCATAACAGCCATAAAAGCCCAATGTCACGAGTTCGAACATGGATGGTGGTCCTAGGATTTTTCATTGGGAATAGTAATCCTCTTATTTTCCACGACATGATGTCAGAAACTCGTGAAAGATTAAATTAAATCTAGATAGCCAAAATTTAGGACTCCCACAGTTGCATTTCCCGTTTAGCCACATCTGCATAAAGCACTGATTCTAAAACAATCCATTTTCAAAAATAACTGCGTTTTTGGCTCATATATAAATGAAATATTTTTTTTTCTGTTGTGTAATTAATCGCGGTGTGAAAATTATAATTTTTTCTCCATCTTTGAAAGTAACCGAGTAATAAGCGAATATATTGGCGAGATTTCAATTTTTTTTTTTTTTTTTTAACAAACAATAATAATGTATACAATAAATCCTCTAAAACGCAGTTATTCATAGAAAAGGAATAAATAGGCACAAAAGGTTTTTCCTAACAAAGGCTCATCCGATGGAATTAAATAAGAATCCGCTATTGATTGACTGTGGTCGGGGACGGATCGGAGAATGGAAACTATAAATCATAAAGAAGAGAAAGCCCTGGAAGAGATTTGTCAGAGGAGATAGAAATAAGAAGGGGCCTTGAGAGAGAATCTATATCAATTTCCCGTTCCAGCCAAGATAATCTGGAAATCGGTTTCCATATCAGGTAGTCTACCTTTGGAGCCGGGAAAGGGAGTTTTTGATACCGCGCCTCTCCTAATGAACTTGGGATTAAGAAGTGTACTTTGCCAAAACCGGCTATCTTCTGTCGTTTGCTCAAACTTATTCACGGGCATAGCCCAGGGATTATGGGCTTTTTTTTTGTTTTTTTTATTGTTCAAACACTCAGGTGTCAGTTCGCTGGTTAAGTAAAGACTGAAATGTTTGCTATTCCATGGTATGTTCTGTAGTTTAGTAATTGCTTTTTAAAGGAAAACAACTTTTTTCCAAATACATAAAATATCTTTTTTAATTTAACCATGCGATTTTACTCTTCCTATCATATTTTATTCAGTTAACAACTTAACACGGTATATAATCGACGTTTCAGATTCCACCAGCCCCTTATTTCCAAGACTAAAATGAAACAACTTAATAAATAAATACATATATTAGGTTAACATACCATTGTTGTATAAATTAATTTTATGTGATATATGTCAATAGTTGAGGAATAATCGAAATATATTTACAAGTTACCTTTAAGTTGATGTGTCCCAACTATGCCTTTTTATTTGTGCCTAAACTATTGGCATATATTACATCCAATTAATTTAGACAATAATTGTATGTTGACCTAATTAAATTATTATGCTGTTTAACTTTCACTTACCTATATATGGAAAATATAGTAAGGAAAAGTATTGCGATCGTGAAAATTTTCGAATTTCAGTTTTTAACGGAATTACACGTTTAAGGGTCCCTCAAGTCCAAAGTCCCGCAAAAAGATCTGTGTGTGTGTCCAAGCGTGGTAAGTCTTGCACGAAAGTTAACGGCGTATGAAACTAAAATTTTATATTTAAGATAACTATATGCCCCAAATGTTACAGCAACTTTTTCATCAAAATCGGCTTACCAGAAGAGCAACTTTATACCTTGCATTTTGCACCTATTTACGATTTTCTCAAAAACAGCCGTAACGATTTTGATTAAACACTTTATATCGATGTAGAATTAGACGGACTTTAATATAATGTAGATTTTATTCTGATTAAAATAGTCTGACAGGGCTAAAATGCTGAATTTTCAAAATTTCTTGCTCTAAAGTACCAATAATTTAGTCGATTTTATAAAATTAACCATATCATCTGATTAGTATTGCTAAAAAACAGGTAAATATATAAGTTGAAGGAATGCGATATCCAACTAATATAATATATATATATATATATATATATATATATATATATATATATATATATATATATATATATATATTTTTTTTTTTTTTTTTTTTAATTATTCTGTAATCAAATACTGCAAACATATTTTACGAGTTAATGGAGAGTGATAAAAAGCTTATAAAACTAACTGATTGTCGTAGATAATAATCTAAGAGATTATTTAAAAACACATGTATCTATTGAAATTCAATGTTATTAATTCTTCAAAAATGTATTTTTATCTCTAACTGTTTTTTAAAATCCTTAAGAACAATATCAATTAATTTTAACAATAAAGGTAAGTGAAACTCGTGTGTTGCGCGCACCTGATTTTTTATTTTAGCCTCTCAACAAAATATTTTAAATAATTATTAAAATATGGATAGTACAAAAACTAGTTAAAATATTTCATAAGTCCGATTCTTACTTGTAACTCAGGCGATAATCCTCTCTCTCAGCCTTGATCTCAAACCCCGTCTGCATAGAATAATTTTTTAAAGATAAGGTAGGTAATACAGAAAAAGAAAGAAGAAGAGAATAGTATCAACCATAATGGTTAATAATGTAATAATTGCTATGGAAAAATAATGGCAACTTTAAACAAACAATAAAAAAAAAAAGAATCATTTTAGCGAATAATGGATTATCATTTAAACAACTTATTATTTTTTTTAATATTAAATGTTAAATTAACACATTTCAGAATTCCTTTTCCTTAAATAAAAAACAGGCTTCATGATTTAAAAATTTATAACCACGAAATCCTCTCCACAGAAAATTTTATAATTATTTTATACTGATTATTGTAATAGTCAGGAGGTTTTAAAGCTTGATTAAACTGTTCAGTACTTTATGTAATAAGTAACATAAAAATTCTAACAAAAATACGATCATTATAAGCGGATGCTAAATTTTATTAACTTTTAAACATTTACTTACGTTATATGATACTAATCATGCTTTTAAGAAACTATATAAAAGAAAATTCTACTTGTTTTAAACATTTTGAATCACTAGCGAAACTTCTGAAGGTATTTATGAGGGCTTATAGCTAGGTGGGAGTGAGGGAACATTGAATAGAATGCAATTAATAACTGCCCCATTCAAAGCGAAAAGCTATTTAAGTTAGTAAATAGGCCGTGAGCCCAAGGGAGCAAGGTTCGGGCTAAAGTCTGCTTTTTTTCTATTGTTTTCGAAAAAGAAAATTAATTTTGCGATGGATAAACAAAATCAAATTAAAAGATCGTGTTACGGGAGAGAAAGAGAGGGTCAAATAAATGAATTTCCGAAAATACTACTACAAAAATGTAAGTCATTTAATTGAAATAAAATATATCTGCAGAATATAATGAATGATGAATAGGTTTGTTCAGACAAGAAAAAAAAAAAAAAAAAAAAAAAAAAAAAAAAAAAATATATATATATATATATATATATATATAAACAAATAAAACAAGAATACTTTGATTAAAACGTAGTATTGATTTCCGTGACTTCTTATTCCATATTTTTAGTTAATTTGACATGAAAAGAGCCTTGAATATTTCTATTGCTTTAATGAATAACAGACTGACAGTCTAAATATTATTGTTTTAATTACATAAACTGCTGCAGTTTCGGTAAAATGTTCTTATAGTATTACAATATGTATATAATAGTTATGTTGGCAATTATCTTATAAGTACAATTGAGACAGTTGATTTCCAAAAGGTACTAAAAGACTTTTTCTTCGAAATTGATATTTTGACATATTTGTTTTCTAATGGTTTAGTTTTATCTAGATCCGTCATCAGGTTTCATCTAAAAAAACATAAAAATCCTTTAAAACGTATTTAAATTTGCAGTTTGTTTCACGCCATTTATCTTTTGTCACATTTATCTGTTGTACAGTAATTGAAAGTACAGTTGTAAATTTCAATAAATGATGTTAAAAAAAAAAAACTTTGCATTTCTGTCAAGTTGTTTCCTTTTATCATACCCCACTCATCACTGTAGAACAAATACGATACCTTCGACTTCATCTAGACAAACGTCTTACATGGAATCCTCATACAAGACTTAATCGACAAGAAACTGCTCGTAGATATCGACTATTAAAACACTTACTTGACAAACGATCAAAACTCCCTCTTCACTTCAAAAAACTCATTTACACAGCCATTATTAGACATACCTGGACTTATGGCATAGAGCTTTGGGGCTCCACTAAACCATCGAATTCCTCCCGCATCCAATCCTTGCAATCCAATATCCTTCGACAAATCCTAGACGCTCCGTACTTTGTTACCAACAAACTCATCCATAGAGACCTGAATATCCCACTCGTTGCAGAAATTGCCCCAAAAAGATACACTTCCTTTCATTCCAAATTATATGCTCATACAAATCCGCTCGTCCGTAACCTCTCATCCCCGTCTATTCCCGATAATCCTCCAAGGCGTCTGAAAAGACGGTGGCCTCGAGACCTGCTTCCCAAATAAACTCTGAAGTGCTACCACTGGGTGGATTCTTCTCAAGACTTTTTCAAGCCAATGTTCTGTAAATAGCTCATTTACTTGTTGTACGGTGTACATTTGTAAATATCAATAAAGAATTTAAAAAAAATAAAATAAATAAAATAATTGCATTTTATTCCAAAAGGTATTAAATCCCCATTTCATCTCATTCCAAAAAGTACTAAAAACATTTCCTCCCAAAACGTACTATATTCTCTCTAAAATGATAACCTTTCCTTTCATTTCATTCCAAAAGGTACTATATTCCTACTATACAGCAGAAGCACCTAACCCCTTAATATATAACCAATAATTTATTGTTTTCTTCATTTTTAATATCTTATTTAGCACGTCTTGAATCACCGCTATTATTTTTATGGATGGTTTTAACGTAATAATCAGTTTTTAGGCTATTTTAAACAACTTAATTGCGTCGCTTCGGTTCTTATATGTTGTTAATTAAGTATATTTTTTTAATAGTATTTCTTCTTGCAGCAACATAAATTTAGTTTAAAAATTCAGTAACTCACATTTTAATAGAATAATCGTATTTCATCCAGCAAATAGATAGAATTAGTATTTCACGAACTTGCTAAATAGGAGAGGAAAAACCGCGCCTGATCTCACTTAATAGTAGATTGATTTGATTTTTTAATGTAAAATAAAAGCTCAAAAGTTATTTATTTATCTGTCTCTATATCTAAATATTGTTTACAAGTAGTTAATAATATAGATACATATTCTAAATTCATTTTTCGAATGTAATTTTATTTGTTTTCCAGCATTAAAAGAGTAATACAAATGTATAATATACTTTTAGAAAGCTAAAATATTTAGGATAGATATTATTTTATACACAACCATGTAATAGTAAAATGAGAGTGATGGAAAGCCGATAAAACTAACCGATTGTCGCAGACAATATTTTTATAGATTATTTAATAAAACACACGTTTCCGTTGAAACTCATTGTAATTAATTCCTTAACAATTTACTTTCATCTCTAACTGTAATTAAAAATTCTTGAATTGATATTAAAAACGGAGGTAAGTGAAAGTCGTGTGTTACGCGCAATAGATTTTTTTAAATACAATTAGAAATAAAAATAATTTGTTAAAAAATAAATCACCTTGATTTTCAATAGAAACATGTATTTTATGAAATAATATTTATATTATTTATTAATAAATCAGTATTTATGTAGAATATCAGTCCAATAAAAGTCCGAATCATCTCAACTACAGCGGGATTTTTAAAATTCAATGATTATAATTATGGAAAAAATTAAACTATAAATTTTGAGCCATTTATTAACTTTTCTTGTTTAATCACAATGGTAAATACAGAAAATAATATACCAAAATGGAATGTAATCAACAAAAAACAAACAAAAAATACATAGATTGTCTGATATAGATTTATTTGATCTTAAATAGCAATTAATTAGATTTGAGTACGTGAAACGTTGATCAGATGACAGTAAAGTTGGTGCATAATCTTAAAAAAATGAAAATGGTTGGCCATAATCAAGAGTTGTTTTAGAAAACATTGACATAATGAGAAATATTGTTTAAATTATTCAGTATACACATGCTCCAACGCGCTTGAAAACCTACATATCTATAGAATATTTGTATTTTATATTCCCACTAGTAGCGAATCGTGTACCCGTCAGAGATTTCGTACACATTGTTTTAAACCGCTATGTTAAAATGAAAAGTCTACAACCTATCAATCATTTCAGTTTCGACGAATTACAAAAAAAGTTTCTAGGAGCTGTAAAAAAAAAAGGCCTAAATGTTTTATAGTTCTGGTTTAAAAAAAAATGAACATGTTTTCTTCTAAATATATACTTTTTGCCTGCGTGTATTTTTGAGTAATTAGATGAAAAACAAAGTAACATAAAAAAAAGTTCTTTACGTTAGTCATCGTAATGAATTATACATTAATAGATGTTTCCGTAGAGTTGAACATTTATCGATACATTACACCATACATTATTTTGTTGAAGATATTATAAGAAAAAAAATATCTATTTCAATGCTGGCCACTTCGAAAGTTTATCTACACGTCGCATAATGGTGCAAGTGCGGAAAAAATTCGATTTTTCGAAATTCTTGATTTTGATCATCTGGCTGGTGTTTCTGTTGTACATTAGCCATTGCATCTAGATATAGTACAAACTTAATCCAGACTAATGTTTAGCCCCATTTATTGAGGCTTAAAGTCAAGATAGTGAGAGTTTACTAGTAGTTAACTTTCAAAGTTTACTATATAACTGGAAAAAATAGTGAAATAATTCTAATGTTTTATTCCAGTTCTAGAATGTTTAAATATGCCACACATAAGAGGAATCGGTCAAAAAAATATTTTTGATCACGTAACCAAACAAAGTTAGGAATTACCGTTTTGAAAATTTAGTGAAAAAAAAAGAAAGCTCTGACTTCCTCCTGAATGGGGAAGGTATTTTCTCAAAATAGACGTGTTAAAATAAAGACTAGAACAAAAATCATCTGCCTATCCGATCATAACACCGCAAAGAAAAGGAAGGATTAGAGTATCTCTTTGTTTGTTGCACTATTTTGGCTCAGAGAATACATGTGCCCACGTAATAACACTTTTAATTCCAGTTCAGTCTAGTTGCTGACGTTGTCTAGCCATGAGCTCTATCAAAATTAAATACCGCGTTATGTGTGAGTTCTTGTAGGATGGTACAAACTTCGACGAAATCACCCTGAACATGACAAGGAAAACTTTTTTACAATGGTGACAGCTCTATGTAAGAGTTTTTTGCCTCACTTTAATAAAAAAACAAACAAGGTAAGTCGGGACTTGTTGTCTGAACGGCGAGGTTCAGAAAAATATTTAGCGGGTGAATGGAAAATGAATATGTTTTCCACATACCAGGCGACAAATCCAGCTACTGGAGACTTCAGATCGTTTTATCACGAACATGAGACGAAAACCATAAGAAAAAAAATCTGTAAATCAGTGATACAGTTTAACAACTGTTCTTTTTTAACACTAGTATATGCCTGTTAATTGCATATTTTTTACAAAAGTCCAAGAAAGACTCTAACGGTTTTAATTACACTTGATGTATGGATGTAAATATAAATCGGCTTTAATATCATATTGGTTTTATTCTAGTTGAAATAGTTAGAAAGGGCTTACGTTTTTTTTCAACAAAGTGTACTTTTCTTGATTAAAAATACAATCCATCTTATTAGTATTAGAAAAAAAAAGAAGAACAAATATATACAAAATGAAAGAATTAAAAAAAAAACAACTAAAAGAGAAATGAGCAAAAATAGTTTTTTTTTCCAATTTTTTTATCCTTCATACAAAGTTGGATAATATGAAGGGTGATTAAAAGTGAATACCACTAAAAGATTGTTTTAGGTAGTAATTTGTATGGTTAATTATTTAATACAAAATAAATATTTTACCCAACTTGAAGTAAGATTTTAATCTGTTTTCAAAACTAACTTTTTTTAAAAGTTCATGAATTAATTTTAGCAATGGAGTTTAGTGAATATCGCATGTTGCGTGCACCAGATTTTCTAAAATGTTTGTGTCATTCAGAATAACTTTTGTTGAAAAATATAACAACATCACGGTTTAACTAAATCACCCAGCGTAACAGTCTTTACACGATTTTATCACTTTTTTGGTGCATTATTAAAACGGTTTATGTTAGTCTGGAATGATGACTGTCATTTTATAATTATATTAAAATCTCCGAAATATACTCTATTTTTTTAAAAATACAATAAAAATCTGAAGGCAGTTTGAAGTCATTATATATATATATATATATATATATATATATATATATATATATATATATATATATATATATATATATAATATATATATATATACATACATATATATACCACTTTTTAATTATTAAGACTTAATGGTAACCAATAAAAACAATTAAAATTTAAAATAATTATGAATATTACATATGTGTTTGATAAAAAATCTTGTCTCCTATTTTAGCACTTTCCGCTAGGTTTTTATATTTTCAATTAAAATGAGCATTGGCTCCCGTTTTAATTACAATTACAATATACCTAGATTTTAAAAATAATCCTTAATATCGGAAGCTAAATATTATTATTGAAATCGGTAAATATTTACAAGACATTTATCTCATTAAAAATAGAATTATTTGTGATATTTAAGCAAAAAGCAAACTTACTCTAAATAGCGATGAAGTAATAAGATCGTTAGGAGACTCGAGAGGAAATCCTCTTTAGGTAAGAAGCTTCTTCAGTATTTTTCTTTCTTAGACTCCATATCGATATCAGGGGGAAGATCACTCATTAGTAGAAATAATTAAATATTGTCATATATAATAAAAATTATTTATAGAAAAAAAAAATAAACAAACTAGAACTTAACACGTCTATTTAGCATTAAGTACTACTGTTACATCCTACTTAGTATATATTACATCATAAGTAGCTTTCATCAAGAGGGTTGCTGTAGAAACTCTACAACTTCCTACCTCCTACATACTTCCTCATCATCCAGCTTATCTTACTGACAGACCTATTAAAATTAATCACAATATTTACTATTCTTTTAGGCGATCTGCTAATGTTTTTTAAGGCACTACCCTAGGACCCATTCCTTACACAGTTCATACAGCTGATATCCCAACCAATCCTAACACTTCCTTCTCTACCAGTTCTGATGACACTTGAATATTACTGTCAGATAATGATGTAATTATGGCATCCCAATCACTTCAATCTCACATCAGAAACCTAGAACAATGCTATTAAAATTAGAGCAATGAAATAAACTCCAGCAAATCCCATCAAATAATCATTACTCTTTGTCGTAAGCATATGGATTCCTGACTAGGGAGTGCAATCCGGCGTAATTTTTAATCCGGATGAATCAACAAAATCAGATTGATTTTCGCCTTTCGGTTCAAAATGAACTATTAGTGAGTTATTCGAGTATAATAATACTTATAATCGGATGTTTATAAAATAAAAGTTATGTTAGGATTACACTTGGAGCTAAACATTTAAATTCAGTAGTTTAGGTAAATAGTAAAATTAAAACAGTCGGCTTTTGATGATTATTTATTTAAAATGAAGCTGACAAGTGTAGAAAATGGAAGAGCCTTTTTGGCCGCAGGCTTTGTTTCAAACTCCAAGTCTACTAGCAGGTGACGCGATTAACACTATATTTTTCAACTATACTTTTTTCAAAATCAAAAGTGTTTTTGATAATATATATTAAAGTAATTAGTACTTATATACTATTTGAAAAACAAATATTGTCAGTAGAAAAATTTTTAAGTTATACTTATAATACAAGCTCATAATTGTAATAATTATGCCATTAATTAGACAGATTCGTCAAACGATGATGGTGTCTATAATTAATATAAGACTTGTTTGTTGCCATTTTCAAATGATTTACTATTAATGTAATCACAATTCCCATCTCAGTTAATTACTCGAGGTTAATTATATCAGATTTTATAAAGAAACTTAATAAATTAATTAAACTATCTGTGAAAGTGAAATTTAGGAAGACATGAGCAGTGACGTAGCTCAGTCTTTACTGATTTTCATAGATTTGTACGCTATAGCTCGCGTAAATTCAAGAAAATCATATCTGTTTACTTACATACAAGCAATGACAAAACAAAAACACATTTATTGTCTCACGCGAAGCGATGCAATTTTGCGTCGAACGACTCACCACTTAACATTCATACCAAATGTAACTTATTTAAAGTATCTACTTATTAAACTGCGCTATTTTTGACCATAAATCGGAATAATCGGATCCGGTTACCAGATCCGGTAGATTAGTACGGGATCCGGTGAACGTTTATTGATGCCGGATCCGCCGGATTACCGGATCCGTTTTCCCGGTTCGCAATCCCTATTCCTGACCGACATAGTCCTATCATATCCGATAACAAGAAATCCACCTTGACAAACGTGTTATTTGGAATCCTCATAGAAGGCTAAAACGACAAAAATCTGCACGACGTATTCGGCAATTAAAATCATTACTAGACAGACGCTTTAACCTTCCACTTAATAGTTTATGTTGTAGTCAAAAGGCTCCTTTACATGAACATCATAAGGTCTATTAACGAAGAGTTCTACTAAACTATTGAATTCTTATTTTATCTGATCCTTACAATCCAAAATCCTTAATAAATTCCTAATGGCTCCCTACTTTATTACGAATTAACTCATCCATAATTACTTTTATGTTCTATATGTTGCTGAAATGATCCGATCAACTTCTTTAATGCCAACTCTATTCTTACTCCCATTCAATAATTTTAAATGCTTGCTTCTTCCTCAATTCGTGATAATCCTCAAAGGCGTCTAAGCAGAAGATGGCCATGAGATCTCCAGATTGAGAACATTTTTTAAGTGCTGGTAATAGGTATTATCTCTACATGTGAATGGTGCATTTGTTCTATATTTACTATATGTCGTTATTTATACAATTGTGAATTTCAAAAGAATAAATTATTTACAAAAGTTATTTGTACGACATTCAGATTGAAGAGCGATCCGAATTGACAAAAATAATTTTATATTTAAAGTCAGCACATTATAATTTAAAGTTTTTCATTTTTGTAATAGTTTTGAAAATGCAAATACCTTGCCGGTGTCTTGCATACACTGAATAATACACAGCAATTTGCAGTCTAAACAGTGTTTTTTATATCTATGATGCTGAAATGAACTCTAGGAAGAATATAAAGTAGCTGAGTGGCTTAGTGGGTAGGTCACTGAATAGATGATACGAAACTGTCAGTGGCATGATAATTTTTTTAGTAAAATTAAGTTAATGATAATTTTATAGTAAAATATAATCGTTGTACTTCGTTACATTTCGTTTGAACCATAAATATTAATTAATCCCATTCTTATGTTAAGATTTCAACCAGAAAAAAATGAGTTGATCTGGTGTTGGAGGGACCCTTCTGGTGCCACCCAGCTTCTATCAAACAGTTAAAATCTCTCCTAAAATATTGTATTTTTATATATATTTATATTTTGTTATTTGTATATATAATATATATATATATATATATATAATATATATATATATATATATATATATATAATATATATATATATATATATATATATATATTGTTTGATCTGTTCTCGACTGTTGATAATTTAAGTTTGTGTTGTTCTTAGGTTTCAGTCAATGAATAAACAATTTTATCTATGCGACGTTTCGAGAATTTATTGTTCTCATAATCATGCCTTAACAGTGGAAAAAAAACAAAACAGAACATTAATATTATTATACAATAATTAATATATGATATTGTTAGATATATAAAAAAGAGTACATTGAACAATGAATATTAATACAGTAGGTACATAGATAATTTAAATTAGGATTTACATTAAAGATATTATTATAAAATTACTTACAATTTTGGATATCGGAAAGTAATTTATGTATAATAATATTAATGTTCTGTTTGTTTTGTTTTTTTTCCACTGTTAAGGCATGATTATGAGAACAATAAATTCTCGAACGTCGCATAGATACAATTGTTTATTCATTGACTGAAACCTAAGAACAACACAAACTTTATATATATATATATATATATATATATATATATATATATATATATATATATATATATATATATATATATATTAATATTGTATCTCAAACCTAACCGAAAACGGAAACATTTTTATTTATTTATTTATTTAACGTCACTTTATGCTACTATGGCTAATCGGACGATGCTACAGTGAGACATCGGACGGAAACATTAGTCGTGGAATGTATCACTGTTTTGATTATTAGATCGTGTCGATTATGATACTTTTGTCCAAAATTAAAGGAATTCCCAATGTCAAACTATTTCGGGTTTTATTTAGATCGAATGAACATATCACTACAGTGGCGGAGGTATATCAAAGCATCGCCCGATTAGAAAAATTAAACCCATATCATGGTGATATGGTATAATTAACTTAGAAGTGACGTTTGGCCATTTTTCTGGCACAATAATAATAATGTTTATTAATATAACATAACTTTTTTAATAACTTAATAATATTATTTTTTTCTATAAATACAATATAAAAAACTTTCTTGCTTTGGATTACTCCGTCAGCAGAGTTGTAAATATTATAAATTAAAATAAACAAAATGAAGAAATAATAGTAATATTACTCTTAAATACGTAAATAATTAAAAAGGAATCATATCGAACTACACCACATATCAAACTAATAAACGGATCAGTAAAGAAAACACCAATGATAAACGTTTTTTTTTTTTTTTTTAAACATTTTTTTGATATTTACAACTGTACATATAATATATACAACAAGTAAATGGGCTAATTGACACTAATGATAAACGTAAATATTAATAAACAAAATGAATTACTTATTTTAATATGGAAAGTAAAATTCTTCAACAAAATTACCTTATTTTTTTTTTAATTATTATTAAATTTTTTAACTAAAAAAGCTCTATAACGTAATGCATCTCTTCCTAAATATAAATTCAAAGTTCATTGCCTGAGCAGCTATTTACATTGGTATACCCTTATATAATTATTTATAAATGATAAACCACTATGTAGTAATTCTCTGCGATTTTGAGTTATTACAACATTCCAGAATAGGTGTGATATTTCTTTTCTTCCGAAAAAAGTCGTTTTCAAAATGCTACGTACTTTTAACCAAACTTGTCCTTTTTAACATTCCCTTCTCTCTTTCGATTAAACACATATTTCGCTGGTACTACGAATACCGAATTAAGAGTTTACTAATCTTAGTTTAGTAATAAATAGTATATAAGATAAAACTAAAATTTGCTCTTGAAAAATAACATCAATAACAGAAAGAGATACAATAAGTAGGAAACATTAAATTGTGTTTACTAAGTTTATTCCGTGACTGTAGTTCCTGATTGCCTCTAAGATCGCGTGTCCTTTATCATTGCAAAGTCAATTTGTTAGGGAACTTGGTAATATGACGGATATAAAGTAGCTTATTAATTTATACAACTGATCTATCATTTCAAACTTGGCTTCTCAGTTCAGAAATCGGCATACGTGCATTTTAAATAATTATTTCTTGTACTTATTTTGATAAGTATTCATGTACGGACTAATCTAAAGAAGTATTAGTGTACACGCCACTGGGGAAACATTTTATTAGTATAATTTACTGCTTTTACTTACCTAGATATGACGAAATAGTAAGAGAATGTAATGTTTTCATGAAAATTTTCAAGTTCAAGACTTTAACAGATATATACGTTTTAAAAACCCTGAGTCTAACTGACGAAATTTCGCAAAAAGGTCTGTGCACACACCCACGAAGTCTAGCAGAAAAACGATAAGCAGAACAAAACTAAAATTAGATCTTTGAGACAAGTATGCTGCTAAGATGTTACCGTAAAATTTACACTAAAATTTCCTGGCCGGAAGTAAGGAATTATAAGGACCATTTTACAATTTTTTTTTTAAAGCTGACGGTTTTGATGAATGATTATCCCTTGTTAGCATTGAAAAAAAATTGGGAATCATTTGAAGCAGAAAAAAAAAGGATAAATATTTGTTTACAAATAAAACACATGTAGCGAGGTAAGAATAGTAAAACGGATGTTGCAGAGTGAAAAAATATACTTACGTTATTGTGTATATATATATATATATATATATATATATATATATATATATATATATATATATATTTTTTTTTTTTTTTTTTTTTTTTTTTTTTATAAAAATTTCTTTTACTTTTTTTGTAACATTTAAAAGGTTATATATTGTTTTTCTTAAATCAAGGATGTATTTGAAAGCTGATTAATTCTTAATGATTCTTAAAAATTACGAGTAACAAAAAACATTCACTATTTTCCATAATACCATTAGTAAAGTTGTTACGTGAAAGAATCCATGTTTTCTGTAATATGTTTACCAGGGGAGGGGGAAGAGGCGAGTGTTACCTTTGGTGTAGTGGATACCATACCACATTTTTTCTCGTATTCAAGTCCTGCAGATGCCCATAAGAGTTCCTAAAGAAAGTAAAACATCCTTGTTATGCCGCCATCGGAGAAGACGGAAAACGTTGGTCCCAAGCCTGCGCTATGCCTGGTACTCGTAAGAGACCTCTATCTTAATTAAATTTGAATAGGGAAAATTATGGACTCTCACTGTATTAGCCAATTAGTGTAAAGTGACGTTTAATAAATAATCAAACAAGTATTTTAGGACGGCTCTTGTTACGAATATTAATTTATAAATCGGAGAGTGGTAAGGATGACTTTTTTTTCAAATTATCTATAAATTTTTAAGGCTAAATATATGCCAGATCTATTTTCGGAATTAAAAAAAATAATAATTTGACCGAAGGTTTTTGAGTTCTTGTCTAAGAAAAATACAAAGAGAATAAAAAGGGAGATCTTACGAAAAAATATAAAATGAAAATAAAGACCTGAAAGAGACATGGAAAAGTGAAATTTAAAACTTGTCGAAAATTTGGTCAACATTAACAATTTCACCCCGGCGTGACCCACCGATGGGTCACACTTGACTGTTCCGTTGTGCTGTGTCATCCACTAGTGGGTGGGTCAGGCTTAACTATCCGTGGGGCGACGGGCATCACGTGTTTGTCATTTCTTTTATACAGAAGTCGTTATATACAGAATAAATATGGTAAGTTGTATTCGCTATTGTAGAAAAGGAGCATAAGAAAAAAACCAATTTTATGAATTACCAGACTGAGGAATGAACAGCTAAAGATCAGAATAATTGAGCAGTTCCTTGGAAAAAAAAATAAAAACTACAAGATATGATTGTGAATTCTCACTAGGTTAATAGTAAGAGAAAAAAAATATATGCAAAAGGAAATATTTTTCTTTTTAATAAGAAATCGATAATTTATAAAGAAATTAATATCATGTATTGTTTCTTGAAGTCAATAACCCTTCACCTATAACTAGAACAGAATATACATAAATTAAAAACAAATGTAAACTGTAACTTGTTTTGCGTGATCCGAATTTGCTAATATATCTCATATTGCGTTTAATTTCGATTCAACCTTCATTAGCATGGGAATTCCAAAACACCCTGGCTCTTATTCACGTAATGTTAGGAAATTATCGCGTGGTATCGAGAATATAATTGTTTAGAAGGTGTCGTTGCCTGAATAATGTAAATGAAAATTGAGGACACAAAAGGGAAGTGTATTCTTCTACACCTGCTAAGATATTTGGTATATGTATGTGTCTTAAATCTTATATATAAACTATTAGCTAATGATTTATTTTTACTTTCACATACTATATATATATAGAAAGGGGAAGTATTGCGATCGTGAAAATTTTCGAATTCCAGTTTTTATTGGAAATACACGTTTTAGGATCCCCTGAGTCCAAATAACCAAGTCCCGCAAAAAGGTCTGTGTGTGTGTGTGTGTGTGTGTGTGTATGTGTGTGGTAACTCCCGGGCGGAAACGGTGAGGCCTATAAAACTGAAATTTCATATTTAAGACAACTATACGCCCGAGACGTGACAAAACATTTTTTATCAAAATGAGTTTACCAGTAGAGACACTTTATACTATGCATTTGCACCTTTTTTCGATTTTCTCGAAAATGGTTTTGTTTCTCGAAAATTCGACGATTTTGATTAAACTCGCTATATCGATGTAAAATTTACTGGGCCTTGATATCATGTAGGTTTTATTCTGATTGAAATTGCCCGACAGGGCTTAAATCCCGATATTTTACATTTTCTTTCTTGTAAAGTACCTTTGATTTTATGGATTCTATAAAAATAACTTTATTATCTGGTTACCACTGATGGAAAACAGGTAAATATATAAATTGAATGAATTCGATACCCAAATAAAAGAAAAAACTGAAAAAATATATTTTATAATGCAATTTTTTGTTTTTGAATATCAGAACAGTAATATACACGTATAATAGGGGTACTCACTACGTTTGCTCGAGTTTCTACAGTTATTTCCTGTAAAAAATATGATGGGTTTAGCACAATAGCACAAATAGCATGCTATAGCAAACGTATGAGTACCCCTAATATACCGTTGGAATACTAAAGCTTTTAGAATAAATATTATCTAATGTACAAACTTGTAAAAGTTAATAAAGAGTGATGAAAAGCCGATAAAACTGATTATTTTAGATAATAATATAATAGATTTTTTAATAAAACACGTTTCTATATAAATTGAATTTAATTAATTTTTAATAGTTTCACGTATTTTTATCTCTAAATTTTGATATTTCCGTCATTGATTTTAAAAATGGAGGTATGTGAAAGTCGTGTGTTGCCGGCACCAGATTTTTTTAATTGAAAATAAATGTATTCATCCAAAATAAAACAATATGCCACTTTTTTAGGTAAAAAAGATTAAAGTTATAATGAATTATTTATTCTATATGTAAAACTCTGGTGGGCGCAACACACGACTTTCACTAACGTCTTAAATTATAATTTTAAGAGATAAAAATAAATTGTTTAAGTATTAATTATATTATATTTTAATATAAACATAATAGATTATTTAATAACAAATGTGTTTTATTAAATAATCTATTATATTTTTACCAACAACAATCAGTTAGTTTCATCGGCTTTTTATCACTCTCCATTAATTATTACAATTCCGTGTCATTGACAATATTTTTTTTTTAATTTTTAGCTATCCAACGGTATATCACACAAGTAGGTTAGTATTCTTATGCTCAAAAGCAAAAATTGCATTTGATCATAACAAGATATTTTTTCAGTTTTCTTCTCTAGTTGGATATCGAATTCCTTCAACTTATATATTTACCTGTTTTTGTTAATGGTAACTAGATGATATGGATATATTTTTAGAATTTATAAAATTAAAGGTACTTAAGAGGAAAAACATTTAAAATATCGGTATTATAGCCCTGTCAGACTATTTGAATAAGAATGAAACCTACATGATATTAAAGCCCATTAAATGTTTCATTGATATATCGAGTCTAATCAAAATCGTTGGCGCCGTTTTCGAGAAAATCGTAAGAAGGTGCAAAATGCATGGTATAAATATATAAAATAAAAATTAATTACATTGGCTACATTCATACCTATTACAGATATTTACATACTGCCTCTGAGAACTTAGAATCAATTCTTGACGCCCATTAGTGTCCCGTTTGGATGTCGAGGCATATTGCCAGGAGATGGCATTGCCTCTTATTCAGCTGCGTCACTGGTATTATAAGCCAATGGAAACTGTTGTAAACAGGAACACTGAGGGTGCTAGATCCACATAGTCTCAGGACATAGGTGGAGATGGACTGACCATTAACAGCACTCCAATTAAATGGATACAAGAGATCCCTTGGCCACCTCACTAGGGATGGGCATAATCGAATGATCGTCATAATCGAGTGATCGGACTTTGATGATTTAAATAATCGAATGGTTCTATAATCGAATGATCGAATGATTAATATAGATTCTGAAAGAAAACATGTTGCTCAGCTGGTTAGCCTAGGTCGAAATATGCATAACATTTATGTGATGAAAATAAAAAGAAAAGGTCATTCGATTATCCTAACCCCTTATAATCTCTCGATTATTGCTAAAAAATTCATTTCGGATGATCATTCCTTTCTCCAAAACGATTAATCTGATAATCGTTTAATTCGAATGATTGAAATAATCGAATGATCTGATCATGCCCATCATTTGATTATGCCCACCCCTACACCTCACCTCCAAAGATGGTAATAGCGTTAATAAATGGTAATAAACTGAGTTTCCATTCTCCCACCATGCGCCCTGATGATGACCCACAAAGGGGTCGAAACGTTGGCAAACAATAAAATAGTTGAAACTATTTAGTTGTTTCATTTAATGACCGCCACCCGGACTAATTCCTTCCAGCAAAAAAAAAAATTGTTTCGTCACATTAAATGATATATTTTTATGAAAATATCCATGTGCCTAGCCTCTCACAGTTGTGCAGAAAATTAGCTATTAATGGCTTTCTTCAGTTCTTGATACAACATAAGGGAACTCAGTGAGTTGTTGGTTCAAAACATAAATTCATTTTTTTCGTGTTTGAAATAAATCGTGACCCATTACATATTTTTAAAGAAGTATCAAATAGTAAATTTATAACGTGAAATTTCATGCCAGATGGGCATAAATTTTTAATGATTTGCATAAAAAACGTATCTCACTCTCCAAATTTGAGTTTATCATTTCAACATAACTAGACATAAACATCGAAAATCAATTTGTCGGCATTCATCTGGGAATATTGGGTCAACAATAAAATGGTACTTAATTCTTTTAAAAATATTTTATAAACGTTTTATTTTAAGTATAGGTTTCCGGGCATTTTCTTATCTTCAGGAGTCATTTCTTCAACATTATATAGTCGGATTTTCGATAAATGTCCTCTAAAAAATCTACCGTTTTTTTTAAAATAATATCATTATAATGTTTATGTGGAGGATGGTTATAACCTTATGAAGAAATGATTTTATAGTGAACAATTATCAGAAATCCTACAATACAATGTTGAAGAAATAAGTTCTCAAGATGGGGGAAAGCCTCAAACAAATATTTGAAAAATGAATTTTAGGAAGAATTAAGAACCACTTTAATTTTGAAAAATTCACTGATCAGTTTTAAAGAGTGGTAGCTGTGTGATAAGGCACTGAATATTGATCTTCGTATCGTAAGTTTTAACCTTGCTTAGGAAAGATAATCATTAAGTTTGTTATTTCAGTTGTAAGGGTCTCTCTGGTGACCTTTTTTGGGACCTGCCAAGTCTGGAGAAAGTGGGTAACGAAGATTAGAAAGAGAACGCACAACCAAATCATCTTTTTGCTTAACCATTGGCCTAGATACGGTACTATACGGTACTCTGCTGAGACCAATAACCCTTTGTGCCGTAGCACAAAAAAAAGCATAAAAAAAAAAAAAAATCTGTATTGGACTTACTGGACTTGGGGTTACCCAAGCCTTTTATTCATAAAGTTTTGGCGTGAGTTTAATGACCTTTAGAAAATATATTCACCGATTTAGGTGGAGAGAGGGAACATCCATTTCAAACCTTATTCCACCAAGTTCAATATATTTCTATATATGAGGAATATATTTCATTTAGGCAGAGATCACATGGCCCAACAAATAGAGCCATAAAGAATATGGCCATAAGCTATAAACATCAGCCCGAGTGTAAGCGATAAATCAGGGAACGTAGTTTAAATCCTGGAACAGTTCCAAGCCGTGACGGGGAGCTTTGGAACGGCTGGTTACTGGTGGCAGTGACAAGTAACGTCCCTTGATATCCTTCCAACAGTGAGAAGATATTACTGCTTAGCTGATTTTCTAGGCATAAAGTAACGGCAAAGTATACTTTTTGCAGGTGATAATAATTACAAGATACAAAAAATTTGCTCTTTTGAGCTTGACTGAGCTAATTAATTTATTTACTTTTAAGTTAATTTTTAAAATTTGGTTTTGATCACGACTATTGTAAACTACTGATAAGGAAACAATCAACCCAACCTAAAAAGCTTAAGAGGTGAGTCATGGATCTGTGGCTAGCTCTAGTCTTTCACGCCAAAGGTTGTGAGTTCGAATCTCAGCCCCAGCAGGAATTTTTCAACCATGTAATAAAATGGGGATTAACTCACAGCCTCCTCCCTATGAGACACCTGTCAGCTAACTGGTGGATAAAAAAAAAAAAAAAAAAAAAAAAAAAAAAAGAAAGGTTCAGGATGTGTGACCCTCCCTTATAAAATACCATTAAGAATCGCGGTATGGAATCACAGGAAAACGTACCGCGCGGACAAGGGTTTCCAAGGACTGTCGCGCGAAACGGGAAAAAAAAAAATTGAGTATATTGAGGCTTCATGTCTCAAGATAGATCTCAGAGGTTAATAGATATCATTTTTGTTATTAAAGATAGAGAAAAAATATACCATTTTCTGAAACTAGAGCATCCCAATAAACAACAAAACAAAAAAAAAAGAATATTATGATATGATGGATATAGGAGATTTATACGTCCACTATAAATTTCCTTTGAAAGATATGGATGGCATGTAAAGTTTTTTATTTCGAATTTAGATCAATAAAAATAATTTAGAAAAAATATATATATTTTCAATAATTAAACAAGAATAAAAATTAAGCCTCTCTTAATTTCTTTTTCATAATATGTCGAACTGTAAGATCAAAAATATTTAGAAAAATCAAAAAATCCATCCATCCGTCAAGTGGATAATTATGAACAAAGTGGTTTTGATTCATTTATTAGTCATCATCACCTGTTGGCACGACAGGCCGTGAAGATCCTTGCCCACGCGTTACGGTTTCTTAAAATTCCATACTGCTATTCTGAATGATATTTTATAGCGTAGGGTTTATTCATATTTTTGTGAGTGGCCACCAGTTATCTGACGGGTCTCACTTCTCCGGGGTAGGCTTTGAGTAAATCCCCCTTTAAATTACCTCCTTGTAAAAGTTCTCCCGGGACTGAGATTAAATCTCACAACATTTGGTGCGGTAGACTAGCGTGCCAGCCGTATAATTACGTATACGTTTATACTTTATTTATTCATAGATGTTTTTACAGAAAAATGAGATTTTTTTATCTGCTTATGCAATAAGCAAGAAAGGCAGGAAAATGATATATGAAGATAAGAAATAGATCTTTTAAAAAATATATACTTAAATTACATACATTATTATATAATATATATTAACTAATAAATAAAACATTGTTTGATTACTTTGTTTAATATAATTATGTTCTTTTTTCATATTGTAGAAAAAGCACTACGGTACATAATTAAATAATTATAAATGACACCGTTATATGATCATCAAGTGCATTATAATTAGAAACTATTTT
Source organism: Piezodorus guildinii (assembly GCA_023052935.1). NCBI lineage: Eukaryota > Metazoa > Arthropoda > Insecta > Hemiptera > Pentatomidae > Piezodorus > Piezodorus guildinii. The sequence continues at coordinate 137,318,467 of CM041293.1, read as the reverse complement.
TTTATTTATTCACTGTATGCAAAAGTAGTTTTACCAAATTTTTATTTTCTACAGCTACTATAAACTACTCGTTCCAAATTACTGTACATTTGCTAAACGTTTTTTTTTTTTTTTTTTTTTTTTTTTTTTTTTTTTTTTTTTTTTTTTTTCTTATCCTCCAACTTTATTTACAAAATAAATACAAAAAACATTGTGTGTATATACAGCAGCAATGGTATATACAGTCCATGGCTCAGGCCTCGTATTGCCCGTTGGCATTGCTAAACGCCCTTTCAGAAAAAAAATTATTTGGCATCAATATATTCGAGATAAAGAACGAAATTACGCTTTTACGAACAATATCAATATTCTATTATACAATCACCTTCTATGAGAGAAACAATAATAATGTTATGAATGTATTATTCGGAATAATCTCTTCTTTTTATTTATATATTTATTTAGCATAACATATATAAACTATGATAATAAAACTGTTACGTTTCGAGGTACTTCTTATGCCTCATCTTCAGATCTTTAAAAATCACCTAAAATACTATTCAGTAAATATTATAATCAACCATACAAACAATAACAAACATTACTCATAATTTAGAATTCATTTATCACTTAAAATATTTACAATCTGCTTATAAAAAATTTTATTAAAATTCTACTTACATTTATTTCCATATTATATCCTAATATAGGTCATTTAATAATGTAATATTATTCATATTTAGTCCCTATATATGAATATATCTGTCAGTCTGTTAAAATAATCATATAATAATTGATATAAAATAATAATGTTAATAAACATTGATTTTTGAGAGAATTCCATCACGAACATAACGAAATGAATTTGACTATAAATCAGAACAAAAGCCATATTTATCGTATAAATACTGCCCCCAGTTTCAGATTTAAAATGAAATTAGCCTTTTCCTGGGAAAGAGGAATTCATACTGCCAACATTTTTTTAAAAACGTGTTTTTATTACTCCTTCAATTTAATATGAAATGTGTGAATGTTGATTCCTAATATGTCAAATCTGACAGTTTTCTAATTTTTTTTTCCTAAACTTTATTGAATCGAGTTAATTATCGAGCTTGTATTTCTGCACAACTGGTTTTTAACATGATTGTGAGTTAATTCCATTCCTCGGTGAAGCTTTTTACCTTACAAAAAAAAAAATCGCTCTTTACTGGCGATCTGTGTTTACCTGTCCACTAGTGATAGAAAATCGATATCAATTTTTGTAAATATTATCGATACCGGTGTAATATCGGCACAAATAAATCGATATCTATAGTGTTTTTTCAGTATTTAATTTAATTAAAATTAGTTGAAACGAAATGAGTAAATATATGGTTGATAAACTATATCTTAGAGCTTACGTATCACTAAATATAAAGTTAAATATAATGAATATCTTAATTCTCTTGATACTAAAATAGTGATATTTGTTAATATGATTAAAACATTACTTCGCAAAACATATTTAAACATAAGAAGTAAAACCACGATGATCTTATTGTTAATAAGAAATTAGCATAGAAATATGACATTTGAAAATTAAATTAATTTTAATAACATGTATTTCAATTAAGTACAGTGTATATTTAATTACCAATTAAAACAAATGTTTTTTGTTTACTTCAGAGAGAAAACTAAGGTTATGTTCCACGTTTATCAGAGTTACACACATTTATTAGTGTTACACATACATTCCAAAACATGTTTCAAATAATGATTACTTTTGAACAAATAGAACTCAGTGTAGGAGGTTATGTATGTTTAATAATTAACCTTTAATAACTAAACATATCTTCTTATTTTTAAATCTCTTTTTTTAAATATCTTCATTATTTCATTAAATTAAATATATGAAATAAAGGGAGGAGATCTCCTGCTTTGAGTCGAAAATCCTGTAGTACTTGCGAATTTAAATTTAAAGGAAGAAAATAAATTTAAAAAAATTAGGTGTAAGCGATATAGGGATAATAAGAAAATTATACAATAGCCTAATCAACAAATTTCTACATTTCAGTAACAAATTAACAATAACGACTGAGGTGAAAAAGAAAATGTTCTTATAGAAAAAAAAAAGTGGTATAAAACATCCATTTTAATTTTTCATAGATGGATCAATTTTCTAAAACATAAAATAATTCAAATTATAATGCCGAAATTCAAGGTGAAGAGAAAAGTAAGGGTCGTTAGTATCAACACACGCAAAAAAAGTCAACGACAAAGACCAACAAAGAGCGACTAATTTAATTCTTTCATAGATTAATCTTTTGAAACAACTGTAAATCATATTTCTAAACGTCTTTCTAAGATGTAAACGACAGGTTCTTAAAAAATGTGCTATGTGAACCCTCAACTCATAGAGCATACATTCTCATTCAGATGATGATGACACAATTCAAGATTTTATATCTCTAGAAGGCGATGATGTTTTACCGTTAAATGAAACAATAATAACAAAATATGCATTCTCAAAATAATCTAACTTTACAAACGTACTCTTCCCTTTGACAAAATTCCAGTGCAAATCAAGAATTTTAAAAAGTTTTCACGTCTTTCGGCAGTCCCCATGACTGCCTGATTTTTTATTTATTTTTTTGCGAGATATTGGTTATCTTAAAAACATTAAAAATCTAATGGAGATTGAACACGTTTCTATAGGAGTCTAGAATGGAGACATAGATACGAAACGCACCATGTTTAATTATATATTTTAGAATTATCTTAGTATCTTAGCTTATACATATCGGATGAAGATTATTGTGATTTGAATTTATAGTTTTTAAGTTATTCGAAAACCAACTTTGTGAACAGTTGTAACAAAGTTACAGGGAATATTTAACCTGAAAAAAAATTGTAACAAAGTTACAGGGAATATTCACCCCGAAAAAAAAATGTAACAAAGTTACAGGGAATATTTACCCTTTCCTATTACCCATTTAGACAGTGAGGAGGGAGGAGATCATCCGGGAAAATTTTTTAACATTTGTTGAGATACTGAGATGACTAGAAATATGAGTGAAATGGTACTTTCATTTATGGGTATATATTCAATAAATAGATAGATAATTCCTTTATTTTCCTTTAAACTTTATTATATATAAACAACAATCAACAGTCAAAAGTTTCGGACGCCTTCCCTTAACCTACTTTTAACTTGTTTGGACTTGCGCCTTACACGTTCATCGTTCAGCAAAAAAGCATCACACACAAAAACGCCAACAATTTCGAGAAAAAAAAAAAAAAACACATGACTTACACTTAACTCCGTTGTTAAAATAAATTCAAAAATTTTTGTAAGTACATATAAAGATACAAATAAATTTTTAAAGAATTGATTATTTTGAATTTCAATAGAAACATATGTTTTATTAAATAATCCATTATATTTTTATTTACAACAATTAGTTAGTTTGGTCGAATTTTCATCACTCTCCGTTAACCTTTAACTCTGTCTGTTAGATAATATATTTTCTAAAGTCTGTAGCTATCCATTTATATTATACATCTATATTACTATTCTTGTGTTAAAAAACACACAAATTGCATTTAAAAATGTGTTTGCACTTTTCTTTTTTTGTAGTTTATCAAATTCGCTCAACATGCATATTTACTCGTTATTTATCAATCCTAATAAGACGATGTTCCAAGTTTTTGGTTGTCGAAGTTACAAAATTAAAAGTCCTTTAGAGCAAGAAAATTTAAAATATCTGCATTTAAGCTCTGTCAGACTATTTAAATCATAATGAAACCTACATCATATTAAAGCCCATCAAATTTTTCATCGATATGTGGGGTTTAAGCAAAATCGTTAGAGCTGTTTTTGAGTAAATCGTAAAAAGGTGCAGAATGCAAAGTATAAAGTAGGTCTCCCGGTCAGCTGATTTTGATGAAAAAGTTTCTGTAACATCTCTGACGTATAGTTATCTTAAATATGAAATTTCAGTTGCATAGGACTTTTATTTTCGCCCGGGAGTTACCACACTTACAGAAACACATACACACAGACCTTTTTGCGGGACTTGGTTATTTAGACTCAGGGGACCCTAAAACGTGTATTTCCGTTGAAAACTAGAATTAGAAAATTTTCACGATCGCAATACTTTCTCTTACTATATATTTCATGTATAATTATATGAAAGTAAGAATAAGATTCATAATTACAGTTCCATTTCATGGAAACAACCGAATCCCACATACTGGTTCAAAGTTCAGACTTTTTTCCTGCTCGAAAATGTAACTTGCTGTAGGTGCTACTCAGATAAAAAAAATTGAGTACAGTTCTAATATCACCAATTTAATGTAAACTTTTTCGATAGATTTTAGAGCTATATTGGTTTGAATGAAAAAAATACACGTTTTTCTTACATTTTTCAAGTGTTGTGCCTTTTTTTTATTTTATAATTTTTTTTTTTAGCACACTCTAGCTCTCTCTATTCGTGCTGCTCAAACATTTAAGGTACTTTCTTGATCGGAAATTTGAAGGAATTTAACTAGAACCTACCATTTAGGAGACATAGGTTTTAACCGAAAAAAGTTACCAATGTAATAATGTCTAATTGTACATTAATAATTAATTTGTATTCGTAGATTCTTTTTTTAAAGAAATCGTTTAGGAACGGAAAAAGCAGTAGATTATAGATAAACATATTTAAGATCTATTCTACATTTTAAAGTTATGAAGAAATACTAAGGTCATATTTTCGTTAGGTAGGAAATACCTAAAAGTATTTTAACTCTCATTTATTTATTAAAATCTCTAAATATTCTCATTTTTTCCCACTTTGACTATTGCTGTACGGCAAACCTAGACCATATTTCATCATCAACTTTGAAAGAAATTAATTGTTAATTGACTACATTTAAACTTCATTATCAATTAATTTATTTTCAACTTTCTTCAACACAATTATCTACTGAAAATTGTTCTATTTTTATTAGTTTTTCTTGTATACATTAATATTTATTATAGTTATAGTTTTGTCAGATGGCCATTCATGTGGCATATTATCTACTGTACATATCAGTTATTCTTATAGGACCCAGTCCTATTGCAAAATTATATTCTATTTCTATTTATAAAAATGATATTCTGACATATTGGAGAGCTACATATAATTTGCATTAATTAAAACTTTTTTGACTGCTTAACACAACATATCACTTTTCTGCAGAGAGTTCTCAAGTTACAAAACAACGAAGACAACATAACAGACCAAGTATTAAACAAAGACGAGAGCACCAAGTTGCCTGTTAGGAAGCGAAACTTTAAGCTAAGGTGTTGCGAATTTAGGGCTTTTAATAAAATAGCAACCGAGATTATATTTACACTTTCTTATGTATTCACTTTAATTAAGAAACGGGGCTGTGTGTCGTCTATAATGGACACCTTTCCTGATTATTAACAATACTTTAAATTGAATTTCCATGGAGTTATATTTCGCATTTCTTCTATAAATAACGTTTTATTATATTTATTTTCAATTTTTATCTTTATATACTTACGTATGTACAAATGTATGACTGAATTCTTATGTTTGAGCATTGAATAAGAGATCCTTCTTTGTCAGCTCAGGGAGTAAGAGTTTAATGAATTAGGCACTGAGTTGCTAATTGTAAGGTCCTGGGTTCAAGCCCAGCGGAATAATTATGTATCCTGTTACATCAACTCAGAGATCTAGAGACCCTCCAGGAGCTCTCCAGGGTTTAGGAAGGATGTATTTTAAATTTAATGAAAAACCTGGAATTTTCCAGCCTAATCACCTTCTTTCCTAGTCTCAGCTTCGAACCAGTACTATATGCTAAACATAAGACTGTTAATGGTATTTAATGTTTGTTTGTTTATTCATTTAAAGTCACCTTACGGTACTATGGCTATTCGGACCATGCTACAGTGGGAGTTCTGAATTTTGCCTATCCAGGTTTTATTAGGAAAGGGATCTTTAACGAGTACTGGCATCGCACATTCTCGGACCACCTTCTTACGTCTCCTATAAAGGATTTTATTCTCCGATTAAAAAATCCTAGTGTCACCTGCAGGTTTGAACCAGCGATCTTAGGCATAATATGCTGTTATGCTAGCCACAATGCTATCGGAGAACTCAATGGCATTTAGTATTTTTTGGACATGGATAAATCTTTTGGCTGGGGATCTACAGTATTTTTTTGTAATTTTTTTTCACCCTTTAAAATAGAACACGCAACCTATTTTTTTTTCTGAGACAGAAAACGTCCGAAATTTAATGGAAATTATTTTTCAACCTGTTTCGCTAGGAACTAACGTTAAGGAGCTATATTAATAAAAATTATTTAAAATATTGGCTGAAATTTTTGAGTATCATTCCATTATCATGTAGTACAAAGCTCAAAGGTTTTTGAGTTGGGGGTGTGAAGAATCAGTAAAAAGAGATTGTTTCAGAGTTTTGTAAATATCTCAAAATGCATGATGTTTACCCTAAATATTGTTCTATATAGAATTAAATTAATAAATGATATCTTCAAAAATCGATCTATACAGTTTCTTGCTAAAATAAATGGTTAAGGAAATATAATGAGGTAATTTATAGGTAATTTTCCACATTAAATAAAAACAGCTTTAAAACCTATAGAATATAAGTGTTCGATGGTGAATGTCAGAATTACTTGATTGTTTAACATTTTTACTTTCACTTACCATATATAGTAAGGGGAAGTATTGCGATTGTGAAAATTTTAGAATTCCAGTTTTCGACGGAAATACACGTTTTAGGGTCCCCTGAGTCCAAATAACCAAGTCCCGCAAAAAGGTCTGTGTGTGTGTGTGTCCTATGAAACTGAAATTTCATATTTAAGACAACTATACGCCCGAGACGTGACAAAACTTTTTTCATCAAAATGAGCTCACCAGAAGAGGCACTTTATAATATGCATTTTGCACCTTTTTTCGATTTTATTAAAAAACGTTTCTTACGATTTTGATTAAACTCGCTATATCGATGTAAAATTTAATGGGCTTTAATATCATGTAGGTTTTATTTGGATAAAAATGGTCTGACATAGCTTAAATGTTGATATTTTAAATTTTCTTCCCTTAAAGTACCTTTAATTTTGTAGATTCAATAATAATAACTAGATTATCTTGTTAACGCTGATAAAAAAAAGATAAATATATAAATTGAATAAATTCGATACCCAACTAAAGGAGAAAACAGAAAAAATATTTTTTAATGCAATTTTTTGTTTTGAACATAAGAGCAGTAATATACATGAATCATATACCATTGGAAAGCTAAAGATTTTAGAAAAAATATCATCTCATACACAAGCTTTTAGAAGTTAATGGAGAGTGATGAAAAGAAGATAAAACTAACTGATTATTTAAGATAATAATATAATAGATTTTTTAATAAAACACATGTTTCTATATAAATTCAATTTGATTAATTCCTTAATAATTTCACGTATTTTTATCTCTAACTGTATTTGCAAATTCTATCATTGATTTTAAAAATGGAGGTAAGTGAAAATCGTGTGTTGCCCGCACCAGATTTTTAGTTGTAGATATGATTACAACATAATAGTAGTAAATTGTCATTCAATGATGACTAAATATATTTAATTGTATTATTTTTTTATTATGAGGTTTATGCCAAGGAGTACTAACGTTACTTCATAAAATCACCATTATGTAACTTTACTTTTTACAATTTCATAAAAATTGTTTTTCTTATGAAGATTATAAAGATAAAATTAATTAGTACCGATTTTATCGGATTCATTTTGGGAAATAACATAAATTCTGACGTTTAATAACTACCGAGATAAAATGATTTAAACAAACACTTTTTTTATATTAAATATTGAAAATAAAAATTTTTCGGTTTTAATGTGTCAAATTTGATTAGATAAGTTTTTTCATACGAAAATCATAAAGATACAAGATTTTTGGACATTCAAAGAGCTTCAATTTGATTTAATTGGTAATAGATATTTTTGTTTTTGTTTTTGACGTTTAATTTCCGAAATAAAGTTTCTCAAATGGTATAAGACGATGCAATTCATGGTCTTTTTGATTAGATTTTATTTTTGTTGTCAATAGACATATGAGACGTTGACTTCCAAAAGGTACTATATCCATTTTAGAAAATTTTCAGGAAGCGCGAAAATCTCTCATTACTATATTATTAAATCAGCTAATTTAGATCTTTTTGCATTAAAATTTAAAATTATTTTTTTACTATAATAATAACATCATATTAAAGTTATAAAATGAATTTTTTTGGAATGATTTCGAACGAAAATAAATGCGTAATAAGTACATTAACAAAATGACCGCATTTCTAAATCGCGTTTTTTAAGTACTTGAGAGTTCATTAGATGAAATCAAATAGAATATTTAGATAAAACTAAATGATGAGAATACAAATATGAAAAAAAATTAATTTCGTAATAAATGTCCTTTAGTACCTTTTGGAATTCAACGTCTCATACGTAGGTTAAATAGTTTGGAGATAAAGAATTGTTTTTTTAAATTTTTTTAAATTAAAAAAAAAATTATTACTTCATACAAATTAGAGCAACTCTCTTCTTAAATATCTATATAATAAAAAAATTATACTCTTCCTCTGTTGTGATTTTAATTTTTTTAAAATGTTTTGTTACTTTATTTCGCCAAATATATGCCGTATATTGCCGCTTTAATATCTCCGCAACTATTCATATTAGCAAAAAAATGTATAGAATCATTTTTAAATATATATTGATAATTACTTTATTTTTGTACTGAACATTTTTGTAAATAAACATAATACTTTTTAGGTTATTAAAATAAGCAATAGTTTTTTTCTCGTTCTTCCCCTCCTTCCTACAAAACCAGAAGCGGAAAACTCGTGGACTTTTTACCAGTTCATAAATAAAGAGTATTGAAAAGTTCCTGACAGGTTTCAGCTTTGAATTCGTTTCAACCTTCTTCTTTGTTTTCTTTTTAATTTTTTGTTTGTTGTGAATAGAGAAGGGATGCCATGTATAATTAAGAACATAAACATATCTGTTAAATAACTTCATAATATAGGTATAAAATAATTAAACCTTTAGCAGCTAGTATACGCCTAGGACACATAATAACCCTGGACAAAATTAACGGTTGCGGAAGTGATGACAGGTTTTGTATAAGGCGAAAGGTTGTAGGCCATCCATCAGCCATGAAAGGCGCCCCTTGTTCCCGAGATCTATCCGAGCCGTCGGTATATTATCTTATAGCAGTTAATTAAGATCGTTTAGAAAGGGCTAGCGTTAATTGATTCCCCGTCCTAGCGGGACTCGTATCCGTTCCGGTCAGCGCTATAGGTTCTATTCCCGGACGGCCAAGAAAGACGCCGCCTATTAAATCGTCTTACAACTTAAGTGCTCCCGGAGAGGGACTTAGATTCCCGCTTGTAATTTGAATAACATTTTGCCAAGGGGGGATTATTTACTGGGGACTGATAGGTGGGTTCAGAAGTTACAGCTTGATTGCTCTTCAGGAGCTATCGTAATTACAGATATTCAATAAAACTTGTGCATGGTTTAATAATTATTTAAAAATTGTTAAAATAATAATATTAGGCCGACCGACCTCGGAAGGTTCGATTCCGATACTACTAAAAACTGCCTGCAAAAAATTGGTCCGACGATCACCGTTCAAGCCCAAGCCACTGAAATCAGACTTAAAACTATCTTCCCATCTTCGAACACCTTTCGGACACCTATTAATCGGTTGAGAGTATACCACCAACATTTTAGGAATTCGTTTTTCACTGAGGCCAATAACTTTACAGGCCTATTTGACTCTCCACGATGCTGTCAACAGAATTATACTTACAACGTTCAAGCTCCGCAATATCAAGTTCAAACGCAAGCTGTGCAATATTCTGAATTCCCCAGTGGTCTCATCTCTCTTTGGACCAAATGTTTTTCACAGTACCTCATTTTCGAAAAAGATTTAAGGCGTTGTTCATCCTTTAAAGTAAGCGGAAATTTTCAAATTCCGTAAAGCACCGTCAGAAGAATGATACTTTTATGAATTCTAATCCTTTAAGTTCGAAAGTTTAAAAAAAATCTTTTATTGAAATTTACCACTGTACAGAGTACAATTGTAATATGAGCTATTCACAGAAAATTGGTTGTAAAAGTCCTTGAAAGAATCTACCCAGCGGTAGCCCTTCATTGTTTATTTGATCAGCAGGTCTTGAGGCCACCGTTCTTTTCAGACACCTGTGACTTTTCGGACGGTGGATTATCGGGAATAGATGTAGATGAGAGGTTACAGACGAGCGGGTTTGTATAGGCGTAAATTTGAAATGAAAGAAAGTGTATCTTTTTTGGGCTATTTTTGCAACTAGTAGGATATTGAAGTATCTATGGATGAGTTTATTGGTAACAATGTAACGGAGCGTCGAGGATGTTTTGATGCAAATGTTGGAATGCGAAGGAATTCGAGGGTTCTAGTGGACCATAGTTCAATGCCACAAGACCTTATGCCTATATTTCCAATGGAGAATCCAAAAAGACCTTAGTTTCCATATGGTACCTGATATTGATGCCTGTTCCGGGCCGAATTAGTAACATATGGAACATCAAGGTCTTTTTAGATTTGAGATTATAGGATTGGATCCGAGAGGGATTCGGTGGTTTAGTAGAGACCTTAGCGCTACTCCCTCGATTAACATCAATAAAAAAGAAGCTTATTACTTTGACTTCGCAACATAGATTGTAATGTTTCTCAAACAAAAACATTAAAAGGAGGTCATTAAAGTCGGTTCAATTTCCATTATTTGTAATAATAAAACACATTACCCTAATAGGATAGTTTAACCAGCGGTTAAATATACAATTGATCGAGTATGGTAACCAAATAACGGATGGAAGAGCAAAAATATGTATTTATGTTGTTTATTTGTTTTTTTTGTTTTTAACATTAGAAGAGTGATATAGATGTAAAATATACATTTGAAAATCCAAAGGATTAAAAAAGAATACTATCTTGTACGTAAAGTTGATGATGGTGGGTGATTAAAAGCGGGTAAAACTTATTGATTGAAGATAATAATATATTAGATTTTTTAATGAAATAACATTTAATATAAATATATTTATGATTTTATATGACAAAATCAATGTAATTAATTCTTCAACCTTTTTACTTTCACTTACCTATATATTTCATTTTTAACTCCATTTGAAAAATCATAAGTTAATTTTAACAACGGATGTAAGTGTAATTCTGATGAGCACCAGATTTTAAGATTGAATTGATGATTCGCTTTTTCAGAGGATATTTTTATATAATAAATCTAACAAAAAATATTCTGATATATACGGGCGAACAAGTTGTAATAAATTAGCACTGTATGTAGGAGCAGTTTAATCAATGGACGCTTTGGAAATAGGATAACTACCTAAAATGCAATAAATCGTTTACTTGGGGTCATAAAAATAAAAAAAAAGTTCAGTATCTAACAAACTCTGAAGTTCAGAACTCCTGAGTGTGAGGTTGATCGGCGATAAACTGACCCTCGGCTGCCCATCCACCCGGCCCTAATAACGTCTGCCGCTGACGCTTCGTCATGAGGAAAATTGACAATTTGACAGTTGTAGCGTTAGCTTGTCAAAGACCAGTTCATTTCGGAATTCCATCAGTCACCTCTTCAAGTATTGTTCTTTCACAAAATCAACTTTTCGAATTCAAAAGAATTTAAAAATAAAATTATCAGAAACAGTTTTAATCTTTTTATTTTAACGTACTTATATATGAAATATATAGTAAGGGAAAGTATTGCATCTTGAAAATTTTCGAAATCTAGTTTTCAACGAAAATACACGTTTTAGGAATTGCTTACCAGAGGAATTCGGTGGTTTAGTAGAGACCTACTGCACTATCAGTCACTGCTCGCTTAAGATCTATCAAGAAAGTAGCTTTACTGCTCTGGGTTTTTCATAATAAATTGTAATGTTTCTCAAACAAAAACGTTAAAATGAGGTCATTAGTCGGTTCCAATTTCCATTATTTGTAATAATAAAACAAATTATCCTATTAGCATTGATAAAAAAGCGTCTAAATATACATGTTGAACGAAATTTGGTAATCAAATAACGGATGAAAGAGCAAAATATTTATTTATGTATTTTTTTTTTAGTAGCCACATGTATCATAATATACCTTTGAAAAGCTAAAGATTTAAAAAAATACTATCTCGTACGTAAAGTTAGTGATTATCACAGTCATCTCTTCAAGTATTATTCTTTCACAAAATCAACTTTTCGAATTCCAATGAATTGAAAAATAAAATTATCAGTAAACAGTTTTAATCTTTTTATTTTAACTTACCTGCATATGAAATATATAGTAAGGTAAAGTATTGCGAAGGTGAAAATTTTCGAAATCTAGGATTCAACGAAAATACACGTTTCAGGGTCCCCTTGAAGCAAATTAACCATATCCCGCAAAAAAATGTTGTGTGGTAATCCGCGCGTAAACGAAAAACTACCTTACCTTGTCGTAAACCTATGACATCCTGCCTACTGTCCCTTCAATAATACCTTCTGTCCCGGTTGAACAATCCTTTCTAGACTAAACACCTGACAAAGTCTCACTTGGAACCTCTCATTACAAGACTTAACGGACAAAAACTGCTCGACTTTTCGTACTTCAACACTTACTGACAAACGTTCTAAATTTCACTTAACTACAAAAGACTCATACATGATTATAAGGCGATATGGACTTTAAGAGTAGGCTTGGGGCTACTAACCATCGAATTCTTCGTATCCAATCCCTACAATCCAAAATCCTTCGTAAAATCTCAATCTCCATACTTTGACCCCGAATTCACTAATCTGTTCTGATTTGGCTCATCTAGATACATCCTTTCATGGCAAACCCATCCCACCTATCCTTATTTTCAAAGCTTCTTCTCTTCAATTCCTGACAACCTCGAGGCGTTCTGAAAAGAATGGCCGAACTTCTAGTTTAGAAACATTTTTAAGTCTTCAATCGGCAAGCTTTCTACTTGTTTCATGCCTTTATTATATTGCATCTAAATTTACTAGTTGGAATTCCTGATACAGTGTAAATTCCAATAAATAATAAAAAAAAAAAAAACAAAAACGAAAAACCCTATGAAACTGAAATATTCACATTTAGAAAAACTATAATCCGAGAGTTACAAATTTCAAAAATCAGCGACGAAGACCCTTTATACCAGCTTTTCAAATTTAAAAATTTCTCAAAAAGCTTAACTATTTTGATTAAACTCGCTAAACCCATGTAAAATTTAATGAGGTTTAATATCATGTAGGTTTAATTCTGATTGAAATAGTCTGACAGGACTAGACCAGTGAGTAAAACTAAGATTATTTTAAAGTAATAATCTACATTTCTTATGTAGATCCATTTTTCTTTGAGTTCAATAAAAAAAGGAATACCCAAACAGCTGTTATTTTAACAGTGACTTAGGTCCGATTTAGGACTCTTCGAAAGCTAGTGCTCGTAGAAACAGTATTTTAACACAATACGGTAAAATAGGACTCATTTTGAGCAATCATGTTAGTAGGTTTTCTTGATTTACTTTAACGTATAAAGTTGAACATTTGCGAGTGCAGCAATTTCAGGAGTACTACCACTATAGTACAAAGGTAAATTAAATAGAAATAAATGTTATTCAGGGACGGAAATCGTCCCTGCAAAAAATTTACAAATTAAATGACATCTGTAAGGTCTTTGTAAGAAATAATTATTGAATAAGAGCTATACAAGGCCAAACTATAAGACAATTAATTATACCTAATATTAAATTTAAAAAAAAATATAGATACGAAGTAAATTTAAATCTAGACGACCATAATCCCATATTATAACACCATAATCCCACATAATGCCATATTGTAATACCATCTATCATATTGCAATATAACTAAATAAAATCAGTCCTGATGAATAAAAATAAGAGATGGAAAAAGGTAAAAAAAAAAATTAAAGTAGTATTTATGAATACTTAAAACAATATTCAGTACAATCCAACTATAAGATAAGAGCAAATTTTATGTTAATAGTTTGTTAGTTAGAGTAATTTTGGGAAGCGAGAAGGTACTAAAAAAATAAGGAATTTAAGGATAAAGGGAGCAGTTTGATGAGAAGGGATTCCAAAAGTGGTCGAAAGTTAAAGAATGAAATTGTCATGTGTTTTAGTTTCGTTGGAAGGAGTATGAAGGGTAAACGTACGCAATAATATATATATATATATATATATATATATATATATATATATATATATATATAAGTTAAGATGGGAAGAGTGTTAATATTAACTTTAATCACATTTGATGTAAATGTAAACAACACCTGAATTTATGTAACCTTTTTAATGTATAAGTGATAATAAATCATATGTTATCAAGTAAGCGTGGGTTTTATTTCGCCTCTCTGTTTCCCTTTTTAATATATTTTTCTCGGTAGAAATAAGTGGTGCCGAAACCCGGGAACGTTATTTTGATCGTTTTCGAGTGAGAAGAAACTATTTTATCGTCTGTTTTACTCTAATAAGTTTACTCTATCGTAAGTTTTTTTTTCTCATTATAACCTTTCTCTTTGTTTTTTCCATTTCTCTCTTTAAAAATGACAGAAAATATTTCGATACCACCAGTCCTTACGGAAGATAGAACATTACCTCAGTCTTCAACTCAGGAGATACAACCACTACCGGCTCAGTCGCTAGCGGGAGCACAAGTTCCCATCGGGAACCACACAACCACTCTAGAGTGGGTCAAGGTTTGGACGGCGACAGCGCAAGATGTCAGAAAAGCCATTTCCGAGCTGAAACGACGGTATTTTTGGTGGGGTATGAGGCGGACTATCACGGAGGTTGTGAGTGCGTGCGAGGTTTGTCGGGCTACCAAGTATGATCGCCACCCACCTCGGGGAGTGCAGGAGATGACGCCGACGTCTGATGTGCCGCTGTGTGACTTACAGGTTGATACCTTTACGTGGCGGGGGTACAAGTGGGTCACCATGATGGACCTCTTTAGTAAAGTAGCCATGGCCTATCTCGTGTCGGACCGGTCATCGGAATCGATTTTAGCTGGCCTCCGTACCTGGTTTCAGTTCTACGGCGTGCCCGAGCGGATCTCTTCAGACGGGGGTCGAGAGTTTGACAATAGTACTGTTCGTGCGGCAATGAAGGCGCTCGATATCGATTGGCATCTCAATACGCCGGGACACCCCAAGATTCGAGGGGGCATCGAAAGGCTGCATAGTACGCTAGGGGATCATTTGCGGGTGTATCAGGTGGATCAGGGACTAGAACCGGACGTGGCTATGCCGCGTGCGGTGGCTGCGTATAACCACTCAATTCATGCGGCGACGGGATTCTCGCCGTTTGAAATTCTCTTTGGCCTGCGGGATCGGCGCAGGGATTACAGGGGCACAGCGGCGGCGGGGAACTTATCCGACGTGCTGGTCAGTAACCGGGCGGCCCTTGTCAAATTATGGGGGAAGGTGCGCGGGAGGCTGGTCGCGGAGAAGAGTCGGCGCGTTACTAAAGAAAATCTTCGTGTTCGTGATCGGATGGAGGACATTCGCATTGGTACGATAGTGTATCGGCGGATCAGTTCGAACAGAGGTAAGGAAGTTGTTCGGTATGAGGGTCCGTTTAGGGTGGTTGTGATTCGGGAACACAACGTGGTGACAGTGCAGTGTTTGGCGGATCCCCGTAAACGGCGGACAGTTCATATTGAACAATTAAGAATTCCTCAATCGTAGTTATCCTCTGCTTCAGACCTGGGATCTAGTGGGACTTGGCTTTTTGTTTTATGTGGTAGTATCATTTTTGTAATGCTTTGTATTTGTTTTAACATCAAGTTACTGCTTTCTTTCTTCCCCAAGTTTAGGGAGTTGCAATTTTTGTTCTATCTTGTGTTTAGTTAGTAAGTTACATTTAAGTCCGCTTTTATGTCGGTTATTTCTTGTTTAGTTAGTTTAGTTTATTTGTCTAGTTATGTAATTTATTTATGTATCCATTTAGGTAGTTTACAAACAGTGTTTGTAAACTGGCAGGGGGGAGTTAAGATGGGAAGAGTGTTAATATTAACTTTAATCACCTTTGATGTAAATGTAAACAACACCTGAATTTATGTAACCTTTTTAATGTATAAGTGATAATAAATCATATGTTATCAAGTAAGCGTGGGTTTTATTTCGCCTCTCTGTTTCCCTTTTTAATATATTTTTCTCGGTAGAAATAAGTTATATATATATATATATACACAGGGCTATTGTATAAGATTAATTAAAGGAATGTTTCTTGTTAACTTAATCCTTTCTTTTTTTTAAATAAATTATTTAAATCCTTTGTGGAGCGCAGATTGTTTTTACGCATACAGTATTGTAAACTAAAATCTAGAGTACATGCCCATTCTGCCACCAAGCAAAAATATTGGCACAAGGTCGTAAAAGGTTTACTGTTTGGAGAAGAAATTCCAGAGATATGGAATGCCCCGTAACCGGCAGGGTCGTTGGTAGGGCTTACCCGAATCTTGGGCTACAAAAGGGCTGAGGATATCTTGTTATCCCTTAGGGCCTTTGCATAATAACCTCAGCGTCTTCAGTCTTAGGGCGATCTTGGAGTCGATTGTAAACTGATTTATAACTTTTAAAGATGTATATATTTTTACTTTCACCTACCTGTGTATAAAATATATAGAATTACCAAGAGCTTTCACCTTAAAAAAGTCCCACAAAATAGTCTGTGTTTGAATACGGTAAGTATATGTCGAAAGCGATTTGTTGTAAATTACTAAAACTTCATATTTTAGAAGTGTATATGCCGGAAATGTTTCTTAAGTAATGAAAATTTAGAATTCGGTTTTTTCTGCGGAAAGAAACATTTGAGGGGTCCAAATAGCTAAGTCTCGCAAACAATATATGACAACTATATGCCAGAAATGTTACGGAAACATTTTAACCAAAAATATAACCCGAAGAGCTACTTTATACCAAATGTTTCGCAAATATTATTCTAATTTTTTTGGTCTCGCAAGATATATTGTGACATAGTACAATATTTACTCTTTTTTTTCCAGTATGGATGGTATTAACATAGCCACTTTATTTACGCCTTTACCTTGAAAAACGACTGACATGGGCAAGCCATCTCAAGAAAAGGAAAAAAGCTGAATCAGCAAAATGGACTTCTTTTGAAATTTCTTGACAAACGATCAAAATTATCATTGACAAACAAATTAACTGTTTGCCAATTCTTAATAAAACCTATTTTGAGTTATAACATTGAGTTGTGGAGAACAGCAATTGATAAATATCAAAATTATTTCATCATTACAATCGAAATTACTTCGAAAAATTGTGAATGCTCCTATTTGTGTAGGCAATGAGATGAAAAAGTGTAAAACAATGCAGAAAAACGAATAGAACATAAGCTCAAGTGATTATTGTTGATAATAATTTCTATTTGTAGATTATTACCGCAAGGATCAATACTTGCTCCACTCCTATACATTGTATACACAAATGACATACTCACCCCACCACATTGACTGCTACTTACGCGGACGATACTGCAATTTTAACATCAAACGATCCTATACTCGCCTCACTGACTCTACAAAATCACCTGATGATACTACAAAATTGGTACAAGCTATGGAAAATTCGTTTAAATCACGACAAATAAAAACACGTAACGTTCACACTACGACAAAACACTGGCCCACCAGCTTTTATCGACAACAACCAAATTCTTTAGACCAAACTGTACATTACCTAGGACTGACACTCGATCGAAGGATGACTTGGGGCCAACATGTCAATATAAAAAGACAGACTATTAACCACCGACTGAAAGTACTATACTCACTTTTATCTAAATCTTCAAAATTAAAAACTAGACAGAAACTAAATACATACACATACCTTCTTATGCCAATATGGACTTACGCTTCACAGAATTTTGGTTCAGCAAAAAAGACTAACATACAAAAACTGCAATCATTTCAATCCAAAATTTTAAGACTGATAACGACAGCTCCTTGGTACGTAAACAACAGAACCATACATACGGACTTATAACAACCAACAGTTGACCAACATATACGAACACTGTATACTCGTTTTCACAGTAAACTTAACGGACACGACAATAGACTGATTAACGACATGTCAATAGTTGAAATGCCAGTCAGAAGAAGGCTAAAGAGATGCTGGATGAGGGACCTCCTCGGATAAAATAAAGCCATGGAAGGGGTGCTGCTGGGCATATTCCTTCTTCATGCCTACCATGCCTGATCTCAATTTATACAGCACATTTGCTGATTGTCAGATACATTCTGACAGGCGTGAATATAAATATAAAAGGAAAAAAAAAAAGATTATTTAATCCGAAGCTCATGTTCCCATAGTAACCTATTTCAATTCGTAAACATTTCTTCATTTCCAATGGTATTCATAAGTTATGGTACTAAACAACGGAGGTAAGTAAAATTGTTTTGTCGCGCCTAACAGATTTTATTTTTATTTTTTTTGTGCTTCAGAAAGATCGAAAAAAAAAGAACAACTATGAAAAAATAACTTTTATTGTATTATTTTATTTATTGTATTTATTTTATTTTCCGATCAAAAGCTAATAACATTATAATAATAATGTTAATGTCTACCACCATATATCAATATCCGTCACCATGTCGCCTTTTCGGTTGCATTGTAGAAACTTCTAAAAGTCAGACAGTGTTTGTCTATTTACAAATTAGCAGTACAGGCTATAAATTCTAGTAGTAAATTAATAAATCAATAAAATATATAGTGAACTCAGAGGCTCATCTAAGATTAACTTTGACGCATTCCTCCCAACTACTTGGTCCACCTTTCGGACATCAGCCAATCGGCTTAGTACTTAATTTTTGGGAACTTTCTTGTTTATTATGTCTAAAAACGTTTCTAGTCCTTTTCGCACAACGCGAAGCTATTGACTTATTCATATATACGATGTGCATCCTATAAATTTCAATAGAAATATATCCTGGAACATCTGAATCTCAAGTACTATATTTTTAAAAATGGTCTGCGTGAGTACAGTTCTATACAGTCAAAGTTTTGTAGTTTTGCAGAAGATAAACTTACATAGATGTAGTTAACTGATCATTACATTAACATGAACACTTTACTAGATGGCAAATAGCCTGGATACTCACGGAAGTGTTTTCGTCGTGGGGTTGGTAGTTGCAGTGTAGAGTGAACTTGGTGCCGGCTTGGACCGTCAAGTTGCTCATGCCATTGCTCACCGCGAGGCCTCTGGGTGTCGTCGAAGGGGTTGCGGTTGTAGCAGGTTGCAGCTCATTCTGACCACCTCCACCTGCAATAAACGGTGCTTAGATAAAAAAAATAAAGCAAATAAATTGATATCAAATTATAACATATACTAGGCACCGTTTCAAGAATTTATTTATCACCATAATCTATTTCCCCTATTAATAAATTACAAATAACATTTTTTTTTAAAAATGATTTAAAAACAATTTATCTATGTAAGCTTCTTGTACTTTAACTGTGTTAAATTTTAAGAGTAAGTTATGATATTAGCATGAGTATTTACATTTGTAATTGATCAATGTGTTTAACGATGGGGTTACCCATTTTTTATATTAACGAAAAACTTATTACTAATTAACATACTACAAACTTATATACTAATATATTGTTATGTTCTAATGGAGGCCAAGAAGCATGTGGTATTTTGCAAGTGGACTGGAGCAGGTAGTGGAGTTCACGTGTTGAACAGTGGGTTGTATAAACACTTTAAACACGAATCCAGAAATTTTATATGGCGAAAAATAAATTTTTCTGTAATCAACGGTTCAAAACATTAATCCGGAAACATGAGTAGTAAAATAGATATAAAATATTTCCTCTGGAAAGCATACGATTTTATGAATGTTAATTCTCTACAAAATAAGCACGTGAGAAGCCTTCTTGCAGAGCACGATCCAATTGTCTTATTCAAAAATCAGAATCATTCCCCATGTTCAGTTTAAAACCTTCCGATAGAATTCTTTCTACCCAATACATTTGTCTTATATGCAGTATCCGCCGAACGATTCTCAGGTGTGTGGTATACGAGCACATACTTGAATCATATCCTACTGTGCTCATCACTAGGCCCACAACTGGCCATATCCCCAAATCGGCTATTACAGTCACATTTTTGGCTCGATCCATTCTTCTTTTCCCGTCAATTACGTTTAATGAATAATCTCCAAAGCCTAGAATTAACTCCGATGTTCACTTGTCAGAGTCTACGATTAGCTTGAGTGCGTCAGATGTTTTGAATACAGCTATATCGGTGTCCTTTTTAGCTCTCTTGCTATGAAAACCTTGATTTAGAGTGTTAAAGCTGCTTTGTTCACATGTTTCACGTACTTTGATCTAATCATCTATCCAGCGATACTCATCTTAATGTTTGCCGAGACATTCATAAGTCTGGGACTTGCTATTGAGGGACAGGTGGATAGTATAGCTGACTATTATGTACCCTCATTCTGGTCCCCTCTCTATTCTCACTATTTCTTGTTATCTCTGACATAGTATTTCCCCTATAAGGTACTCGAAATTTTAGGAATTTCATTTATTTCTATAGTTCTTTTCTGACTTTTGTCAAGTCTGTTTGAGTGTCTTGGCTTCGAGATGGACTATCACTAACTAATTAGAAAAACTATAGCCTAATAGTCCTCGACTCTACTTGAGATCTTGAGCCATTCATATTGACGATGAAGAGTAAAAGGATCTTCTGACTTTATATATTGTATCGTTTGTCTTATTATCCATCCAAATTCATTAATGTGGAATTCGAGATATCTAAAATGACTGTTCTTGTTTCTTCTATCTCCAGGGTTATTTTACTTTCCATTTTTACAAATTGAGACGACTGTTATTTTGATTTCCTTTAGATTTCTTAGCAATGTGTATGTTCAAACGTTTTTCCTAGAGCAACGAATGTTGGCCTTACCACTTTTATTGTTATTTCATTTTCATTTAATTTTATAAATTCCTCAGTAACCAAAGATTTTCTATGATCCTTACTTTTCTTTATTATCAAGTTTTTTAGTTATTGTTTGTAGTTTATTTAACGTCACTTTATGCTACAGTGGCTAATTGGACAATGCTATGGTGGGAGTCCCGAATTTCGCCACTCCAGGTATAATTAGGATAGGGATCTGTAACAAGTACCTGACTTTGCACAGTCTCCTGACCACCTTTTTACATTCCGTCCTAAGGATGGCATGACTAAGGATTTTTTATTCCCATTAACAAATCCTAGGACCACCTGCGGGTTTGAACCTGAGACCTTTGACATAGAAGGCTGTTATGCTAGCCACCCTGCCACCGGTGATTCCTTTTAGTTATTAAAACATTAAAAGGTTAATCAAGAATTTTTTTTTTTTTTAATTTGTTTTATTAAGAGATAATACAATCTGCCACCTTCTGGGGCAATGAGTATTAGAGATAGAATAAATCATTCATACCATATGTACATTGTAAATAAAATTAAAGAGAAAAAAAATTAATAAAGACTAATCAAATAAAAGATAAAAATATATATATACACAAAATTAAATAAATACTATAAAAAAAAAATATAATAATAAGAATCTTGTTCGCATTCATACCTATTTACAATATTTACAAGCTGCCCCTGGGATCACTGGATCAAACCTCGAGATCCACTAGTGGATGTCGAGGCACAATGCCAGAAGATCTAAGCGCCTCTCATTCAGCTGCGTCACTGGCCTTGAGTGCCAGTGGAGGCTGAGCGAGGGCGCTAGAGCCACATACACTCAGGGCATGAGTGGAGAAGCTAGCCATTGCCAGCACTCCAATGACATATTCACAAGAGATCTCTGGGCCACTGCCGCTTCAACCTACGAGGAGGATTATAGGGATGTTTGGAACTGGATAGGGAGTGTGCCAAAGGATTAGGAAGGTGAGTAAGCTTCTGATGTAAGATTGAGAATTTGGATGGGATTAGATCAAGGACAAATGGGATATTCAGGTCATGGTGTAAGGTTTTGTTGGTGACATAATATGGGGCATCGACTATTGATCTAAGGACTTTAGACTGGAAGGATTGGATACGTTTGATATTCGAAAATTTTGCTGTTCCCCACAGTTCAAGTCCGTAGGTCCAAATGGGTTTAAGAATAGTCTTGTAAATACGCAGTTTGTTGTCCGTTGAGAGGTGTGATTTCCTATTTAGAAGTCTATATAGCTGGCCATATCGTCGATTGAGTTCTTGTCGTTTGAGTCTAGTATGGGGGTTTCATGTCAGTCTTTTGTCTAAGAGAAAACCAAGGTATTTGACTGTGTCAGAAAAGGGAAGGAGAATAGAGTTAAAATGGACGAAAGGGCAGGATCTGCGTCGAAGGGTAAAGGTGACTTGCTTGCTTTTTGATTCATTGACTTTGATGCGCCAATGATTGCACCACTGTTCAATCAGATCGAGATGTGATTGGAGGTTTGAGGATGCCATAATAGGATCTGGATGGGATAAGAGGATAGCTGTATCATCGGCAAATGTTGCCAGGAAGTTTTCGGGTAAGGTGGGAATGTCTGAGGTGAATATGGTGTAGAGTATAGGACCTAGGACACTACCTTGTGGAACACCGGCTTCTATCGGATGACAACTTGAGAATTCAGAACCACAACGGACTCGGAACGAGCGGTTAGAGAGGTAGGATCGAAGGATTAGATATAGGGCTTGGGGTAATAGGGTTTTTAGTTTAAAAAGCAAGCCATCGTGCCACACCCGGTCGAATGCTTGTGCTATGTCCAGAAAGGCACCTGTGCCAATATAGCTTGCTTTCAAGGTCATAGGATATGTGGTCAACAACTCGAAGACCTTGGTGAACAGTGGAGTGACCTGAGCGGAAACCAAACTGGTGAGATGGGATTTTGTGGAGTTGGATTAACGGTAGGATGCGTTTCAGAAGGATTTTCTCAAATAATTTGGAAAGTATAGGGAGCAAGCTGATTGGTCTATAGGATGATGTATGATTAACAGGTTTGCTCGGTTTAAGGAAAAGTATAATGGTTGAGTGTTTCCACATCAGAGGAAAATGGGTTGTTCGGAGGATGCAGTTATATATGTAGGTCAGGAATATTATAGCCTTTTTGGGAAGTTGTTTAATGATTTGGGAAGTGAGGAGATCAAATCCAGGAGATTTTCGAGGTTTAAGTTTATTGATTAGGAATTTGACCTCAGAGGGGTTGACAGCTTTAGGGGGTAAGGAGAGAGGAATCGGCGAGGAGAGGGATTCTTCAACTGCAGCTGTATGGGTAGGATTAAGTTCAGGATGAGGAGTAAATGTGTTTGCAAGATGTTTAGCAATTCCTCTGCTCTAGTCTCATCTGACGAGGCCCAGGAACCATCATGACAATGGAGAGGATGAGATATATAATGGTATTTAAGGATTTTTTTAGTTGCTTTCCAGAGGGAATGGTTACAAGTGGATAATGAGGAAAGGTAGGAATTATAGGATTGGGATCTGTAGGTTGTCAATCTATTTTTAACTAATTTACAATAATAATTGTATGATTTCCTGTCATCAGGGTGCCTGGTCCTCTGCCAGATAGTTCTAGAACGGCGCTTGAATTGGATAAGGTCCAGGAGTTCTTGAGGTAAAGGATTTGTACATCGGAATTTTGTGGAAGAGAGAGGTGAAGATGAAGTCCAGGCTGCTTGTTGGATTAGGGTAGTAATGGTATTTACAGCTTCATCCAGTTCTTCAGGGGATTTGAGGGATACTCTGAGATCAATATTGTCGGTTAAGATTTGACGGAATAGGTCCCAATGAACTGGCCCTCTGATGAATGAGGGTGGAGACGGTTTAGGAATGGGCGATAAGAAAGGGTAAGGAGTAATGGACTGTGATCTGAAGATAGGTCATTGAGGCGAGATATGGAATAATTTAGTGAACCTAGACCTTTATGAATGAAAAAATCTAGAAGGTCAGGATTGCGGTTGGGATCTGTTGGCCAGTAGGTAGGAGAATCCGGAGGAAGGATATTGCTGCGAGTAGAATTAAGTGCAGACAACAGGATTCGTCCACGAGAGTTTGTGGTTCTGGCTCCCCATTGTTGGTGTTTTGCATTAAAATCTGTTCCTACAAGAAAGTGGTGTCCCAAGGAATTTAGGAATGAATTGAATTGGGATTCGGAAAATGGAATTTTTGGAGGGGAATATGCTGCAACAATTGTTAAGTTAAAGAGCTTGGTTCGGACTGTTACAGCTGTAGGTTGTAGGTAATTATGGACCGGTAAGGGGTGTGAATGATGGGAGAGGGAGTGATGGATGATGACAGCAGTGCGGTTCCGTCCGGGAGGTCCGTTCGGTAAATGTTGTAATTGGGGATGTTAAACAGCCGTGAGTTAGTAAGTCGAGTTTCTGTTACCAAGGCTATGTCTATATGTTTTTCTTGTAAAAAGACTGTTAGTTCGTTGGTGTGATTTCGAATACCATTCGCGTTCTAAAGGAGTATGGATATAGGTTCGGAAGAGGTAATTTGAGGATTTCTTGCAGAAGTGATGAGGTGGGATACGAGGTTAGTTAGAAGAGATAGTAGGGGAGTCACGACTGATTTCAGTTCAGTGATAAAGGATGTTAAGAGACTGGTGATATCTGTTGCGTTAGATGGAGGAGGAATAAGTGGAATTTGATGTTGATGGGATTTATGAGGCTCGGGTAGGGTTAGAGGAAGAGAATATTGAGGTTGGGGCTGGGGGCGTTGAAGGTTTGGCTGTTCCTGCGGCAGGGCCTCACAATTTTATTTTTCTCACCGCCTCCTAGAAGTTGGGCAAAGGACACATTAGAGTTGATGAGGTTTGAAGTTATTCTTCTTGGAGTAGAGGAATATTCTGTTGACTGCGGTTTCTGAAATTTCAGTTTTAGATTTTTGTAAACCTGGCATCCTTTGTAATTAGCTGGGTGTCCTTTCAGGCATAGAGCACACACTGCTGGAGTTTGCCTTGATTTGATGTATTCTTCAGATTTGTGGGGGTCTCCACATTTCACGCAACGTGGCATGTGATGACAATAGTGCTTGGTATGGCCATATGCCTGGCAGTTGTGGCATTGGACAATTTCTTTCTTCACGTACGGCTTTTCAACTGTTACTTTAGTGTAATACAGCCTTTGGATATCGTAGACCTTTTCAACTCCAGGTGAGGGTTCTAGATCAACGAAGAAGAGGGGTAGAGGTATCTTCCTAGTTCCATCGGTGCCGGATCTATTTTCCTTCATAACGTTTGTTATTTGACGAACCTTGAATCCCAGTGCCGTCAATTCTTCTTCAATGTCTTCAGCAGGCGTTGAGTGGTAAAGATTTCTAATGACTACCCGCAAGGAGCGCTCCTGCCGAAGCTGGTAGGTGTGGAACTCTGTATTTGTGTCCGTTAGATATTTAACGATTTTCCGGTATGAGTCTGCTGTTTCAGGAGAAATCTTGGTATCAGTGCTTCTGCTAAGGCACAAGTAACTGCCTGGATCAATAATTTTATTTATTTGGGTGCAGAGCAATTGAAATTTTTTTATATTTTTGACGAATATCGGGGGAGGCCGAGGCTCTCTAGGCGTTGGTATTAACTCCATAGCATCTTTATCAGATTGGAGAATCTGGTATGGGTTGGGCGTGAAGAAAGGAGATTCTTCGGATAATCCCTGGGATGAAGTGCCTGGTTGTGGTTCGTCTGATACATTTGTGGGAGTAACTGGAGGACTATTTTTTTTAATATTACGCCGTGAACGGGTCTTAGCTGGTGGAGAATGCTGAGGTGTTGAAAGTGCTGAATTTTGAGGATTATAGGATCTGGTAGACCCAGCGGATCGGGACCTTTTGGTAACTTTGCTGGACATTACTTGGTGGAAATATCTCATTTTCGCATGAATAGATGGTATAGAGAAGGAAGAAAAGAAAAGGGAAAAGAAAAAAAAAAATTAAATTACGTCTGCGTGATATAATTTAATAATGTTTAACACACGAACGTGCCCCTACCAGAGCTGGCGGAACACTGAGCTCATGGTCCACGTAAAGTCGTGGGAGTGGGGGGCTTCCCTATGGCCGCTATGAGTGTGATAAGGCCTCGTGTACACACGGCTACACTGTTCACTATTAGACACTCTAAATAAAAACAGTACTCACTGTGGGATTACTACCAATGTAGACCACTGTTGTCCAGCTACTTCATGGTTGATTTCAAATCGAAAAAAAACATGCAGTGACTACACAAAGATTGATGTTCTAAGAGAACGATGTAAAACGTGACTGTTTATATGTAGCGCATGCGCAGAACTGGGATCAAGAATAAAATTATGTTTTAATTTTGTAATCAAGAACAAAAAAAGATATGTTTTTATTTTTTTGAATGTCAGCGTGTAGAGACAGGGTGTGCTACCACGTGATTTTTCATATCAAATATTATCTTTTATGCATTCACAATTCTTTTTGATACCGTTTAAGTAATATTTATTTACAATAGGGTGGGGTAGTTTATTTATGTTTGTTTTCATTTCATTTATTAATTTGCAACTATTTGTAGTATTTTTTTTTTTTTTTTTTTTTTTGTCTAATAGTTTTTACATGATTAAAGTATTTTGTGTTTTGTTCATGAGTCTATGATCATTTTATTAGGGGCCATTTGGTAAGTTCATAGCTTTAGTCAGGTGAGCGAAGCCTTGGAAAGGCTAAAAAGAGGCTCCATAAGGTTATTCAACCCTCTTATCATTTACAAAAATTAAGATGAATTTTCTCCTGGAGACGGCTGCTGAAAAATTTCTCACCTCACATCAGAGCTAGACTGTGTGCTCTGGGAAACGATAGCTTGAGTGGTGGTTTCGATTGTTGGTCCCTGTCGTCAAGTGGAGCTCTCAGCTGCTGAACTTGAAACTCTATGTGTGCAGCATTATTCTGAGCTGGTGGCTGGATTGATGATTTTGGGGAAGATTCGTTAATTCCTCCAAATTTGGTAGTGGAGAAAGTCTGACTACATTCCTGTGTCTGAGGAATAGACCTCTAACTTTTTTTTTTTTTTTTTTTGGACTTTCTTTAGCCCTTGGATTCATATATTTCATAATATTGCTAGAATATAAGAGACTCTTATGATATTAATAATAGGGAAGATAGAAGGAATGAAAGACATAGGGCGGAGGTTGGAGGACATCAAAGGGGACTAATCTCGCAAAGAAAGAGGACTTGGAGGATCCCCTGGAATCCTAGGGATTCTTCAGCCACAAAGCTCTTCTGCGGTCCACCTCCCTCGAGCAAGATTAAAAGAAGTATTGCAAGAGATGTGTGAAGGAGAGATGAGATAAGTCATTATTTATACCAACCATGATAAGTGAAAGTGTTTGATAAAAGAACATGCCAATAATATTAGGTATTATTAATAAATAAATTTTAAAAACAGGATTTTTTCTGGGTGTTTCTCGGGTCATATTTGATGTCTTAGGTACTAAATAGTGTGAGATCCATTGGAGTGACTGTAAATACTATAAAACGCTGCAAATTATTACACAATGATTTATTATTTCCGAATAAATATATTAGGGTCTAACTGTTTACAAAGCTGCTAATAAGGAATCAAATAGTATGAAAATAAATAAATAATCCAAAGGAAAATAGTAAATCATCACCGTTAATTTCAAAACGCTAGTTCTGAATAAATTCCAATTCAATTGAAAATTGTTGCTATTAATTTATAAATTAGGAAATTACGATTTTTTAAAAATGTTTATTCGGATTCTAAGTACCATCAAACGTAAGCTCTCAAATTTTGAGTGGGATTATTATTATTTTTTTTTTGGGTCCATTATTTAGGTTTGTTTGTTATTAAAAATAATAACGCAAAACCATTTATACTAGACTTCGTCGCTATTTCTTTTCTTTTTTTTGTTATTTCGATTTTTATTTAAATAATTCAAATAACATGTTTTCTGTCTTAGTAACAATGACATCATCTAATAATAATTGTATAAAAATTGTAAAATTCTGTTGTTTTTTGTCCACTGTTAGGGCATGAATATGAGAACAAGAAATTCTGGAAAAGTAGCATGAACATAATTGTTTTGTTTTTTTTGCCTAAAAAGAACCTTTGGATAGTAAATAATTTTAAGAGTGCAAGAGGTATTTTATAATATAATTCCAGAGTTTAAGATAACGCATGTATGTTCTACCGCGTTTTCGGAACAGAGACGGGAGAGATATGAAACTATCCCGATAGGCTGTGAAGTAGGATATGAGGAAAAGAAGAGTCTTAGTATCCTGATTTACAAAGCACTAAAGAGCCGTTGAGTAGGAGGGAGAAATATGGGGCTGGTTGGCGCACCGCCACGGTTAACTGACCCCTTTATGGGACTTCTGTCTTCTCTTCACAATGAATTCAAATATTATACGATCCAAATCATAATTATTTTTTAGGTATTTCAAGCAATTACGGTGCTTACGCTTAAATGTATTTTAACTAAGAAAAAATAAATGAACGAATATTGATATTAATTTTGTTTTGGTATATATTTAACACACTATAAGGCTTACTCCTCACTTAACTAGGGATAGCGCTTTGGGTACACTTTAATATCCTAAAAAATATTCAG
This sequence comes from Piezodorus guildinii, assembly GCA_023052935.1. NCBI lineage: Eukaryota > Metazoa > Arthropoda > Insecta > Hemiptera > Pentatomidae > Piezodorus > Piezodorus guildinii. Next base: position 137,289,794 of record CM041293.1, on the reverse strand, counting down.
ACAATACTGAAGCCCTTCTGGACCTACGGACTTGAACTGTGGGGAACAGCTAAACGTACTAACATCAAACGCATTCAATCCTTTCAATCCAAAGTCCTCCGTACAATAGTAAATGCTCCTTATTATGTTTCTAACTATACCTTGCACCACGACCTTAATGTACCATTTATTTCAGACCAAATTCCATCCGAATTTTCCAAATTCCACCAGAACCTATTTCATCATCCTAATCCTCTAGCTCAATCCCTATCCAGCTCCACTCATCCATACAACCCACCTAGAAGGTTAAAACGGTAGTGGCCCCGCGACCTTTTGTAAATATATTGGAGTTCCACTCAATGTGATGTATGTATGAGTGTGTGTATGTGTGTATAGGTATAAGTAAATTTTGACTTTATTGTATTGATTCATTATTGTGTATATATTTTATTGTAATTTTATGCCGTGTAAATATTGTCTGAATGTAGTATGTATAATATCTTTCAGCACTACTATTGATGTCAAAATTGGGACAGATTGTAATTTTACTCAATAAAATTGTTGTTGAAAAAAAAAATATTCAAAGATTTTAATTCAGATAAAATAATCGAATTGTTCAGGAAATCACAAGCCTTAAAGAACTCAAGTATTAATTTTGTTTTCAACCATTATGAAGGAGCGTAAAAAGGTGGACCCGAGCCTCTGCGATGTCGGATACTCAATAAAGATCTCTATCCTAATTAAATTTTCCCTTAAAAAGATGATAATATCGAATACTAGTGGTATGATAATCGTATTTTATACATAATTCAACTCGAGACAGTTCATAACTAAAAGAATTACATTTCAGAACAAAAGCAATTATCCAACTACTATACAATTCGTTTCCCAAAATTTGAGAAATTATTGTAAATCCGTTGGATAAATCACACAGAAATATCAGGTTTTTTGAGTTATTCTTTTTAGCAAAATTTACATAAACTATAATCGTGATTTTAATGAATTTTTTTAATAAATGTGTACTAAAATGCCCAAAGTTACAAAATATATTTAAACCTATTACAACCGTTTTCACTACGATTTAAATGGATGCACCATCTCAACAATAACAGAAGATTAGTCATTACCTATATACCTGACAATACCCTCAGAATGTTGAAAAGGAACCAGATAAAAGACTACTTATCATTAATAAATAACAGTAACCACAATAGTTTTTAGGAAGGAACGACTATTTTAACAATCATTACTTGTGTCACAAAATGCAATGTTTACCAGCAAAATTAGTTGTCCATCCCTGAGAGGTGTAAAAATAATTTTCTCTCAATCAAATATCTTTACTAATCTATAATTTTCATAGTAAGTATTTAAGTGGAAATTCAGATTAAATCCCTTCGTTACTCATAAATTTGAATAAATAATTACTCAATATCATCAAGTATTCAGTGTACTAAGACCACATGATAGAAACCATAATAAATTAACTTAGCCAGTAAAAACATGTAAATTTTAATGAATATTTTAGTATGTGTAAAACTGTATAAATTTAAATATATTATAAATTCTTCGCATCTAAATTTGAAATAAGTGATGATATAATTGAAATTTATTTGTCAAGTATATTTTAATGAATCAAGATATGCAAATATAAAACCAATCACGTTAAATAATTATGATATTATTTCATGCATAATACATGTTATAACTTATTAATTAGCTTTTATAAAATTGTAATGTTTTAACTGATTGTTTCACTTAATTGATGATATTTATATTTATATATATTTATCGTTTTCGTGAATGTCTTATATTAAATATAAACCAGTAATAAACAATAACGAAATTTTTAAACGATTGAGCTGATTTAAAACGATTTAAGATCTAATGAAATTTATGGTGTCTTATGAAATATATAATAATTAAGCTAAGGTATATGAGGATAAAAAGTTCTTGACAAATTCAGGTGATCATCTATACAATTTTAATAAAATACTATATCCATTATAAGAAATTTTACACGATTCTTTTCTCATTAGAATCTAAAGTTTTTTTTTTCTTTACCGTATTAATAATAATAATGATAAGCTTACCGAACCCGAAGGTTCGATGCCGATACCACCAAACTTCGCCTGCACAAACTCGTCCAATGTTCACCGGTCAAGCCCAAGCCACCGAGATCAGCCTTAATGCATTCCTCCCATCGACGCTTCGGCCTACTTTTCGGACGCCTGCCAGTTCAGCGAATTCCAACTTTCTCGGAATCCGTTCCTCACTAAGCCCAACAACTTAATGCGCCCATTTGAGTCTCCACGATGCTATCAACTTAATTATATTCACAAGGGGACGAACTCCGCAATTCCGCGTTGTACAACCTTCTAAACTCCCCGGTGGCCTTATCTCTCTTCGGACCAAATATTTTACGCTGTGCCTTATTTTCGAAAACCTTCAGCCGTTGTTCATCCTTCAAAGTAAGCGGCCACGTTTCGCATCCGTATAGAACCGTCGGAAGAATAATAGTTTTATAAATTCTAACCATCATGTTTTTAGACAGGAGCCGCGAGCTAAGTAATTTAGCTACTGAATAATAACACGCATTTCCCACCTTTAACCGGACTTTATTTTTTCCTGGATATAATTTTTTCTTGTTATCATTGAACCTAAATACTTGAATTCCTCTACGTGTTCAAAAGTATGACCTGAAATATTAATATCATCAAGATCGCCACCATTTCTGCAATTAATTTCGTCTTATCATTATTTAATTCGGAACCTATTTGTTTACCGGTTTTTATTAACACACTTGTATTTAGTTGTATAGTTTCCGTGTCTTCACCTAGCAGTACCAAATCATCGGCATACCCCAAAACCGGAATCTTGTCACCCATATTTAAGCCTTTCTCGGGACACATCACCTTTTCTATGACATATTCTAAGACTATATTAAACAAAACAGGTGAAAAGGAGTCACCCTGTTTCAAACCCGATCGCACCTCAAATTTCTCGGAGTAATTATGACCAATTCTACCTTTATGAAATGTTTCCGACAAACACATCTCTACTAGGTTTACTAACTTTTTAGGTATCCCCTGTTCAATCATGATGTTATATAGCTTCTGACGATCAATGGAATCATAAGCCTTTTTAAAATCGATATAGAGTTGATGGACTACACCGTTGTATTCCAGCTTCTTCTCTAATATTTGACATAAGGAAAGTATTTGATCAATAGTCGAGCGATTCCGCCTTAAAACCACATTGGTAGTCCCGATAATTCCCTCGACGTATTTCGTGATTCAGCTAGTTAGTATTGACGAGAATATTTTTATAGCATACTGGAAGAAGAGAGATCCCACGATAGTTACAATCCGTCCTCGGTCCTTTTTTGTGAATCGGAATAAGTATTAATTCTTTCCATTCTTCCTGCATTTTTTCATTTTATCAGATCTTTTTAACTAAAGCATGTAATTTTGAAACGCCCGCTTCTCCACACGCCTTGATTAATTCACTCGTGGTATTATCATTTCTTGCAGCTTTATACCGTTTTAATTTTCCTATCGCCATTTTAACCTCTTTACTCGGTGCGTCTATCCATGGTTCAACGCTCTGGTATTCAGAGGGAGGAGATTGATTATTTTTTCCGTGTTTAGAATGCCGTCAAGTGTTGTTTAAATTTATATCGTAATAATAACACCATATTAAATTTACGGAATAAAATGTTTTAGAATAATTAGAAACGAAACTAAATGTGTAATTTTTATCTTTAGAAAATAGTTGCATTTCTAATTCGCGAACCAGAAGAGCCAGTTTATGCATGCATTTTGCACCTTTTGCAATTTTATACAGTTTTAATGATTTTTGATTAAACTCGGTATATCAATATAAAATTTATTGTGCTTTTATAAGATGTAGAATTCTGATTTGAATAGTCTGATTCTCTCTAAAAGATCCTTCAAAATCAACCACAATAGTTCTTATTCATCCCTTTTTACTCAGTATGCTGGTGTCCCTCAAGGACCCATTCTCTACACAGTCTATATAGGTGATATTCCATTCCAACCCTTCCTTTCTACCTACGCTTATGACACTTGTGTCTAATCAGTCAATAACGATCTTACTATTGCCTCTAAAACTCTTCAATCCCACATCAGAGAGCTTGAGATATAGTGTGAGAATTGGAGAATCAAAATCAATTCCAACAAATCCCACCAAATTACCTTTACACTTCGTCGTAACCCTATTACATCCTGCCCTATAGTGTCCTTAAATAATATCTCGCTAGTTTTAGTTGAACAGATCCGCTACCTAGGACATCTACTTGACAAACGTCTAACACACAAGACTGGAACGACAAGAAACTGTCCATCGCTTTCGCTTACTACAACACTTACTGGACAGACGCTCCAACCTTCCACTTATCTACAAAAGGCTCATCTATATCACCCTCATTTGGACTTTCGGAGATGAGCTTTGGGGCTCAACGAAACCATCAAATTCTTCCCGTATTCAATCCTTACAATCCAAAATCCTTCGAAAAATCCTCAATGCTCCTTACTTTGTCACGAAAAAACTCATCCATAAAGATCTTAACATCCCATATGTTGCTGATTTGGCCCGAACCAGGTATCAATCCTTCTATGACAACTCCATTCCCACTCTAACCCACTAGTTTCAATCCTTGCTTCCTCTTCAATTCCTGACAATCCTCCGAGGCGTCTGAAAAGAAAATGGCCTCGAGACCTTCTAGTTTAGACCACCCAGTTGAGCGATGTCAATGTGCTTTTCTCTTCATGTATTTTATCCTTACTAGCATATTTACTTGTTGTATTACTAAATACACTTATAAATTTCAATTAAAATAATTACAAAAAAAAATAGTCTGATAAGGCTTAAATGTCGATTTTTTTTCCTGTAAATTGCCTTCAATTTCATAAAAATAAAAAAGAGCACAAAGATCCACAAAATAAATATCCAATACAATATTATCTTTAAAAAATTCTTTTATAAGAATTATTTAATTTTTTTTTTTTTTTTTAGGAAACTATGGAAAAGATAACGATTTTCTTTTTGTAGCTGCTAGCTGATACCTGAGCTTCCCCAGTAACGAAGCAGGAGCTAAGATATTTTTTTAGCCTGAAGTCTATTATTATGCAAATTGGTAACCCACATACGGGTCTCCGATTTCGTACTAAAAATATTTATGTTAATGAATTCATGGTAGCATTGTTTCTGACAGGCGAAATCATTGCTTTGCATTTCAAGCTTGACCTTAGATTATACTGGCAAAAAAATGCTGAAATATAATTCACCTCAAAAATGATTACTATTTTTATTAAGTAGCCAGAAAATTTGAATACTTGAGGACTAATTTATTTCATTAATTTTTTTTTTTTTTTTTTTTTTTTTGAACTCCATTTATTTATTTTCTAGCTTAATATAATGATACAAGTATATTTAATATAAGTATCAGTAATAACCAATTATAACTAGTTAACGTTTTATTGCTGATGGTTTTATCCTATTAGACAAATGATAGTTTCTGTTTTGTTTTTTAAATAAATAATTGTTTGTTTACAATTTTAAATAAATACAAAACGAAAATCAACTCACTGCCCGATCATTGGTCTAGAAACAGTAGGGATATTTTTATGTACAGAACCGAGACCATACATGAGTTTATTTATCTATTTATTTTTTTTTAATGTGAACAACTATTTTTCTTCATTTTGAAAGGGAAATATATTCATCACACCTAAATAAAAAATCCAACAAGAATTAAGGAAAGATTTACAAATAGGATGCAGGAATAGACACTCCTACTATTTAAGTTTCTCAAACATTTTAGTAAAATAAATATGAATCAATAATATACTACGCAAAACAAATTTATATGCTCTTAGATCCTATGAGCTGGCCAATATAAAACTTAAAAAAAATAAGGAAAAGGGGCACAATAACAACTCACTTGATGGCTAGTCAAACACTAATTTATTGATCCATATAATCCTCTATGGATACATTCAAGGTTTACATCCAGTGAGTTGGAATTAAGGCTGATACTCTACCTTATCATACCTTAACTTAGAGTTTAGAAAATATGGCCCATGTCATAGTTGATGATCCAGGCTACTTACCAAAAAATCAAAATCGAAAAAATATTAACATATATAAAGCTAACATTCAACAATATAATAAAAACAATAAAAGCATAAAAAAGGTGAATATATACTCACCGACATTGGCAGCCTGCTCGTGTTGAACCGAAATGGCCAGCAGCACAAGGGCCATCCCGACCCTCTTCGCAACTGCCGCCGTCATCTGAAAGCAAAGGTTTCCCAGTATTATTGTTATTATTATTATTACTTTATATTACCTTGCGAAACAATTTGTAGCTTAATTTCTTTTGACTTCGATTTTTAGGCTGTTTTCGAAGTAAACGTATGTTGCGGATACGATTACGCTTATCGGGACTGAATGCGAGTTACAGAAAGAGCTAATGCACTCCTGTCAGTGATTACAGGTCATAGGCATTTCATTTTCTTTGCATGAAGAATATTAAAGCATGAAGAAAATCATTGACTAGTAGCAATATAACTTGCACCAATCGACCTTAAAATGTTTTGTTTCATTCCTGGCCAGCAAGGCGGAAATACCAATTTTCCCTCTTTTCTATTTATGTGGGACAGCAAAGCTTGTGAGAATCATTGGGTGTAGTCAAACTGGCCGCTAAGTTCTGACCTGAAACCTGGTGATTCAAATATTTTAAGTCAGCCACTTGTCGACAGAAAAAAAAACATTATATTTCCGTCTTAGCATATAAAACTAGGTTTTATAAAGCAAATTGTTAAATGTTTGTCAGCTGAAGGGGATTGTTTTCCTATCTTGTCCTCTGAGAACATAAAGGCTTGTCTTTGATGTACCACAGATTTGGCCACACATTAATGATAAAGGTTTCACTGAAACAATGGCCGAACCAAAAAACAATGCTTGGTTGGCATTCAAAAGTATTGTGAACAAATTCCTTGGAAATGCACGAGCCCAGAAATACTTCGAAATATTTCAACCACTCTTTGATAGCTTTAAAAAACTTGGCTGTAACATGAGTATCTAACGGTATTTCATACATAGCCATCTTGCTAACTTTTCAGAATATCTTTGTGATATTATAATAATATTGCTTTATTGGGAAATAATACAATCTGCCACAATCTTGGGCAATAAGTATTAGGGCTAAAAGAAGTCATTCATACCATATGTACACAGTAAAAACAAAACAAAACAGACATAACAATATAAAAAAAAAAAAAAAAAAAAAAGGTAATAATAATAATAATAATGCATAAATAAATAATAAAAATTAAAAAAAAAAAAAAATATATATATATATATATATATATATATATATATATATATATATATATATATATATATATATATATAAAATAACATAAGATGAAATAAGATAAGGAAACTTAACTAACAAATGAAAATAAAAATAAAATATAAAGTAAATAAAATCTTGGCCACATTCATACCTATATACATTATTTACATACTGCCCCTGGGAACTCAGAATCGAACCCCTACACCCAGAAGTGGATGAAGTGGCACAACACCACGAGTTCCCAGCGCCTCTCATTCAGCCGCGTCACCAGTCTAGCCAGTGGAGACTGAGTGAGGGCGCTAGAGCCACACACTCTCAGGCATGAGTGGAGAAGTTGGCCATTGCCAGCACTCCAGTTGCATTTTTATAGGAGATCTCTCGGCCACTGCCGCCTCAGCCTACGAGGAGGGTTGTAAGGATGGTTGGTACTAGATAGAGATTGTGCCAGAGGATTAGGAAGAAGAGTAAGTTTCTGGTGGAAGGTTGAGAATTTAGATGGGATGAGATCAAGGACATAAGGGATCTTAAGGTCATGATGTAAGGTCTTGTTTGTGATATTAGTGACGAAAAGTGTGAGCAATTCCACCAAGACTTGAAGGCCATGGAGTTAAGGTAGATGGGATGTCAGTATGATGGCTGACTAGTGTTGGAACATCAAGCGAGAATATATCCAGATTGAACATTTTAGGAAAAGTTATAGGCGAATAACTGTACCCTAATATCTTTTTTATTTTTTTTTGTTTGTTGTATGAACAATTGAACCTTTACTATTACAATAATCATTGCATGAATAAAATATTCTAATACGTTTAGTTAGTACCCACTTTATGCCCAGTTTGTATGACTTTTAGGGTAAAGAGAAAGTATCCTATAGTTTAAATACTTCACGTGATAGAAAGAAACTGCTAATATTTTTGGATTCGGAGACCAAAAATTAGTTTAAAAAAAGTTTTAGCTGACGGGGTGGCTGATACTTGCTTTCAACACGCGTTGCCTAGCAACAGAGAACCAACAACTTGAAACCAAATAAGTATAAGATCGAGTCTCGGAATCGGGAGCTTTTACCTCAGCATTTATCTCCCGCCATCACCCTCTGGCCCGAGAAACCCCCGTATAGCCTTCAGAGGCGAGGTAGGGATGAAAAAAAAAAAAAAAAAAAAAAAGAAAGTTGAAAACAAGACGATGATCTGAGACAACAAAATTTCTTTTCCCCAGTGTTTTTATTATTATTATTACTTAATATCAATATGATCACTTTTGAAATATTTAGAAATGTAAGTTTTTTATATTGTTTAATAGGCTTTGCATGTAAAATTCAAATAAAAATATTACATATTGATCGAGGACATTTTGAGATCATACGGTTATCATTTTGTTACAATTCAGAGGATATCATGTTTGAAAATTAATAAAAAAAAATGTTTATATATAGGTGATCCTATGAGGTACGGAAACAGTCAGTTTTCCTAGCCAGGATAAAATCCTAAAGATTGAAAGAAAAATTCTGAGGATTCACGGACCCAAAATAATGCAGGAAGAATACTGGCGAAAATTCTATTAAGTTATATACAGAGATTTGGAGGATCTGAAACAGTCATCAATACCGAGAAACTGAAGTTCTACGGGCAAGAAGTCTGCAAAGCTAAAAAATAAATTTTTTGACAAAATCTGCAGCTATAAAAGTATGAGAGGAGATGTAAAACAAATAAGAGAGAATTTGGGCAGGCTGAAAATGGCAGATAAAGACTGCTTTGAAAGAGAGTTTTCGGAGGTTGAGTTTTTATCCAGAAGAGAAGGAGAATGGTCCAGGAGGATGAGAGGTTTTTGAAGTAGAAGGAATTCTGATGATCTGAAGGAAAAGAGTTAGTCAATGATATTCACGTGGTCCTTGTTGGCTGATTCATGTAAAAAAAGAAAGAAATGTATTCACTAATGAATAATCAGTTGTAAAAATTAAAGTATATTAGTTAGGATCGTAAGATTTTGGAGAGGTATTCACATTAATTATTAATTCATTTAGAGAAGAAAAATTATTTTCATTCACCGCGAATGAAATTATGTGCTATTATTACAACCTTCTTCTATATATCATTCTATAATAAAATATCTCCATAAACTAATTTAAACAAAATTATTTTCTCATTGCACAAAAATAATAACGGTTTTGTACATTTATATCAGATGAACAGTACATCAGTATAAGTGGCTGGGCTAACCTGAATAAACAGAATCGGTTCCAACTTCCTCCTCAGCTCTGTCATAACCCGTCCTCTTTTGTTTAATCATCATGCTAATATTTTCAGCGCCTATATCTAAAACAGTGTGTCAGAAACTGTCTGAAATCAGTCCTTGAAACCCCATATTGCATGAAGGTGGACATTATTTACCGTTCCGCTCTTCTTTCAAAAGCTACCCGGAAACTTTTAGTATCCTCACTCATTTTTCTTCACTTTGACTAAGGTTGTGTGGTATATGGCGGCCACTCGAAAGAACTCGAGGTCAAATTGAAACGTATCATAAACCATTTTTTGAGATTTGTCTTAGGTACTTGTATTCCACCTCTATGATGAGTTATAACGGGTATTTAACTCCAAGACAAGAATTACTTGGATATTTTCCTATTAAATCGATCGCTATTAATTTCACCTACAGCCTCCTGAAAGAAAAATTCACAATACATCCCCACAAAAAAATACATCCAACCTTCCAACCACTACACTAATTCTCATAGAACCAAAAAATGGTTATTACATTCTTAGCTTATTTTACTGTTTTACAGAATACTCTCTCATAGAACATCCGCCATGCCCCTTCCCAATCTTCATTCAAATCGCTCATTTTTTCAACTCATCCTATCTTAACAACCACATGTTACCTATTTTAAGTATGCCAATTAAAATGAAATGAAAAATATCAACGCTGTTTATCTTAATTTTATTTATTCATGTTCATGCTTTTCTTCAATTCCATGTTACATTTTTTTTGTTCTTCCCTCTAATATTTTTTTTTTATAATATATTTTATTGTTTTTTACAACTGTATATACAAATACAATAAGTAAAATGGCTGAATTACAATAACAGGCATGCATAGACATGTAAAGAATCTATCCAGTGGTAGTACTTCAAAGTTTATTTCATGAGCAGGTCTCGAGGCCACCGTCTTTTCAGGCGCCTCGGAGGATTACCGGGAATAGATGTAGATGAGAGGTTACGGACAAGCGGGTTTGAGTGGGCAGGTAGTTTGGAATTAAAGGAGCTTTATCTATCGCGGGCCAAGTCTGCAACCAGTGGGATATTTAGGTCTCTATGGATGAGTTTATTAGTTACAAAGTAAGGAGCATTGAGGATTTTTCGTAGGATTTTGGATTGCTCAATGCCATAGGTCCAAATAGGTCGGATAATCGTGATGTAAATGAGTCTTTTGTAGTAAATAGAGAGTTTTGAACGTTTGTCTAGTAAGTGTTGTAGTAAGCGGTATCTGCAGGCAGTTTCTTGTCGTTTCAGTCTAGTGTGAGGATTCCAAGTAAGGCGCTTGTCTAGATGGAGTCCAAGGTAGCGGATCTGTTCAACGGGGATTAATGGAATGTTGCCAAAGGATACAGTAGGAGAGGTATTCATAGGCTTGCGGCGAAGGGTAAAGGTAATTTAATGGGATTTATTGGGATTGATTTTAATTCTCCAGTTATGACACCATTCTTAAATGGATTGGATGTGAGACTGTAGGAATTGTGATGCAACCGTTGGGTCACTACTTACGGATAACACACATGTGTCATCAGCGTAAGTAGTGAGAACAGTGCTAGGATGAATAGGAATGTCAGCTGTATAAACGGAATAAAGGGTTGGGCCTAAGATGCTACCCTGAGGTACACCTGCGGACTGAGAAAATATGGATGAGTATGAAAGGTTATGGTTGACTTTGAAAGTTCTATCTGAGAGGTAAGAATGAATAATTAGGAAGAATGTAGGAGAGAGGAATTTCCGGAGTTTATATAGCAGTCTTGGGTGCCAAACTCGAACAAAAGCCTGTTCAACGTCAAGAAAGGCTCCAGTGCAATACATTCCGCGCTCCAATGTGGAAGAAATGACATCCACCACACGGTAACACTGTTTTATAGTAGAATGGGATGTCCGAAATCCAAACTGGTGGTCAGGAATCACGTGGTTGAGATCTAGGATTTGATATAAACGTTTTAGGAGGAGTTTTTCTAGAATTTTGCCCATAATGGGCAAAAGAGAGATAGGACGGTAGGAAGATGGGTTTTCTAGAGGTTTTTTGGGTTTTGGTATCATTTTGATAATGGACAGTTTCCATGTAACGGGAAAGTAGGTGGAACGGAGTGTGGCATTGTATACATAGGTAAGAAGGAGAATGGCTTTTCTAGGGAGCTGTTTTAGGATACGGGATGTGATGAGGTCGTGACCAGGTGCTTTTTTGGACGGTAATTTTTGAATGATGCTGATATTTTCTGATGGGTGGAATGCTTTAGGAGGAAGAGACATTTGGAGAGGAACGGTTAGTTCTGCTTCGACATGTTCGATATGGATTGGGTTTTGGATATCAGGATGCGGATTAAACATTTTGGAAAGGTGTTTTGCGAATACCTGGGATTTTTCTTCGTCGGATCTTGTCCATGTCCGGGATTCAGTTAAAATAGGATGATTAAAGGTTTTGAATTTTAGTAACTTTGCAGTGGTGGTCCATAATGATCTGTCAGAGGTATTCAAGTTTCCAGTAAAGATCTGCAGGTTTTGAATTTTGAATTGTTTTAGTTCGGTTTTTAGTGCGTTAGTCAGTTTATTGTAGTGCTGTTTGTCGGAAGGATATCTTGTGCTATGCCACTTCGCTCTTGCTTTCCGCTTAGCAGTAAGCAAGAGACGAATGTGGTTCGGTAAGTAGGATTCATGAGAATTTCTGATTTTAGTGATGGATGTATTGTTGCTTATGGCAGTCTTTATAGACTGTGTTAGGTTTTCAATGGCAGAGTCTATGTCTTGTTTAGTTTTCAATGCTATTTTCAAGTCGAGTATGTTTTATAGGTCGTTTCGAAAATTGTCCCAGTTCACACGTCCTTTAATCAAGGAAGGAGGAGAGGGTTGGAGAATAGGATTTGAACTCATGAGAAGCAGAGCAGGGCTATGATCTGAGGAGAGGTCGTCTAAGGATGTAATTGTACATGGTAGCCAACACTAATATTTCTAACTGTCAATTAAGTGAAATCAAAACGCTTACCACACCAGTCTTCGAGTTAAATTGTTCACGAATGTATAAATTTCAATGTTTACAAACTTTATACACTAGATATGGGCTAATACCACTATGAAAAACAATTGATCAGAGAGCTATAACTTTGTGTAACTTCACTTGCGGCCATGATTCTAATAATTTAAAAATGAATATATGATTTATTATAATCATTATATTTTTTAGTACTTATTCAATTTACCATTTTAAATTTTTATTTTATTTTGAACTTTTAACTAGCCCTATAATGTTTTTTTTATTTTATGTTTTTTTTTTTTTACAATTTCAATTCAATATATAAATTGAAATATAGTAAAATATTTTTTTGTAGGAATTAGTCCGGGTGGCGGTCATTAAATGAAACAACTGAATAGTTTCAACTATAGGTCACCTACCAGACGCCCTGATGATGACCCACAATGGGGGTCGAAACGTTGGCAAACAATAAAATAGTTGAAACTATTCAGTTGTTTCATTTAATGACCGCCACCCGGACTAATTCCTTCAATAATTCTCAACGGTCAACTAATTATATCCACTAAAATATTTTTTTTTTATTATACAGGCAATCTACATTAATGATGATGATTGGCTACGTAAATATCGCTATTTTAAAGTTATTACTTATAACAGTTAATAAAAAAATGTCTGCTTCCGTTATTTGTTTATATTTCACAAAAAAAAAATTAAATAAATACATAACACAACTTGAATTTTGGCAAATCCAGAAAAAATCTCGAATTTACATATTTGTACTGTTTCCAGACTGGCGGCTAAATTATTTTTTAAATAATTTTTATGCGGATGTGGTCCTAAATCAGTATTTGTATCATCCTTCTTATCTACAGTATATCATTACATATATAATATAGATAATTCGTAAATTAATATTTGTATGTAATTTAACTGGATACAGTATGTTTATTTTATTTATAAATATTTATTTATCCTCACACAAGAATAAAACGACAAGAAACTGCTCGAAGATAACGATTACTGCAACACTTAATAGACAAACGTTCAAAATTTCTAGTATATTACAAAAGAATCATTTACATTACTATTATGAAACCTATTTCGACATATGGGATCGAGCTTTGGGGCTCTACTAAACCATCTAACTCCTCTCGCAACCAATCCTTACATCCCAAAATCCTTCGCATAATCCTGAATGCCCCTTACTTTGTAACAAATCAACTCCTCCATAATGACCTAAACATTCCCTTTGTTGCAGACATAGCCCCCTCTTTTCATCCTAAACTCCCTGGCCACATAAAACCACTTCCGTCCGTAATTTATCTTCCTCAGATATCTCTGATAAACTTCGAGGCGACTGAAAAGAAGTTGGCCTCGGGACCTACTGCCTTAAACTAGTTAGTGAAGGGCTACCACTTGGTAGTTATTTCTCAAGACATTTTCATAGATTTTCTTCATTCTGCATATTTACATATCGTGTTGTTCAATAAAGTTGTAAATTACAATAAATAAATAATAGAAAAAAAGTGTTCAGTTCATTTAAATATTATCTTTGGCTAATTATGACCTTTTGCATTGTTTTAGTACCTAATCTAAGGAGGCAGAATACAACAATCAAGTTTTTTTTTTTTTTTTGTTTTTTTTTATTCTTTCTCATATTTTATCCGACATATGCGGTATTAACATGATAGTGAAAATTATAAAGCACTATAAAGATGAGGTTCAGAACAAAACATATCACCTAAATAATGAAGTTGTAAAAAAAGAAAAATTAAATGTAGTGTTTTTATGATTCCTGCTCCTGTTAATAATTTTTTTTTTAATTATTTAAGCATTAAGTGAAACAAATAAAATAAAATAAAAACAAACTTTCTACTTTTTAATAATAACTTAGTACCTATTTTTCGCATTGTTTTAGTACCTTATCTAAGGAGGCAGAATACCACAATAAAGTTGTTTTTTTCTATTCTTTCTTATTTTTTATCCGACATATGCGCTATACTTCTAATATTTATAAATAATGCAAAATATATTATTTACCTTCAGCTGTATAGTAAGTAATACATATTACCGTGATAGTGAAAATTATAAGAGCCCTGGAGATGAGGTTCGGAAATAAACATATCACATGAATAATGAAGTTGTAAAAGAAGAAAAATTAAACGTAGCCAATGTAGTGTTTTTATGATTCCTGCTCCTGATAATTCTTTTTTTTTTCATTATTTAACCATGAAGTGAAAAAAATAAAATAAAATAAGAACAAACTTCCTACTTTTTTCAACGAGGATAACTTAAAGTAATTAGGGGTAACATTTCGAAGATTGATGATTGTGGGGGGACCGGGGAAACCCCCTGACATTAGAACGATTGATGGGAAACGCTTAATCGGAAAAAGAAAACTCTTCTATAATCGAGTCGACGTTTCAGGAAAAATCGAAAAGAAAACGAAAAAAAAAAAGGGAAAATCCAGCTAGAGTTTCATTGGAAGCGACTTATACTAACCGGGCGAGATAGCTAAAGAAAGTTGGGAAGCCCTCAGATTGTCATTTAAGTTGTACCGTGTCCTCTGAAAAACCTCGACTAAGTGGAAAGTTGTAGGGAAGTAAAGTTGGAAATTCCCTTTTTGTTGTTGACCAACTCAACTTATTAACATAATTAAGTACTGAAAACTTTTAAACTTCAACAAGGTCCTCAATACGTAGCCCAAGAGTGGGTTTTCTTGAAATCAAGCTAAATGCCGGGCGTTCAATGGATATAAATATTTAAAGCGAGCTGGTTAATATTTTGTAAGTTTCGAAAGACTTCAGACCAAAGTGAATTTAAAGTAAATAAATCTAGTGCGAGCTTCACACATATTCTGCTTACTTTTCTACTTGAAATGCATTCTGTAGGAGAGAAATATATTTATCAGGATTTTTCGTCGCTACTTTACTTAGTTTGCAAAACCAATTAGATCAAGGCTTCTGTCGAAAATTGAAGATTAGAATTTACAAATTTATTATTACTATTACTGTTAATATTATAGACCTGAAAAAAAATGACTCTCTTTCATCTGTTCCATTTAATTTATCACTGGAATATGTCATTCATAGGTAATGCATACCGGGGTACGCGAACGATTCGTTATTGCTAGGTAAAGACGAGGAAATAATAAAATTAAACACAAGTACTTTAATGAAAACCGGTAAAGAAATAGGGCTTGCAATAAATACGGATAAGACAAACTATATAGTTATTAAAATAAACTGTGATAATCTCGGTAATAGAGATATTAAGAAAAAAAAAAAAAACTGTACTTCTAAAACCTATGATTAGGCTCATCACGCTCAGCCGTACCTGGTTTTCCTGGTATGGTAGATATTATAAATTAGTAATAGCCTATGGAGATTGTATTTTTGCATGAACCTAGGCTTGGACTATTACGTACACAGACTATAAAGATGTTTTAGATCGTTTAATGCATTTATTTTCTGTACTTACTGAGGGTAATAAATCCGACCAAATCCTAGATAAATCCGCCGTTCGTGGATGTTATCCATTAAAAAATTATTCGCTAAAACACTTGCTTCCTAATTAAATATTGGGTTGTGTCACATGAAATGCCCGTTTTCAAGATAAAGGATTTTTATTAAAAATACGATATAAAAACAAGATAATTTTATTCGAAGTATTTACCTTATTTTTCTCAACGTGACACCAACTTTTTTATCCCCGAACTGAAAAACTCTGAGATATGAAGTGAAACCAAATCTGAAAACACACTTTTCACTTGATCATCATTTTCAAAAAGTTTCCTTTGACGAAGTTGTCTAAATTCCTGAACAGGTGGTAATCTGTTGGAGACAAGTCAGGAGAATATAATGGGTGCGGAAGAACTTCGTTGTCCAGTTCTTTTAATTTTTGCACGGTATGTTTTGAAACATGGGGTCTTTCTGCCGCTCAATGAGATCATGAGGTACCCATGTATCGAGCTGTTTTACTTTCCCAATACACTTTAAACGTCTGGAAACGGTAGATACACTTGCATTTAGTTGTGCTGAGAGTCCTTTAACTGTTTGGTAGGGATTTCCTTCTACTGTATGTTTGAGGACATCGTTGTCTATTACGGACAACGGATTAATGAGGCTTAATTAATTATAATACGTGAGTTTATTACTAATTATTAAAACTTATAACACAACTCAATGTATATCTATATAATAGAGTTGGATATAAATGAATGACTGAAGATAATTGTATAATATAACTAAAACGTAACCGTAAAAATAAACATAACATTAACACGCTTAGCCCAACTAAATGTAAATCCCTGAGGGGATGATTCAATTTATCAGCCTAGGGAGGTTTATTTCATCCCGAGACTTAAAGTGATAAAGGGCTGTTCTGCTTTCTCAGCCGCCCTCTAAAGTTTGAACAGCTGATAATATCTCTTAGTCTTATTTATGACTAATCCTACTATTTATTGAATATTCTGTAGGAATTCATCAAAAGTATATAATTATAAATTTATTCTATTAATTAAATATAATTTTTACTATTATTATTAAGGAAACCTACAAGGGTTGGCAATTCATTGGTATTCAAACTATGTTATGAAACTTTTTTTTTGTTCAAAACTCTTTAGGCGTGAATATAGGCTAACTGAGTTCTCTGGATGACGTCAATGCAACGAAAACGCTAGTTCTCTCGTTTGTGGCCAGTTGTTTCGTTTTCACATTATCACCATGATAACAGTTTCTTTACATAAATTACACTTTAAAGAGTATGCTCTGTGCTCTTCTAGGTATTAATATACCTGTGTCTTTAATTAAGCATCTTGATCTTTACTACAACAATCCAACACAAAATAATATCTTTCTTAATAATAATAATTAAATAATGTCTGTATGAACGATTAAAAATCTTGTCAGTTTGCTTGAATAAAACATTAAAACTGTTCACGTATTAAAAAGGGTGTTTTTAAAAATTTGAAAAGAAGTAAATTAGTGTACATAATCCATTCTCATAATAAGGAATAATATATAGTTCATTAACTGTTGTTTCTGTTTATTTTAGTAAATAGAAAAATAAAAGTTACGAGCTTAATATATTGTAAATCTTGATGCATCAGTAGCATTCTAAAAAAAAAAAAAAAAAAAGTTATCTACTAAGGAATTACTATTTTCATATTTTATTCTTTGTAATTTCTTCTGTTAGAAGTTTTTTTAAAATATTCATTTAAAAAAAATTAATTTATTAGTTCTTGAAAGATTGATTGATGGATGTACAGTGCAGTCTTCAGTATAATAAAAAAGTTTTCGAATTTATGTTTATATTAAGAAAGAAGAGATAAATACTTTACTTGCATATTCTCAAAATTACATTATTCTGCCAAAAAATAACAATAAATAGCCATCTTGTTCTATATTCTACCGTTCTGAAAAAAAAAACTTTTAATTTAAAATATAAAAATGTAACTTTTTTTTTTTTTAATTCACAACCTTTAACATTCTGTATATTATATAGGAGTTCCCATTACGAAAGGGTTATCGTAGAATTGGTTTCCCAACATGTGCCGCGTAACCATAGCTAACATATAGAACAACACCAGCAGAAAGTGAGGAAGGAGCGCGACGAAAGATCTTGTGACAAAGCTGATTAATATTGTAGACGTCATTATAGGTGGAATGATCAGAAGTCAGTCTTTTTTTTTAATCTTTTTTTTTTTTTAAATTTTTAATTTTGCCAACGTTTCGGCTCAAGCTTGTGAGCCATCATCAGGGCATTACTGTTTCAGTTTATGCTTGGGCATGGCTCAGCTTGAGCCGAAACGTTGGTAATATACTGAAAGTCGTCAAAACAAAAGTGGGGTCTTGGTCCTCATCATGTCGCTCAAGCCGCAGAGAGGAAGTTATCCTGGCCAGATTAAGGATTGGCCACACTAACATGACCCATCTTCATCTCATTACCAAGCAGCCACCTCCTAAGTGCCCACATTGTAACAATATCCTGACTATCAGCCACATTTTAGAAGAATGCCTTTCTTAGAGGAAAGGTTTAAACAAATTTGGGCTTATACCTAATATATCCTTCATACTCCCCGATAATGAAAAAGAACATCTCGGCGCTGTTCAGGTTTCTATAGTCTTTTAATTTAACTTATTTTTTATTTTATTTATTTTTTTACTATTTTATCTAATTATTATACGCCTAGTTTATTAGTTTTGATTTATTTATACTTAAAGAGAACTATAGGTGTTTATGACCCCTGGGTTTTACGCCTCAAAGGCCCAAACAACAACAACAACGTTGGTAATATTAAAAAAAATTAAAAAAAGACTGACTCCTGATCATTCCACCTATAATAGTTTCTACAGTCGACTATACATTCTCAATATATTGTAGACATCTTTCATTCAAAAGGAAGTAAAAAATCCTTGTTTATACCGTCCTCCAAAGAGGAAGTAAAGTAGTGGTCTATGTCAGGATCTAGTTAAGATCCCTATCCTAAATACATCTGAATCAGCGAAATAGGGGACTCCCAAAAAACATACGTCTGATTAGCTAAAATATCAAGTAGTGGCGTAAATTAAACAAAAAAATGTTCTGACATTTTATTACTACCATCAAGAAACTAAATGTTTACCTGGAAGATTCACTCACTCTAATTCACGAAAAGTGTAAAAACAAAAAAAAAAGTCATATTAATATAGATTGGGTTGAATAATTTTCTAAAGACTTGCCTTGAATGAAAAAAAAAAAAATTCTACAAATATTCAGACCAAGACAAAAAAAAAAAAAAAAAAAAAAAAAAAAAATAACCAACTATTGAGGGTCAACCAATTCAAAATCGTCCACACCTTGCCACTAGACATTTTTGATTTTCGTGTTTTCGTGATTTAGCAGCTCGCCAAAGGTTCCATTTGATGTAATTTTTCAAACCATTTTTTGGTTTCTTATGTAAGGTTTTATAAAGACCAAAATTATATAAAACGCTCTCATAATCATTCTAGTTTTTGTTAGTTTCTTAAACATCAAAAATAACAGCAGTTAATTATGTTTTTAAAGAATACGTTATTTTAACAATGAAGAACATTTTATAACTCTGGAATAGCCAAATTTATATCACTTAAACACATCGTATAGACAGCTCATCTGTATTTTTTACTCAGTCCCTTTTGAGATATTTATATGTGAACAATCCAAAAAATGAATTTATGGGAATTTTAAACATTCATATACGAAAAGGACTATGTTCTCAAAATCAAAATTTTTAAAGAAAGTAATACTATAACTAAGCTATAAAGGAAAATTAAATTAAAAGTGAGTCTCTTTTCCTTTATATACGAAAATCTCTTTTTTAATTCATTTTCAAAAAATGTATTTAGCAACATTCTTTATAATTAACTTAAAGAGTTAAGGAGCAAAAAAAAAAAAACAAGGCATGTTCTTATATTATTTTTAGTTTTTGTTTTGATTTGATATCTAAAAAATGACTGGAGTTAGAAAGATTTTCCCATCACATATTTTCGCCCGTGGAGCTGACTTAAAACGGTTGCAATGCTACAGATTAATTGCCCATATTTTTTTTTATTTATGGTTTAATGTTCAAGAAAGGATAGTGAATGGATGGTCAACAAATCACGAAAATTAAAAATAACGAACGGCAAAATTAAAGAAAATTTGACGATTTCAAATTTTCAATTGACCTATAAGTTTTTAGAGGAGGTGAGGAAGAAATGACTACAGCCTGGCACTACGGGTTCAAATGGTTCTTTTATTGTTCAGACAGTTGAATAAAATGAAGAATAACAGAATATAAAAAAAGGAAAGCAATATGAGGAGCACACACTAATCCAGATAGATCAAAAACCACAGCTGGTGAGAGGTTGCAATGGATTTGCCACTGTAAAATAAAATAATCTTTCTACTATCATAAAACACAGAAAATAAAATAATAAATAAAAATGACCCTCAATTAAATATAAAGAAAACTAAAATATAAACATGTTTGAGGCAGTGACAAATCCATTTCACATAACCTCTTTGCTCCCACCAGCTGTGTGTTATAACCTCACTCCCTCACACACATCAGGCCCATCACATCACTCCCCCCCCAATGACATCGGCACAGAAACGAACCTTAGGCTTTACCACCCGACCAGACCGGGTGCGATAAGGCGGTGATGTGTCTGCTGTTCTGAGTCGAGGTCATTTGAAGGTCCGGAGTCCGCCGATGTGGGAGAAGGAGTGGGGTGATCGCACTTGCCGCTGGCCACACCAGAGGGCGATGGAGTAGGCAGATCCCTGTTGCCGCTGTCCTCTGCCGGTCCCGGGAGAAGATGTGCTACCTTCAGGCGATCCATGGAGACGGTCTTCGGTCCTGTCGGTAGCAGCAGCTTGAATGTCTTCTCCTCCCTCGAGAGAACCTGATAAGGGCCGGTGTAAGGCGGCGTCAGTGGGCGTCGGACGGTGTCATCCCTAAGGAAAACGTGGGTGCAGTCCTTGAGGTCGCGGTGAACAAAGGTGCGAGCCGTACTGCTGCGGTGCGGAGCTGGCCGGAGCATCTTCATCGCCTCCCTCAGCGTCTTCAATGTCGCCTCCGCGTCCTCCCGCCGTTCAGAGGGTTCAAAAAATTCTCCAGGGAGGCGAAGTGGTTGGCCGAAGACCATTTCCGCAGCGCTGGCACCAACATCTTCTCTCACCGCTGACCGAAGACCCAAAAGGACGGTGGGTAGCACCTTAGTCCACCCCATATTTCCCAACGTTGCCCTTAGGGATGCCTTAAGGGACCTATGCCACCGCTCCACGCACCCGTTGGACTGAGGATGGTACGCCGTAGTCCTGCTCCTCTGGATACCAAGGACGCAAGTGAGGCTAATAAAGAGGTCTGACTCAAACTGGCGCCCTTGGTCGGTAGTAATCCTTGCAGGCGTACCATAACGGGAAATCCACGTGCCCACTATTGCTTCTGCTACCTTGGTGCTTGTAATTTCCTCTAGCGGGCACGCCTCAGGCCAACGCGTGAATCGATCTATCATCGTGAGGCAATAACGCATGCCGTTGGAGGGTGGCAGAGGCCCAACGATGTCCACGTGGATATGCTCCATCCTTCCGCTGGGTGCAAAGGTACCTGGAGGAGTCACTGTGTGACGGACAACTTTCGATCGCTGGCAGAGAATGCAGCAGCGTGCCCACCTCGAGACGTCGGCGTTCATGCCTGGCCAAAAGAAACGCTGCGTGACCAACCGCCTCGAGGTCCGTATCCCGGGGTGACTGAGCCCATGCAGGCGGTGGAAGATCTCTTCTCGCATGGACTCAGGAACGTATGGTCGCGCTTGAGGCGTAGAGGTTTCGCAGAGGACAGACGAGGCTGTACCGGGAGGCTGGATCCAGCGAAGCTGAAGACGGCTGTTCTTCTGAAGCTCAGAAACCGACGGATCCTTCTGCTGCTCGGACGCAAGGCGCTCATAGTCCTCGGTACAGTCGATGTCCTCAACCCTCGAGAGCGCGTCGGCAACTGCGTTGTCTTCCCCGGGTACGTGGCGGATGTCGGTTGTGAACTGGCTGATAAAGTTCACCAACCGAATCCGCATGGGCGTCGCTGTCTCTGGCTTCTGATAGAACGCTTGTTCCAGCGGTTTGTGGTCCGTCCAGACAGCAAAATGTCTCCCCTCTAGGTAATGGCGAAAGTGCTTGATGGCGCGATGGATGGCCAATAGTTCCCTGTCGTACGTGGCGTACTTCTGTTGCGCTGGAGCGAGAGCCTTGGAGAAAAATCCAAGAGGCCGCCAAATGTCGCCATCCTTCTGCTGCAAGACTGCTCCCATAGCTGTGCTGGAGGCATCACATACCAGGACAAGCTCAGCGTTAGCCTTAGGATGTCCCAGTACCGCGGAGTTCTTGATGGCAGTCTTGCAGCGCTCGAACGCTTCTACGGCTTTGATGTTCCATTCTACTGGCCTCTTGTCATTCTTCTTCGCTCCAGCAAGGAACCTGTTGAGCGGAGCTTGCATTTCCGCCGCTCTGGGTATGCAACGGCGATAAAAGTTAAACATACCCAGAAAACGCCGCAGGTCCTTGATAGTAGCCGGCCTAGGATAGGAAACTATGGCCTCCACCTTCGCTGACTGGGCGCTGATGCCGGAGGAGTTCACCCTATGTCCCAGAAACTCGACCTCCTGACGAGCGAAGACACACTTCGTCAGGTTCACCGTGAGGCCGTGATCCTGCAGCCGCCGTAGCACTTCCTCCATATGTGCTTTGTGCTCCTCTTCATCTCTTGAGCCGATGATAATATCGTCGAGAAACCACCAGGCAAAGTCCAACCCTCGAAGCACACGGTCTAGGAACCGTTGGAAGGTTTGCGATGCATTCCTGAGACCAAAGCACATACGGAGGAACTCGAAGAGGCCGAAAGGAATGATGACGGCGGTCTTCGGAATATCCTCTTCTGCCACCGGAATCTGGTAATATGCACGGTTAAGGTCCAAGGTTGTGAAGATCTTCTTACCGTGCATATTAACGTTGAAATCCGCCAAGTTGGGCACAGCGTATCTGTCCGGGACCGTCTTAGCGTTGAGCTGCCTGTAGTCACCGCAGGGCCGGATACCTCCATCCTTCTTCTCGACGATGTGCAGCGGACTGGCCCAAGGACTATTCGACGGTCTGCAGATCCCTTCATCCATCATCTGCATAAACTCCTTCTTGGCGGTGTTGTATCTTTCCGGTGGCAGGCGGCGGGCTCTCGCGGTGACTGGGGCTCCCCTGGTCTCAATGTGATGGACGACATCGTGCTTCGGTTCTGTCATAAAGGACGAAGGCTGAGTCACAGAAGGGTACCGGCGCAGCAGGGCGGAGTACCATTCTCCTGCAGGTACTGAGCAGATGGTGGGCACCGGTACCTTCGCCAATTTACCTCTAGATGTCAGCCCCGTCCTCTGGTCCACTAGCTGGCACCCGGCGAGATCTACCATCATGTTGTAGTGAAAAAGTAAATCCGCGCCGATGATGGGATGGCTAACCTTGGCAACGATAAATCGCCATGACATTTTCCGCCGGAGCCCCAGATCAAGGTTCTGGACAATGGTGCCATACGTTGGAATGGGCGTCCCATTGGCAGCATACAACATGAACTCCTCGGTGGACTTCGTCCTGTTCGTCACCGGGTAGACAGATAGGGTGGCTCCAGTATCCACCAGATATCTGACCCCGGACTTTCTGTCAGAGACGAAGAGTCGACGGTTGTTAGCCATAGCGACGGGACCCGCCTTGTTCGCCGCTATGACTAGTTTAAAGCCCTAGCCGGTTTCCAGTCGCAGGGCTGACGGCATCTGGTCGCCTTATCTCTGAAGCGTTCGTGGTAAAAACAGAGACGCCGTCTACTCTTGCTTCTAGAGCCCCTGCGATTCCGACTAGGCGATCCGCTGTCTCGCAGACTTGTCCTGGCCCCCATTTGCGCTTTGAGACCGGCTACTTCGGCAGTCAGGCGCTCGATGGCAGCACCTATGTCTCCTCCATCTCTTCTTGAAGGCCCCGGAGTTGGCTCCGGCTGATAAGCCATAATCGGATTACCTGGGGGTTGCTGAATCTCAGCTATTTTATCTGCGATGCGGGCCAACTTGGTCAGATCAGTATGATCGGTAGCAGCCAAAGCCGCCTGCATTCCCTCAGGTAGCCCCCGGAGCCACAAAGTACTAAGCATGTCCTCCGGGACCTTCTCTCCTGCCAGCTGCTGCATCTCTCGCAGAAATTGGGAAGGCCTCTGATCGCCCAATTTCTGCTCTTCCAGGAGTTTCTTCATCTTCCAGCTATCTGACTGCCCGAAGCTGGAAAGTAGCCGCTCTTTTAACCTTTCATAGGGCTCATTAACAGGCGGATTACGAGCCAGATCTGCGACTTGTCGAAGAGTCTGAAAATCAAGCTGGGCGATAATCAGCTGAAATTTGCTCTTACTATTGCTGATCTTACATGAGCTGAATACCGCCTCAGCTTGAATGAACCACAGATCTGGCTCTTCTCTATAAAAAGATGGCAATCTCGCCAGCGCATTGGGGGCCGATGACTACAGCCTGGCACTACGGGTTCAAATGGTTCTTTTATTGTTCAGACAGTTGAATAAAATGAAGAATAACAGAATATAAAAAAAGGAAAGCAATATGAGGAGCACACACTAATCCAGATAGATCAAAAACCACAGCTGGTGAGAGGTTGCAATGGATTTGCCACTGTAAAATAAATAATCTTTCTACTATCATAAAACACAGAAAATAAAATAATAAATAAAACATGACTACTTCTTCAATTAAATATAAAGAAAATTTTTATATTAATATAAAAGGTGTTGAGGCAGTGCACAAATCATCACATTAAAACTCTTTGCTCACAACACTGTAGATTTGAGATTCTCAAATTCTCACACTCACCCATCAAAAGTTAAACTTTGTATACGGGGAATTTTATCTGTTATTTATAAGGAATATATTCCCCAAGACTATCAATATGAAGCCTAAAGATCTATTGTAATTTCAAAAGTTTCTGAACTCAGATTCGACCTAGATTCTTTATGTTGCAAAAGCATTGAAAACAAAATCTCTTTGCAGGGATAAGTGACGCCATTCCGAATCGTGAAATTAGGTTAATTTTATCCTATATAAGTTAGATGCTTCCTTTTTTATTAGATTTAAATGTAGTTTTACTGAAAAGTTTGGAAAATACAACAGTTTCATATATCTGACATGGTTTATATTTGGTGCTGTGAGTATTTTTTAAAACTTTTAAGAGATACAATCGAATCTTGTTTAGGAATTCAAGTCATGAAATAGCCCTTATAAATTGTAAATAGATCCACCTTAATTGTTTATATACTACACCTTCGCTGAGCTAATTAACCAATTGAACCCAATTAACTATTGAGGACGTATAAACAAAAATAAATTCTCTTTCCTCTAGATTGCATTATTTCTTTCAGTGTAAGATATTTTTTTTCAAGATTAAAGAAAACTAAAGAGTTTAAAGAATTTAAAATGATGTAAGAGGAATAAAAAAATCAACTACATTGAACTAAATTTAGACCTATATAAATTTAAGATGAAGGACGATTTTCACGAAATTTGTATTATAATTAGTTTAAATGATTCTTACATTGTTCACAATCAGTTGTCTTTGGTTTGGCAGCTTGTACTATTTAATATAATCTTTTAATTTCCTTCCTAACTATGCTAAAACATTTCAACCTGTAATGTTAACTTAATGTTATTAATATTTTTTTAAAAAAATACACTTTCATGCAAAAAGAATCAAACAAATTGGTTTATAAAATTAAAAGTTTTTGTGTTGTTTTGTTACAAAAATTATGTCTTTGAAAATGACATGCAATTTTGGCGTAAAACGGTTTACGAAACAATGAGTAGTTTCCATTATTTCATTGTTTTGTTTGTTTTGTTCTTTGCCTGAGATTCTGTGGCTCTAGCGCCCTCTCTTAGTCTCTACTGACTTATTAGACCGGTGACGCGACTGACTGGGATCTCCTTGCCTAGGGTTCCCTGGGGCAGTATGTAAATATTGTGTGTATATATATATGTATAGTATATATTTATTCTTATTTATTTATTTATTCTTATTTGGTTATTTATTCTTCTTTGTATTTTATTTATTTCTTATTAATTTATTTTTGTTTCTTTATTTAGTGTATATAAGGAATGAATGACTTCATATAGCATTAATACTCATTGTCCAAGATTGTGGCAGATTGTATTATTTCGATATAAATAAAATAAAAATTAAAACAAAAAAAATTTGTTCAATGATGAACCTTTGTAGTAAAAAAAAAAAAAAACGACCCATCACTTCTTAATTTGAGATCTTACGTTTCTATTTATGTATAATTTGAATATAAAATACACAAAATTGCATATGTCCGACGTACCTCATTCACAACAAACAACCAATTTTTTTTCACCCCACTGTGATCATCTCGGCTTTATATCTGGCTGTTAGTTTTGAAATTAAGGACGATTAAAATTTTTTTATTTCCATGACTCAGTTACTTTAGAAGATAGACAGGTTTTTTATAGGATTATATAATCAGGACACCGCGATGAACAAAAGAAATAAATGTTTACCATATATGCGCCCATAAATCAGTCATCGTTGAAGATAGAAAAAAAATTTGAATATAAGATGACTATTAATAATTATGAAACAACAGCTACAAAATTGACAAAAAATGTCCTTAAAAAAAAAAATACGTACAACAGTAGTTGTTAGAATAGCTTATTAGTTTTTCATCTGGTCAAGTTTTCACCAAGTAGATATAAACTTTTTCTTAAGAAAACCCCAAAAAAGATATTTAAAAAGTTCTTCAAAGTTCAGGTATAAAATGAGTAAACCATGATTCTCAATCGTATTTACTTGTAGGCAAATCATTTTTCATTCATAAAAATCGGGATTTAAATTTTGCAGGTGTGTTCTGTTCAAGATTAATTAAGACTAATTAAAATGGTGAAACTAATGGCTTTATATAGTGTCAGGACTAATATCTAAAATAAACTACAGTTTGAATTCATTAATAAACGACAAACTGAAGAACCGTACATTTGACGGTTTAAAGTCGGTTACAAGAGTAAATGAATGGTTGAAATAACTAAACAAACTCTCGTGGAGCGAGAAAACGATAGACAGTCGCAAACTACTCTTTTTTAAATTTCAGTTCAGTGAGTTTTCGTTCGAAATTAGCTTAACGATACTAATGAGGGCTTCAATTGGAGTCAGAACTTTAACATAGGCACTTCTAATTGGGAACTTGTTGATTACAGACATGTTAGCTACAGAAGAGCAATGCTTTTTCGGTGTATCCATCATCTATCTCGATGGTTCATATAATATAGGACAAAGATAAGTAGAGCAGACAGATATGGAGAAGTGGCTGGAAGGTTAGAAATTGATTTGGCCGTAAGTGCGGAGAAGCTGGAGAAGGAGAGCAAACACTGGACTGAGTCTGTTTGTCTCGAGAGATATGAGGTCACCTCACGGTTATTGCCAACCTTTATCTAGCTTTTGTGTATGGATTAATATACTTTCATATTTCAAATTATTATTTATACATTAAATGTGGACGATGAGACGATGGCGGTCGAAATGATTAAAAAATAGTTTTGACACAATTTGATCTATCAAAGTTTCTACTAACGTTGCAGGTTTTCATTAGGGCTAAAAAACAAAACAAGATACAATGTAAGTGTTCACTAAATAAATGGCCATGACCAATTGCACAGAATTAAAAACAGTCACTAAAATGAGAACAATAGGCAATCATTTTAGACTTTAAGGTCAGCCCCCCTTCCTTCTCTATTTTTTTTAAAGTTAGAAATAGAATTATTTACCTTTTTATAATTAGTTATCCGAATTAAATCAAGCACAATTTTCTTCGATTATATCTTTATTATTATAATTAACTATGTAATTCGTCAATATTAGTCGATTATTCGAGGCTTTGTCCCCATTATCAAGATATTTTATGTTTGTCCAAAAGTTCAGCTATTTTTTCTTTCACATGTAAAGAATTGTTCTTCGAATGGTTAATGCCAATTTCCATATTATGTTGTAGCTTTTTTATTAGTATAACTTGAGGAAGTTCTTCTAATTTGTCCAAATTAAATTAAGCATATTTGTTTCCTTCTTATCTTTATTATTATAATTAACTATACAATTCATTAATATTAGTCGGCGTTTCGGAGCTTTGTACCGGTTAACAAGATAATTTATGTGGGTCCTTGACGAGTATATAATTCTTCATTATATAGTTTAGAATTTTATTATTTACCTAATAAATCTATATTATTATTTTATTTGTATTTTTTTTTTACATCATTTATTGAAATTTACAACTGTACTTCAAGGTACAACAAGTAAATGTGACAAAAGTTAAATGGCGTGAACAAACTTGAAGAAGAACTACCCAATGGCAGCACTCCTGTAACTATTCTACACTAGAAGGTCTCGAGGCCATATTCTTTTCAGACGCCTCGGAGGATTGTCAGGAATTGAAGAGGAAGAAAGTATTGAAACAAGAGAATTAGTGTGGGAATGGAGTTTGTCATGAAAGGAATGGTATCAAGATCGGGCCAAATCAGCAACATACGGAACGTTGAGGTCTTTATGTTATGGATAAGTTTGTTCGTGACAAAATAAGGAGCATTGAGGATTTTACGAAGGATTTTGGATTATAGGGATTGGATACGGGAAGAATTTGATGGTTTAGTAGAGCCCCAAAAGTCCACTTCGTAAGTCCATATCGGCCTTATGATAGTCATGTAGATGAGTCTTTTGCAGTTAAGTGGAAGATTAGAACGTTTGTCTAGTAAGTGTTGAAGAAGTCGAAAACGTCGTGCAGTTTCTTGTCGTTTCAGTCTTGTGTGAGGGTTCCAAGTAAGGCGTTTGTCAAGGTGCAGTCCTAGATATCGGATCTGTTCAACC
The DNA here is from genome assembly GCA_023052935.1 of Piezodorus guildinii. Taxonomy (NCBI): domain Eukaryota; kingdom Metazoa; phylum Arthropoda; class Insecta; order Hemiptera; family Pentatomidae; genus Piezodorus; species Piezodorus guildinii. The sequence continues at coordinate 137,260,756 of CM041293.1, read as the reverse complement.
GGGAAAGGAGGAGTATTATGGAAGGAGACAGTAGGGCAGGATGTCATAGGTTTACGACGAAGGGTAAAGGTAATTTGGTTGGATTTGTTGGCACTAATTTTAATTCTCCAGTTCTGACACCATACCTCAAGGTCTCTGAGGTGGGATTGGAGAGTTTGAGAGGCAATAGTTGGATCAGTATTGACTGATAACACACAAGTGTCATCAGCATAGGTAGAAGGAAAAGTGTTAGGATGGGAAGGGATGTCAGCTGTATAAACTGTGTAAAGAACGGGTCCTAGGATACTGCCTTGAGGAACACCAGCAAACTGACCAAAAATGGATAAATAGGAATTATTATGATTGACTTTGAAGGATCTGTCAGTGAGGTAGAACTGGATAATAAGGAAGTATGTTGGCGGAAGGAATTTGCGGAGCTTGTAAAGCAACCCTGGGTGCCAGACTCGGTCAAAGGCCTGTTCCACATCGAGGAAGGCTCCCGTGCAATACAAGCCGCGCTCCAATGTAGACGAGACAACGTCCACCACACGATGACATTGCCTGATAGTGGAGTGGGACGTTCTGAATCCAAACTGATGATGAGGAATTATGGAATTATTTTCAAGGATGGGATACAGGCGTTTCAGTATAAGCTTTTCCAAGATTTTGCCCATGATTGGTAAAAGTGAGAAGATGGATTTTCTGGCGGTTTCTTAGGTTTGGGTATCATTTTGACAATGGATAATTTCCAGGAAGCAGGAAAGTATGTGGAACGGAGTACGGAATTGTATATGTAAGTGAGATATAGGATAGCTTTTCGAGGAAGTAGTTTTAAAATATGGGAAGTTATAAGATCATGCCCAGGAGCTTTGCGGGATGGTAAAATCTGAATGATGTTAGATATTTCCGAAGGATGGAACGCTTTAGGAGGAAGGACCATTTGGAGTGGGATATCTAATTCATCTTCTATAAACTTAATGTGACTGGGATTATGGATATCTGGATGTGGATTAAAAATTCTAAAAAGGTACTGACCGAATATCTGGGCCTTCTCTTCATCAGATCTTGTCCAGATACGGGAATCAGTTAGGAGTGGATGATTACAGTTTTTGAACTTTAGTAGATTTTTTGTTGTCATCGATAATGATCTGTCTGTAGTAGTAAGGTTTTCGGTGAAGTTGAGTAAGTTTTGAATTTTTATTTTTCTGATTTTAGTCTGTTAGTCAGTTTATTATAATAAGTTTTGTCTGATGGATATCTAGTCCTATGCAACTTCGATCTTGCCCTGCGTTTTTCCCTTAATGGCAAGGTAGTCTCCTGTGAGTTAGTAGTAGTAATGGTTGAAGTGTTGTCAAGTATGCTATTGCTAATTGAGTCAGTCAGATGGTCAACGGCTTTATCAATATCATGTTTAGTCTTAAGTGGGATCTTTAAGTTCAGTTATTTGTATTTAGTTTTCATTTTCATATTTCTTGTTTATTAAAATTAAAATATCAACTACGTAATACCTTATATTTACTTTGCATTATTTATAGTATTGTTTTCCTTGGAATATGGTATTTATCATTGTACCTTTATTGTACTCTATTTTACATTTTATATATATATATATATATATATATATATATATATATATATATATATATATTTTTTTTTTTTTTTTAACTAAAGTAATGTTCTCTATAAGTTCCTGTTGATATATTTATTCATTTCTTAATTATTTTTCATCACATTTTTTTGTTAAAATTTCAACTCAGAGTTTTTAATTATTTTAATTTTTAAGGATCATTTATTTTTTAAACACCTTCATTTTATTTTATTTTTAGCCTTTATCTTTATCTTTAGAGTCCTTATAATTGCATTCACTCTCAACTTATTAATGTTGAATATACATTAAAATTATTAATTGAAAATCTACAAGCGGAAATCCACATAAATATTTTTTTTTTTTTTAAATAATTATAATACTAGGCGGACAGAGGTGCCATGATTCCCTTTGGTAAGACCTATCCTAACCTATCCTTATGATACAGGCATAACAATATGATTCCACGTTTAGGTCAATCCCTTAGTACATATTATGTAGGAAAATAATATGCTCTTTGTGTTAATAAAATCATGTTTACTCGGTCAATAATGTTTACATATTCCAAAATAGGATTAGTTGAGATGATTTAATGCATCAGTTTCAACCGATATTCCTAATCTTTAAGTGGTAATTTGCTTACTGAAAATGGAAGAAAAAAAAAATTCATTTTTGTCATTTAATAATTTTATATTTTCGAAAAGTCAATCAGCTTCCAAGATGGTTAACAAAATTCACAAATGATAGTGAGAAACCACCTTTAGCAAGTGTTTTGCTTGGTTCGAAAGTGAAAATTTTGACTTGAAAGACGCAAAGCGGTAGGGTGATCTTTCAGCTGTTCATGATGACCAAATTCCAAAAAATACCTAAAATATAGCAACATGTAATAGATCAAAATGGGTAATATATAATTAATTCAAAATATGTACTGAAATTTGAAATTTTATTGAAGTCACCAGTAAAAAATCAGATGCATAGAACACACGAATTTCAATTAATTCCGCTCTTAAAACCAATTTAAATAGTTCTTAAAAAATTTTAAATGGACATAAAGATAAAAATAAATTGTTTAATAATTAATTTCATTAAATTTTGATAGAAACATGTGTTTTATTAAATAATCTATTTAATTATTATCTATGACAATCAGTTAGTTTCATCGGCTTTTTATCACCCTTTATTAACTTTTACAAGCTTATGTATAAGATAATGTATTTTCGTTTTTTTTTTTTAATCTTGTTTTAGCTTTCCGATGGTATATTTTACATGTATATTACCGTTCTTATATTCAAAATTAAAAATTGCAACAACATGTTTTTAATTTTTATTTTTTAGTTGGTTATTAAATTAGCAAAAATTGCATATTTAGCTGTTAGATATCAGTGTTAACAGGATAATATAGTCATTTTTATAGAACCTACGAAATTTAAGGTACTTTTGAGGAAGAAAAATTAAAACATCGGCATTTTAGCCTTTTCAGACTATTTCTATCACAATCAAACCTACATAATGTCAAAGTCTATTAAATTTTACATCAATATTGCGAGTTAAATCATAATCGTCAGAGCCGTTATCGATAAAATCGTAAAAAGGTGCAAAATGCATCTTATAAAGAGGCACTTCAGCCTGGTAAGCAGATTTTGAAGAAAACGTTTATGTAACATCTCGGGCGCATAAATTATCTGACTTGGGCAAGTCGGTAAGTAATCCATAGGTTTTACAGGAAGTTCGACACTTTCTTGGTATCACCCACATGGTATATACAGGAGAACACTTAATGCATAGCAAACCCAATCAGTTTCTTCCTCGAAAGCTGAAGGGTAGGCCCGGGTCTGGCTTTGCTTCGCCTCCTGAATAAGACAGAGCTCTCGAAGATTGAGTTCTAATGAATATGTAAAGAGGCTGGGAGAGTTCTAGGTTGTAGCTTACGGCACGGTCTTCCGAATCTGAAATCCCGTTTTCCAAAAAACAGGTTCGGCCTGATGGATGGTAAGCGATAAATATCAAAAAGGGGCAGTTTTACGTTTTTGTCTTCGCTGTTCTCTTTTCTAAATATAGCTCGACTTAGGAAAAAATATTGCAAGGCATATGTGAGCAGAATGAATCTAAACCTCTCTTTATAGCAATGATCAATGGGTCTCTTTTTTTTTTTCGATAGACCGTACAGGCACTGGGCCTCGCGGTGTAATCTCCTAGGAGATTACACTCGCGTTTCTCAATGCAATTTTGTAGGGTAGGGTCATCACTCCCTACGCCTCATTTTGCGAGTGGCCACCATTTGGCTGACGGGTGTCACATACCCGGGGGAGAGGCTGTGAGTGAATCCCCATTTAATTACATCCTTATAGAAGCCCCGGCAGGACCGGGACTCGAACTCACAACTTTAGCATGAGAGACTAGCGTGCTAGTCACTCAACCACTGGCTCCTCTCTCTCCCTCTCTCTCTCTCTCTCCTCTCTCTATATATATAAATATATATATATATATATATATATATATATATATTACGAATATATATATTAGTTTTATTTAAACAATGTTTCGTTAATCATTCATTTTAATTTATCCAAGATAAACTAAAGTCTCTTTGATTCTTTAATTAATCTCTATAACTATTGGTGTTATTGCTTATAATAGCTCACAGATGCATTTCAAGTATATTTCATAACATTAAACTTAATTAAATATTAACATTTTAGTAGCCATAATTAATAAGTGATGAATAAGGAAATGCCATTATTCCCTGTCTAAATGTCCTAGTGATGATGAGATATTGCAAAGTGCACTTGAATATAACATTCGGAATTTGAGGAAGTCCCTTCCAACGTGAAAGCTAACCAAGTCCATTATCTCATAATTCATTCAGAATAAATTTAAATATAAATATTTAGTACATGATCTTAAATTGATTTCAACAGCGGTGTCAAGTGAAAGTAGTGCGCGTTGTAGAGTTTTCACTTACACTTACCTATTTTATGGAAAACATAGGAATGGAAAATATTGTGATTGTGAATTTTTTTAAATTTCAATTTTCAACGGAAATACACGTTTTAGGGCCACCGGGTCCAAATAACCAAGTCTCGCAAAAAGAAGTTTATAGCAAAAACTTTCTTATTATAAGTGTCTATGCCTGAGATGTTATAGTAAATTTTCCTTTAACTAGAAAGGCCACTTTATACTATGAATTTTGCAAATTTTACAGATTAAGAACATAAACGCTAAATCGATATCTATTAAACACTCTATATCGACGTAAAATTGAATGGATGTTTCATTCATTTGACTTAGGTTTCATTCTGATTTATATAGTTTGACAGTGGTTAAAAGGCGATATTTTATTTTATAGATTCAGAAAACTACCCATATTGTATTAATTGAATTGATGAGAAGTGGCTAAATATAAAAGTTGAACGAATTCGATGATCAGGTAATGGAGAAAAGAGCGAACATATTTTTTCTTATGTAATTTTTGGTTTTCTGTAACGTAGATGTATAATATACCTTTCGAAATCTAAACATTTTAGTGATTTTTTTCATTTTTTATACAAAGTTGTAAAAGATAATGTAAAGTGACAAATAGGGTATACACTTATTACTGACTAGCTGACCCAACATATATATATATATATATATATATATATATATATAATAGAGAGAGAGAGAGAGAGAGAGAGAGAGAGAGAGATAGATAGATAGATAAAGCGATTACTATTACCTTATTACGATTAATATTATTTAAAAAAAAAAAAAAAAAACTATCTACCAAAGTATCTTTTATCATTTTTTCTCTAATAAGATCCTCCTCCTCATTTATATCACCATGACAAAAAAAAAAAAAATAATTAGAAAGATCGGTTAAGCCGTTCACGCGTGATGCGATTGCCAAGGGAAAAGGCGATTCATTTTTATATATATATATATATATATATATATATATATATATATATATATATATATATATAGATTATTATACGTAACACTTTGATATTGATATGTCATTTAATATAATTCATAAGTTTCTAATAAAACTAAATATCATTCTTTAGAAATTTTTTGAACTCTATATTTTAGTTGTTAAATTTAATTTACCGAACAAGGTAAGTGAAAGCCGTATGTTGCGCGTACAGGATTTTTTTTTTTCTGTCATGGCCGTTGAATTATTATAATTCTTTTACGTCGATGTGCAATATTTATACTATTCCGGCAATAGTATTCCTTTTTCAATAACATGAATATAAACAAACTAACACCGGGAAAGCCGGTTAATGAAATGTTTTGTATATTGGAGAGGGTGATATAACAAACGGGCAGGGACTAGAAGAGCAGGAGTTAAACAAGGGGATATGATTTGATGGTAGGAGTGCGGAGACAATAGCACCTTATACCACGCCCATATTTCTTCTCTCCCACGTTCCCTAGGCTTTAGCCAGCATCTGTTCTCGGTACAAGGGCTTTATCTTAGACCCTGATGAAGAATTATCTCCTTGTATTGGCAGTTTTAAAACACCATTTATGTCAGAAGTGAATAAAATATATCACTTAATGTATAAGGTAAAGAAAAAGAAAAAGTAATTCGTGTTGAAGTGGATGAATAATTTTCTTTATTTTCTAAACTATCCTTCATTGTTCCATTCTAATCGATTAAGCGAACAGCATGAGTTTATTTGAAATTAAAAAAAATATTTGACTATATTCTATGAATAAATATAGAAGACAATGAAAAAATTAATAATTAAAAATAAACTGTTATATCCGCTGGTAAAATTCCATTTCAGAGAAAAGGCATATTAATAGATCGAGTCTATTTCCATAAAAGAACTTAATTGAAAAATCACAGTTAACATATTAGCTAATCTAATTACGGACTATCTTACTTCTACAATGATCTCTCACGCCAAGAGAGGATTGTGAGGACAGAGGCAGAAAATGATTCAGTACTGACATTGCACTGCCTGTACCTTTAACTATATGTTAGTTAATCCCAATAAAAAATACATAAATAAGATACCTGAAAATTAATAACAGCTCAATCCGACATAAATGTCATTATCGATTTGAATCGCACCATCTTCATTGAAAAGGATTCTTATTAGTATGAAGAAGTCCTTCTATGTTTCTCTCTGATAATTCTGATAAAACTAATTCTCTACAAGACTGCCATCCGTCCCATATATGACCTACGCTGCCCCAGTCTGCAGTTATACATGTCATTCCAATTATTGGAAAATGGAGGTGGTACAGTACACATGCATGAGAATCGTAAATAATTATGCTCGATACACGCGAATCACAACCATTTTACGGATTTTCAACTCCTGTCGATTAAAAATTAACCGCACTCGGTGGCAAACATTTTTCTTTCTTACTTCTACTAGTAACAACCCAATCGTTAAAAAAATAGGTGATTACGACAAGAACACAATGAAACGTTACTTACATAAACGTACAAAAGACATACTGCTGCATTAATTTTGAAATGTAGAAAAGAAAAAATATTAGTTTGGTACAATAGCGAGGTTTTTGTTTTCAGATTTTTCCTACTGTTCTAAATGTACTATAAGCTACTATTACTATTACCCCGTATTGTAAATATCACGTAAAAGATAAACTTCAATTCTTAATCCACAGATCTATCTTCATTAAATAGGATTCATTAAATTTTATCATTGCGTGATTATTGTTGTAATCACATATAATGTATCAGTACAATGATTACCCTCACAAATGAAAATGCTACTGTTTCTAAAAATTCAATTTAATATAACTCCAGTGTATTTTTGCTTTAAATGTTTATGATTTTTATTGGACAGAAACAGCAGAATTACCATATTCAAGCAAGATCTTGCTCTTAATAAACAGAAGCACAGAAAATGGAAGAGAAGTGGTGTTACGGAGGAAATAAATGTGCTCTTCACAATAGCCTCCCTCTAAGAAAATTATTTAAGGAAAAAAGAAACAGCGAGGGAAATGCAATCTGTTCCTACAGCTTCTTCTTTAGACAAATTTCTGTTGGGCTAAAATATTACGAGGTGTGTCAAATATATTTATAAAATTATAATTTTATTTCCGTTTTATTGATAAATTATATACAGTGTACATAAATATTAAATTAAATTTAGGCCATTTTTAAACGTTCCTTCTTGCAGCAAGCTTCATGGATTTTTCTACAAATAACAATACTATTTTAAACGAGTTAACTCTCTAATATAGTTGGTAATGTGTATCTAAATACAATATTTTATTTTGGTATCTTTATACGGAACATTTATTACTTTCTTGAAATAGTAACCCAGTGAGAATGTCCTTTTCTTTTTCTACGTTCCATTGGAGTTTTTCATATGGATTTATCAAAAACTCATGACTGTATACTCAGTCGGTTTAGAAATTATAATTAAATCAATTCATTGCTTAAGTTAAGGATCAAAATAAAATAAATAAAACTTACAAAAATAAAATTATCGGCTTCATTATAATTTATATACGATACATATATTATATATATATATATATATATATATATATATATATAATAATAATAGATAGAGAGAGAGAGAGAGAGAGAGAGAGAGAGAGAGAGAGAGAGATAGATATAGATAGATCGACGGATGGATAGATATTGATTGTTATGTTTATTGATTATGTATTATATATTTTGATTTTTATATTGTTATGTCATTGATGATTCATGATGTCATTTCATGATATCATTTAATAAGTATGTCTACAGTAAAATATAAAATTGAAATGTTTGCTAAGTATGATACATTAATTTTTTTTTAAATATTTAGGAACCGAAAATTTTTTTTTCAATATTTTTAACATGAACGAACTAAATAAAAATCTATGGCTCCTCATCAATTAAATATAAACATTTTTTTATTAAGAGAAATATGAACAGATATAAAGAAAATACTGAAATACTGCTAACAATGTTTTGTTCTTTTATGGTAAGCTATTGTAGAAAAGAACTAATGATTCATTTTCTTGTTTTTTTAATTTTACAAAAAAATCGTTCGAAGTGGTTGAAAGACACACTCCACATTAATTATTTATATTATTAAATAACCTCCAACACTAAGTCACTTTTTAAAAAAACTTTATTGAAAAATGATATCTAACATAATAACTAATCTAATTCCTGTCTAATAACGGACTATCTTACATCTACAGTGATTTCTCACGCCAAGAGGGGATCGTATTTATGAGGACCAAGACAGTTAATGACTCAGTGCTGACATTCCACTAGCCTGTACCTTGAACTATACATCAATTAATCCCAATATAAATTACATAAATAAAATACCGGAAAATTAATAAAAGCTCAATCCGATCTAAATGTCATTATCGGTTCGAATTGAACCAGCTTCATTGAAAAGGATTCTTATTAGTATGAAGAAGTCCTTTTAAGTTTCTTTCTGATATATAAAAAAGTTAAATTACGACATTCGGCGGTTAAAGTTGGATTTGACCTCATTCCTTTATGGGGAACTCTCATCGTATATTCGGAACACTCTTATTCAAATTCCAATCCCCGACATCTCCACAACGCTTCTAGTTTTTCTTTTTGGCAATGTTGGTTTTCCACTCGAGAATTTCCCTTCATTCGATGAGGATGTTTTCCCGTGCCGGGCTTCATGACAATCCTCCCTTTCTCCCTTTGAGTATACATTTCCAACCTTAGATTTTGCTCTAGGGATTTTTATATGATGTAGCATCCCTACATTGCCTTATGATTTATAGGTTATTTCAGGTCTTTGGTTTAATGAAAAAGATATATCATTATAATTATTTACGCGAAACGCTAGAAGAAAATATCTCCTAATAAGAGGCAATAAATCGAAGAATCAGCAAAATAATAAAAGCAAAAATAATTAATAGTTCCATCTCTAAAAACGCATAACTGATGCACTACCTGACATATATATATATATATATATAATAAAACCTGAAGCCCTGCTCCATGTTTGACTCTCCAAAGAAAAGGAGAAGCACGAAAATTTGAAATATAAGAAAAAAAAAATTCTATGAAACTTGAATGAAAACTTTATGTACACCTGTAATAATAAAAAGCTTACATGCGGAAAAGATCACGTAAATAATTATAGAAAGAATAATAGCTTTTTACGCCTCTAAGCCCATTAAAATGAGGCTAAAATTAAAGGTTTATAAGAATTGATTCGGACAAAGCTGGAAATCGTTTATATACCTTTTGATAGTCCTAAATAAATGTGATCTGAGTTTGTACCATCGCAGGTGGTGAGTTTAAGTTTTGGAGCCAAAAAACTCGAAAACTGTTCTTTCTACAGAAAAAATCCTTCGTTGCAAAATTAAGCAACGTTAAATTTCCTTCCCAAAAGTCACCTTAATTTTCCAATTCGGTTCAGTGACATAGCAGGAATCGTTCGTAAGAAATAGGTAATTTTTTTTATTTTTGCTGAAAAACCCAATTTGGTCACAAAGAGACAGCTGTAACATTGAAACAACTATCCAAATCGAAAAACGTCCTAGAATGAAAGTTTTAGATAATCAAATTTCAAGTCTAAAAGTCTCTCTAAATTTCAAATTTGCTTGTTACGGTTTTTAAAATTTACACTCGTCCTAAGGCTTGCAAGAAATATTTGCGTCATCCTTCCGATTTTAAATACTCTGCAGTGACTGATGCCGTAGTTTTACTGAGAATAACGATGTTTGCAACAATAACCATATCATAACTATCAGAATAGAAGCTTGCCTCGCGTGTACAGGAAAATCGATAAAAAAAAAATATTTATTTTAAGAATCGTAACAAGTGAATTTGAAATTTAAAGACGCTTATAGACTTGAATTTTGATTATCTAAAACTTTTATTTTACGATTTTTTCGGTTTGGATAGTTGTTTGAAAGCTATACCTGTCCCTTAGTGACAAAATTGGGTTTTTAACATAAATGGAATAATTTGCCTATTTGATTGTATGAATGAGATCCTGTAGCACTATTATTATTGTCTATTATGACAAATTGTAATAAATACGAATAAAAAAAAAAAATAAAAAAAATTTGCCTATTTATAACGAACGATTGTGGCAATATCACTGAACTAAATTCAATGACTAAGGCGACTTTTATAAAAGAAATTTAGCGTTCTTTAGTTTTAAAATGATTGATTTTTCTGTAGGAAGCACAGTTCTCAAGTTATATGTAAATAAATAAAAAAAATGCGAACAATTCGAGATTTATTGGCGCCAAAAAGTTAAGCTCAACACCTGCGATGGTGCTAAATCGGATTAATTTTTTTAAGAACAATCAAGAGGTATTAAGATGATTTCATGCTTTGTCAGAATTAATTCCTACGATTCTTTAATTTTAGCCTAATTTTACTATCTTGCTATCTTACCAGAGTCCAAACAGAAAAAGTAACAAAATCTTTTAAAAAATTCAACGATAAGAAAATTAAGTATGTATGGTCAGATAAAAATACAGAATATGAAAATCAGAACGGAATGACGGCTAAATTGAGAGTTTGTGTATTCCCATTGGTGACAAGGAAGGAAACATTAGTCAACTGACTAAGAAAGCATATACAGAAAAAAAAAAATCTGTAACATAATACAAAGAACAAACCATAGGTCCTAAAACCAAGGTTTTATCATTGTATAATTGTATTGTGTATTTTATAATATGTGATATTGATCAAATAATATTATTTGATATGGAAAAGTGGTTCCAAAAATGTAAAATCAAAATTGATGCCTCTGAATCGAGTTACGCGAGCTTTTCTCTACAGAAAGGTTAATTTCAAGCTGAAAGAATAGGCTAAAATACAGTACCTTTTGAAACCTACGCCCGATACTTCGGAATATATTTGGACAAAAGACTGCCGTGGAACATACATACGAAATAAAGAGCGACAAGATATTAATAATATTTCTCTGAGATCCTTTTATAAAGTTCTGGCGAAACCTTTGGTAATAAGCTTAACATTGTTGCAGGCTTTTGTAGCGAGAAATATAAATAACAGGTCTACACATGTTGCGTCATTATGCCGCAGGGAGGATATTCAGTAAGAACAAATCTTACAGTATTTTCATTGTTGTTGATTTTTTTTTTTTAGTTATAATTACGAAAAAAATGTTATTATTTATCAATATATTTTGTAAATATTGTATTACAATTGCTTATTGTTGTTTAATACATATATAATTGTGTTTTGTAAAATAATTTACGAAGTTGTGTGCTAGTGATATGTTTGGTTATTTGTGCTGTGCCAGCCGCCTCGATTTGTATAGGGATTGCCCTAAAAACAATTATTAAATACATCTAAAAAAAATAAAATAAAGTGACAAGAACTTACAAAAACTTTTACATCCTTTTGCTTACAGACCATCAATAAATTTACGAAACAAGCGACTAATATACACTAATTTACTCAGACAAATATGGACAAACGGAGCAGCACTTTAGGGTTCTGCAAAAGACTTGTTTCTTCACTTTCGTTCTCCCTGTTACCAGGCTAACCACAAAGAAGACCGTCAAAAGATATACTCAACTAATTAACATTTGGTAATAATACAGGACACTTATCACGAAAAATATAGTAAGTAACATTCGCTGGATGCGCAGTAACGCAGTTGCAAATAATAACAATAATAAATAAAATAAATATTAATTATTCTCACATAATAGTAATAAAATATCTCATGAGGCATGATGATGTTGCCTAGGCCTAACACTAAGAGATTGGTTAAAATAGACATATTATCAATAGAGAGGATAGGAAGATAAAAATCCCAATTGGGTCTGCTACCTGCTCTGGCCGAGTTTTTATGAATTCACAGCAGACTGAATCAATTCTGAAGACCCGGTTGGTCAGCATTGTCTTGCCTGTACCCTTTCATTTTCGTCTATTCTCTAAATCCTCCGAGGCGCCAAAAAGGTTTCGTTGGAAGCATATGATTTAGATTAAAAAAAAAAAAGAATATAAAATTGTTACCCATAAAAATGAGATACTATAAGATAATTATTTTCCATTATATAGTTTTTTCTGCCTTAGTTAAATAAACCTACAATATATCTGATATTATGCAAAACCTTCTCCTAGGTAGAAGGAATGTCATTAATAACCTAATACGTGCTAGAGCACCGAGCTTGAATGTAAGGTGGTATGTGGGTATGCAGCCCTTCAACCAGTCTACCGAATAAACTGAATATTTGTTTAGTCTAAAACGATAAATTTTCACGTTTCATGTTATCTTGAATAACTTTCTTCTTAAATTATTTGATAAAAATCAGAGATAGTTAAATAAACAACTACTTAAAAAATAAAATTAATAATATTAAGCAATATCTTAAAAAAAAAATATAATCTCATATTGATAAGTGACATTTAACTTTCACTTACTATATATAGTAAGAGAAAGTATTGCGATCGTGAAAACTTTCGAATTCCAGTTTCCAACGGAAATACACATTTTAGGATCCCCTGAGTCCAAATAACCAAATCCCAAAAGGTGTGTGTGTGTGTGGTAACTCCGGGGTTGAAACGATAAGTCCTGAAATTTCATATTTAAGACAAATATACGCCCGAAACAACCTTTTCCAAGAAAGTGAGCTTACCAGAAGAACAACATTATACCATGCAATTTGCACCTTTTTTCGATTTTTTTGAAAACGGTTCGGATTTTGATTAAACCTGCTAAGCCGATGAAAACTTTTCAAAGACTGTAACGCCATGTAGGTTTTATTCTGATTAAAATAGTCTGACAGGGCTTAAATGCCGATATTATAATTTTTTCTTCTCTGAAGTACCTTTAATTTTGTAGATTCTATAACAATAATCATATTAACTTATTAGCATTGATAAATAACAGCTAATTATGTAAGTTTAAGTTCAAATTAAAAAAAAAAAAAAAAACTAAAGGAGAAAACTAAAAAAATATTTTTTGAATGCAATTTTTGTTTTTGAACATAAGAACAGGAATATACATGTATAATATACCGTTTGAAAGCGAAAGATTTTAGAAAAAATATTATCTTATACAGAAGCTTTTAAAAGTTAACAGAGAGTGATGAAAAAAATGATAAAACAAACTGATTATTTTAAATAATAATATCATAGATTTTTAAATAAATCACATGTTTCTATAGAAATTCCATTTAATTAATTCTTTAATGGTTTCACTAATTTTTATCTCTAACTTTATTTGAAAATTCTTTAATGGATTTTTAAAACGGAGGTAAGTGAAAGTCGTGTGTTCCCCACACCAGTTGTTTTAATTATTTTATTGCATCTATTAAAAAAATATTCGTTTTTTATTTCAAATATTTTTTTAATGTAGGTATAAAATTCCTCAGATCCATGGTATCGTAGGTGCTACATTTTAGGAGAGAGATGAGGAGGCGGGTAAGGATGACTTCATCATTTCTTTATCAACAATCTTCTACCTGTGATGGAGCTCACCGGATTTTTTATTCCTTTATTTTTATAACTGGTTCCTCATTCAGGTTTATAGTGGAGCTGAGAATTTCTTTAATCGTCTTTATATATTTTTTTTCTTAATTGTACAATGGGTTTCCAGTTTATAAGAGGAGAAAACGTTATATTTGATTTCCCTTAAACTTTAATCCGTTATCACACATGATGTTAATTTATTTATAGTTAATAATAATGTACTCTCACTAATTCTATAAGACAGTAGAGTTCTCTTATACTAACTAACTAGATAAATAATTAAAATATATATTTTTTTTAGAAGAGGCTATTCTTTCACTTTTCTGAATACCAGAGTTCTCACTGAGAATTTTTTTTTAGCTAATAGGCATTTCAAGAAACTCTGCAACTAAAATTACTTCATATTCGGCAGAAATAAGGAACATTTATTAGTAAAAAACTCTAAATTAGCTCAGTTCATTTTTTATGTTAAGCGGTTCCTTATTTAGTCAGTTTATTACTATTTTAAATTTTGTATAAACTTTTTCTGAACACATTATAAACGTTTAATTTAGTTTCCATAAGAGTCCCATATAGGTTAATGTGAAACATCTGCTTACATTATTATCAATTATTATTAATGTTAGATTATGGATTTATAACAACTTTCCATTAATTTTAATAACTTATCGTTCGGTAGGTAATATTTTTTTCAAAGAATATAACCTCTAGGATACTGAACAATGGAAACACTGAATCACCATAACCAACCTTATCATAATATATATTGATTGGTATAAAGGCTTATAACTACTTTGAACTAACTTGCGCGACTTTTTTAATTCAATATTAACTTTTCCTAAATATGTCTAGTTATATTATACTTCCATATTAATAATAATAATAGGCTTACCGAACCCGAAGGTTCGATGCTGAAACTACCCTATTCCGCCTACACAGACTCGTTCAATGTTCTCCGTTTAATCCCAAGCCCTCGAGATCAGCCTTAACGCAATCCTCCCATCGACGCTTCGGCCTACCTTTTGGAAGCCTAGCAGTTGGATCAGCGAATACCAACTTTCTCGGAATCCGTTCCTCACCGAGGCCAACAACTTTACTCGCCCATTTGAGTCTCCGCGATGCTATTAACTCAATTATATTCACAGGATACAAGTTCCGCAAATCCGCGTTGTGCAACCTTCTAAACTCCCCAGTGGCCTCATATCTCTTTGGACCAAATATTTTACGCAGTACCTTATTATACGTCCATATTACTTCTCATAATTCAGGAATCATTTTAGATAACTTAGTTACAGAAAATGTATTTATCCCGTTCAAAAAACCTGGTGTGGACAACACGCGACTTCCACTCATCTCGACTGTTAAAATCCATTCAAAAACTATTAAATATTCTATCATTTGAAAAGTATTTTAAATTGATTTTAATAAAACGTGTATTCGTTTTCCTTAAAGAACATATGATTTAGATGAAATAATAAAACTTTATTAAATTGTTAATTATTAATGAACTTATTCCCTATTCGTCACTTTTTATTACCTTTTACAACTTTGTGTATCAGATAATATTTTTTCTATCCAATTTTTAATTTCCGTTCCCTTTCCAACGGTATATTATACCCATATTACTATTCTTATTATCCAAAAAAAAAAAAAAAAATCATAAAAAAAAAATAGAGTTCTGCTCTTTTAATCTTTAGTTGGTCAAAAAACTCGTCCAACTTCTTTATTTAGCCGTTCTTCATCAATGTCATTAAGATGATATGGCTAATGTTTTTCAATGTACAAAACTAAAGACACCTTAAAAGAAGAAAATTTAAAATATCGTCATTTAAGCCCTTTCAAACTATTTCAATCAAAATGTAACCAACTACATGATATTAAAGCCCAATAAATTTTACATCAAAAAAGCGAGTTTAATTAAAATCCTAATAGCCGTTTTTAAGAAAATCGTGAAAATTTGCAAAATTCATAGTTAAAAGTTTCTCTGCTGCTTAGGTGATTTTGATAAAAAAAGTTGTCGGGCGTATAACTGTCTTAAATGAAAATTTCAGTTTCGTAAGACCTTTCATTTTCGAACTAGATTTACCACACACAGTCTTTTTTTTCGGGATTAAGTCATTTGGAATCGGGGGGGCCTAAAATGTGTTTATCCGTCGAAAACTGGGATTCGAAAATTTTCACGATTGCAATACTTTCTCTTACTATATATTTCTTATGTAGGAGAAAGTAAAAAAATAAATATCAATTTATTTTACTAATAAACCTTGAGGATAGAATTCACTAAATGATGATGAAAGAAAACCGTACCAAAAACCGTATTCTTTTGGTTTAGAAGGGGTTAACGGAAACCAAAATCGCGTTATCATTTTATATATATATATATATATATATATAGAGAGAGAGAGAGAGAGAGGGAGGGAGAGAGTAGAAAAGATAAAAATCTACTTTTCAGTAGACTGAAACACTGTTTGCTAATCTAATGACGTAGGTTGATACCCTGCGTTGCAGCATTACCCAGGCACCCCTTCAGGATTATGCCGGCTTTTTGTCCTGGGAGATTTATCACAGCCCCACGCTTCCCGGCGGCCCAGGGGGCACCACCCACGGGATATATTCCTTACAAAACTCTTCGGATTTAATACCCTTCGATTCCAGCCCCCACCCCTGAGAAAGTGGATAAGTCTCGGGGGGAAAAGGAAAATTTATTTCCCCTCGGTAAACCTCCAGAATTTTCTTGAGTAAGATTAAAAGCGCACTCCAGGAATGGTTTATAGCCGGATCAGCGCTCGACTGAGATTAGCAATAAACCTTTCAAGAAAATGTGAAACCTTTTCTGTAACGACACTTTCTCACGCCACCCCGATCTAAATCCCATCCCACCATTATAATACTTTTTTTTATATTTAATTCGAAAAAAATTAGGGATTTTTAAAAAGTAAATGATAAATAAGCTGGTACAATAGAGTTCTTATATAATATTCCAGGATAATATTTTTATTTTTTTTTTTGAAACTTTGAAAATATTGCTTTATTGAGAAGTAATACAATCTGCCACTATCTTGGGCAATAAGTATTAGAGATAAAAGAAGTCATTCATTCCATATGTACAAAGTAAAACGAACAAAAAATAAAATACCTCAATAACAAATAAACAAAAAAAAATTAAATAAATAAAATAAAATAAATGAAAGAAAATAAAATAATTATAATAAAATAAAATAAATGAAAGAAAAGAAAATAATTATATGGATAATAACACTATGAAGCAATGGATGGCTCGCATAGCAATAAAAAAAGATTAGAGCATAATGAAAAGGTATTTATAAACCAACGTTAAGACATGTAGTATATGGAGCTTTTTTATTAAATAATTCACTAATGAACATAAACAACTTTTTCATAAAGTTTCTACCTTAACTAGTGTCCTTCAACAGGTCCACAATGGACATAAAAAACTTTTTTATTGTAACCTTTTAACACAACACACAACGGCATAAGTTTGATAATCAAATTCAATCATATTTTTTACTTCACAGAAGTAAGGGTCTTCATCAGGATTAAAAATTAAGATAAGGTGTGGGTTTATGATAAAAATATTAAATAATCAATAGAAAACAACATAAGAAATGTTGAGAATGAAAACACAACATTCTAACCCATTTATTAATCTTTACTAGCCATAATTTATTTACGATTTTCGTTAAATTTTTATCTTATTAAACACCTACATCACATCTTGTGTTTTAGCCCTGACAAAACACGTAACGTGAGTCGAAACGTTGGTAAATAAATAGTTTTTTTTTCATTTTATATGACCGCCACCCAAAGAATTCCATCCTTCCAATAATAAATATAGACTTATTAGTACGTTTTCAACAATTTATTTTGGGGTTCTGTGATAGCCAGTATAACATCGTTCTATGACCATGGTCGCGGGTTCAAACCTAGTAACTTTTTAAGGAGAATAAAAAATCATTGATTATGCCGTCCTGTGGAGGAGATGTAAAATGGTGCTCTCGTGCGATTTCAGATACTAGCTTAATATTCCTATCCTTATTATATCTGGAAAGAAAAAAATCTAGGAAACCACTTTAGCATCGTCCGATTAGCCTCAATAACATCAAGTGACGAAAAAATAATATACATGTAATTTAAAAATTAATTTTAAAATGAGTATTACTTTGATATAGTTTCACATATAAAATGATGTAAAAGATGCACAACGTCAGGTCGTTGCGTCTATTACAAAGCATCATTTTTCTACTCTTAACCATCTTACATATTCACAGTAATAATGTTTATAAACCCCTAAGTTGATAAAAATTTGAATATTTTGATAAATGTTTGTAATCCTTTCTGTCATTATTTATAGGAAATTCGATAGTTTAGGGCTTCTGCTTTCTTATAGATAATATCCTACTATTTAGAGGTAACTAAAGGAAAGGTTATCATTTTACAAAGGATATAATACGTAAAACGGATTTAGCGATCAATCCTAAATTCCAAAAATCCAGCCTGGAGGACCAATAAATTTTAGTACTAATGGTACTAATTAAAAAATCTCTGATTGTGGACTGTATAATATAAACTTTAAATTATGAAACTTAAAATTTAGATTTTGCCCAGAATAAGAATAAGGGATCTCCAAAGTTATTTTACAAGGTAATTTAGGATAGACAGCAGCTTACCTAGTCGCCTTCTTCGTGTCTTCTTGAACGGGCCCGCCCTGGCTCGATCAGTCTCCTCCAGTTGCTCCTATATTTTATCTTTCAAAACTTAGTAGATCTAATCCTTAAATTGAGTCCCTCTATCGTGACCGGTGAGCGTACCGTATACCTTCACGGACTACAGAAAAGTACAACTGGGACAAAATCTCAATTCAGACTCTTGATTAAACAAAAAAAACCCAAGACAGTCCAATTAAACAGATGCGCCGTATTTACGGCTGAACCTAGTTACATTTAAATCAAAATAAATCTTAAAAATATTATTATTTTAAATTTGCGTACGCTCGATAAATAAATGATGTTTTAGAGGAGTACCGAAGCACAATCTCTATATCCTAATAAGCTGATGACGGTGATGTAAATATTTTTTTAGTATGCAATGCTGTAGATTTTGTATCTTGGAACAGTTTATGAAGTGTTGCAGTAGCCAGTATCTATCGGCAGTTTAAAAGAATTAAATATCGATTCGCTCTAAAGCCTCAAAATGATAATTATAATGACATTAAAAATGATAATCCGATTCCAAATTACTATGCGCGAACTGTACGTTATAGAATGAAATGTTTTAAGTATGTTTTGAAATATGGTTAACGTTTGGGAAGAAATTCAGTTTCCAAACGCGTTTTTATAACGATTTCTTTGTCTATGTTGATAAAATTAAATAATAATAATAATATCGATTTCTCATGAAATGTTCTTTAGTACCTATTGGATTCCAATGTCTCAATTACACCACCATTATGAAATAATTCTGTTGTTCCTTACGCATCGGCATTGATTAACATGTTTTAGACCATGATCCATACACCTAACGCCCTTAATCATCGAACCGAAGTCAATCGAAAGGGATTCAGATATGCGCATACATAGCGAATGGATATGAGACAAGAAGGGATTGGATCTGCATAGGTTCCGACGTCGCACATTGGATACCCCGACCGAGGCACATTAAGCCCTCACTCAGTTGACATTCTCTTCATCAATCTTCTCTAATGTCCGTCATGGAAGGTATCGCTGCCCTAGATCCACAGCGGAGTATGTTTCTTACTATAAGAAGAACTGGCGTAGCATTGAATCGAGACGCAAAAAATGCAACTCGAAGCAATACAACAAAATATAAATCAAATACATGTTTTTATGATTTTAGGTTAGAGAATGAAAAAGCGGAGAAACATAACATTGCAAATAATACAGCAATTTTATTTGATAACCAGCTTAAACTTTAAAATACGGGTTTTAAAATAAAGCGGCTTCAAATAATCATCGTGATGCAACTCTGGACTTGATATTTACATAATGATGTGATTTAATCAGGTAGTTTTAGTAAAAGGTTCAACCGTTTTTAGATCAAGTGTTGAAGTAGCCGAAGATGAGCTATTCTAAATCCGTCTTAGCTTAAATCTAGTGAGAAATGTATTGTAATGCAAATTCTTATAATTATATAAAAGGAAGAAACGAAACTTCATGTGAACTAAGACGAAAATTGATGAAATAGTTCAACGATGTGTAAAAGACTGGAGTAGTGGACTAGTAATTGCCAGTAGAATTTTAGATTTTATAAAATTATCAGAAAGATACATCCTTTTTAATAATTCATTAAGTAAAACATAATGTTTCAAGTTTTTTTTTTTTTTTTTTTTACTTGACTTACCTATCACATTATGAAAATACACGTTTTTAGGTTCCTTTAATTCAAACAATAAGTCTTAGTAAGTCTAGCACTAAAACAACGAGCTGTATAAAACTGTTTTCATTTTAATTTTAGAAGCATAATATGCCTCAGATGTTACAGCAACATTTCTGAAAATATATGGAAAACCAGAAGAACTACTTTATATTATGCATTTTGTACCTTTTTACCATTTTATCGAAAACAGCTCCAATGACTTTGATTAAATTTGGTTCATCGGTGTAATATTTAATTGGGCATTTGGGTGATATATCATAAAGATTTTCATATCAATCCAGTAGCACATTACCTTCTCATACAGACCATTCATATGAATCAGTTCTCCAACATTCGGATCGTGCTAAAACTTTTCTAAATACAGAATTCATAATAGTCCTCCAAAAGTATATCATAAAAAAAACGATAATCAAAAATCGAATAATACTGTCCATAAAAATATCAAGAGTTTTGGGCTCAGTACATGTTGAGATTCTTACTGTTTCTAGGCCAACGCCGTGCAATGACGTGATTCGGCCAAGATCACGCTAGCCGCCAGGTTTTTTCCCTCTTTTTAAGTACCCACTTTACAGAAGCTAGGTGTGCCCCAGGAGTGGTCTCCATGCCCCAGAATCGCCACTCGGCTGAAATAACAGAATAAATAATATTCCGCCACAGCCGGGATTCGAACCCAGTAGACTAGCGCTCTACCAACTAGACCACGCCGCTCCCTTGTCCGTACATATTGACACATTAATACAAAACATGGCCGCCATAGACGTACCGCACAACAACGGTAAAAGGCTAAAAAGAAGTTGGATGACAGATCTACCATAAATACGATACAGAAGCTAGGAAGAGATGCCGCTGGGTATTACTTATCCATCACGCCTGCCACACCACAAGATCTAATACATACGCCATTAAATTCACTAATTGTCAATATTATGACAGGTTTGAATTACAAAAAAAAAAATATTAAAAAAAAACTATTTAATTCTAGCTCACATTTTAATAAAAACAGTAATGTCACAATGGCTTTTCAAACACTAAAGTGATATTCTAACTTGTATAAAAACTCATATTCTCTTTCCTTAAAAAGAGAATTATGGGCTACTTAAATTTGATTGCATATATTAAAATTGTAGATATGTGACTGCAATTAAATTCTAATAAACCGCAGTAACAGTTTAAAGATATGTTTTTTAGCAATGTACTAAAATATCCACTTTTTTTCATTACATTTTAAAACACCTTGACCAAGCAGGTCTATTGTGCGCCATAAATTATCCACAAAACTTTTTATTTGGATAAATTCTTCTGAATAATCTCTTTGTTTTAATATTATTTACTAATTCATTAATATTACATTAAAGCTTGGAGGTTATAGGCCTCATCTTCAGAATCACTGGCCAGCAACTAATAACAATTTAATATTAGATTACAGGTTATATTTTAATTTGGACTTCATAAAATTTGTTAACACAAATATTACACCAAACCGAGCAATAATAGTCCAAGAAGAGACTTCTTCAAATTACACCTGAGTACTAGAACTAAATCCTATCCTTGCATTTAACAAAACATCCTGTACTCTACCTTCCAAAGCAACCGACACAAAAGACCTAACCTCATTTCTCTAACAGGACTAAGTGGACCTTTCATCAGAGTTGCTTGTCGATAAAGCTTGCACGTCCTTTCAAGAAACGACCTCAACTTGAAAAAGCCATTTAATACTCTCCTTGCTCCTTAAGGAAGGCTTCTGCCCGGAATGACGATGAGCGTTTTCGGTCTCTGGGTTTACCTTAACCCGATGGGGATAAAGATAAACTGAGTATAAACATAAAGCGATAATCATAACATTTACAGCAGTATGGAATATATAGTAAGGGAACTATGGTGATGATGAAAATATTATAATTGGGGTTTTCGATAGAAATACACAGTCAGCATTTGAAAAAAAAAAAAAATATTGGATATCTCTTCGCTATGATATAAAATGATTTTCTATTGAGAAGGTATAGTCGACTGATGATTATGTTAATTATAGTAAGTAGAAATAATCGGATATCAGTCGTTTTTTGTAATTTTGCCGAACTTTCGGCTCAAATTTGTGAGTCGTCTTCAGAGCATTACTGAAACATGTCAAGCATTAACCTTTTACCGCGTGACATGACTCAGTAATTCCTTAATGATGGCTCACATGTTTGACCCAAAATGTCGGCAAAATTAAAATATTAAAAAAACAATTCACTTCCGATTATTTCTTCCTACAGTTATGGAATGAGATTCACTCACCAATAGATTATTGTAATTGTTATGATTAATATTTATATTATCTCCTATTGCAAAGTATGCCGCCCTCTACCTCCGAAGCGACTTTTGTCCAATACACCTGTGCACATTCCTGAACCCCTACTTCAAACAGCTTACCTACAGGAAGTACTTGGACATTATGGGTACTAAGTGATCGATATGTCCCTTCATTTGATCTCTGCCGCCTTTCTTCCATCCCCTCTACTATTCCTTCTTATATGTACCCCCCAAATCCTAGAAACAAGGCTAAAGACCTGCGGGAGCCCGCTCTTTTGTGACCTAACACCACCGCCCAGGCCCGGGAGGTGGCAAGGTGATCTCCCCTTGGTTGACCTGTTCGCCGAGGTAAGGGGTCCGGACTCTGCAATCTTAACCCACTTATCCTTTCCTCTGTTCCCAAAAGAATAGTGCCTTCTATTCCCAACGTGTTAATAAAGGCTAAGGCCTCATCCCAAAAGCGAATTCAGCGCTACTTGTAAATATTTAATAATATTAATACCTTATAATGCCTTCGGGCAAACAAAGGAATTATAATATATATATTATATATATATATATATATATATATATATATATATATATATTGTAAAATGTAGGCAAATAATTGGATGGTAAGAAAAAAAAATATAAAGAATAAAAAAAAAAATTAAAATAAAAGGAAATAAAAGACAAAAAAAACCTTTAACTTTTACAATTATGTGTATACAATAATATTTTTTCTAAAATCTTGAGCTTTCCAACAGTGTATTATACATATTACTCTTTTTATGTTCCTATTATGTTCCTAATGACAAATATTACTAAAGTAAATATTTTTGCTCTTTTCTCTTTTCGTCGGATATAAAATTTGTTAAGCTTATATATTATTCCGTTTTTATCAATGCTAACAACATTATATGGTTAATTTATTCCAACGTTAGGGACTATCGGCATTTAAGCCCTGTCAGGCTATTTCAATGCGAACAAAACCTAAATCTTATTAAAGCCTATTAACTTTTACATCGATGCAGTGAGTTCAATCAATATCGTTAACGCCGTTTTTGAGAAAGTCGTAAAAGGATGAAAAAAAAAAACGGTATAAAGTAGATCATTCGGTCATCCGATTTCAAGGAAAAAGTTGCTGTAACATATCGGGCCTGTACTTGTCTTAAATATGAAATTACAGTTTCGTACGACTTTTTGTTCTGGCGCTAGTTTTAACACAAACGAAATGATACACAGTGACCTTTTTGTGGGACTAGGTTATTTAGACTCAGGAAACCCAAAAAAACATGTATTTTTACTGAAAACTGTACTATGGAATTAAAATAATTATTTTCGAGGCAAACAAACTTTATCCATTCTGCAATACTTATTTCAATAATAGTTTGCACTATATCAACTTACATTTTCCAACCTTTAAAGAAAATATATATTTAAATCATCTGAACCCGTATCATGCGACCTAAAAGACATTGAGAAGATATTTTATAGTTTTTGAAATCATTTAATATCTCTACTTATACTATGCTTCCGTTTATTTCAAATAATTCTCATTATTTTTAGTTTAATATTATGAGTAATTAATATGATGTTAGTAATTTTGTATTATCCAGTTTTGTTTTGTATATTGTTTTGTTAAGGAGTACTTGTTTTATCTTTTGTTTAATGTTTTCGTAATAGAGCACTAGACTCAGGTTATGTTTGTTTTATAAATGTATTTATAAAAATATATATAGTATATGTAAGACTTTGCCTTTCAGAAATAAACCATATTATATTATATTTACAAGTTTATTGCCATATCCTTTCAGTTTACAATCAAAACGAGAAAATAAATTTGGTTTATGGACTGTTGTAATAAGCCTGTATGTATGGTTTAGCTGTTTACGTACCAAGGAGCTGGCCTTATGAGTCTTAAAAATTTTGTTTGTAATGATTGCATTTTTGATATACTAAAGCAAATTCATAAAATACATAATGCTTAAATAAGTGACTGTGATAGAAAGGAATACGACTAATAACGAAGTAATTTGGATTGGTAAAATCAAATAAAAACTGTACATCTAGAGCCCATGATGGGTTTTTGGTTTAGTACCCATAGAGATTCGTAATTTTTTAAGACCAACGGTCGAACAAGCAGGCTATTAGGTTTTTCCTCCGATTTTAGGGGGCCCACTTTATAGAGGCTGGGTGTGCCCCAGGAGGGTCTACATACCTTAAGGTTGCTCCAAGGCTGAAATATCAGAAAAAAATAATACTGCCTCAGCTAGAGTTCAAACCGGGACTTGGAGTACAGTGAAGACTAGTGCTCTACCTAATAGACCACACCGTGTCACGTGTGGTCACTGTCACTGTTCGCATAGTGATGCGAACAGTTCTGTCAAACTCAACTTCTGATTAAAGCAAACTTTCATACTAAAACAAGGCAATTATTCATCCTATAGAAACGTATATCAACCAGTAGCTTAACGATTGCCTAACATTCCAAGTTAAAGGGTTTTCTATGCTTGCCTTGTTTAAGGTTTCCAAGGTTACCATGTTGCCCTAAATTCATTTCAGAAGTGACGAATTGCTAGGAGATGGTAATGAGTTGGAGGAATTTGCATATTACACAGAGAGAATCGTCTTGGGCCTGCTAGTGGTCTTTCTCATTGCAAACTTCTCTGTAGGTTTTAATGATGTTTTATTGAAATCATTTTTCTCTTATCCATTTTTTAATATTTTTATGTTTACCAGATTTAGTTTGAAATATATACACTAAATTGAATAACCATTTTCTAATAATGATAGAAAATTATCGTTCCACTATATATACATCAGATCCAATATACCCGGGGACAGGATATACAGGAATAGACAGGGCACTCTAACAGTATTCTCCGACTATCGGATTCAGTCGCGTATCGGCCAGGATAAGTATTTATTATGTTATACAATATAATAATAATGTTATATATTAGGCGGCTTAAGACGCAAGTGCTTCTAAGATAGAAGATGATCCTGGGACACAAGCAGCTTCTGTAAAAATTGGTAAACCGAAAATCATAAAAAAAGAACCTATTGGCTTGGGCTAGTCTAGGTATAATTATATCGTAGTAGCCAACATAATTTATAATTCGGGAACAAGCTGAGTTTCACCAAATCTATGTCACTCATAAGCATCCCATATATGTCTTATATTTACATTTTCAGTTTTTTTGTTTACTCATTCTCTTTGAAACATTCCGCTATAAATATTACAATACCGAAATTTCTAGAACAAGTAGTTCAAAGATGTGACTATACAAAAAAAAAAAATTAAAATTCAAGCAATCATTGGGACTGCTGCTAGAAGTGAAAACTTTTTTTAATTCTCGATTTGCATTGAAATTTGTAGATGTGACTGTAGACTGTATGCGTTGGTGGTACACAGAGGACATTTTTTTTATTTTATTTTTTTATGGACCTGCTATTTGTATCATTAAAATTCAGACGTTTAGGAATATGCATTATAGTTATTTCAAAAGATTGGTCTATGTTTGAAATAATTAAAATAGTCGCTCGTTTTTTGTTTTTGTTAATAAATATGACCTTTAATTTTCTCTTCATCTTGGTTTTTGGCATTACAGTTCTAATTATTTTTTGTCTTAGAAGTTAACTAATTATTTCGTGTTTATTATATGTTGAATTAAGCATTATATACTGTCATTCACTTTTTATTCTTAAAAAAAATAAAATAAGAGAAAACAAAAGAGTTTCGGACTGTTTGGTTATTACGCCTTGAAATAAAGAACCTTTACTTATTTACATAATATTTACAATGTACACTTAATACAAATATGTTTGGTTTCATGGTTTCAGTGGACCTTTTTTCATGATAACAGAGTTTCAAACATCCTTTGAATTTTCTAATGATCATACAGTATGTTGTTTAAGACAATAGGAAAAGTAAACCTACAGAATATAAATTACAATATTAATTTAAAATTACATGTTTAATTCCTTCGTGCGTGTAGCGCTTTAGTGATGTTTTGTTGTAATTACCAATTTCTAGTTTTAATGGGTTTTCAGAAGCTGTGGTTTTATCAAAATAGTTTTTAGTTACAGTGTATCTATATCTATACTCTG
Source organism: Piezodorus guildinii (assembly GCA_023052935.1). Classification (NCBI taxonomy): domain Eukaryota; kingdom Metazoa; phylum Arthropoda; class Insecta; order Hemiptera; family Pentatomidae; genus Piezodorus; species Piezodorus guildinii. The sequence continues at coordinate 137,233,967 of CM041293.1, read as the reverse complement.
TGTATATCTATACTATTTTATTATTACGCCTTGATCGCGCTCAGCCACCAGGTTTTTCCCTGATATTTGGTTACCCACTTTATAGAGGATGGGTCTGCCCCAGGAGGGTCTCCATACTAATGCTCTATCCACTTAACCATGCCGCCCCCAGGTTTTTTTTAAATGGAGTTAAAAATGGTTTTGGCATCCTTTCGTTGGGGACGTAAAATGGAGGTCCCTGTGATGGGCGATGTCAGCTACTCGTTAAAGCTCCCTATCCTAATTAATCCTAGGAAGGCAAAATTTAGGTCTCCCAATGTAGGATCGTCCGATTAGCAACCGTGTCTATAACTTATTTTTCAAAATTATTGCACTTTTCCTATGACCTTTAAACTATATATTAAATGTGAATTCCGTTTTATTTATTTCCAAGTAGTTCTGCAATGAAGAATTTAACTACAAAGGTAAGTGAAACCGTGTGATACGCACTAGATTCTTTCACAATAATCAAATATATTTTTTATATTTTTAAAATAATAATATTAGAAATTATTATGAATAGATTCATGTTTATTTGTGGATAATATCGCACATATTCAGTTTAGAACATTTCCCACAGGCTAAGGCGCTATATATGAACGCAGTAGAAGTAATAACCGACCCAACTGTAATACGCATTGTGAATGCAGCTCCGCCATGTTTTATTCATGCCTCTGGAACTGGATTACATCAGTATTGCTCCTCCTGGAATTTTTAGTTAAATTCGGATCCAAAGTAGGTTTTCCATCCAAAATAGCTCTCGAGAAAACACTATTTAAATACCCAGACACATGGGGAGACACAGCGATCGAAGAATCAAAAGGAATATTAGAGGAGGAATATATAGTAGCTAGGTGATGTAGTTGCCCTGACAAGACAAGTCTTTGTAGAGCTAAAACAATGGTTTATCTCCTTCCTGCGTCCCGTGTAACAGCGCTCTTCCCCTCACCGAAGTTGACGCTACGGACTTATCGTAGTAATGTCACAGTTCTAGCACACTCATGTTTGTTCAAAATATGCGCTATACTTATGTACATATGTGACTATTTCTAAATTTAAGAATCGCACCAAAAAAAAAAACAAGAAAAAAACCGGTGTACCGACAACGTTTACTTACTTTTTTGGATATATAAATCTAAGATTCCAAAATCGCGTGTTTCCATGTTAATATTTAGAGATATACTAAAAAGTGGGTAATTGGTTGGGAAGCTAATGTTTATAATACAAAGGTAGAGGATTAGTAACTGTTTACTTTAAATATGTAAACAGTCGGAAGAAAACAACAGAGACCTGCAAAATCCTTTAAGTCATATGTGTATATTAAGTACAGAAGAGGGGCCAGGATAGAACCTTGGGGAACTCCTGCAGAGACTGGCTTGACTGATGAGGTCTCAGAACCCTGTCGGACAGAAAAGAAGCGGTCATAGAGAAATGATTGTAAAACTAGATAGTAAGTGCTTGGAAGTATGGGTTTTAGTTTAAAAAGAAGACCCTGGTGCCACACCCTATCAAAAGCTTGAGTAACATCTAAAAATGCCCCAGAAGCGTATTGTTTTAGTTCAAGTGCAGTGGAAATAAAGTCCGTTACTCTGTGTAGCTGTTGTGTTGTGGAGTGAAAAGAGCGAAATCCGAATTGATGGTCTGGTAATATGTTGTGGTCAGTCAGTATGTTAATAATGCGTCCGTACAATAATTTTTCAAATATTTTTGAGCATACTGGAAGAAGGCTAATTGGTCTGTAGGAATCAGGTCTGTGTTTGTCTTTGTTAGGTTTATGTATCATTGAAATCGTAGAATATTTCCATTGAATGGGGAATTTGGTCGTCCTGAGTATAGCATTGTATAATGTAGTGAGAAATACTAAAGCTTTTCTGGGGATTTTTTGAAGCACCTCAGCAGTGATAAGGTCGTAACCAGGAGTATTTCTTTTCGGCATTTTCATAATCTGTCTAGATACCTCGGAAGGAGTAAAGGATTTCGGTGGAAGAGACATGGGAAGAGGAGAGTCCAAGAATTTCTGTACATAATTTTCGTGTTGTATGTCTGTTAAGTCTGTGTGAGGTTGAAAAACACTTGAAAGATAGTCAACGAAGATTTCAGATTTGTCTTTATCCGACACGGCCCAAGAACCATCATCGTTTCTCAATGGGGCAGAAACTTCACGTTGTTTCAGAATTCGTTTGGTATGTCGCCAAAGGCTGTTGTCGTCGGTTGTCAGGTTTTCCAGATATTTGTCAAAGTTAGTTTGTTTAAATTTTCGTATTTCAGTTTTAAGTTCATTGTTAAGTTTGTTGAAGATTCGTCTGTCTGAAGGAAGTCTGTTAGTTTGCCATTGTTTGCGTGATCGTCTCTTGGCTCGGATTAGGTCCCTGATATATTGAGGGTAGGATGGCGAAGTTATTCCTGGTCTTCTCCTTATTTGTTGTGAGGACCATGCAGCTTCTTGAACGGTCGAAGTGAAGAGTTCAACTGCATCTTCTAGGTCTTTTTCAGTTTTTAGTTCTTTAGGGACAGTGAGCTGGGCATTAATATGGTTATTGAATAGATCCCAATCTACGATTCCGTAGGTAAGCGACGGTCTTCTTTCCGCAAAGAATTTCTCCACCCCCAACATCAGGTTCACCGGTAAATGATCTGAGCCAAGGTCTGTTTCAGTTGTAACTGTAATCGGTAGAGTCGTTAAATCTTTGGCTACAAATATGTCAAGTACGTCAGGTTTTTTGTGACAAGAATTTGGTAAGTAAGACGGTTTGTAAGGTGAAAATACGTTCAATGATAAGTGGTCAATAGCAGATTTGAGTTTTCTGCCCCTTGGTGTACACAAACGAGAACCCCAAGCTTTGTGTTTTGCATTAAAGTCCCCCCCCCTGCCAGGAATGTTCTACCAAACGAGTTAAATAAATCAATAAACATTTGATCGGTAATAATATATTTGGGGGGACAGTAAATAGAAGCTAGTGTTATGTTTTTGTATTTAGTCTGTAACTGTATTCCTGTTATTTGTATCTGAGCCGTTGAGTCTACGTGTTTAGGGTAATGTTTTAGTGTCGATTTTATTAATATAGCTGTCCCTCCGTGTGCAGTATTGTCGGGGTGGTCTGTTCTGTATAAATTATAGTTAGGTATAGAAAGTTTGTTGCGTGATGTGAGATGAGTTTCTGTCAAAAGTACAATGTCGATACGTTTTTTATGAAGATAAATTTCCAATTCAGTCTTATGTCGAAGTAGTCCGTTAGTATTCCAAAGGAGGATTGACAGGGAGCCAACAGTTAGAGTACTAATGTCCATATGTTGCTGCTAATGCTTGTGTTAAGTGCGATAATTGGCTAATTAGGCTGTAAAGGGGCTGAATGAGGGCATTTAAATTATTTAGTATGTTGGATTGTAAATAAGGTTCAGGTCCAGCTGGTGGTACTGACTACTGTCTTCCCTCATACCTGGTCATAGATGCGTCTGAGGCTGAGCTTCCACGTTGGGCCGAGGGCAGTTTGGGCGCTCCATTCTGGGATTAACACCGACAGGTTCCAGGGGCTGATGTTGTTGAAGGCCGTTCGGCAGGGCTGGAAAATGTTCTAGATCCGGAGGAGGTTGGACAGCCACCGGTGTAGGGCGGTAACTCTGGGTCCTCTGAGTTCGCAGGTTCTTGAGGGCCTGGCATCCTCTGTAATTGGCGGGGTGTGCCCCTCCGCAGTTAGCGCATTTGGCCGGCGTCTCCCTAGTTTTGACGCATGCAGCGCTTTCATGGCCTCTCCGCATCGTACGCAGCGTGGTTGGTGATTACAGTACGATTTTGTGTGGGCAAATCCCTGGCATCTGAAGCACTGAGGTATTTCTCTCTTTTTTCGAATTTCTTCTACTTTTATCCTCGTATAATAAACGTAGTTCAATTCAAATATTTTCTCATTGAATGCATTTTTGGAAATGTCGACAAAGAACATTTGGAGTGGTTGTTTGGTTCTGGCTGAGATAGCATTCGTAACGTTCACAGCTTCATAGCCCTTGGCTTTCAGTTCTTCACTTATTATTGATGTTGGTGTGGATGGGTGAAGCCCTTTAATAACTACTCTTGGGTTTTTATCTTCCGACAGTTGATACGTGTGATAGTCGGCGTTTACTTTTTTTAAGCAGCGAACAGCTGTTCTGTAGGAGTCTGGGGTGGCTGGGTATACTATTAAATTTCTGGCTGTTAATTTGATACTAAAGTAACTAGAACCTATTTCTTTTTTCAAAAACGCAATCAATGCCTCGATATTCTGTATTCCTTTTAGGAATATGGGTGGTGGCTTAACTTTGTTATTTTCTATTGGGTTTGATTGTTTCTCGGATTCTCCTGCAGTCATATTTAAAAGAGGGTCAAATCTATTCCTGGTTTCTATGTTATTTGATTTTTTTATGTATAGCCTGGGATCCGCTGACGATGATGGTCTTTTTCGTCCTGTAATCACCTCCCACTCGTTATTTTCTTCTGACATAGTTGAAGAGCCTGCCTCTTGTAGGTCCATATTTGTTATATTTTCAGACGCCATTGCTCCCTTTGCGTCTATTTAGTTACCGGATCGCACGAAACACAATGTTTTGAGCAATATTTACAGAGACACACAATGCTTTTAATAGTTTTAAACTTATTAAATTAAATAAACTAATGGTTAAAAAAAACTAACCATACACACTTCACATGTTTTTTCACTTTGTTAGTTGTTACTTAAATATAAATCCTTTAACTTACTATACCTTCTAAACTAGACTAATATCTTGTCCTTTTGAGCTAATAATCACTCTTCAAAACAGTTTATAAAAATGAATAAATCACATTTCCACTAGACACAATGAGAGCACATGCTTATAACTACACGGTCACCATGGCGATCTCCTGGAAACATATGATTTAGATTAAATAATATAACCATATTAAATTGTTAATGAGTAATAAGTTTATTCCCTATTCGTTACTTTACAACTCTGAGTATCAGTAATTTTTTTTTTTTTAAATCTTTCTCTTTTCAAATGTATATTATAAGTCTATGTTACTGGTTACTGTACTATTATCAGTAGACCAAAATTACGATAAAAAATAGTTTTGCTCTTTCGTACTTTAGTTGGTCACCAAATTCGTCCAACTTGTTTATTTAGCGGTCCTTTATCAATGGCATTAGGAAGATATGGTTAATCCTTTGGAATGTTAAAAATTAAAAGTAGAGTAGAAGAAAAAAAATTTAAATATCGACATTTAAGCCCTGTCAAACTATTTCAATCAGAACGAAACCTACATGATATTAAAGCCCACTACATTTTACATCAATATAGCGAGTTTAATCAAAATTGCTAGAGCCGTTTTTGAGAAATTTGTAAAAAGGTGCAAAATGCATTGTGTAAAGTGGATCTTCTGGTAAGCCGATTTTATAGAAAAAGTTGCTGTAAATCTCGGGCGTATTGTTGTCTTAAATATGAAATTTCAGTTTCGTACGACTTATCGTTTTAGCGCTAGACTTACCTAATACACACACGGACACAAACATACTGACCTTTTTTCGGGACATGGTTACTTGCCTGAGTCCAAGACCCTGAAAGGTGTATTTCCGTCCTATGCTAGAATTAAAAAATGTTAAAATAGGTAAGTGAAAGTTAAATTTTGATATTTTATTATTTTTTTTTTTTGTAAAGTGTGTATTTCTCACACCTTAGAAGGAATCTAAAGCACAGTTTTTAAAAACCTCATTAAAAGTACTGTTTTGACGAGATTATTAATATTTTTAGGTTTATTACCAATCATTAAACGTTAATATTTATCGGCTTATTTATTTAGTTGTTTTTATTTTAAAAATGGGTAATTTTTGAACTAAACCTATTTTTTTTATATTTAATAGAACCAGGGATATTAAATAAGAGGCGTTTTTCGGTCGCAAACTTTCCAATTTTTTAACACGACTTTTGTGGAGCGTTGGCCCCTAATATTTTGCAAAATCTAATGTTTTAATTTCTAGTTACATCTTTAAATTTGTATTTCAAAATCGGTGAGATACATTTTTGGTCCTCTCCCTGTCAGTAACTTTTAGTTAAATTTTAGATTTATTTTACAGATGGGATAAACACGAGTTCCCTGAGATAGAAGACTGTAAACTAGCCGACCTGAGAAGCCGTTATTCCCCACAAGACCGCTGCTACATCAAGGCAAGTTTCACTTGTTTATGGCGAGCTCAGTTCCCTCTTCCTAGGAACTTTTCAACTTCTTATTTATGCGCGGCAGGCAGAGAATTTCTAACACATATTGCCATTTATTACATTGAGTGAGTCGGTTTTTCACCGGCAACAATATTTCCAACGAAAGGGTCTTTTAAAGATGTTATGAAGATGGTAGGAGGGAAAGTTTTGGCATCAGTGGATGGCTTATGGTTTAGAAAATGGTAAAAACTTTCTGGCAAAGTAACTCTAAAGAACCATATACAACTGTAATAGATCAAAGATGATAGCGGAATATTCATTTTTCAAAACCGCTACATCTATGCGAGTTGTTAGAGCTTGTATATGACTGTATAGATAGATAGATATGTAGGTAATTTATAGGTCATTGTGAACATATTTTAAACATGGAGTTTGATCCATTTGTGATTAGTACTAAATGCCAATGAAAGCATCGATATAAATACATATGTAAATTCCTATAGCAACATTCGGATAGAAATTGCTACACAAACAAGGATTTTTTTAAGGATCATCGTTTTCTGTTTTGAGCAATATTAATTTCTAGGTCAATATTAAACGTGGGACATTGAAATAAGTGTTCTAAGTCTTCGGAGATATATTAACGACACAATCTACATTTTTCCCTGTTTTTATAATCAAAATGGTATTCTTTTCAGAATCTAACCTTTTAATTGTCTAACGAGTTTCAGTTTATTTGCCGCTGAGGGCTGTTAAAGCTATAATAGTTCTGTAAAGTGGGTGGAAATTAGAGTTGAGAGCTCTATCAATGTCTATTGAGTAGAGATTATTCTTTACTTTTTCGGCAATCAGATCACCATAAGTAAGTAAATAACGTGGTTTTAGCTCTTCAAAAAAGTCTTCTTTAATATAATTATTTCCTGCTGTTTAATTTATTTGTGAGATCCAATCAAATCTTGTGTATTTCTCTTTTGTATCTAAATTAATAGACTGACAAGGAAAGTGCGTGGCAGCCGGTTTTCAGGCAATGAATGATAAAAAAATTAATCATTTTCTTTAAAAGTTTTACTTCTAAAGGAGTTCGTTTAGATTCTCAGCGAATAATATAATCTCGAGTACATTTGGGCCAGAATCATAAATACTTCAAACATTTTCGTACCATGGTACCATGGTACTTCGAAAAACCATGGTACTTTTTACCAGTTAACAGGATGAGGGTACTGAACAATTTCTGACTGATTTAAGCTTTTTAAAAAAACTAAACTTAAACGCAACGTAAAAACCAAAGATAAATAGTTCATCTTTTAGATCATAATTTATATATAATAAAATAAAATAATCATTCTTGTCAGAAAGAAAAAAAAAGATATTTAAATTCCATAACGCCGAAAATAAAAAATATTTAATTTTATTCTAGAAATTTAAATAAAAGTTTTTTAAATTGTAAAGTAATACATGACTTGTAAAGGACTGCTGTGATATATCGTTGATAAAATGTTTCCTTTGCAGTTACGATTTTTATTAATAGAAAGTTCTTATTTATTATTGGGGTATTGTTAACAAAGTTTTCATATTTAGTTTTTTTTTTTTCTTGGTCGTTTTAAAGTTATTCTTAAACAAACATATTTATTTATATATTTCCTTCCGTTTCATTTTATTCTTTAAATTATCTGTTGACTAATTTTTCAATACTTTTATATAACTGAGTTGATGAACGTTTTTTTGAAAACATTTATTTTAAGAACAATCTGAGAGCTTTTATAGAGTTTGAAATACTAAGGTATTATGTGTATAATATTTATATATTTTCACCACTCTTTCTTCGTCTGCTCGAAGTGAAACATTTACTTGCTTGAGACCCTTTGGCTTAAGGATCAGAAGTTGAGATGGATGTGGGCAATATTTCGCGGGAGAACATTCACTCTCTCCGGTTTCTTATTTTAGTAGTTTCATTCGAAAAGCTTTTTATTATTTTTTAGTATAAAAACTTTTTTTTTTTTTAAGTAATTGTAATCCTTTGCATCAAGTGTCGATATTATTATTATAATATTTCAGTTTTTCAAAACAACTAATAATGGATATAAGAACAAATTTAAAAAAATCTGGTACGCCCAACACGCGATTTTCACCAACCTTATCAGTTATAATTAATATAAGAAGTTTAGAGGAAATCAGTATTAAACAAAAATTTATGTTTTTTTAGATTAAATTAGGTATGCGGTCATAAAGAAACCACAGTAATGAGAAAAGCCTAGTATGTTTGTAAGGCGACGTTTCGGCCTACAATGTAGGTAGGTAGGGATGGTGTTTTAGGGCGATAAATGACGAGATTATTACGCCCGTAAAATTCATGATGGTCATAGAAACTTGTATAATTTCTTTACAGCGCAGAATTTTTAATTACTTCATACTTACTTCTAAGATAATATATTATTGATGGTCCATTCTATTTTATTTGTTGTTTTTATAAATTTATTTATTGTTATTTATTTTATTATTATTATTCAATTATTATATATATATATATATATATATATATATATATATATATATATTTTTTTTTTTTTTTTTAATATATTTTTTATTATTATTTATTTATTTATTTTTTTAAATATTTTTTTTATAATATTGTTTTTTATTTATTTATTTTATTTTTTTTTTTTTTATATCTCATTGTATAGTTCGATTTCTTTTAGAATCTCTATAACTAAATCGAGAACCTCCTTATTATCCCCTAATAATGATGAGAGTTGCCTAGACAGGCCTCGAGAAGAAAACGCAGCTGCGTACAGCGGGCAGTCTTCTAAGATGTGCTGCATTGTGAGTGGAGTAGAGCAACGTTCGCATTTTGTTACCTCCGCTTTATCCATAAGGTATCCATGGGTGAGTCGAGAGTGGCCTATTCGCAGTCTGGTTATGACTACTTCTTCTGTTCTACAGCCTCTCACGCAGCTTCTCCAGGGTTTTGTCGTATTCTTAATTCCCCGCAGCTTATTTTGAGGGCACACTGACAGCCAAGAGGTTTCCCAGTCGCTGGAGATCTTATCTCTTAACCATTTTTTAATATCGTGCTGTTCAAATAGTTTAGTTGGGGGAATATTCAGTTGTGTGACCTCTTTCGCCGCTTTGTCTGCTGCTTCATTACATGTTATAACAATATGGGCTGGCGTCCAAATGAAGGTGACAGTCTTTTCCAATTCTTTTAGTATGAGGAGATAATTTTTAATAGTATTCATAGTACTGTTTGTTGAATATTGGTTTTCCAGGGATTTAAGTGATGATAGAGAATCTGTACAGATATAGATAACACGACTGTTCGAATTAATGGCTGTATATAAAGCTGAACTAATAGCTTGTAGCTCCGCGGTGAATACAGAAGGCCCTACAATGTGAGCCCTTATCATGAAAAAAAAAAGATATATCCAATATAATTAAAAAGAAAAAAATGATACTGAGTTAAGAGCGCATAAATAAGATAAAATTAATAAAATATGGACACGAACAGTAATATTAAATAATAATTTTAGTAAGAGAATAATTGAAGCAGATAATGAGAGACCGAGCAACAAATAAATACCATGCAAATTTGTTGATAGATAGTGATATATGTTTAGAAATCCTACATTCAAATTATTAGATATAAAAAGTAATAACTTGAAGTACCTTAAACGAAATTGAGTATGCACGAGTATGGTAGACTGTTGAAGACATCACTACTGACTCCCGATTATTTCTATCTATAAATTTGCAAAAGTAAGAAAAAGTCGTGATTTGCGAGGAGCAGATTTTCTTTTCTTTTGAATTGCAATTATTCTCACGTTACTTGTTTTTCCTAAAGGAGATAAAAATAGAATAAGGATTTAATATTCACTTTCCTCAAAATTCGTGTTTATTATTCAAGGAACAGAGTTATTTCCCTTATCTCAAGACGTTCAGCAAATAAAAAGTTGGTCATTGTTCCCGGGACTTAGACAGATATCTTTCAAGAGGAGCGACAATAGAACCCAGACCGTTGAAGACCTTATTGTCCTCATGTGAGCCCTGGCAGAGGGAAGCTTATTGTCACCTCTGAATATTCTCAAAGAAGTCATTATCGGGATAGGAGTTCTCTGCTGCAGGAGCTGACAACTGGTTTAACAGGATTCCGATGAAAGAGAATTCATCTAACTCAGAATTGGATCATCCCATGTAGAAGGCATTTTAAGCTAAACTTTTTTTTTTAGTCAAGAGCCATTCAATATATATATATATATATATATATATATATATATATATATTATTTTTTTTTTAATTTGATCTCTTTTTTATAATTACTTTAAATACATGCTTTAGGGTCCCCGAGTCCAAATGGCCAAGTACCGCAAAAAGTGGGTATGTGAGCGGTTTTCTTCGTTATTTGCGAACACTTTTTTGATTTAACTTGCTATATCGATGCAAAGCTTAACTGGCTTGAATATAATGTAGGATTCGTTCTGGATAAAATAGTCTGATAGGGCTTTAAGGCTGATTTTCTTTCTTTCTTTTTTTTTTTTTTCTTATTCAAAAGTACTTTTAATCTAGTAGATTCCAAAAAATTACACATATAATCTTATAAGCATTGATAAAAAATAGCTATATATCTACAATTATAATGTATTTAATTATCAAACAAGAGAGAAACGAGAAAACTTTTTTTTTTCTGTTGGAAAGTTGAAAAAATGAAAATTATATCTCTTATATTTTAAATGTTATTAGAAAGTGATGAAAAGCCATAAAACTAATTAATTATTGTAGATTATAAATAATAGATTATTTAATTAAACACGTGTTTCTATCGAAATACAATTTAATTAATTATTCAACCCTTAAACTTTGACTTTTTTTAAATCAATAAATAAGATCTTATATACTAAGATATGGTGGGTAATGTGATGTGAAAAATAGCTCATAAACTTCAGTGATTACTGTACAGAACAATGCAACATTCTAATATTTAATCTGAAAAATATATTTCTAATGAAATCGACTACCATTCTTTCAACTTTTTCCTACTCTAACTTAATTGAATAGTTTTTATATTTATTAAAACTAGAGATGTAATTAAAAGTTGTGTGATATTTTACATCCAAACAATTAGGGAAATCCCTACGAAATATGTAAGCTTCATAGGATTCGTCATTTTTCAGATACATCTATGACCACATAATCATGTTAGTGTATGGTAACATTCTCTTATAAATATAAGCTGACCAACAACGGAAACAAGAATTCCATACACTTGCGATTTGAATGTTTAACTTATCTGCATTGAGTATTAACTGATGGAAACACGGATTTTCCACCTGCATCATTTCGTGATGGCTGCTATAGGAGTTAGCAATGCACTAACTGAAACAATAGGCGCTACATGCTTCCCTGAAACACAAGGAGGTGGAAAATAAGCTGGATAAGAGATCTTCTATCCTAATCACCTAATGTAAGGAAGAACAATAGGAATGCTTACCGTTTTGTTTTCTCATGTCGTCGTTGAGTAGTATATTGTCCAAGACACACGGCAGGTTGTCAATGTTTGTTTTAACTATCTGGTGCTAGCAACACATTACTAGCCTCAGTTAATAAAATTCATTCACAAAATATTAAACAGTGTTAGAGTCAAAAGTTTGAAGAATTAAATTAAGGTTTGTTGGGAACAAATGTTATATCATGGGCTTCGAACGACGATCAACACCGAGAGTTAATTTCGTACTTGCACTAGTCGCAAACTACATCCGGCACACACTTTGAACTATATTCATTAATATGTTCAAAATGCTCAGAAATCTCCTTAGACACATTTGGTATTGTTTCGTTTCACAACGTTTCGTTACAGGAATATAATATTTATCAGGTTGTTATTTCTTTAGGATCTTCTCCAGCTCGTTGCCGTTTAGGAAAATCGGTTAAGGTATATTTTAAAATGAAATTATTATTCTATATTTTTATTGAACTACAAACCTGCCTCGATCCAATGAGTCAAGTAAGTATTATAAGCTTCCTGGGCGTTAAAATTGGAAATGTTTCTGAAAGCAATGCTACCAACAGAAAAATATGTTGTACTGCATTGCAATAAAGCAAAGTGTATAGAATTAACCTCCAACTAAAAATCCCTTGATGGACAAGGATCATTTTAAAAATAAATACTGTAACAGCCTTATCATAGGAATGGAGCAAGGAACCATTTGTTGCTGTATATTATTACGTTCGCCATATTGGATTCGTGACATTGGACTAGGGCTACTATGGAAATGCATGCAATATTTCAGTGCGTTCTAGACAGGTTTCGGAGCGACATAATATATTTCGTAGAGAGCGCACAGATGAAGTCATTGCTACCAAAATATCAAATTTTCAAATTAATATGTTACGCTGCAATTTTAAAACCCCAAAGGAGTTATAGTAGAATAATAATATACCCAATGTATAAATTTACAAAAGTTTGAACGCTTCGCTGTATAATAACTAAAACCTTTCGGCGCCAAATAGCGAAAATCCCAAAGTAGTAAACCAATAAAATAAAAATAAAATGTAATCCTTCAAAACAAAGTAAACAATTAAAAAGCTGTTTGTTAAATATACAGTAAACGATAATGACTTAATAATAATGAAATAAAATAAAATTGTTAAACATTTCTTTACACTAAAATTAAACATGAAATCAAATTATTAAAATAAAACTATATTAATACACCATTACTCAACAGGTATTAAAAACCAAAAACTCTTTAATTTTATTAAGCAGCTGGGAATATCCTTGTTAATGATGATGAACATATGTATGAGAATACTAGACTTCTCCGAGAGCTTCGGTTTAAAGCTCAATCATTATCAGGGAAGAAAAGTGAAGAATCTAACACATATAGTCAGGCAACCCCTCCTAAGAAAAGGAGATGTTATTTTTGTCTAAGAAACAAAAATACGAAGTATATCTATAGTTAGTATAAAATTTGTACAAAATATTTGTGGAAAATGTTCGCTTTCCTGTTGCAAAAATTGTGCCTTATTTTAGCTGTGCCTACTTTCTTTACAATACCAAAGTTTAATTTTTCTTTACAATTTTATGTTTTTTAAAAATGTAATAAACTTTAAGATAGGGACTTGTTTATGTATTATTTTGCAAATGTTTTAATTGCTTAGAATATAACATAAATGAAAAAGGAAAAAGTATTAATAAAAGGTATTTAATAATATCAGGCATTTATTCAATTTAATAAGCATCCTTTCGTATAGCACCTATTGAAAATAGGTTGAATTAACGCATTTTACAAGAATAAACAATTCTAGATGTTTCAGGATTTAAAAAAAGGAAATGAGGTCTGGGGTGTGAGAGACCCAACCTCACCAATTTTGAATATAAATTTCACCTCACCAGTTGAAGGTTAAACATAAAATCAAATTAATATTAATATTAATAAACAATTATTGTACAATTAAAATTAACTTTACAAAATCCAAAGCAAATAAAACCAAAACTAATTTTACGAAAATCTGTGCTTTAATGTTTAGTACAACACCAAGTGATGTCTTAACCAATCTTTCAATCCTTTATCAGAGAGCCGAGAGATTCTCGCTTTGCCGATATGTTTTCATGATGAACACGCTTCATCTAGGACGAAATAAAGACGCCATTTTTATTTAATTGGCACAGACACACCTGGACTTGTTTCTATCCGGAAAAACTCTGAGCCCTGTTTGTTTACATTTGCCCCATCTGGTACCTCAGAGGGATTAGCTATTTTAACAGTTCTAACGATTCTCGAATCAAATATTAAAATAAAACACACACCTTTTCATACTGTCTCTATTTAAATTACACCTAAAATTATAAATATATCTACTCTTAAATATATTTAAAACTACTTACAGTTATTTAACATTTGTATAAATATAACCATATGTATTTATATATGTTTTGTTCATTTAATTTTATAATTAAAAAACAACCTGTTACTTAGCACTAAAACGTTATAGAAATCTTTTCTTTTTTTTGTCTACTAGTTTAGTTAGTTTGTTTTTTTTTTATCCTTGGGCACGCGTTGTATTTTTGAGGTAAGATAAAAATATTAATTATGATCAACTAGTCGCGTGGTAAACCTAAAAATAAACCGAGATTAAAGGTTCAGATATAGTAAGCTTAAGATGAACTGATAGTTAGGGTTCATTGCATCTATCAGGTTCATAAGAAATTCCTGGCTAAAACAACCTCTAACACAGAGTAACTATTTAAAGTCTTCACATAGCTCAGATAATTTTGCGAACGGCATCCAAGCTCTTTGATTTAGAAAATTCCTTAGTCATTTTCAATGGAATTCCTTATAATAATTTTCGTCTAGTAGATTTTTAGACACATAATTGTACATATTTCAATTTTCATAATTATTCTTTTAAAGCTTACTCCGGTACGTTATATGTTGGCATTTGGTTTTTTTTACTATTTACATAATGAATATTTGTTATGAACATAGAGTAAAAATCCTTTAAATTAAAACTGTTTTTGATTTTTTAACTAATTTGAACTCTGCTTCATATTTAAGCTCTTGAGAAAATTAGAATATATGTTTATTAACTCGGTTTAATAATCATTCAAGTTATTCAGTTTAGCGCTAGATAACAGAGGTACATCTGAAAAATTTATTGAGAATTTTTACTAAGAAGAACTCTGTAACCATTATTACGATAACCTACTCATAATGTCAACTCCAGTATATCTGAACATATATAAATCAATTGCTATATTTCTCGATTTAAATTACGTTAAATCATATGTTTACATGTGGACAAACAATTACCATCAGTAGATATATATCAACTTTATTCCTTTATCTTATTCAATTTAGAGTAATATTTTTAATGTCACATTATCATATAATAATAGGCTTAGTAAACACGAAGTTAATACCTTCCAAAGATCACCGTCCAAGCCCCCTAATGAGACCAAATACAATCCTCATGATGACAACTCGGCCTATGGCTTGGCCACCTATCTGCAAGTTTAACATATACTAACTGTTTAAAAATTCGATCTTCACTGAGCTTAACAACTTCAAACGCCCATTTCTTTAACTACGACGCTATCAACTCCACTTCAATGTCTGTAGCCTGATCTTAATTTGGACCAAATAATAATTGTTAAATTTCGTGGTAAATGTTAAAATTGCTAACTGTACTTTTTTCTGGTACTTACCGGCTGTCCGAAAAGTTTGTAGAGATTTTTAAAATAAAATATACCTTTCATTTTTTCTACTAATAATGAATCGCTAAGCTAATGTTTATTTATATGCCTATAATCCTCATGGAATTATTTACGTTAACACACTAAATTCGTCTTTCTTAAGGTTCAATAATGTAGTACATTGCAAACAACTTGAATGACGATTCAGTTCATTTTCGGAATATTATGCTGTTCTTTTTTAAAAATGGGAAAACGCAGCCCAAACTGCAAGAAAGATTCGTGCCATGTATGGAAGAGATTCAATGGCTGATAGCACGGTTCAGAAGTGGTTAAGATCAAGAAGACCAACCCCAGGCTGGCGGGAGTTCAATTCTTGACATCAAGGATATTATAAAGGTCATCCTGAGATGGCTGCGGAGTCAAGAGCCTGTAAATCGCCGGTTTGGGATCATCTAAAGACGGCCGGGTACGTTTGTCGTTAAGTTATTTGATGCTGAAAAAAATGTGGTGGATAAATTTTTGAAACGAGTTGTTACTGATGATGAAAAATAGATTCTCTACATCTACTGAAAAAAATCTTGGGGGGATGTGAAACTTATGCAAATAGCAACAGTATATAAAAAAAAACATAAGGATATTTCATCATAGGTAGAAATAATCGCGATTCAGTCTTATAATAAATATTTTTATTTTTCCAGCGATTTGGCTAAGTTCTGTGGCGGAAAAGTTGGTAAAATTAAGATATTTTTCACACGGTTGACATATTTTTACCTATGAGAATTTCAACAGTCGACCGTACATCCTCAATAAGGGTATAGCAACTATTATTTATTAAATTACTTCGATTATGTTGTGTATTTCGATTAATAAAAAGCTATATAAAAATGAAGAGGAATTATTAGATGGAGTACCAATAGATGTAGAAATTTGACGAATATATTTGAGAGTTTTAAGTTTTAATTTTTACCGAGAGTCCCTATGACTGCCAGTAATTTTTTTTTATTTGGGCTGTTGATCCATTTTACTTTAATTTCGTATATCTTCCAAATGTCCTATAGTTTTCTAATTTTACCTTTATCTAAAATAACAGATGATATACTTTTATATTTATCAACCTTACGTGATCAAAACGAATTGGCTAGAAACATACGATGCACCTTGACACAGGAATAACAGGAAGCTACTTGTAGTGATTTATTATTTATGAAATTAATTTATGTGCTAAGGAATAAAGTAACCCTCCATACAATAATCCGGTGGCAATCTAACGAAGACAAATGAGGGAGCCCGGTTCCCGTTAACCACAAATCACTTTGTGCTCTACTCCACGGTGTCACACCATAATCATGACAAACTGCTTCTGTCTTATTTTCATTATGAACCCCTACTTAATGTTACACGGTTACTTAATGCTAATATTCCGGCAAAAGTAGTTATAATATTCATTAATTGAGACGTTGATTTCAAAAAGGTAGTAAAGGACATTTTTTTCGAAATTGTCATCTGACATATTTGTATACTAATGGTTTAGTTTTATATAAATCCAGTCATCATATAAAAAAAAAAAAAAAAAAAAAAATCCTTCAAAAATTTATTAAAAAATGCATTTCATTCCAAAAGGTAGTAAATCAACATTTCATTTTATCCCAAAAGGGACTAATAACTTTTCCTTCCAAATCCTACTATATCCTCTATAAATAGATAACCTTTCCTTCTAAAAGGCACTATATTTTCTATTATACAGCAGAAGCACCAAATCTCGTAATCTATCAACATTAATTTATTGTTTTCTTCTTTGTATGCCACTTTTATTGGTTTATTTATTAGGTCTTGCAGATACCGTGGCTAAGTGGCTAGCGCGCTAGCCCTAATGCTAAAGTTGTGAGTTCAAATTCCAGTCCCGGCTGGGCTTTTATAATGATGTAATTAAATGGGGATTCACTCACAGCCTCTCCCCTGGGTATGTGAGACCCGTTAACAAATGGTGGCCACTCACAAAATTAGGCGGAGGGAGTGATGGCCCTACCCTCGAATTGCATCGAGAAACGCGAGTGTGATCTCCAAGGCCTGTCGCGCCACTGAAAAAAAAGTACATCTTGAATCACCCTTAAATGCTTCACTTCGGTTCTCGTAAGTTCCTAATTATAGAAAGTTTTTAATAGTATTTCTTCTTGGATCCACATAAATTTTATATAAGAATTTTCAGAAACTTACATTTCAATAGAATAATTGTATTTTTTTCCAGTAAATTTTTGGAATGAGAATTCCCTGACCTTACTAAATATGAGAAGAAAATCCGTGACTGATCTAACCTCATAGAATATTTTTTTAAAGGCAAAATACCAAAAGTTGTTTATTTACAGTATTTGTTGTTAAATATTGTTTAAATTTAGTAAATAATCTAAATACATTTGTTAAATTCACAGGAAGAATAAGCATAAGCTCAAACAAATTTCATAACAACATACTTTCTTATTAAAGCGCCAAAAATAAATAAAAGTTTATTTGGATATTCTCTTTCTTTATGAAAAGCAGACAATAAAATCTTGTTAACTAACAAGAATGATATTTCTCAGAGTTAAAATTGAGAAATATACATTATTTATTTATTTTAAAACAAGTAATATACAAATGCTTTTGGATCCCGATGCCACCTACCCTCTCCTCCAAAGTTCCATACAGTGACAACCGTCCAAACTGAAGCACATCAGATCGACTTAATACAATCCTCCCACCTACGCCACCTCAAACATTAAACGGCTACTCATAAGTTCAGCCCATATTATTTTCCGAGTTTCGTTTTTTACTAAAACTGAAAACTTTGTATACGTTTCCATTTCCATTCGAAATCGTTCAATTTTCATTAACTTCGCCTCTCAAAAGTTTTGATTTTCTCATCTCTCTCTTTCTTTCTCTCTCTCTCTCTCTCTCTCTCACTCTCACTCTCTCTCTCTCTCTCTCTCTCCCTCTCTTTCTCTCTAGATATATATACGATACGTGATTTTGGTTTCGGCTAACTCCTTCTAAACTACAAGACGGATTTTGATACGGTTTTCACACGGTCTTAAACGGTATACTGCACATGTATATTACTGTTCTTATGTCCAAATACAAAAAATTACTCTAAACAAATATTTTTGCAGTATCCTCGTTTAGTTGGATATCTAATTCGTTCAACTTTTATATTTACCGGTTTTTTCGGCAATGCTAATTAGACGATATGGTTATTATTTTCGAATCTACAAAATTAAAGGTGCTTTACAAGAAGAATTTTTGAAATATCGGCATTTAAGCCCTTTCAGACTATTTTAAACAGAATTAAACCTACATGATATTAAGCCCGTTTTATTTCACATCGACATAGCGAGTTTAATCAAAATTGTTAGAGCTATTTTTGTGAAAATTGTAAAAAGGTGCAAAATGCACAGTATAAAGTGGTTCTTATGGTCATCTGATTTTGATGAAATAGTTTTTGTAACATCTTGGGCGTGTATTTGTCTTGAATATAATATTTCAGACACACACACAGGCCTTTTTGCGGAACTTGGTCATTTGAACTCAGGAGACCCAAAAACGTGTATTTCCATTGAAAACTGGAATTAGAAAATTTTCACGATCACAATACTTTCCCTTTCTATATATTTCATACTGCTACGGTCAAGACAATGACAGGTATACCACGCCTAGAATCGTCCGGATTTGGCTAGAGGCTTCTTGACCCGGACGGTCCTCGAAGTGCCTCGAACGGCTTGGCCTCTACCTGCCATGTCTGGAATATTCGGTGGTGGTACAAATACCGGTCCACTACGCCTGGGTCAGTCAGTCTTAATCCGGCTCAACAAGCATCTGTGATGTATCAGTGAACAGTGACAGTGAACCGTTCGTGACAGTGTGACAGAGTAGTGAAACTGTGTGACAGTATTGTGATAACCGGTCGGTGGGAAATTAGAAGACTGTAATTTATATATAATTTATAGTTGTAAGTTTTAGAATAAGTCTAGCATATTGTATAAATTTACGTAAGTAGTTTATTTGTTAGGAATACCTGATTTTATATGTCGGCTGTTTAGTAGTTAAGCTGGTAATTCAATTATTATTGTAACTATAGTGGTTAGTAAACCTTTTGTGTTTGTGCTTTCTGTATTTAATAAATATTTGTGATTTGTAAACTGGAGTAGTTCATTTCTCACACCCCGTAGCCCGTAACAATATATAGGTAAGTGAATGTAAAAACGATAGACCTTAGCTAAAAGACATAGCTATGTCAAAGTCGCACTTATTTTTTTAAATCCTCTCCTGTAAGTATGGATTACTTAACAAAATAGAAGAAACTAATATAACATTAATTTTATTAAGGGGTTGTATGTTTATGCGTAAATATAGAATTTTTGATATGATACTGTCACTATTCTGATATATGTTATTGTACTGTTGCAATTACTATTATACGACATACCATTAGGCACAGATACATACCAACAAAAAATTTCTGATTTATTAAGAATAATAGCCTACCTTTAAAATACTTCTCGGTTACTGAGTTCAATTAGTATTGTACACTCACCTGAAACAAAAATTACATATTTCATTATATAATAACTTTAAAACGTGTATGCTTGTTAATTATATGTTGAGTTGTGAAATAAGTTCGTAGCCTTGTTTAATGACCTATAAAAACCTAGAACCTATAACAATTGAGAGAGATAAAAAAATTAACTTAATATAAATGTTTAAACTTTTAACAGATCAAACATTAAATAAGTCCGTTAATTTAATGACACATTGAATTAGTAAAATAATTTTATTTATTTTTTTTTTTTTTTCGGCAATCATTGTCTACAGCGTCCCTTTTCTCTTTCTGTCATTGTGATATGCATTGAGAATAGTGGGAGGAAGTCAAACATTTTTTAATAATAAACGAATTAATAATAATAAGCCTTTTTCGGCAAAGATAAAAGGACCAGTCACAGCCCTTGGCACTTATAGCACTTATTTGTCCCTTATTACCTGGTCGAGTTCCCACTAGATGTGTGACCCTTTGGCTTGGGGGCGATCCTAAACCCACTCGAGGTTTGGGATTAGCGAGGTCAAGACAGTTCTATTGCTACACGGTGAGAAATAGGGTATGTGTAGGTGAGGTGAAAGCAGGTCTTGTGAGAGATCACGAATATAGCAGGATAGGAGGAAGGCTTATTTTTTAGAAATAAATTTGGATAATGACGTCAAATTGTATATGAATGAGCCTTAAGAAAACATAGACTTTCTGTTTCCTTCCCTTTCGAATCAATCGAATGATAGCATGAACAAAGGAGTAATGTTTTGTCAGAAAAACTAAATAACTGAGTAGAACATAAAAAACACTGAAAAATAACACAATGGTTTATTATTTCAAAATAACTATATTATGGTATAGAAATTTTATATTTACAGGAAATTTGCTAATATAAAATGTGATAAATTATTTTTTTTAATGGCCAATTGTCAATCACCTTTTAGAAAAATCGTATAATATCATTAAATATTAATTTTTAAAAAAGATAAAAATACTGAATAATAAAGTTATGTCAAAACAAACATGTGTAATGTACACATCATGAGAACATTTTTTTTTTTTTAATGCTACTATGGCTAATCGGACGATGCTACAGTGGGAGTCCTTAATTTTGCCTATCCAGGGTTTATTAGGATAGGGATCTTTAACTTCTTCAAGATAGGGATCTTGTGTGTGTAAGGTATAAACTCGTTTTTAAGAAATTACACATTTAATTCGGAAATTGAATATTTATTATAATATGTTGAAAATACGTGAGAGTGTATGATATCCACTTTCACTAAATCTCACGAATTTTATCTCACCTACACCTACCTGAATTCTCACTGTGTATCGTACCTAATTTGAATACTGAACACCTCCACTCCACTGGAGGACTCGTCGTGTCGGTCCCGTCTCCTATTGTGGCAGGATCTAATCAGAAATTAAGAGGCGACGCAATTTTCGAATTGAATTGTGGATGGAATTTCAGAAAGGAAATTTAAAAACAATAATAAGATAGAAGAGAATACAGAAAAGAGTAAAGTACTAGATGAGTATCGTATTCCAGCCAGGGAGATAAGTGCAGGAGATCAAGAAGTGAGTCGGGGGTTGAGTGCAGCAGCCAAGTTTCTCGACCTTTTATGTGATATTATCTGGCTTGTAGTAATAAAAAATTCTCTTAGGATTTTTAAAGGAGCTTCATAGGGATTAAGTGTTGATGTCAAGGACGTAGCAAGGATAACAGAGAATATAGTTATATAGCTCTTCAATGTGGAAGAAATGACATCCACCACACGGTGACACTGCTGTATAGTAGAATGGGAAGACCGAAATCCAAACTGATGGTCAGGAATCACGTGGTTGAGGTCTGGAATTGGATATAGACGTTTGGGAGAAGTTTTTCTTGAATTTTGTCTATAAGGGGCAGAAGAGAAATAGGATTGTAGGAAGGTGGGTTTTCTAGTGGATTTTTGGGTTTTGGTACCATTTTGAAAATAGACAGTTTCCATACACCGGGGAAGTAGGTGGAACGGAGTGTGGCATAATATACGTAGGTAAGAAAGAGTATGGCTTTTCTAGGGAGCTGTTTTAAGGATATGGGATGTGATGAAGTCGTGGCCAGGTGCTTTTTTGGACGGTCATTTTTGAATGTGATATTAATGATTTTTGATGGGTGGAATGTTTTAGAAGGAAGAGACATTTGGAGAGGAACGGTTAGCTCTGCTTCGACATGTTCGATATAGATTGGGTTTTGGATATCAGGATGGGGGTTAAACGTTTTGGAAAGGTATTTTGCGAATATATGGGATTTTTCTTCTCTGATCTCGTCCATGTCTGGGATTCAGTTTGAAGACTATGATTAATGATTTTGAATTTTAGTAATTTGCAGTGGTTATCCATAATGATCTGTCGGATGTATTAAAGTTTCCAGTAAGGGTCTGCAGGTCTTGAATTTTGAATTGTATTATTTCGGTTTTTAGTTTATTTAGTTTATTGTTGTGCTGTTTGTCGGAAGGATATCTTATTCTATGCCACTTCACTCTTGCTTTACGCTTTGCAGTAAGCAAGAGACGTATGTGGTTCGGTAAATGTGTAATTTAACTTCATTACTTTTAGTTATTTTATTCCCTTTTATACCATCTGATCCAATAGTGAATTGATAAACAGCTTCCTTTGGACGCAATAGGTCCATACCCCGCACAGTTACTATACATTATTTATTTTTTATTAAATAACCATAAAATTCTCCAAAAATAATTTACACGGGAAAAAAAATTTTTGCTGTGTCAGCCAGTAATTTCACAGTGTACGATAAGATAAGAGATCCCTGGCCGTTTCAGGAGTGAGGGTAATATACTACTATACTTTATTAGTTACTAATGTTGGTCTATATATAAACTACTAACTACTTCACTAAGACTATAACTAAAGGAGACTGACGCAAGCGAGGCGACTAACTTAATGTGACGGAAAGGCCTACTAAGCCGAGGGCTGATTGGATAGGGCGAGCTTGGGCCCGATATTTATGGGACCTTCTCGAGTCCTTTAGGGGACACTATTCTGTACTGAGAGCCATTGGATCCTATAGAGGGTTATGGAATATATAGTGCACTATTTACTATCCTTTCTATATTATAGTTTCCGCTCTTCGCGGGTAAGCGCATCATTTTATCATCTCCAGCGGGAGAGAAGTACAACCTCCATCTTAAGGGACCGCTATACATATATCTTAGGATATTTTGAACATCAAACGTTTTTACATAAGTAACTTGCACAATCATTGAATATGTTTTTTTCTTATTCGCTCATTCCCTAAGATCCAAAAAAAAAAAATCATTTTGTTTGTTTGTTTATTCGTTTAACGTAACTTTTATGCTTACTGTGGCTCATCGGACGTTGCTACTGTGGGAGTCCTAAATTTTGCCTATCCAGGTTTTATTAGGATAGGGATCATTAACGAGTACCTGACATCGTACAGGCTCGGGACCAACTTTTAACGTCCCCTCCGAAGGACGGCATAACTGAGGATTTTTTACTTCCATTAAAGAATCCTAGGGCCCACCCGCAGGTTTGAACCCGCGACCTTTGGCATAGAAAGCTGTTATGCTAACCACTACGCTATGGGTGACCCCGCATTAAAAATATGAATTCCTTTTACCTTTTAAGCTTAGTCAATACTGCTTCATACTGTTTACTGTCTTACTTTTTCTTTATATTGTATTACATATTCCTTGTGTATTATAATTTTTTTTTGCTGTGTAGTGTGTTACTGTTTCTTTATAATTGTATATATATTCCTTATGTATTATACAGTTATTTTTTTGCTGTGTAGTGTGTTATTGTTTTATTATAAAATTGTGTTATATTATTTAAGTATTCTATTGTATCATACTTTGTACTGTTACTGTTTGTTATTGTACTTTTGTTGAATTTCCGCAGGTGAACTCCTTTCCCACACACGGGCTCGCCTTAGTGCGATAGTGACTTCTACTTGCACTGTCTGCATTTGATTTAAATAAAGAAGTTAAAAAAAAAAAAAAAAAAAAATGAAGAAGAGAAATAGTTGAAAAAAAGTAAGATATTCAGTAATGTTAAAAACAAAACAAAAAAACATCCTAAATCTCTACTTACATTTTTCTACATCTTCAAAAACAACTAGTATCGCTTATTTTTACATTTTTTTTTTCTTTTCATGACACAGGCTGGTAAAAAAAAAAAAGTTTGAAACTTTTTCACTTAAGTAACTGATCTTTATGTTGTTTTCGAGCTATGTTCTATTTATATTATAATAGTATAAAACCTCTATGGAATATATAGGAAAATTAATGAAACGCCATGTTGTATCATAACCATGGTTTTATTTACAATAAGCTACCTAAAACAGTGATATGATGTCATAATTCAGGTTTCACTTGCCTGCTGGAATCGGTTTATATTTTCTTTCTCTTTTTTCTGGAATGAGTTGCTTGCTGAACTCGGTGAAGTGACCTACAGTAGACCCTAATCATGTTGACCTCTCCAGTGGCGCTGGTAGCGTTTTTTAATCACTTTAATGACGCTCAACTTGCCCTTCACTTACGTCTCACGCTCTTTGGGAAGCATTCTAGATGTTCAAAAACTGAACTTTCAAGGTCATCAAAATTCCTAAATTTTTATACTTTTTTATCTAAGTTACAATAGAAACATATTCTGAGTGTTTTTCATTTTCCGAGAAGTCTTAAACAACTTGCTAGGATCATATACATGCTTCTTTCTCATTTAAGATCATTGTGGATTAAAAGTTAAAGTCAAACACCATTTTTCTAATGTCAGGTCTGAAAAATACGCCTACTTTCAGTTTATCTTCCGAAAGAGGCGGAATCTTTTGGCATAAATAATTAAACTATGGTCCACCTCTTGGCAATGCCTTCAAAAATTGTTTCATAAGGCCTAACTTTATATTTAGAGGTGGTATAACTGCGTTTGTTTTACTGTGTATTTTAATAATAACTGACTTAAAATATTTTTAATAGCCCTTAATTGAAAATAATGAACGAAATCAGATTATGTAAAAGATGTTTTACGTTAATTTTTTTTTTTTTAACTCACTCCTTCGAATCCATAATTAAATACGATGTAAGACAATTAAATAACTGTTACATCATCTATAATAGATCGAGCAAATTAAAAAATATATAGTTTTTTTTTTATTCTTCAATTATTAACATTTTACAAAGTTACTATATTCCTGAAGTCACAATCTATATTAAAAAAAAAATCATGCCGAACATTTTTTTTTTTCAATTTCAATTAAAACTTTCTAAAACAAATACAACAAGCAGATCTGTAGTGAGGATGCATGTTATGAAAATGCCTTGTGAAAGAGCTACCGATTGATAGCACTTAAGTAACCATTATAAGAGATAGGTACCAAGGCATTGTTCTCTTCGGCCTCAGGAATATATAAGGAATATAGGGAATGGACAAGTGAGCTTGTGTGAGAGAGTTTGGAATGAAAAAATATATAATTATTTCGGGCTAGGTTTGCTACAAATGGAATGTTATGATTATTACAATAATCAGCCGTGGAGCTTAATGCCGTACGTTCAAATATGTCTGATAATAATGAAATAGATGAACTTGTAATAGATTAGAATTTGCCGTTTTAGTCTTGTGTGAAGATGATATAAAAATTTAAATTCATATGAACTTAAATTATATGAAATTTAATATACGATACATTATAGACAAACCGAACAAAAAAATATTTAAATTTCTTAAGATGTTGATGTAGGTTTTTTTAATCTTCTATTAAAAGTTTACACGTGCAAGATCTACAAGAAAATACTTGACTATAAGGATATTTCTTCTGCATTCCTTAAAGTAGAAAAAATACTAGGAATAAAATAAAGGAAGAAGAATTTCAATATATTTTGTCAAGAGAAGATCTTTCAAGAAGGTAGACAAGAAAATAACAAGGAGAAGGAGGAATGGTGAGGTTGGCTAGGGACTCGGAAATTCTCTCCTGCCACGAAATAGACTACCTCTGTACCTGACAGTCCTCTTACTAATTATGTTCTTCTATTTTGGCATTTAAAAAAAGTAAAATAATAATAATATAGTTCCTTATGTCTCGACACGACTGATTAAGACGTGTTAAAACATTAAAAAAAAAAAAAAATGAGTACCAGAGAGCTATATATATATATATATATATATATATATATATATATATAATCTACTCCCTCCAAACAAGATCGCGCCATTCCGACCTTTATATTCCTACCCATCGAACAACAACTTTGGATCATTCCTTTATTGTCCGCTCCACTACTCTCTGGAATTCCATACCTACTCATATCCGCCATGCTTCTTTCCTAACATCATTCAAGTCCCAGCTATTCCAGTACCTACTGTCATCCCAAACAGACGCTCAATAAGATATTTCAAATAAAAAAGAAAATCTCTTATTTATTGTTTATGTTTTTATAAAGATCAATAATGAATCAAGTTCAATGTTTAATATTGTTTAATGCACCAGAGGTTATTATTTATTTATTTTACTCTTTTGTTTTATCATATCCTTTCTTTTCTTTATGTATCATTGTGAATAGGAAATAATTATATTCCTTTGGTCTTGTAGCCAGACACATTATATATATCTTAATTGTACATATGAATTGTTCTTAAGGGACTTTGTCCCAGAATAAATATCTTTTTCTATTCTATTCTATAATCACTTTTGATTAAATTCTAGGGTTTCTTGTTTTAGAATAATTAGGATATGAATTTTAGAAAATAAAAAAATGTAGTATGAGCTGATAATTTTTTTTTGTTTTAAATTTTTTCTTTTAGAGGCTAATATTCTCTCTCTTAAAGCTTTTTGATACCTCTAGTATATGTGCGTAGTGGGGTACTGTCCATTGTCGTAAATACTGCTTTCTTTCACCTTTATGTAAAACAAATAATACTATCTATACATAAAATTATTTTTATTATATTAAAAAATTAGTTATTATTATTATTTTTTTTAAAAATAGAGCTAATTTACAGTAACTTATCGAGTCATTTGGACTTGACCTGTGTGATACAGCCAAATTGTCGGCATCCAATTCTCACAATCCGAATTTCTCCGAACAATAGTAAATAGTCCTTAATATTTCACTAGCTATTACTTACACCACGAGATAATTATTCCTTTTATTTTAGAACTTATTCCATCTAAATTCTCCTTATTCCATTAGAACCTTATTCATCACCGCAATGCTGTAGCTCAATCAGCATCCAGCTCCACACACTCTTACATCCGCCTTGAAGGATGAAATGGCAGTGACCCCGTGACCTGTTGTAAACAATTGTATTGGAGTTCTATCACTGGTTAGATACTCCATAAATTAATTGCTATGTGAATATTGTATGAGTGTAGTAATTGATCACTATTATAAATGTCCTAATTAAGAAATATTGTAATAACTCTTAGTAAAACTTGTTTTGAACCAAAAAAACAAAAAAAAAAAAAATCTGGTGCGGACGACACACGATTTTCATTAACTTGACTGTTAAAATCAATTTAAGAACTATTAAATATACTTAAATTTGAAAACTATTTTAAGTTGATTTTAATAAAACGTGCATTTTCGTTGGAAATATGATTTAGATTAAATAATATAACTATATTAAATTGTTAATAAGTAAAAAGTTTATTCCCTATTCGTCACTTTATATTAAAACTTTTTGTACCAGATAATGTTTTTTTCTTAAATCCTTTTCTTTCCAATAGCATATTATACTTCTATATTACTCTTATTAATATTAAAAAAAAAAAAAAAAAATAGTTTTGCTCTTTTATCTTTAGTTGAACATCAAATTCGTCCAACTTGTATATTTAGCCGTCCTTCTTCAATGCCACTAAGACAATTTAGTAAATCTATTGGAATTTACAATTTTAAAGTTACTAAGACTATTTTAATCATGATGAAACCTTCCTGATATCAAAGCCCATAATAAATAAATATAGTTTAATCAAAATCAGTTCAGCCGTTTTTGAAATCGTAAAAAGGTGCAAAATGAATGGTACAAAGTGGCTCCTCTAGTTACCTGATTTGATGAAGTAGTTGCTGTAAGATCTTGGGCGTATAGTTTTCTTAAATATTAAATTTCAGTTTCCTACGGCGTTTGGTTTTTGCGCTAGACTTGTCACACACAACATACACACAGACAATTTTTTAGAACTTGGTCATTTGCTCTGAGGGGAACCCTAAAACGTGTATTTCCTTAGAAAACTGGACCTAAAAATTTTCACGGTCGCAATAGTTTCCGTTACTATATATTTTATAGATAGGTAAGTGAACGTAAAAAAAAAAAAATCCTTTTTATTAAAAATATGACTAACAAGCTCAAGGTTGGACTAATTCTCAATATTCTCTATGACATTTTTACAAGATAGAAACATATTTGTCTCTTTTTTTTTTTCCTTAATCGAATTCTTAAAATTAAGACGACGATTCTGCTTGAATTCTTTCAAAATAAGTCTTAAAATAGGACTGTTTCTGTGTATGAAGCCTTACTTAAATTATCATGATATAACCTGTATTCTTGCAATTGATATTAGTCAATAACCTATCTATGCTAAGTGTATCCAACGCAGATATTATCCAAAATATGTCGCAGAATTATATAAAATATTAAATTTAGCATACACGCTGAAAAAATAAATCCCTGAAAAAATAGTGGATATAAATAACTAATTAAAAAAAAACACGACAGGGCAGAATAGACAAAACGGCTATGAGAGTTAGATGTGACCAGGGACTTGGAGTACCATGATTGGATTCGAAATCAAGACCGTATGCAAATTCAGGCGTGATCTGTTTCCACAATAAACTCTTCCATCATCCCCTCTTTGCCCAATTTCCTTTGTTCACATTTTTTTTTTTTTTTTTTATATAATTTTTAATTTATAATCCAATGGGTTTTCGGATCCCTACAACATCTAGTAGAAAGTAAAAGAAACGAATAATTATCTAAGATCAGGGAACCTCCATAAGTAAAATAAATATATTTTATTTTGAAATTCTCAAAAACAATCATACACACACGTCTGCTTTTTACTTCCACTTTCCTACATAAAATATATAAATATAGTAAGGGAAAATATTGCGATCCTGGATATTTTCGAATTTCAGTATTCAACAGAAATACATGTATTAGGGTCTCCTGGATCCAAATTCGCTATATTGATATAAAATTTAATGATCTTTAATACCATTCTGATTAAAATGTTCTAACAGCCGATGGTCTTAAATGGTGACATTTTCTGAATTTTCTTTCTTAAATTTATCTTTAATTTCATAGATTCAGAAGAATTACCTATACCATCTTATTAGAATTAATAAAAAGCGCCAAACTGTAAAAGTTGAACGAATTCGATAACCAACCAAAAGAGACAAGAAAATTTATTTCATGTGAATTTTGGTTTTGGACATAGATGTATAAGATACTCTTGGAAAGCTAAAGATTTAAAAAAGACCTATTATATTATATACAAAGTTGCAAAAGGCAATGTAAAGTGACAAATAAGGTAATATTATTACTTATAATTATACGTAATAATTAGATATAGCTGTATTATCTAATCTATGATAAATCACATGTTTCCAGCAAAACTGAATTGTGAAACACCAGATGGGGTTCAGACAGGTAAACAATGCTTCGCATCTATGAGGCATTGATACTTACTAAAATATAAATTATAAGATTAGAAAATTATATGCAGTCCACCTTGCCATTATACGCCTATCAACCGGAGCTTTAAAAAATAGCCTAGTGAATAGTATTTGCGTAAATGCAGTTCTGCCTCTTTCATACCGCCGCCAAAAGCTAGCTGCTAAAAATATCATTAAAATTTTAACTTAACCAGGCAACCCTCCTTACAATTCCTTATTTCAACAAGAAAATCTTGACAAAATATAGAATATTGGAAAATCCCTCTCTTCCTGTCTAGTACCAAGATTATAGGTTATTTCTGAATTAGTGCAGCATTATAAAACCAGAGAAAATCTACCATCATGGACAGTGTACCCATCTCACTTCAAATGTGAAATTTTAAAAGTTTCCAAGGAAAAAACGTGTTCCCCATATGTAATATCTCAAACTTTCCTTACAATATCAGCATAATCAAATCATTTATACGAATGGTTTTAAAACTATTGAATCGATGTCATGTGATGTACAAGACGGCGACCAAATTACAAAGTACAAACTTAATAGTACTTATGGTGTTTTCACTGCCCAATTGACAGCTATCCTAAAATCTGTTCATCTAGCAAGATAAACGTCAAAAAAATCAATATCATTTGTTCGGACTCCTTCAGTGTTTTCAGAGCCATTTTCAGCAAACCCTATTGTAAAGGAGGTCCAGTATGCAACCAAACAGATGGAAGACTCTTCAAGAAAAATAAATTTTTCTGGATTCCCAGTAGTTATTCTAGAATATCAGGGAACAAACAAGTTGACAAAGCAGCAACAGAGGCACATTTTCTAGAAGAAATAAAGCCCTCTTTAATTTCGCATCTGAGCTGTTTCAGCCAATAAACGCGAAGATCATAGGACAATTGGCCAACAGTCTTGGGTCGCCGGCCTGAGTATAGGCCAATGCCGTTTAACTCATGAGCACTTCATGGCACGAAGGGATCCACCTTGATGTCAGCTGTTTTCAGCTCACAGTAAGTCACATTTTCGAAGAGTGTCCCCGTTACTGTAGAGAATTTGTAAAATGCGGCGAACCACGTTAAGTTTCTGAGGCATTAGGCCTATCGGGCCGTCGACGGTGCCCTTTTTTTCATCTTATTTTATTTTTTTAATTATTTTTTTAACCATAAGTTATTTAACCATCTTTAACAATAACCCCTTGTATTTGTTTTCCCTTATAACCAAAACGACAACAACAGAATCACTTTATACATGCATTTAAACCTTTTTACAATCGTCTTAAAAACGACTCTGAGGATATTAATTACATTGATGTAAAATTGAATGGATTTTCCTCTTATCACTGTAAATAATTAATTATATCTACTTAATAGCGTTTATAAGAAATTGAGTACGAATTTAGTGTAAAAGAATTTAACTACTGAAGTGGAAAAAAAGAAAAGAAATATTTGTCTACGTTTAATATTATATCATTAAAAAAGAAATATAAACGTAACCAACAGTGTTATAGAAGGTAATAGAAACTGATCAAAAAAAAAAAAAAAAGGACTTCAAACAAAAATATAAAACAAGATTATTATTTTTATTAACCTAATAGGAAAGCTAAGTATTTAAACAAAGTTTGTTTTCTAAGTTAGAATATAGTTGATGGTAGGTTTTGATTAATTAAAAAAGAAATAAGAAGAAAATATTACAATTAAAAGTGAATAGGAGAAAAATACAGTATAACCCAATTCCATTTTGGAAGAGACGGTTGATTCCAGAAGTTCTGCAATTCAAATTAGCCACACTAGAAACTTTGGATTGGTTGTTGGTAACTTCATAATTTTAAACACAATTGCCAATTGTTTGGGGTCTATAGGGATTATAGGAAGGGGAAGGTATAGAGTAAAACTAAGAACATTTCGTAATAAGTAATAATCAAAGTTTCTATTTTCTATAGTCCGGAATTTAACATTTGTTGAGAATCGGTTACAAGTTATAAAACCATCGATAGCAGTGTAGGAACTATTTCGAATCGACAAGTTATCCTAATTAATCAAGAGATTCTAAAGGTAAAGAAGTACAGTGTGATTAAAGTAATTTAAAACTTTACCGGTTAAGGAGACTTGAATTGAGCCTCTACTTACGACTAACTTTAAATAGGTAATTATCGAACAAAATATACTTAATGAAATTTTTTCTCTCCTCAGAACTTATGTATAATTTAAAATAATAATATGAATAATAAAAAATCTAGTGCGAAAAACACAGGACTTTCACTCACCTTCGTTGGTAAAATTAATACGATTAGGGAAAAAAAATTTTGTTATAAAAAAAATTAAATTGAATTTCAATAGAAACATATGTTGTATTAAATAATCTAATTATTCCTTGTATCAGAAATTATTTTTACGAAATTAAAGTATTTCGATCGTGAATATATTCGAATTCCAGTTTTCAACGGAAATACACATTTTAGGGTCCCCTGAGTCCAAATAACCAAGTTCCGTAAAAAGGTCTGTGTGTGTGTGTGGTAACTTCCGGGCGGAAACGGTAAGTCCTATGAAACTTAAATTTCATATTTAAGACAAATATACGCCCGAGACGTTACAAAACCTTTTTCATCAAAAAGAGCTTACCAGAAGCGTAGTTGCTAGCATAACAGCTTTCTATGCCAAAGGTCGCGGGTTCAAACCTAGGTAGCCCTAGGATTTTTTAATGGGAGTAAAAAATCCTTAGTTATGCCGCCCTTCGGAGGGGACGTTAAAAGGTGGTCTCGAGCCTGTGCGATGTCAGGTACTCGTTAAAGATCCCTATCCTAATAAAACCTGGGTAGGCAAAATTTAGGACTCCCACTGTAGCATCGTACGATTAGCCATAGTAGCATAAAGTGACGTTACACAAATAAACAAACAAACGTTTTTGGACATAAGAACAGTGATATACATGTATGATATACCGTTGGAAAGCTAAAGATCTTAGTACATACACAAGCTTTTAAAAGTTAATAGAGAGTGGTGAAAAGATGATAAAACTAACTAATTATTTTAGATAACAATATAATAGATTTTTTTATAAAACACATGTTTCTATATAAATTAAATTTAATTAATTCTTTAATAGTTTCACGTCTTTTTTTTATCTCTAACTGTATTTGGAAATTCTTCCCTTGATTTTAAAAATGGAGGTAAGTGAAAGTCGTGTGTTGCCGGCATGAGATTTTTTCTAAAATATTTAGATATCTAATGGTATATATATATATATAAATATATATATACACATTTACCATATATTACTATTCTTGTGTTTAAAATACGCATTAAAAACGCTTTTCTCCAATAGCTTTTAATCAAATTCTCTCTATTCACACTAAGAAATATTTATATACATATAATTTAAAATATTAGCATTCAAGCCTTGTCAGACTATTTCAATAACAATGAAACCTAAATTATATTCATGCGTATTCAATTTTATATCCATTTATCGAGTTTAATCAAAATCGTTAGACCCGTGTTTGAGAAAATCGTGAAAAGTTGCAAAATAAATGGTATAAAGTGGCTCTTCTGGTTAGCTGATTTTAATGAAGAAGTTGCTGTGAAATCTAGGGCGTATGGTTGACTTAAATATTATATTTCAGTTTCGTACGGCTATTTGTTTTTGCACAAGACTTACCACACACGGATACACACAAATACAAACAGACCTTTTTGAGAGACTTGGTCGTTTGGACTCAGTGTGTATTTCCGGTGATAATTCGAATTCGAACTTTTTCACGATCGCACTGCTTTCCTTTACTATATATTTCATAAATAGGTTAGTGAAAGTAATAAATATACTATATATAATATCTATAATGTTATTATAAAATTTTATAATATATATTTATAATATAATTATAACATTTATAGTATATTTATTACCTCCGTTTACCTATATATGAAATATATAGTAAGGGAACCATTGCCATCGTGAAAATTTGAATTATCACCGAAAATACACAATGAGTCCAAACGACCAAGTCCTTCAAAAAGGTCTGTGTGTATCCGTGTGTGGTAAGTCTTGTGCAAAAACCAAAAGCCGTACGAAAATTAAATTCGATATTTAAGACAACTATACGCAAATTTTTATTATAATTAACGAATTCCCCAAAATATGAGCTCAATGGGACCAAAATATTTCGTTTTTAATGAAAAAAATCGAGGAATTGGATTTATCTGACGGATCCTAAAGTATGTTTTTTTTAATATACTAAGCCCTGTAATTGATCTTAACTGAACAACAGCACCTTGTACAACGCTAAATATGTTAGTTCTTTTTTGAATTATTTTATTTGAAACCACTGTTTGAATGATGTTGCTAATAATTTTTGTTGAAATCCTGACAAACCCCCATATTCCTATGTTCTAATCTTATGTTATACTCTTCTTCCTGGGCCGGCCAGCGTCTATTTTTCAACTTCTCCTTAATCTTGAGGAATTAATCGAGGAATAATGTATCGGCTTCACGTATAGGCACATGTGTGTTTAACCCTTAATGTGGTTCTTGTCTCTCACTTAGGTTTCTGGTCCAAGTAGAAATACCTCCAGAGGCCACCAGATGGCAATATGCACTTAATTGTATTGCTGCCCGCTAGATGGCATCACATGAAATCGGTTAAGGCCCTTGTTCCCTTCACAAGTGTTTCGGAAATGATGTACCTATCTTGCTTCTTTATCCAACAATGTATGCATGAGTTTTTCGATATAATTAAGTACAGCTTGCTTGGATTTTTATTAATTCTCTGAATAAAACATGTGATAGTTTTAGTCTAAATTTTTTTTCATGATTCTAAAAACGGTCATTTTATATTTTACAACATATTATCATCTATTGTAAGCATCTATAAAAACCAGTGTAAGGTTGTACAGAAAACAGACCATAAATAAGTAATATGTAAGGGTACAATACTTCCTTCAATTTAATTTATGTTTTAACCATGTAGACATAGGAAATACAATTTATTAATGCGTTTTGCTTGTTCTGAAGAGGCTAAGCTAAGACAGGAAGAGGTTTACCAGAGGCTTAGTAACTTAATCCACTTGGATCACAGTTATCAACCAGGTGACTGAGTGTCTTGTACTCAAACCGCTATATTCAACACACAATGGAGCACGATATAATAAACATGGATGATAAAAGATTATGAAACCATGGGGAATCTGATATACCTATCTCACTTCTGTATTCAACAATGTATGCATGAGTTTTTCGATATAATTAAGTACAGCTAGCTTGGGTTTTTATTAAGTAAATTATCCGATTTATTGTATTTTTTTGTTTTATTTTTTTACAGTATCAAATAAAACAAAAATAATGTGGTGCACGCAACACACAACTTTCACTATCCCCATTGTTTTAAAAAATATATAACTAGTTATTAAGCTGAAAAAATGTTTTTCATTTTATACGATATTTGCCATCTAAACAAATTTCTAGACCACCATTGTGGGTCGTAGGGATTGGTGGTGGAAATCAGTGTTAGGGCTGATGGATTCAGGTTGTAAGTCACTCTGTCGTCAAAAATTTTACAATATCCTGTAGCAATCGGAAACTGTGAGCATGCCTAAGACCTTGTGGAGTAATTCTTTTGTCAAATAGAATAGTGCATCTACGGTTGTTTTTTTGATTTTTTTTTTAATTGGATTAGAAAGAATAGATGTTATAGTAGAATATATGTTCCTTGTATGCTGGAGGTTTCGACAGAGCCCTTTAGCTCTATTACGTAT
This sequence comes from Piezodorus guildinii, assembly GCA_023052935.1. Taxonomy (NCBI): domain Eukaryota; kingdom Metazoa; phylum Arthropoda; class Insecta; order Hemiptera; family Pentatomidae; genus Piezodorus; species Piezodorus guildinii. The sequence goes on along the minus strand of CM041293.1, from coordinate 137,198,629 downwards.
CATCCTTTGACGGTGATTTTGTTGTTCAAGGATAGTTTTTATTGGTTTCAAGTATCCTGGATAATATTATAAATAGTTGGATCAGCTGTTTTTATGTGTCATATGTGGGCCTTCTATGGTAGTCATTTGTTTCATCAAAGATCTTAGATATCTTACTTCTTCTGAATTAGGTATATCGTTGAAATATACCTCTGTACACATTCCATGGTTAAGCGTTAAGACAATAAACACTCCCTTTGCTTCATCCAATGTAACTTTCCACTTCGAAGCCCAACTAGTTATATCGTTAAGGTGGCTTTGCATTATAAAATACGCTAGAACTGGGTTTGAGTGGGATACCAAGCAATAGTAATGTATCATTTTCAAAAGTTAATAATAAAATATGATTATTCTCAGGTAAGTATGACGTCAAGAATAATAAAAGATCGAAGGATCACATTGAGTTTCGATAGAACATGTGATTCAGTTTAACTAATGTATCAATATAAATAATTATCTACAACAAGTACTTAGTTTTTCCGCTCTTGATCACTCTCCATCGCTGGATTATTTACCTAATAGTTTAATAATAATAGTCTTAGGGAACGAGGGAGTTTGAAACAGGAAACAGCATCAGAATCGGCCCCCTACACTTTCCTTAAATGAAGTCAATTCCAATTTGTATCTTCCTTGATTGAATTAATTTTTTTTTTTTAAATATATATAAAATCATTTAAGTGGTTCGTTTACTGTCCATTTGAAAGCTTATGGCCTTTGACTTATAAAGCTTACAAACATAAAAGGCTAAAACATAATATTATTTAAATTAACTTTGTTTGCATTTCTTATTACTTTTCCTTATTTAATTATTGGTCTTATTATTTTTTTTTATTTTTTTTTACTGTACTGTACTTTAGTAGATAAATTTAAATCATAATTGTATGTACTCCTATGTAATGTGTAAAAAAGCCCAACACGGCTTGAAACCTTATTTGTATGCATTGTACAATTCTCTGTTTTTGTATATGTATATAAATATATGAATATAAAAAACAATTGCTAATAAAAATTTTATTTTATTTCATGCTAAAATAGTTGAAAACCCAAAATGAATATTTTTGATTGAGTAAATATTAACTAATTCGAAATACTTAAATATTCTCTACTCCGAATTAGGTAAAATCCAAAAAACATACAGTTACAACGACGACAATTAATATTCAGTACCACATACATATACACATATACTCATATATACACTATACACATATACACACTATCTACACATATATATTCACTCAGATGGAAAATCCTCCTCACAACATTGTATTAACTTATTTATATTTTTATCAGTTTTGAAATATAAGTTATTCGGGTTAAAAGTGAATTAATTTAATTTTTTTTAAATATCTGGTGAATGCGCCACACGAATTTTAATTGTCTAATGAATGAATAGCCAGAACGAATATTAGAATTTTTAATAAAATTTAAGTTAAAATTAAAAAAAAAATGTTATGTTTCGATGTAAACCTTGATAATATAACAGTAGAAATTATTATTTACAAAAATCCTAATCCTTACTAATTGTCACTCTGCAGAACTTTCTACAAATTTGCTTCTTAGTGAGTATTTTATTTTCTGAAATATTTAGCTCTTTAACGGCATATTTTACATTATATATATATAAAATATACACACGTATACATCCTGAAAAAATGATTCTGCTAAAATAAAAAAATGGAATTTCAACTTAAAAATGCTGTCCTATAAAAAAAAAAAATAAAATAGTTACTGCATTTTTTGACCTATAGAAAATCAGACGAGATTGTAGATAGCTTCCTATTAGCCTTGAAAAACAATTCTTTGCTAGTTTTCGTCCTTTCATTTCTCTTTTAGGTGACCTTTCACAAGTTGCTAAAGCTTTAGAAGTTGCAAGCGGCTTTGTGAGAATTGTTTGATGGCGGCTGTAAATACCCAAATCATGCTCTTGCTTCTCCAGCTACAAAGGAATCCCTCTGTAAAAAGGTCCGTTGGGTTCAAGATGATCAAAACACCACAATGATTCAGTTTCCGGTCATCCAACACTCAAGTAGGGATTGTTCTTAATGTTTTTCAAAATTTTATACTTGTAACACCTACAAAATCAAAAATTTAGATAAAGTATTTATCAAAACAATTTTATAAAGTATTGTATAAAACACAATCTAAAAAGAATTAAAATTAGTGTAGAGTAGAAAAATCTGCACAACAAGCACACCTACTTTCGTTGTAAAAATCAATTAAATAATTTTTAAATTCAGCAAGACATAGAAAGAAGAGTATAATAAAATGATAAAATTCTGAAGAAGGAAAATAAAACTAAATTAAATGTGGTATAAAGTTGTGAATAGCTGGGAGAAATTTAGCCACTTTGGCATGACTGTATTTCATATTCTAAGCTTGTGAACTGATGAAACAGTTTGAGCAGATTCAAAAAGGTAATATAGTAAGGATAATGTGGGAGAAACAATGATATAATCCAGAAAAAAACAAAAACATCACAGGCATCAATCTTTAATGTGGACATTCGGTTTCGTTCAGCATCTCGTTTTTAAGCTAGACACACTACATGCTCACTCAAAGCGACAATCAGGATTCAGGGGATCTTAAAACGTGTATTTCCGGTGAAAACTTGAATTCGAAAATTTTCTAGTTCTATTTGATAAAAGCAATTAGTTTGTGTTCTCGTCGAAAATCCACAATTCTTTTTTAAACACATCATAATCATTTTTAGGATGGGAACTTGACTGCCACGGACAATACCAAATATTTACATCAAACGAAGATCACATACTGGCCTCTATGACTCCACTTAATCCTCCTACTAAAATGGCACACCTTTTAGAAACTTCCATAAAATCATAATAAGTCAAACCATGTAACGTACACCCTCCGACAAAACACTTTTCCATCAATCTTTATCAGCGAAAACCGAAACCCTCTGCAAACTCCGTACATTAAATAGGACTAACACTCGATCAAGGATCACCTGGGGCCCTCATTTCAAGATTGAAAGGAAGACCCTAAACCAGCGAATGAAAGTACAATATCATCTTCTTTCTAAATCATCAAATGAAAATTAGATAGAAACTGAAACCATAAAGCAATAGATTTCTCTGACCTTAATAATAGTATTAATAATCTTAATAATTACAGTAACAATACAGTTAACAAACCTATAATTCAATTACATAATAATAATAGAAAACTCATCACTCATTATTTTCAACCGACCGTTTTGAATATCAACAATAGTAATAATCCAGCCAATAATTTAGATAGGGACACAGATTGTAATAACACCAATAGACCTAAATATTATTCAATAACAAATATACATAATTTAACTGACCAACTTATACAAACTTTTAAAAAATATGACATAATAGATATTAAATTTGCAAAAAAAACGATCAATAAATTAGCTCTTATTCACACAAATAAAAAAGACAAAATAGACAAACTCAAAAAAACTAACGTCATCTACAAAATAAAGTGTTCTGACTGCAATAGAATTGACAATAAAAATTTAATTTACATTGGACAAACTAAACAAAATTTAAACAGCAGAATAACTCAACATATTAGTAATTTCAAATCCACCATCAAAAAATATAATAAAGCCACTGGCTTATCAACTCATAGTACAGAATATAAGCACCAATTTGACTTCAACAACCCGGAAATTGTAGCAATAGAAAATAATAATAAAAAAAGAAGAATATTAGAGGCCATTCACATCACGAAAAACATTAAGCAATTATGTAATTTTCAACAAGACACCCAAACATTATGTAATGTATACACCAACATGATCCACAAACTAAATATATAATAATAGTAGTTTTATAAAACATACCTTTCATTCATCAGGTTCTTAAATTTTTTTTCTTTTAAATTTGATTTAATTTTTAAATGATTAGCCATTTTTATAGTAGTACCCTTCTCCTCCCCCTCCCCTTCATGGACATCTGATTTGGTCATGTGGTTTTGACTATGAAGCAGCTACCCACACTAAGTAATGGTGCATTTTTGAATTTATCAGTTATTGTTTTCATAATTATTAATTAAATTTTAATCATTTTAATTGGATTTGTGCAATGATGAGCATGGTACATCAACCGAGTCTATTTATATATAGTTTGTATAGTGGAATGTTTTTCATTGTTCAGGTTTTGTCATGTTCAGTTATAATTTTAAATTGTCATGATAGAATTTTAAGATTGTTAACGTTAATCTCATAAATTATTAATTTATTTTGACTGTATATATAAACATGTTGTGTGTGTTTTTGTGTGTGTATGTGTGTGAGTATGTGCATGTATGTATGGGTATGTGTGTGTATGTATGTGTGTGTATATGGGTATATGTATATATATATATATATATATATATATATATATATATATATATATATATATATATATATATATATATATAGGGTGCGTGTATGTATGAATGTATGTATGTATATGTGTTATATATATATTTTATTTATTCTTTTATCATACAATTGAACATAGTTGTATGGTTTCATGACAAATTGTAAGACGATTATTTGTAACTTGACAATATTTTGTACTTTTAGATCTAAGTTGTTCCACTGCACCTGAAGATGGCATTGTAGCCGAAACGTAGTGCGAATATTTTTTTTCAATAAAATAGTGGTGTAGTAGACATCAGCCTCCAATTTTATTTATATGAAACTGAATACTTATACCTACGTAACTCTATTTATAGCTCATAAAAAAAGACTCGCCTATAAAAAACTACATTATTTCAATAAAATATTTTAAGACTCATTACGACAGCCCCTTGGTACGTTAACAACAAAAGCCTCAATAACGAACTACAACAAAAATAACAGTTGACCAAAACATACGATCTCTTTATTCTAATTTCGTAAGTTAAAGAATAACACATTTATATAAACTGTAGTATCTTTATTCATAATGAAAATAGAACCATCAATTTCTTAATAATGTAATATATAATAACTTTGCATTAACATCTTCACCGGAGTGCCCTGACTGACTAGGATTTAGGGAGTACATATATGAATGGATAGTAGAGGGGATGAAGGAAAGGGGGCAGAGATCAAATGAAGGGACATATGGGACATCATATTTAATCGGAGATTACTTTCATAATTGTTCATCGTAGTACGATATAAATCTACTGTAGATTCACGGTAGTGAATTACTCGAGGGTAGGTGATGAATATAGAGAAATTGACAAGAGCGAAGACATCGGTGTTGCAGAACCCTTGATGTACAAATACTTCCTGTAGGTAAGCTGACGTATGGGTTGAGTTAAGTGCACAGGTGTGGTGGAAAAAAGTCCCTGAAGGCTTTCGGCGGTAGAGATCGGCATCCTTTGAAATAGGAAATATAATTATTTATTAGTAGTAATTATAATAATATATTGATGATTTGATCTCATTCCATTACTGTAGTTGACTCCACGGACACGGCAATACACATTTTCTTAAAATCAGATTGTTTCTAACAGGTTCGAATAGGGAATATGGTGCGCGCAATACACGAATTTCACTTACCTCCACAATTTATATCAATTTAAGAATTTTCAAACATATTTAGAAACAAAAATAAATTGTTAAAGATTTATTTACTTTGGATTTTAATAGAAACATGTGTTTTATTAAATAATATATTATGTTATTATTTAATATAATCATTTATTTTATCGGCTTTTCATCATTATCCATTTACGTTTATAAGCTTGTGAATAAGATAATATTTTTTCTAAAATCTTAAGCTAAATCTATGTTACTGTTTTCAAATTCGAAAAATTGTATAAACAATATGTTTTCTATCTTCTCCTTTTTGTTAGATATCGAATTCGTTCAGCTTAGATATTTACCTGTTTTTTAGCAATGTTAACATGATGATATGGCCAATTTTATAAAAACTAAAAAATTAAAGATACTTTAGAAGAAGAAATTTTGAAATATCGCCATTTAAGCTCTGTCAGGCTATTTCAATCATAATGAAACCTACATGATATAAGCCCGTCCGATTTCACATCGATATAGCGATGTAAAATCGTTCAGAGCCATTTTTGAGAAAATCGTAAATTGGATTAAAATGCATAGTATAAAGTGGGTCTTCTGATTAGCCGCTATTGATGTAAAAGTGGCGCATAGCTGTCTTAAATATGAAATATCAGTTTCATTGGAATTTTCGTTTTGGCGTGGGCTTACTACATACACAGGGGGACTCAGGGGACCCTAAAACGTGTGTTTCCGTTGAACACTGAACAAATTTTAACGATCGCAATACTTTCCTTATATATTTTATGTAGGTATAGGTAATTAAAAGTAAAAGAGAAGTTGAGTAAGTTTTTTAATATAAACATCTTGTTTAATCGGAGATTAATACTTCCATAATTGTTCATCGTAGTACGTTATAAATCTACTGTAGATTCACGGTAGAGAATTACTCGAGGGTAGGTGATGAATATAGAGGAATTGATAAGAGCGAAGACAGCGGTGTTGCAGTCCTCTGGGGAGCCACTGCTCACTTCGAGATCAGCTCTCTGCTCCAACCCAATGATTTGTGGCACCTAAATTCTCTTGTCGGGAGAATTGCACAAGGAACTTCTGGCAGTTGGGTAGCAGCCTTCGTACTTGTCTCGAAAAGTTTAAACTTCATTTAATAAATATGACTAGTCTATCTTTCTATTTAGTTATCTAGACGGCACTTAATATTGTTTGATTTATAAAAAAAAATTAATGAGAAACGGCATTCTATGAGTTTCCTATTTAATGCATGGAAAGACAAAAAACAAACTACCCTTTGTCTGCAACTAATACTACAAAAGCGTATTTAACAGGGTTTTAACTTCTGGAAAACTACAAACCAACATTAAAAAAAAATTCTAGCTAATACTTTGTTGAAGCCGTTTTAAGTCAGCTATACCTGCAAAAACGTGTGATAGAAAAAATCTCTTTAACTCTTGTATTTTTATATATCTAATCAAAACAAAAATTAGCAATAAGATAAGGACATGCTTTGTACTTTTTGTCTCCCTGACTCATTCCCTAAATAGTAAAGAAAGTTGATTAAAAAATTCTCGAAAATGAATAAAAATGGGACTTTTAGCGAGATGAAATTATATTAAAAAAATGAATTCACCTTTGATTATTTATTACTTTATAGCTTAGTCATAGTCCTACTTTCTGTAAAAATTTCGATCTTGAGAACATAGTCCTTTTTTGGATATGAATTTTCAAAATTGGAAAAATTTCATTTTCTGGATGTTTACACGGAAATATAGGGAAATATATAAATAAAGGGACGGAGTGAAAAATTTATAAAACTAATACAGATCACCTATATATACAGTGTGTTTAAGTGATATAAGTTTGGTCTTTGATACTTAGCTGGTTCCGGAGTTATGAAATTCTCTTAACTGTTAAAATAACGTTTTCTTTAAAAAGTATTAACTCCGGTAATTTTGCATATTTAAGAACCAAACAAAAACTAGAATGATAATTAGAGTATTTTAAATAATTTTAGTCCGTACAACTCATTAAATAAGTGTCTAAGAAAATTTAAAAATCACAAATAAATACTTCAACTGAAACCTTTGGCGCGCTATGACATGGGGAGGTTAGGAATGATTTTCATCCTTAATTATTTTTCTTTATATAGCCTCATCATTGCACTACTTGTTTTAGAAATTTTGATCGTGTAAGCTATATCCTTTTTTCAATATAAATTTTCAGAGGATTATTTTCCAGCTATGTAATATTTATAGTAAAATATCTCAAAAAGGACTGAGTGAAAAACTTATACAGATTATAATTTTAATTCAAAATTTCTTATTTATTTATTTAATAAATAAACTGCTCGTTTTCTATAGGTTCTAAGTTTTTATATTATGAAATTTCTAGATTTATTGTAGCTGTGTTTCAGAATGTTTGATTTTGTCGCGTTTCGTGAAGCGAGTTAGGGATTAATGCAGCTGTTTCTAGAGATAAGACATGAAATATGAGCTAATAACCAGTGTTTTTATTATTGTATCATTATCATATATGCCATTATGAGAAATCATATATTTTATATAATTAGGGAGATTACATTATTATTAAGTATTAATAAAGACAGAAAAAAAGCTCGTAAGGCAATTGATGGAATAAACAAAAAGAGATAATCTGACTAACGCTGCTCTGGTCGCTGCTTCACTATTCACAACACTACTCCCTGCATGAAGCATCTCTTTTGGCAAAAAGAACGGTTTGTGTAAGTTGCTAGTTTAACCAGAATAAAAGAGTGTGCAACTCTGTGCAAGACTTGAAATTTCATTTTTAGACAGCTATACACCTCCAATGTCACACCAATTTATTTATTTTTTAAATTAGCTCACCAGAAGAGCCACTTTTGCATTTTTTCACACTGCATTTTGGACCTTTCTACGATTTTCTCGAAAACGGCTCAAACGATTTTGATCAACCTCGATGCTATATTGATGTAAAATTCACTGGGGTTTATTATCATGTAGGTTTTATTCTAATGGAAATAGGCTGACAGGGCTTAAATGTCGATATTTTTAATTTTCTTTATGTAAGGTACCTTTTATAGTGTAGATTCGAAAAAAAATAACCATATCAACTTACTAATATTGATAAAAACAGGTAAATATAAGAGTTGAACTTATTTGATGTCCAACTAAAGAAGAAAAGAGCAAACATGTTTTTTATGCAATTTCCCTGTTTTTGAAAATAAAAATAGGAATAAAGATGTAAAATATTCCATTGGGAAAATAAAGATTTTATAAGAATATCATGTTAAACACAAAATTGTAAAAATAATGGAGAGTGATGAAAAGCCGACAGAAATAACTGGTTATTGTATATAATAATATAATAGATTATTTTATAAAAAACATGTTTATATTAAAATTTAATGTAATTAATTATTTATTATATTTACTTTAAGTTTATCCTTAACTGTATTTAAAAAATCTTAAATTGATTTTAACAACAAGTGAGCTGCGCTCTCCAATTTTCTTTTTTCTGTATCCCTACTTCTTCTTCCATTATCTTATATTTCTCTAAACACATTCTTGTAGAAGTTTGGAGTAACTGCTGACAATCTATATTTAATCTAGCAAATTACTCACAAATAGCAATTGATGGTACCAATGTAAAAATGTTTTATCTATAACTCTTCAAAACTGATATTTGTTTGCTATATAAACCGTTTTTGATATTCGAAATAAAGAGATGTTGTAATTGTACAACACAAGTGATGTTATTTCAGAGTCTCGGGATGGGATAGAGTGTTAGTTCTACAGAAGTGCTTTTACCACTAGCCATTGTTACTTGAAATAGTCTCAAGTAGAACAATACACATCTGAGGTTGTCTCAAAGTGCTTTATCATATATAAAACTTTGATGCTAAAATAATGTTACTATATTTAAATTTAAAATTAATGGTACAACGTGCTAACGCGTATTATAATAAAACATCTATGTATCATAATTTCTTATTATAATCATGACTTTTTGTATTAGATTAGCTCCTATACAAATATAGTTGTAATTTTTATTGTTTAAATATTAATTATATTACAAAGGATCTTAACGAATTTCTAAATTTTATCTTAATTGCTTTTCGAACTATGACTCCAAACTCAAATTTATTTAACAAAAATAAAACTCATTTTAATATATCTAATGAATACTCCTGATATATTCATAGTACTATTTAGTGCATAAACATATTGACATAATTACAAGCATATCATGCGAAATACATAAATCTCAAGAACTACTAACCCTATATTATTTTACTCAATAGATTTTCTGAAAAAAAAGAGATGAAAATTCTGAACCATTATTAGTGCAAGGAGTCGGATCAATGAATGTAGCTTGTGTTTTCATATTTAATTGAGTTTTCATGGTTACCAATGTTTCCTTATACACCTTTAAGGATTTTTTTTTTTTTTTTTTACTTGTTTTATTTTAATGGGAAATAATTTTAGCTGATCAATTTTTCATCCTATTTCAATATTATATAACTCATATTTTGTGTAGATTAATCTTTTTTTTTTATGGGACTCTGATATCTAATAATTTAAGTACTTATATTTTGAAAAATATTCATTCTTAACAATATATATTTACTTGTTTAGTTAATAAACTATCCCTTTTAATAGTATTATATTTAAATTGTATACTTTTTAATTATATTATTGCAGAAAAAAACATAAATAAATTAAAAGATACAATATTTACTCCCAATTTTTGGGTACCCACTTTATAGAGCTGGTCTCCCTACCCTAGGTCACCCCTCGACTGAATTAACAGATAAATAATTTTGCCTCAGCCGGGATTTGAACTCAGGACCCGGAGAACAGTAGACTAGAGCACTATCCGCTGGACCACGCCGCTCCTTACAATCGTGTTGGATCATACCTTTACCAACAATGAATTCCCACCTGCATCCTCTCTGCATATACATTATTCTGCAATTCAAATCGTCATTTCGCTCTCTTGAAACAAGATCGCGCCATTATGACCTATATATTTCTACCTTAAAACTAAAACTTTTTATTCTTGCTTTATTTTCCACACTACTTACATTTGAACTTTCCTGTCAACTCATAAGCAAACAAGCTTCTATTATATGAATATTGAAATTCCGAACTTTTGCAAACCTATTGTCGTCCTCAAATAGACAATTCTGATATCGCCAATCAATAAAGAATGTAAATTACTGCCGAAAATTAAAAGTTTATTAATCAATTCATCATGAAATAAATATATATTTTTTTTTACCTTTACCAGAAGTTATTTAATTTTTTGCGGTTGAAGTATACTTTTTTTTTTTTCAATTTACCCATTTGATTTTTCTTAAATTTGAGTTCTACCAATGGGTAGTTTCTTCACAGGACAATCATGTGTTTTAATCTCAAATCAATCCAATTTATTGTTGTATTGAATCAATACAGTTGTAATTTTTTTTTAAATAAATAAATTTAAAAAAAATTATTCTTAAGACACCGAGTGCCAGAAAAAAAAAATTCTTCCTATTAAAATGCCTAAAACAGTTAGCCCATATTTTATTTTTGATATACATAATTATTTGTATTGAAGTGTTATATAATATGAAATATTTAAGTTAAAATGTAGCTGTAATTATTTACAATATAAATTCAGTGTGTACTACACGTTGTTATATCGGTAATGTAGCTGAATACACGCTACACTAGATGTACAACAATGCATCGTATAAATATGTTAATGAGGGTAAATATGTGCTTTCATCAAAATCCTCGACAAAACACCTCCTCTCAAAGCCTATACATAGTTGAATATTTCGAATTATGATTAAATAAACTTTAAATAAAAGCAACCGTTGATAAACTATTATTCAAAGTTGATTAAGTATTTACATGGGTTATTAATTTTTTAAAAATTCTATGCATAGGATCATTATAAATAATTTTAAAATAATGGAAAGAATACTTAAAAAAAAAAAACCTTTTTGTAAAATAATTAAAATTTTATTTTTATTTTAAAGAAATTTACAACTGTATTATAAAATAAAATACATTATAAGTGATCCTTATTCAAAATTTAAAAGGTAGAGTAAATATAAAAAAAAATGTATTTATTTTAGAATTATAATGAATATTTTTTCTAATGTCGAACATCGAATCCAGAAGATTTTGTAACTTTTTTTTTCCGAGAAGATCATGAAATCACTATATCCGAAACACAGGACTTGGATGGTTAAGTGAATTCATTTCTAATGTAATGAGAACAAACAAGGATTGTACAATGTAATATAAGTAATATCATACACGTTTAATATTCCTATGATTTATGATGCCCAGCAAACCTTCAAGCCAAAATATCCTGTGGTTCATTATTTCCACAAAATGATTGCTTTTAATTTTCAGTAACGGATAAATATTTTTTGTTTAGTTTTTATAATTTTTTATTGAAATTTACAACTGTACAAAAAATACATCAAGTAAATATGCTGAGATGTTATAACACATGAAATAAACATGAAGAGAAACTGCCCATTGGCAGCACTCTTTGTGGATATATTTAAATATAATATTTTATAAGGGATTAAAAAATAATACGAGATATATTTTTCATTATAATTTTTTTTCAGAAAAAAAAGGGAACTGATGCAGCGATCTTAAACATATATCTTATGTTCGTGACTGTTAACGACGAATTCGCGTGTGAAACACTTACTTTCTGAAAAGCGTTATCTCAATTTATAACAAAATAGTCTTTTCTCCCTTCTTTACGAAGACTTTTTTTTATAATTTATGTTCATTAATTATAGACTAAAATTAAGTTTCATTAGTTTTCTAGTTTGGTAGTTTTCAGAGTGGTTATAATCTTAACCTGATAGAGAATTTTCGAATTCAAGTTTTTAACAGAAATACCCGTTTTAGGGTCCCCTTAGTCCAAATCACCAAGTATTTGTGTGTCGGTGTGTGTGGTAAGACCAGCTTGGAAACGAAAAGTCCTATGGAACTGAAATTTCATATTTAATACAACTATACGTTTAAGTTGCTATAGCAACTTTTTCATCGAAATCAGCTAACCAAAAGAGCGACTTTACACATGCATTTTGCACCTATTTATGATTTTCTCATTAATAGCTCTAACGATTTCGATTAAACTCACTATATCGATGCAAAATTGGACGGGCTTTAATATAAAGTAGGTTTCATTCTGATGAAATAGCCTGACAGGGCTTAAATGCCAATATTTCAAAATTTATTTCTCTAAACTACCTTTAATTTTGTAGATTTAATGAAACTCACCATATCATTAACATTGATAAAAACTGTAATAAGTTGAACGAATTCGATATCAACTAAAGGAGGAAACTGCAAAAATAATTTTTTATGCTTTTTTTAATTTCTTGATCTTAAGAACAGTAATATACTGTTGGAATTCTAAAGATCTTAGATAAAAATATTATCGTATACATAATATTGAAAAAGGTAACGGAGAGTGATGAAAAGCCGATAAAAAAACTGATTTTCGTATGTAATAATATAAAAGATTATATAATAAAACACACGTTTTTAATGAATCTAATGTAAATAATTCTTTAACAATTTATATCGTTTCTAACTTTGTTTATAAATGCTCAATTTCACATAAATAACGGAGGTAAGTGAAATTCGTGTGTTGCGCATACTATATTTTTATAATTTCTTTGCCTTACCCAAAGAAATTATATATGTAACAATTATAATACGTTAATGACTGAATATATTTCACAGAAAAGTGTAAACAAGGTCCTACAGAAAAGCTATTTGCTCCTAATATTCCTTATATTCGCTAGGAAAAAGATAGGTAGTAAATTATCTAAGTTGAAGCTTGCTGAGTGCATTACTATTCAAGATGTAGACGCCAGTCATTCCAAGGCAACATCCCACTTTACTGGCACACTCGTCCATGATAAACAACTCTCCTACCTCTCATCCTGTAAATTCCCTTTGCGAGCATCAATAACTCAACAAAACAACCTTAAGAGTTACTTTACGAGAAGGGAAATAAAATGGAACCCAACTCTTTACCTCGACCACCTTAGTTGTTCCCATGTTGTTTGAATTCTATTTCAAATATAATATGAGTAGGAAATAATGTATAGAAAATTTAAACGTCTTCCATTTTCGAGTTTTCACCGAAAGTATAGGTTAAGTCTCTTGATCGGAAAGTATCAAGTCCTGTAAAAAAGCGCGCACGTGTGTGTGAGATGCGTCTTGCTCAAAATTCAAAATTAGTACCAAACTTAACTTTCATATATTTCTTTTTTATACATGTAACCGTCAAGATTTGACACCAAATCGTATATGGTTAAAAAATGTTTGCCATTATTTAATAAAAACTTAGGTTACAGAACAAAAAATTATAAAAAAAAATTGAATAAACGAAGAATAAAATAAAATATTGTAAATGAGAGTGGAAGGAGACTCCAAAGAGATAGAAAAAAAAATATTAAAATAAAAATAAACTCTGTAAAGTTTTTTTTTTATTCAGATTTTACTCCTTGCGCTAATGAAGAATTGCTTGATCATCATTAATTTTTGTTTATCTAACTTTTGGAAAAATATGGCTTCCGTTTCTATGGGAACCACCATTTCTCTTTGCTTTCCATGTTTTCTGTATCAAAATAGAACGTGGCGCGGATCTTCAGGGGCTTTGCATGTTACACAAGTGCCATCATTTTATATATTTATTAAATTGAGATATTTTTTGTGCAGCCATGGTTAGTCCATAGCCTTAATGATAGTGAAATTTCGTTTCTTTCGTTGTAGGTTCTAATTTCATATTTTAAGAGCGTATATGCCTGAGATATTACATTTTTTTTTTTTAACTGGAGAAAAAGTTAACGGAAATAATAATTTTAATTAAACTCGCTATATCTGTGTCATATTTTGTGGGCTGTAATATCATATAGGTTTCATTTTGATAAAAATGTTGTTGCTAGACTGTTTATCGATATTTCAAATTTTCTTAATATAATTTTGTAGATTCGAAAATCTTAACCATTTCATCATGTTAGCATTGATAATAACAGATAAATATACAAGTTAAACGAATTAGAAATCCAATTAAAAGAGAAAAGAGCAAAACAAAAAATATTTAATTTGTTTTGCTTTATTATTAAACTCAGTTAAGCATATTACTTAAGCATATTTTAAATTTCTTAAACTAAACTTTATTTTAAATTTCTTACATTGATATTAACTAGGACGGTGACTGAAAGTCGTGTGTTCTCTTTCTTTTTTTTTCTTTTTTTACTCCTAAATTATCCATTTTAATAATAAAATGATTGTTTATCAGGTTTTATAATTTCGATTAATTCCTTTGATTAAGGATTAATATAATTTATGGAAACAGATATCAAGGACTATTTTTTTACTGTTATTCAGAGTTTAATAAATCTACCTAATATATTCACATAAATAATAAAAAAAAATTAAGACTAATACAGTGGTTAGAGTATTTTTAGCTATGGGGAAAAATAGATCATTTCAATAAACATGGTACGAATAATATATATATATAACAGGATTATATGTGCAAACGTAGCTTAGCTAAGATTTATGAGAATCTAGTTTAATAAACCTGAATATATTAAAAAGAAAAAAAAAATTATTCCATGCGAAATTTAAGTGGGCGAGGAAATGAGATTTCCGAATAGCAACGGGCTTAACTATAAAAAAAAAACTTTATATCGAAATAGGAAAAAATGGGACTGCCTTTACGACGAGCCTGCGGTTTATTATATTAGCCCTTAGGTTGGCTAACCTGCATTACATGTATAAATTAGGGGTTGGCATACTTATTTTGTTAATATAGCGGGTTGTTACCTGTTTTTATTATATTTGTCCTCCTTGATTAATTTTTTTAATTAGGCGTGACCCGTTAAAATTATCTTTAATTTTATTATCATGCGGTAAATTATATTCATGAATTCTTGAATTAATTACTTTGAAAATATTTATGTTAAAAACAATGTAAATATTTATTTATATATATATATATATATATAATATAATTTATATACAAGGTAGTTTTAGAGACAAAAATCTAACCGTTAAGAACTATATACATATATATAATGTGGGAAATCCAAATTTGCTATCAATGTTGATTTATTATTGTCTATGAAATTATGTTTACCTATCATTACTTTTTAAATTTACTTACCTATAAATAAAATATATATTAAGGGAGAGTATTGGAAGTTTAAAGTTTACAAGAAGCCACAGGAGTCCCGGAGAAGGATTGTCCATAATCCAGGGGTAATGTAGAACCCGAGAGATCTCAACGCTTCTCTTTCGAAAACTAAGTGAAGGCGCTATCAAAAAGGCACCAGATAAATTTAATTAATGTTAACTAATCATGCTTAAAATATTTCAAGATTTATTAACAAGTTATTTGTTTTAAACATTGTTTAATTAAGATCAGACGAAAGCAAAATAACTGAGCTGAAATTAAAAAAAAAATAAAACTTAGCTCAAAGATTTCTATCCTATTTATTTTTTTTTAAATATTTTTTTTATTATTATTTATTACGAGATAATACAATCTGCCACCTTCTGGGCCAATGAATATTAAAGATATAAGAAATCAATCATTCCATATGTACATTGAAAATAAAATAAAAATAAATAATTAATAAAGATCAAACAAAGAAGAAAGAAAAAAAAAATATATATACACAAAATTAAATAAATAAATGGATAAAGTAATTTATCCATAAATAATCAAAGAAATAGAAAAAAACACGTCAACATAACTATATAAATGCATAATATACCGTTTGAAATCTAAAGACTTATTTTTTTTTTTCATATCCCATTTCTCAATTTTTCTGCATATCCATCTTCTCACTGAGGATTTTTCTTTTCTGGTAATAGGCAAAACGGATTTGAGAAAAAATGGTAATTAACATATAAAGTTGTAGATTTTAATCCAGGCGAGAAGCTATTAACTTTTTTTCTTTATTCATGTATAACGATGTCATGTGTTGCCCCCCGTATTTTTTTATTCATAGATAGAATGCATTTGATATTTATTTTTTATAAGATTAAATATAAAACATTCAGTAAATAATCAATTAGGAATCTTTAAAATCATTCGATAAGAAGAAAGTTTTGGTTTGCCAAAAAACAAAAAAAAAAAAAAAATAAAATTAAAAAAAAAAACAGTTATTCAAAAACATTTTTCAATTAAAGCCTAAAAGTAGTTTAGAGGAAGTTACCTAACACAGTAGGTATGAGTCATTTATGGTCAGAAACTCTGTGATTCATGTTCACTATAAAACAAGAACTTGCGAGACGTTATTATAAACTTGTGGTTATTCTAGACAACAGATCTTCTACAAACTTATAAAATAAGTGACTTATCTACAACACTATATTAAAACCTGTCTCAACTTACATTTTACACATTTTACAGTTTACAACTTTGAACTTCACCGCAACATTTTCTACCTGTGGAACAATTTTAAATGCTATAATTTTTCCTATGCTGTGCTTGTAAGTTTAATTGAATTGTTAATGGAGATATAAATAACATATACTGAAAGATAAAAATTATAGATAAATATCAAGAAGAACAGGATAATAGTTTTTGTATGAAATTGAGATGTTGGTTTTCACAAGGTACTATACAGCACGGAGGTGAGGGGTTGGAAAAGGCACTGTTCGAGCTCATACTGGATATCTGGATGGAAGAAAGGATGCCGCAGGACCATGGGGTCACCGGAATGGGTGTAATATGTCTCCTGCACAAGAAGGGGGACCGAAATCAATGCACTATCAGGGAATTGTGTTACTCTCTTGCGCTTATAGGAGTGCTATCTAATGTCCTGTTTGAGAAACTAGTCCCATTCGCAGAGAGAGAACTTTGAAATTACCAATCAGGTTTTAGAAGAGGCCGCTTAACTACCGACCAGATCTTTACATTACGGATGATCCTGGAAAAGGGTATGGAATACAAGCTGACCACTCACCATCTCTTCGTCGACTTCAAGTCGGCATATGATAGCATCGGTCGAGAAGAACTATACAAGGCCCTAGAAGAGCTTAAAGTCCCAGGAAAACTTATAAGACCTTTAAAGATGACTATGGAAAACTCAAAATGCGTTGTCCGTGTGGGGTCAAATCTTTCTGAGGCATTTAGAACCAATAGCGGAGTAAGACAAGGAGACGCCCTTGCTTGCCTTCTATTTAATTTGGCATTAGAGATAGCTGTGCGAAAATCAAAAATTCAGACAACAGGTACCATCTTTAACAGGACTGTACAGCTATTAGGTTATGCCGATGACATTGACATCGTGGCGACTTCAGAAAAGGCATTGAAGGAGGCATTCATTGCTTTTGAAACAGCTTTCGCAGAATTTGGTCTCACAGTTAATGAGCATAAAACTAAATATATGCGAGTAGGAGGTGGTGTGACCATATTGCATTCCTGAACATTGCCCCCTATAGGTTCCACAGAGTGGAGACTTTTGTGTACCTAGGATCCGAAATTAATTCCAGGAACGATGTATCTCAGGATATCAGCAGACAAATAAATAGTGCAAACAGATGCTTCCACGGCCTATCCAAACATTTTAGGAGACAAAACCTTTCCTCCAGTACAAAAATCAATCTTTACAAGACTCTGGTACGTCCAGTGCTCACCTATGGATCAGAGGCTTGGGAAACTACTAAGGTGGACGAGAACAGGCTATTAATATTCGAAAGACAGGTGCTCAGAAGAATATTCGGAGCAGTAAGAGAAGGAGAAGTCTGGAGGAAAAGAAAAAAACGGGGAGCTCTACAACATCTTTAAGGATGCTGACGTCGTTAAGATTAAAAAGCTAGGACGACTCCGATGAGCCGGCCATGTGGCTCGAATGAGTGATTCTGAGATTCCAAAGAAGATACTGACAGAAGAGGTGCACCGAGCAAGGAGAGTAGGACGACCCAAAACAAGATGGCTGGATGGTGTAGGGATGGATGCAAGGAGCCTGCTCAACATCAGGAACTGGACTGCTGCAGCACAAGACGGAGCCGTCTGGTGGAGGCTGCTAGGGGAGGCCTAGACTCGATAACGGGTTGTTGCGCCGAATATGTATGTATGTATGTACTATACAACAATATATATAAATTTTACAGGAAAAATCTGTAATTTATGTATTATTGAACCAATTAACTTCTATTATTTATTTTAAAATAATAGTCTAAATGTTTGTTTTTGTTGTGCTTGTAACTTATTTTCCAATTTATCGCACTTTTTCATTCATCTGTCAAGAACTTAGGTATTAAATTTGATCAAACTCTCTCTCGGAAACCGCACATCTCCCTATTCTTCGGAGTACCATAGCAACCCTAAAGCAATTCCGTCGCCTCCTACCATTCAATACTCGTAAACTCCTCCTTTCTTCCCTTGCCTTTCCCCACTTTGGCTACGGTTGTGAGGTGTACAGCGGACTTTCAGGTGAACTCGAAGCAAAACTCAAGCGTATTATGAACTGGGCAATACGATTTGTATTTGGGATCACCGGAGACACGAATATTATGCCGCGCCGCGTTAAGGTGACTTTATCCTCGTTACAGATGCCAGTATTTCCTAGCTTCCTTCCTCTACCAGATTATCAGAACTCATTGTCTCAGCTATATCTTCCAATCCCTTCAATTTAAATCATCAATACAGTCCCGTTCTACCAATTATCGTCTTCTTGACCTCTACCCTCCTCCTCACCGTACTGCTGCCTTTGACAAGTTCTTTCTACCCAAAGAAACCTCTCTTCAAAATTCTATCCCTCCTAAGATCCATCATGTAAGAACTGCTTCCTCCTTCGAATCTGCTCCTTTTCAACCACCTTCTGTTTTCCCAGTCAAACAGACAATAACCTCAAACTGAATATGATATAAATACCATTTTTTTTTGTGTTTATATTAATTAAATTATCACTGATGTAGTAGCTATTTCTGTTTTTTTTTTTATTTTCATTCTGAGAGTCTGATTTGTAAATAAGTACATATATTACAACCTTAATTATTATTTTTTTGGTGTAGCAATGACCATGACCACATTTTTTCCGGTCATCAATTCTTTTTTTTCATTTTATTCTTAAGAGACATTAGTCCCAGGCTATTAAAGAGGTTTTTTCATTCATTTCAGTTTTTCCAAGTAAGACATAGTAAACTTACTATTATAATATAGGAATATTATGAAATTTATCCCTGAGAGGGATCACAGTCAAAAGATCACTGCATGGAAAATTATGACTGAAGGTTATAACCTGTACTATACTGTCTGGTGCCAACACTGATTCACCATATAACGTCCTAATAACAACATTACTATTAAATATCATCTTTATTATTATAATTACATCTATATGAGTAATGTATATTTTCTTATTCTACCACAAAGAAATGTCTTATTTCTTATTAGTTAATTAAATTTCACTTTCGATATTTTATTCTTTTATAGTTAGTTATTAACTATTCTTTTTCTAGGTAGAATTCCACTATTCTGTGAAATATGAGTTTCTGAAATCATTTAAACCTTTTTGAAAAATCATAAAACCATATCCCTTTATAAGAAACCAAATATAGACACGTTCCTTTCAATACTGTTATTTCAGCTGTTGGAATTCTCACACATCAAATACCCGTCATGCTCCCTCTTTTTTTACATTTTTTTCAGTACCTTATATTATCTAAAACTGACGATAAGAAGAAGTGTAACTACATCAAAAAAGAACACACAACTTTATTATTAGGTTAAAACTGTTGATCTAATTGAAAAAATACAAATTAACAAAATTAAGAAAGCAACAGATTAATATTAAGTAAAATATTTCGAAAATTTGGTCCTTCTGCTGAATCATAAGAAATATAATACTTTTTACAAGAAAGTGAATGGAGAGGTTACATTTTTAGAAACGTAAGGTTAAATAACTATAATGGGTAACGTAATAATGGGTAAAATAATATATATATTAACTTAAGAAATGACAGCATTTTTAAATGCTCTTTTAAAGGATTTCTCTGTAGTTTAGATGAAATAATATGACTGATTTCATTAAAACTATGCCATTTAAGTAAAAATATGTCAAAATAAACATTTCGTGAAGAATGTTCTTTAGTACTTTTTGGAAAACAACGTCTCAATTTATCATTACATTTACATGATTGCTGCATATAAAGCGAAGGATAGGCTCACTATGAGAAATGTAATTAACAGGACTGCTTAATTGTGTGACGTGATATGCGACAACTGCCAGCAATGTGGATTGTACCAGCTATTACACATAGATTGCAACGGATTGACGAATTTTTAGAGATATATTTTAGAAAGTTTTTGCATAAAATAATCAATATGAAATAGATTAATTTATATACATTATACTGTTTTCAGACTACCATTTTGCTTATCTGCCATAGAGCTTCAGACCCAGTTTGCAATAAATATATGAGCTTAGTGAACCAATGCCGAAACTACAGAGTGTTGCCTACACTCATTTGTATAATGATCCCTAGAACAAACTAAACACAATCTTCCCACTGAGGCCTCAAAATACCTCTCGGACGGTTATTAGTGCTAATTAACTTTTTAGGAATTGGCCTAATAGCTTACACGCCCATTTAAGTAGCCACGATATACTGTCAACTTATTCATGCGAACATAATACAAGTTCCGTAATTTCGCATTGTATAACCTTCTGAGTTCCAATCTAGTCTCATCTCTCATTAGACCAAATATTCTAAGTGGCGCCTTATTCTCGAAAACCTTGAGGCGTTGGTCATCCTTTATAATAACACTGATACTTTCTTTTATCTTTTTTATGTAACTTAGGTATAATTTATATTGTATTCCCTGAGATTTAATACATAATTGCTTAAATGTGTGATATTATATTTTTGTTTAAATACATAATTAATTAAATTACAAAATTGACAACATTGCATTAAACACATATTTTACAAGTTAATGTACCAATATTTTTAAATATCTTATTTATAGGTCATGTAAATGTAATAGAAGTAAACGAACATATAATTTTTAAAATATCGCTTTTTAATGTACATTGTATTTTGTTTTCTAATGGATTTGTATCCATTCCTTTATAATCGCATAATAGTAATTACTTTGATAGATACGTTTATTATATAAATTGTATCACTATGTGATGATTTTTATTTTATGTGATAACCGTGTTATCTTGCATGCATTCAATAATTATGCTATAAAAGCATATGTACAAAGTATAGGTATGGGCATATATTTAATAATCTAGACACTCAATATAAAGCCCAACTTTCCTAAGTACACTATAATCTTCCGAGACTTCTGATCAGATAATGGAACTCTGACCTACTTTCATATAGTCTTTATCTGAGTGCCACTTTCTTGAATACCTTTTTTCTTTTATCAGTGTATAATTCATTGTATTTTTTTCATTATGTTTAATGAAATACAGCTAAATATCTAGATAAAATTTAGACATATGTTTAAAGGAATTTATTGACAACTAGAAAGAAGAATAGCTATGATACTGAGTTCCCTAGTACAGTCTAGACCGTTCCGCAGTGGTTCCAAACGCACTTTTTCGGGACAGAAGTCTGCACTAGTCGTTCTTTTTAAGATATATTTGCCATTTTAATGTCATTTTGTTCTTCGGTAAATTAACTTTCAATGGTATGATTGGCATATTTTAGCTCATTTTCATGTCATATATGTTTCTAGGTTTTGTCGATAATTTCAGAGAAAGTAATTACTCTTATATATGTCTTTATATTTTTATATTTCCAGCAGTTAACTTTGTTTTCCATCGTTATTAGACAAGGTTAAGAAAACTTAGGGTTTCTTATAACGACTTATTTATTTTTTTTTTTTAACTTAGTATTTTTTATTTGCACCTGTAAATGTTGCAATCAGCAAATGAGGTTTGTATTTTTCGTATGTGTGTCTTTTTAGCGGGTCCGTATATTTGGAAGCGTAAGTCCATATTGGTTTTAATAAATAAGTGTAAACATTTAGTTTCTGCCTGGTGGATAATTTAGAACGTCTATGTAATATTGAATATAATAGTCTAAGTCGAAAGTTTAGCGTTTTACGTTTTGTCTTGACGTGTGGGCCCCATGTCAATCTTTTGTCAAATATTAATCCTGAGTACGTTACTGTATTTGTTTGCGGAAAAAGGTGATTGTCTATGTAAACTGAAGGGCAGATTCCGCGTCTAAGTGTAAATGTAATATGTAGTGACTTGTCATGGTTAATTTTTAACTTCCATTTCTTACACCAGTTTTGTACGTTGTCCAAATGGTGTAATATCATACTGGTTTGTATAGGGTCGGTGTTTCTCGTAATAATCGCAGTGTCGTCGGCATATGTCGCAGTTAAGATGTTTTGGTCTGTTGGTAAGTCACATGTGTATATTAAGTAGAGAAGAGGGGCCAGGATAGAACCTTGGGATCTGCAGAGATTGGTTTTATTGGTGAGGTCTCAGAACCCTGTCGGACAGAGAAGAAACGGTCATAGAGAAAATATTGTAAAACTAAGTAATATGTGCTTGGAAGTATAGGTTTTAGTTTAAAAAGAAGACCCTGGTGCCATACTCTATCAAAAGCCTGAGTAACATCCAAAAAAGCCCCAGATGCGTACTGTTTTAGTTCTAGTGCAGTAGTAATGTAGTCGGTAACTCTGTGTAGCTGTTGTCGTGGTCTATCAGTATGTTAATAATCCGTTCGTACAACAGTTTTCAAATATTTTCGAACATACAGGAAGAAGGCTAATAGGTCTATAAGAGGCAGGCCTATGTTTGTCTTATTTATAACGACTTATTGATATCTCATATCGCATATATTTTCAAAAAATTCTCATACAAATTATTTTTTTTTGTAATAACACAATATGTGCAAAACATAACGAAGTGCAAATCACTTTAAAAAGTTTAATTTTGTTTTTAGTTTTCACGAACAAAATTTCAAAATCGTAAATTGATTTCTACGCTTTTCGTAAAGAAGAACTCATTGTTGGCTATATAAATTTCTTTGATGAAAAGATCAGAAAAAAAGTGATGTATACAATTATTTTGATGTCTATCATAATCTGCCCCAAAGCGAGATATAATTATGAATAAGTTTTTGTTTTTTATTTTTCTTAAATTTATTGTATCACATATACATATTGTAATTTATACAATTTAAATGATAAAATAAGATTTCAGATTAGATAGAATCTATATAAATAATAAATAACAGAAGTTCTACTGCGAAACACAAAATAATGGCTCGAGGTGTAACTGGCATGGAATACCACGGATGCAGCGGTATCTACCAATGACAAATCCATTGTGTTTCTTTGTTTTAACCATATCTAATAACAATTCTAAACAAAGTTACTGCAGGAAATATAGATATATAAAGGAATATATAAGAATAATTAGTTACAGAGACGTTCCTCTGAAATTATCGACAAAACCTAAATTTATGACATGAAAATGAGCTAAAAATATGCCAATCATACCATTGAAAGTGAATTTACCAAAGAACAAAATGACGATAAAGTGGCTTATATATCTTAAATAAAACGACTAGTGCAGACTTTTGTCCTGAAAAAGTGTGTTTGGATTCACTGTGCGTTCATTAGATGTTTTAAAAAGATACACTTGAAAAGAATTTAGAGGATTCTTAGTCTTAGAGGAGGGTGGGTGAAATGTGTTCGGCTCAGGCAAAAAAAAGTTAGTAAAAAAAAAAATCATACATACATTACAGATAAAATTTCTAAGATCTAAATAGAAATATATTATCCACTTAAACGCATGTTATACATACATATATACTCATTTATGGTAGAACGTTAGAAAAAATAAACTTCTTGAATCACTTTCGGTGAAGTGGCTAGCATAACTGCCTTATGTGCCTAAGCGAATGAAACCGCGATCAAACATCGCAAGTGGCCAAGGAAATTTTTAAATGGAAATAAAAAAACACTTCAGAGGGAACGTAAAAAGGTGGTCCAGAGCCTGTTCAGGTTTTCTTTAAAGATTCCTATTCTAATTAAACTGGAATATAAAAAACTGTCTGATGAACCAAAACAGCATACAGTGACATTAAATGAATAATGAAACTCTATTATGGGACTTTAATCTAAACTAGCCAAAGACTACATAAATGAGACCGTATAGAATCGAACAATTTAATTTAATCTATTAAACATGTAGGATTATGAAGAGACGTTAACTACGTTATTATTCAGTCATTATTCGATATGTTGAATCAAAAAGTGAGGAGATGACTTTTTTATTTTCAGCAGATTTTAATCTCCAAATATAATAGAGGTCAATTCCTTGTTTGGTGATCGTCAGAAAAGTACATGTAACTGCTATGTATTAAGTCAATCAAATTACTGTAAGATACAATATAATATAATGGATTTAGCAAACTGAAGGACGCTACCTGTAATCAAAAATGAAAATATGGGTTGGATTGCCCAGGGCTGTAGAAAAAACTCATTTCCACAAGGGGTTACAAAGAACCTTTAAAGTAATATCCGACAGGATCGTTGCGGCTTACCTTCCGTACGTCAGTTTGCAGCATTCACAAGAAAAATCTTTAATGTAAAACATATTTTTGGTTTTTGAATATCCACATTCTAAAAATGTAGGCGAAGCTTAGGATGAATTTGACAACACCTTTAACACTACGGCTAACCAGCAATACGATACCCTATCTCTGAGATAATTTTACCTATCCAAAAATATTTATGTCGCTAAAAGGGGAAGAAGGACGTAGGAGAAAGGAGGACAGGAAGAAATGGTTTTCAATAGTTAGCAATAATAAGTATGCAGCATAATAGTTATTATGTCGTTTTTTAATTAAAGGTATTTGGAAAACATTGCAATCCCTATTCTTAAATGAAAATTTATTATGAAGAAGTTCAGATAATTATCTTCAATAATTACCTATGACATTCCTTATCTGAAACCATTTTTTTCATAGATAAGGCATGGGAGTGCCCATAGAGGTCGGTAGGTTTGTTATAATTAATTTTATATTTGTTTTAATATAAATAGTAACTAACGAGTTCCAAGTTTAGATAGTCGGTGTGTTGTCTATTGAAATTATTAATAGTTATAAAATGCACCCATCACCTAAATATAAATTAAATCCAACTAATCACAATTAACATTCTTTTACTCGACGATATAACTTGTACCTATTTTCAGTTTATTAAAAAATTTCCTATTATTAACATTAACTATAATTTCTGGGATGTATGTGTTTCGTGTTTATTTTAAATTCGCCAGCAATCAAAAACTCATTCCTATTTATTCTACATAGGATCTCACACTAATATCTCGGTCAATACCTTTGATATCGATGACTTTTAATAGAATTCGACCATTAGATACTATCATCAGGAAACATGGTTCCTACGGCTCTGTGGAAGGGTACTCATAGCTTCGGGACGAATCTCATTGTGCCCAATCGGCATCATATATACGGACGCAAAGGACAGAATTAGAGATTAGATGCCAAAATTTAACGAGTAGTTATCAAGTATAAAATTTCATTAAACTGTTTAAATTTTAGTAATAAATTAATTTGAAGATCAAGAGACATAAGTAATTGCTTTACTCACACTAGAAAAGGTTGTCGTTACTGACAGAGGGGCACAGAAATTTTAATTTCTCGCCTTATGATCAAAATTAAAAGATTTAAGAACAATTATTCGCCTGTTTTTTCCAGTCTTACGGTACTGCACTATCTCTATATATACAATATATAATATATATATATATATATATATATATATATATATATATATATATATATATATATATATCGAGACAGATAGTATACATGTACTATATCCTCGTATTTACGCATGATATTGCTTTGCTTCTCCAGGTATTTTAAAGTATATTTCGGATCGTTAAAAATCTTGTGGAATTTGACTTAGTTCTACATCAGATCGACAGAAGATATCCTGAAGAAGAACATAAGCTGGCACGTGGAGGACGTGCTGATACGGCAGTATCTAGGGAGAGTTTGCTTACAAAGAACTCGCTTAAACCTCACACAGCTCTGTCTTATCTTACCCTGCCTCCGGTTATCTCCCAGAGTCAATTCGCGCCTCCTCAAAGACCCTACAGTGTTCTTATGCATACTAATTTTAACAGGATCTTCCGAGAAAACAGGTATCGTGTATTCGGAAGAAACCGTCGCCGTCTGGTTTTACCAAGAAATACGACTCTTACGTTACCATACTTTAAATAACATGGATCAAGAAGAAAACGATAAGTCAGAAAAATAATCACCATATTGTTATATGCTGCTAATATAGTTATTGAAGAAAACACGATCTTTCTTGTTGAAAGTCACATATAGAATGATTTATTTAATAATAACAGCAGTTTTAATTAACATATGATTCTCAACAAAATGTACTTAAAATATTTCTTAACAAACTGCTAATATACTAGACAGAACTGAAACATATCTGGACCTACGGACTTGAACTGTGGGGGGCAGCTAAATTTTCTAACATCAAATGCATTAAATCCTTTTAATCCAAAGTCCTCCGAACAATATTTAATGCTCCTTTTTATTTTACCAATAATACCTTACACCGCAATCTAAATATTCCATTTATTTTAGACCTTATACCATCAAAATTCGTCAAATTCTATCAGAACCTTATCCATCTTTTCTTTAGCTCACCCCGATTCTTTAGCTCAATCCCTATCTACCTCCACACATCCTTACCATTCCTCTAGAAGGTTGAACCGCAGTGGCCTCGAGACCTCTTGTAACATGTATATTCGATTTCCAGCATTGGCTAGATTCTCCACTCGATGTGCTGTATGCTTGAAGATTGTAAGGTATGAGAGACTTTTGAACATATTCTTATTGGTTCTTTCTTATTGGTTTGTATATATGTATATTGTATTATTGTTTTGTATGTATTGTGTGAATGTTGTACTTAATTACTATTAAAAATGTCCTAACTAGAACAGATCGTAATACTTTTTTGATATTTCATAAAAATCTCCTTCCTCTCAACTCATTGAGTCATTGCCATTTTTCGCGTAAGTGGTTTATTCTCTCCTTTTTGGTTCATCATTATCCTTTCGTCTTTCCCCTTTTCCCGGCCTAATACATAATAATTACTTTAGCTCATCTTAAAATCTCGATGACTTTACTCATTATTCTCTAAAATTCTTCCGGTGCATTCTTAATGTCTAACGGCATCCTCGATGTTGTGTATTTCAAAACTTACATCTATTCACAATTCACAACTACTTTATTAGCTAACCATTACACAAGTTTAAAATCGAATAAAACTGAAGAAAAACGTGGAAATATTTAAAACATGTGTTTTTTTTTCTTTCTATAAACATATGATTTTATCGATCACATATCGATTAACACTTTAATATATAACACTCGACCATCGATAGCGTCCACGAGAAGTTCAAAATGTACTCAATTTAGATACTTCCTCTGAGATCTGAACTTTCTAGAAACCTATTTTTGCATCAAGTACAAACAGGCGACCTTTAGGTCTGGCAAATCTCCTTAATATTAGTTGCTTCATAGTGAGCTCTTTTAAGAGATCGATTTACATACTTAGGGTTAGACGTATGAGTAAAGATTTGTTAGGGTTTTGAACCACAACTATAGAGTTAACCCAGTCAGTGGGTTCCGTAACGGATTTTAATATTCTTCGGTTTTCGAGATGCTTGGCTTCTTCTTTAATTCTTTCCATTAACAAGATCTAATATCTGCGAGATTGAACAGTGGTTGGTTTTATACTCGTTTGAACCCACAAATCTAATTTACCTGTTCGACACCCCACACCTGACACCATGTTTTATGTTTTAAATACAGTTATCCATCGACCTCAAAATCAATAAACCACACTCGTCAGTTCACTCAGAAGTATCACTCCGAGACCACCTCGCAGACTCGACAATCTCAACGTCAGGCACCTCTGAACTCCCAATCCAGACAACAGACCTCCCATCCCAAGACTGAAGTTCTACACCAAACAATCCCTCCTCATGATTTACCTCTCCAGGTCGATTTGCCGTCAAAACAACCTCAAAAACCGCCATCCCGTCCGATCCAAACAATTCAATCAAACCCACAACCTCAATCACCTTTGAATGTAAATCCTCGTATCTCTAAAAGAGTGCAGCCTCCAGCCCCTGTTCAAGTTCCCGTCCAAGTTAATTATCTTCCTCAAACTTCCGATTTACACCCACCCGACATATAATCCATCCTAAATTCCTTCCTCACAGATCTTAAGCAAACTATCCAGCCACTTATCAACCGTCTTACTAGAATCCTTACCGAAATCCCGTTCAATCTCCCACGATGAGTGCTAGGCCTCTGACTATACTTTTATGGAACGCTAACGGCTTACTCAACCACCGAGACGAACTAGACATATTTCTACATCACAACCACATAGACATTGCACTTCTGACTGAAACTCATTTCACGCAACGATCTCTTTTTTACATACGTGACTACATCACTTACAGATCAGACCACCCAGACAATACTTCCCATGCTGGTTCTTGCATCCTTATCCACAAATCTTTACCTCATTCCCTTCTTCCTTCTACTCCATCTGACGCTATACAATCCTCTTTCTGTAATTATTTTAACTCGTCCTTTCCATGTAACTCTTTCAGCTGCATACTGTCCTCCCGGTAACTCCATCTCCCATAGCCTTCTCCATTCTTTATTCCGATCCCTAGGGCCGCGCTTCATTGCGGGAGGGGACTATAACACCTGCGATGGGGTTGTCGAACATCCAACTCCCGTGGCAGTATCCTTTCTAACGTTGCAAACTCCAATTGCTACTCCATCCTTTCTCCTACGAATCCCACATATTGGCCTACATCCATAAAAAAACGCCCTGATATCCTGGATATATTTGTCACCTCTCAGATCCCCACTTCCCAAGCTGAAATCACATCCCTGAATGATCTTTTATCAGACCACAGTCCAGTTCTGCTTTCCTTGCATTCAAACTTTGTTCCTAAACCCTCTCCTCCTACATTAATTACTGGACGTGTAAACTGAGACCAATTTCGATATGACTTGGAACATAAACTAGACTTAAAACATCCACTAAAGACAAAACAAGATATTGATCTAGCCATAAAAAAACTAACTGACTCAATAAGTAGCAGCATAATAGACAACACAACAAACACCAAAATTAATAAACCTCCACAAAGTAACCTACCACAGCACATTCGGATCTTATTAAGAGATAAACGCAGAGCAAGATCGAAGTGGCATAGGACCAGATAACCAACAGACAAAACTTATTACACCCAACTGACCAACAAACTAAAATCAGAAATCAGAAAATTCAAAAATTACAATACTTGACGGAATCTCTCACTATTACTGACAAGTCACTCTGGACGACTACTAAATAACTCCTCAGGTTTAAAGATTTCAACCATCTACTTCTTACTAAAACTCAAACCTGGACACGATCTGACGAAGAAAAATCCCAGATATTCGCTCAGCACCTCTCTAAAATATACAATCCTCATTCTGACATACTCAATCCCAACCATCTTGAATGTATCGAAACAGAACTTGATATTCCTCTCCAAATGACCCTACCTCCTACAGCATATCATCCTTCAGAAATATCCAATATCATTCACAGATTACCTTCCCGCAAAGCTCCTGGACATGATCTAATTACTCCCCATATAATGAAACAGCTTCCTCGAAAATCCATCCTTTTTCTTACCTACATATATAACGCTATCCTCCGGACCACATATTTTCCTGACTCCTGGAAACTATCTATTGTTAAGAGGATTCCCAAACCCAAAAGCCGCTCGAACATCCATCTTCTTACCGTCCAATCTCACTTTTACCTATTATGAGTGAAATCCTTGAAAAACTCCTTCTGAAAAGAATATATCCTATCCTCGACTCTAATCATATCATCCCTGATCATCAGTTCGGATTCCGAACATCCCATTCCACTATCCAGCAATGTCATCGTGTGGTGGACGTTATCTCTTCTGCTTTGGAGCGCGGGTTGTACTGCACGGGAGCCTTTCTCTACGTAGAACAGGCCTTTGACCGGGTCTGGCACCCAGGACTGTTGTACAAACTCCGTAAATTCCTCCCTCCTGCTTACTTCCTCATTATTCAATCCTACCTCTCTAACAAATCCTTCAAAATAAATCACAATAGTTCCCACTCATACCTTTTCACTCAGTCTGCTGGTGTTCCTCAAGGCAGTATCCTGGGACCTATTCGTTACACAGTCTTCACAGCTGGTATCCCAACCCATCCCAACACTTTCCTTTCTACCTTTGCTGATGACACCTGCGTGTTATCTGTTCATAATGATCCATTTATCGCCTCTCAAACTCTTCAAGCGCACATCAAAGTCCTAGAAGTATGGTGTCAGAACTGGAGAATAAAAATAAATTCCAACAAATTCCATCAAATAACCTTTACCCTTCGTCGTAAACCTTTGACTTCCTGCCCACTGTCTCCTTCAACAATGCTCCTCTTCTCCCGGTTGAACAGATCCGATATCTAGGACTGCACCTTGACAAACGCCTTACTTGGAACCCTCGTACAAGACTGAAACGACAAGAAACTGCACGACGTTTTAGACTACTTCAACATTTACTAGACAAACGTTCTAATCTTCCACTTAATTACAAAAGACTCATCTACATGACTATTATAAGACCTATCTGGAATTACGGAATTGAGCTATGGGGCTCCACCAAACCATCCAATTCCTCTCGTATCCAATCCTTACAATCCAAAATCCTTCGTAAAATCCTCAACGCTCCTTACTTTGTCACTAATAAGCTCATCCACAAAGATCTTGATGTTCCCTATGTTACTGTTTTGGCCCGAACCAGGTATGAATCTTTCCATGCGAAACTTCATTCCCACTCTAACCCACTAGTTTCTACCCTAGCTTCCTCTTCGATCCCTGATAACCCTCCGAGGCGTCTGAAAAGAAGATGGCCTCGAGATCTTCTTGTTTGGATTGACTACTAGAGTGCTCCCAAATGGACAGTCTCTTTTCATAGTTTTTTTATGTTTTTATCTTTCACAGCATATTTATAGTTGTATTAAAAATAATTGTAATATTTCAATTAAAAATATTTTATAAAATATATATAGTTTCAAAGAAAATATTATATTTTTTATTAAAGAATGATCGAATTAATTATTTAAAAAAAACAACTCTTTTAATTAAATATTATTCTCAAAAATATACCTCAATATTTTAAATATAAGACTATATTTAATATTTCAAATTTAAATTGTTTCCTTTTTTGGAAAGAACTTATTAAATTATTGATTAAGAATATATTATATATTTATTATATTTCAAGAATATATTTATATTTATAGTTTAAAATATAGTAACTAGTAACCTTTTTTTCCAAAAAAAAGAACTGTTTGATAAAATGAGACTTTATTTCTTTGGGAAAATTTTTTATCGTAAAAAAAAAGTGTGCTTAGCAAGGAAATGTTAGAATTATTTTACAACGTCGATTAATATTTTATTGAATCATCGCCAGAAATAAGAAACGAAAATTGGTAAGTAAATGCAAATTGGTTCAAGCTCTTCAAAAAGAGATACGAGTTTACTGCTGCAATGAATATTTATGAGTATAATGCCGGTGTGACACCCTAAAACCAATATCGGTTATAATATTATAATTCGAAATTATTTAAAACCTCAGATTGAGAAAGTTTTTTATGCAAAACTACAAAATTGTTATTCCAAAGTAAAGAACTATATTAAAGGAACGACGAAGTACTCGAAAATAGCCTGTAGAGCAAATATATTAGCTTTGGATATTTCTTCCACTATTTCTACGATATTTTCCCTTTACTGCCTTTCACCGCTTTGAATGTCTGAGTAAGTTCTAAGGAGTTTTTATACCTCGGAGAAAGCTAAAGTGACTTTGTAGCATTTCTAAGGTAAGCTTTAATATTTATGCTCCCTTCTAGACGGTAATCAGACCCGTGGTGACACAGACCACCGATAAATATTTATAGAGTTTTCTCATTAAGGAAACCATAATTAGGAAAGTAAATTAAAACTTATCGATCAGTTAGCCATCTCTATCGACATCCGTGAAAAGTTCGAACCCAAAGGAAAACTCTGGCCCCTTCAAGAGAAATTTATGTCACTTTCTTTTAGAAACCTTCTTTTTTTCTTAAGTTTTTTTTTTAAATTTATTTATGAGAGACATTATGCCTTCACTAAACCATTGAATTCTTTCCTTATATGATTCTCAGAACCTAAATTACTTCATAAAAGGTTTAATGTTCTTTCCTTTGCCGGAGAAAAACTGATCCATAAGAACATTAATGTTGGATATATAACAAAATCCTTTTATCCCTCTCACCTACTTGTTTTAATCCTTTCCAATTTAATTCATAATAATCCTCCGAGGCGTCTATAAAGAAAATGGCCCGAAAACATTTGGCTTAGAATGTTTCTGAATCACTACTAACACGTAGTTATAGAGACAAAAAGCTAACCATAAAAAGCAATATATATATATATATATATATATATATATATATATATATATATATATGATGTATAAAATTAAATATAAAATAAATTCCAGAACGAATCAATATAAAAATAAGTCTAGAATTTAAGATTAGTGGACTAGAAAAAGTTTTATTCGGTAAATACCACTTATTAATATAAATTAAGAAATACTGTTAAAAATGTCTTATTACTTCATTAAATTTAAATCATCTAATTGTTGTCATCATTAATCACTAGGAATTGAATACGAATTCTCTTGCGCAATCCCACTTTTCACTTACTTCCATTGTAAAAATCAATTTAGAAAATACAGTTAGAGATGAGATAAAAAACAGTTTAAGAATAATTCTTTAATTAAATATTAATTATATCATTTTAATGGAACATGAGTTTTATTAAAATAATCATGTATTATTATCTACAACAATCGCTATTTTTATCCCTATTTCACACTCTCCAAAACCCAAATTTTGGGTTTTAATTATTTCTAAACTATAACCTCTAATATAAACAAAGAGAACTAACATATACTATGTAAAATATCTAATTACTCATCATTGTCGTCATTTTTTTGTTCTAAATTTTTCGTTAAATAATTCAGCGATTTGCAAAAGAAAATTCTTGGATATTTTTTTTAAAACACTTTATTATTCGTATCGCGCGTTTCAGCCTCTAGGCCGTCGCGCACGAGAACAACCTAAGGCGCTGAACACTGTTAATATTTTTTTTGAAAAATGACATTTAAAAAAATTAGACGACGCTGGTAGAAAAGTAGGTAAAATTAAAAGATAACTGAGATGGATATGCATGAAGCTTGAAAATGGCCTAGAGGCTGAAACGTCGCGATACTGAATAAATAAAGTATTTTAAACAAAATATCCAAGAATTTCTTTGCAAATCGCTCTGATAATTAACGAACTAATTACTCAATTCCATCATATGATTTTAATAACTATAATTTTGTTTAATTATTTATTTTATTTTTATTTCTATCTGATTATTTCTTTTTTTGTTTTAGTTTCTCTTTTTTTTTGTTTTCTTTTCTTATTTGCTTTTCTAAATTGTTACCAAAAATAAAAACAATTGATGTACAAAATAAGTTTTATCAAATAAGTAGCGCATTGTAACAGATTTCCAATCAATATTTTTAAAACTGTGCAGATGTATTCTATACAAATAAAGATTGATATTGTAAAAAAATAATCACTCTCCGTTAACTTTTACAATTTCGCATATAACATAATACATTTTCTCAATTTCCTACCTTTCCAATGGTATATTATACATCTAAATTAATGTTTTTTATCTATAAAAACTCAAAAAATGCCTAAAATATATCTTTCCTCTTTCCTTCTTCAGTTGGATATTGAATTCGTTCAATATATATATATTAATACGTTTTTTTATAAATGCTAAAGAAATGATATGATTACTTTCTAGAATCTACAGAAGTAAAGTTACTTTAGAGAAAAATAAAATTTAAATATCGGCATTTAAGCCGAGCCAAATAACTTCAATTAGAATAACCCGACATGATATTAGAGCCGATTTAGAGTTCTGAAATAAAACTTTTCCCGCAGTATAATACTGTTTTAAATTCTTTTTTAAAAATGTGTTCTTTTTAAAGAAATTATCCTTACTTGTCAACTTCGTAATATTTTTTTAAATTTATTTTATTCTAATTAGCAGGAAAATCCGGCAATTATCTAATTTATCGATTTTTTTGTATTATTAAAACAAATTAAAAAATATTTAAAAATAAATAACAACTGATAAGATAATAAATCAGAAATTCGCTGTTTACGAAGAGACTATTACGAGGGTGATAGGAGACCCTCTTCCTTTGGCTGATGGGACACTAATGAGTTTGTCAGTCATCCCTCACAGCCACTAGTTCCTTATTTCAGATTAACTCTATTCCAAAAATAATACGTTGCGGTTTTCAGAGATAAATAACACATGTTAATAACATATTTATTTACTAAGTAATATTATTTACATTTTTCAACTTTCCGATTTCACTGTCAAAGAAAAACTAAAATTCAAGCATTAAAATTTTCCTAAAAAAAAAAAAAAATTACTGTTCAACGGTGTGTTTCCCCCTTCCGTAATCCGAAAGTTTAATAATTCGATAATTGATGTTGGGTGTTGAGAATAAAAGAATTTTTTTCAATTATTAGACTAATATCTATTGCTTTCTAAATTGGAATATTTATAGGTTAAAACAAAAGTAACTAAATACTAGATAAATGAAAAAAAAAATACTCTACACCTTTATATTATAAACTTCAATGCATTCAATGCATTTAAGTACTCTAAATTCGAATGGGATCGGTTTTATTTCTAGCAATATATATTATGTGTTACATATATATATATATATATATATATATATATATATATATATATATATATATATATATATATATATATATATAATAATAAAGCTAAGTGTTCCATATTAATTTTATAATATCCTTAAATACTAACAATGAAATTTTTTTCATTATATAAGTATAAACTATTTTGTGGTGACATGTATGCATTTGTATCCTTTACTTTTTCATCCGATAACAGTCAAGTCCTTTAAAAAACAAAAAAAAAAACAATTGTGGAATGAAATCTTTTTATAATTAAAAGGTGCTAATTAAACATATAAATTGGTTAAATTTTAACCTTCCAAAATATAAAACTAATGTTGTTTGGGAATAATTTAATATTACTTTATGCTACTGGAGCTAATCAAACAATGCTTTTTAATTGTGCCTATCATTGTTTTATGGTATAGGGATCTTTAACTATTGTCTTGCAGGTTCAGGACCAATATTTTACTTCCCTCCCGAAAAACGCAATAACCAAGGATATTTTGCTTCTTTTAAAAATCCCTTAGGCTATCTACCAGGTTTCAACCCACTTACTTGGGCTTAGAAGGCTGTTACGCTTAGGAATACATCAGAGGTGGTCTTATAGTTTTTTTTTCTAGAGGTACGCAAGTGCCTTTTAGTCATGAAACAAATACTACCAACAGCCTTGCAACTTATATCAAAAGATATTTCAATGGATAAAATTTATGAAAAATAATGTTATTAGTTTATTAAAAAAGGTATGCTGGACTACTATACGATAATTGAAATCTTTGAATAATACTAATCAACCAAGACTATTCCTAACATATTACTTTCACTGCCCGACATGAAACCAGCACTCCAGTATATCTTGAAAATACTAAAATTCCACCGACAGACCATGTTAAATATCTTTACTTGGCATTCGACAAAATAATGACATGGTCCCCACATATCAAGAACATAAGGATAAAACCCTAAATATTTCATACCCTCTACTTTCAAGACGTTCCTAATTGGAACATAAATAAAAATTGAACACTTACACATACATACTGAAGTATGTTTGTACTTACGTACGTACGTCTGTTTTTTTCACAGCCAAAAAGACAAACATAAATTTCATAATTTCCAATCTAAAACTTTTAGAACTTAAACGAATAACTCTGTAGCAGCAGTCACGAACTGATTCAGACCCCTACAAAAAATTTCCCGACAACATACACGAACCACATCACATAACCACAAATTATGGACATTACCAATATGCGCCAAAACAGGCTGAAAAGATGTTAAATGAGAAACCTCCTGAAGCAACTGCGAAACAGGAATCATGACAGGAAGTCCTCAAGGCACTACTCTATATACAACGTCACAAGGTCGAATTTGTGAACTGAATTTACATGCAATTCATATAAGCATATACTGATTCTCAACTGCATGTCTGTGCAATACGGTTTGTATTCAGGATCACCAGAGACACGCATAAAACCCAGTATTACGCCGAGTTAAGGTGGCTTTATCCTCGTTACAGATACCAGTATTTCCTAGCCTTCTTCCTCTACTCAGAACTCATCGTCCCAGCTATATCTTCCAATCCCTTCAATTTAAATCATCAATTCAGTCCCGTTCTACTAGATCCTATCTTTCTGACCTCTACCCTTCTCCTCACCGTACTGCTGCCTTTGACAAGTCCTTTCTAGCCAAAGCAACCACTCTTTGGAATTCTATCCCTCCTGAGATCCGTCATGTAAGTACTGCTTCCTCCTTCAAATCACTACTTTTCAACCACCTTCTCCTTACCCAGTCAGACAGAACTTCAAACTGCAGATGCTATAAATACCAATTATTATTATTATTTTATTTTATTTTTTTGTATGTTTATATTACTCAAATTATCATGGATAAACTAGCTATTTATGTTGTTTTTTTTCTTATTCTGAAAGTCTGACTTGTAATGATGTACATATTACTACCTTAATTTTTTTTTGGTTTAGTATTTTGTTATTCTAAGCCATGACCACATTTTTCCGGTCATCAATTATGTATGTATATTTTATTCTTAATGGACTTTAGTCCCAGGATAATAAAGAAGTTTT
This sequence comes from Piezodorus guildinii, assembly GCA_023052935.1. Classification (NCBI taxonomy): domain Eukaryota; kingdom Metazoa; phylum Arthropoda; class Insecta; order Hemiptera; family Pentatomidae; genus Piezodorus; species Piezodorus guildinii. The sequence goes on along the minus strand of CM041293.1, from coordinate 137,161,037 downwards.
TTCATTTCATTTCATTTCATGTCAGATGTGAACAAAAAAAAAAAAAAAAAAAAGAATTAACGAAAAAATAATTTGTTCTCATCACCACATTTCCAGCTCAAAAAAGGTAACAACTCCACGATCACCACCACAACGACTAAACCCTCAATCAACCTCTCTTTTGGATTCTTCTCGACCATCACACCGCTATAACACTAGATTCAATAGTAATAGATCTTTGACTCACCTCCCAACTCAACATTATACTAAAACTCCCCATACGCCTTCTTCCCAAGTTACTTCTCTTTTTTCAATTACTTCTCTGGATACATCTTTCTCCCAAACTCAAATATATTCCTCTTCCCACCTTTCTTCAGGAAATCCTAATAATGACCAACATCATATTTTCTCTTCACTAAAATCGCGATTCCCCCAAAACAGACAAACTTTTAACAATCTCTGCAACCTTCACAAACGACTGGCCAAAAAAACTGAACAAAGAATTTTTTTATTAAAATGTCGAACCCATTCTGTTTTTCCAAAATTTATTGAGAACTGCATTAGTCAAGTCCCTTTGTCAAACTCCCTTACTTCTAAATTGACTCACTCATTGGAGAAATACAAGAGAACGTTACTTAACTTAAAAATTAGGGAAACCATACAACAAATAGACCTCTTTCAACGACAATATCCGCTCCTTAAATTCCTCTTTACATCCTATTATAGGCGACCACAACATGGACAAACTGACTACAAGTATTCAAACAATTTTTGCATTCACTAAAAAACAGACAAAATTTTCCCTCGTTAAAAAATTTAAAACTATTTATGAAAAGAGCATCAATAAAAAACCGTATCCCAAAGGCTCGGATGATTGGATCAAAAATATTTCCTCTACCTCCGTTCCCACTAATGTTAATAATATTTTATGCTTAGGTCCCAATTTTTCTACCCCTTCTTCTAACCCTTCTAAAATGATTCCCCAACTTATAACAGATCTAGAATATATTTATAAAGACGACATTTTCAAAATAAATGACGAAGACAAAGAAATTTCCCGGTTGCGGATTAGCAACATGATTTCCAACCACCTCCAACACCCCAAACCTCTTTCGTCACTTTCCCCTCTCTTCTTCAAAGATCTTTCCTTAACCCGCTCATTCCTCAAATCAAACGACCAAATTATAGTAACCAAAGCCGACAAAGGTAACGTAACAGTTATTATGGACAGAACTGAGTACGATGACAAAATAAATTCACTTCTATCAGACCTATCAACATATACACCCTCTACCCGTGACCCAACCCGTCCTCTCATGATAAAATTTAACCAACATATCAAAAATCTCTTCGATAATAAATTCATTAATCTATCTACATACAGAAACCTAATCTCTTATAATTCCTTACCCCCACGTCTGTATGGCCTTCCGAAAATTCACAAACCAGGTAATCCACTCCGTCCCATTATTTCAAACATCAATGCACCTTCCTCCAAACTCAGTAAATTTATTCTACCGTCACTAAAAATACTCAGCCGTACAAACTCCTACGACATTACAAACTCTTTTTACCTCCGACAACAATTATTATCACTTTAAATCCCCCCTAACTACATTTTAACATCTTTTGACGCCGAAAGCTTATTCACTAATATTCCCATTGACAAAGTTCTCCATTTAGTTAAAAAACACTGGACAATTATCGAACCTCACACCACGCTAAATCTTTCTACTTACTTACAATCACTGGAACTTTGCTGCAAAACAGGATACCTCACTTTTAAGGGAAAATTTTACAATCAGGTCCTCGGACTAGCAATGGGAAACTGCCTAGCTCCGGATCTCTCTAATATTGTTCTTAATGACCTCTCTGGATTTCATAGCCAAAATTTATAAAAACGATATCTTTTTCATTAAGAAATATGTTGACGACCTCCTCCTAATAATAAATCCTGAAAAAATCCCAGATATCCTTAAATCCTTTAATTCCTACGATCCACGCCTCCGTTTTACAGTAGAAAAAGAAAACAACTCAACAATTCCCTTTCTAGACTTACTGATAATAAGAAATACGGACGGTTCTATTTCCACTGATTGGTACACAAAATCCACCTATTCCGGTAGACTCCTCAATTTCTTCTCCCAGCACCCATACCATCAAAAAATTAATGTTGCCCAAAATCTCGTCCACCGTTGCCTCTCCTTGTCTGATCCACAGTACCATCCTACCAATATCCAGCGCATTAAAAAGATCCTTACCCTAAACAGCTTCCCACTTAATATCATTAAAAAACTCATAAACTCATACAACAACGTAAAAACGACCATTACCCCCCCTACAATACAAGACCAAAATTCACCCACAATATTTCAATATAGATCCCTACCGTATATTCCACACCTGTCTGAAAATATTAAAAAATCCTTTAAATCTTCCTTACCCTCCCTAAAGCTAGGATTAAAGACCCAGAACAAACTTTCCCACCTTTTCACTAATACTAAAGACCCGATAAATCCTCTCTACCGCTCAAATATTGTGTATAAAATACCTTGTTTAGATTGCGACGTGTCCTATGTGGGTGAAACAAAAAACTACTTAAAAACCCGCATATCTCAACATAAATCCTCCATATCCTCTCGAAACCTTCTAGCCTCAAAACTCTCCGAACACTCCATAACTTTTAATCATTCATTTAACTTTCAAGATTGTTCCATTTTAGATTCTGTTCCCAACCATAAAAAAAGACTCATCGCTGAATCCGTCCACATCCATCTCCAATCTAATCCTGTCAATCATAAAACTGATAAACAGTGCATCTCCTCCACCTACAGCCATATATTAAACTCTCTTAAGTAATACAGCTTCCCATGTCCATCCCACTGTATACCTTTTGTTTATTTATTGGTTTATTTTCTACTTATTTATGTATACATTTATTTTATATATGTATCTATTTCATTTGTTTCTGCACTTAATAAATTCTTAATGGTTTTACAATTCAATTTATTCCTATTTGTAATTATTTTACTATTTTGTATCAACTATATGATCTGTCAATGATTGTTACTTATTATTATTTTTTGTCATAATATTTTCACTTGGTTAATTTTAATGTCTTAATATATGTACAATAATTATTAAAACGTTGGTTGGGAGGTAGTCAGTTTTACTATATATAGTTTATACATTATTATTCTTACTATTGTATTATATTGTTCTTACTTCAACAATCTTGTTAAAACATCTTCTAATACCGTTATGATGTTATTAATATTGTAGGTTTAATCTGAACACTTCCTTTATGTTAATATTACAATTTTACTCATTGTTGTCAGATCCCGTCTAGAAATATGGTACGTATTTTCCATTTTACACAACCTTTTGTACTTTCCTATCTACCTGCCTATATTCCTTATAACCAAATTTAACCTAGTTTCTACTCACCTACCAGACGGTACGTATCTCCACTGTACTCCATTTTGTTAATGGTTTTTATTTCATGTAATTTTTTCTTATATATTTGTACATTATCTTTAGTCATTATCTGGTCTGTATAGCTCTCATTAGTATACCTTTATCATTGGAATTTAATTAATTGATTTCTTTACACATCTATTTTTTTTATGTTATAATATTGACATTCTCTAGTGAAATTGTTAATTTTTTTTTTTTTTTTTAAATAGTATTTGTAATCTTATTTTAAATGTATCCTTTTTGTATCTTTTTAGCCCTGATGATGACCCACAATGGGGGTCGAAACGTTGGCAAACAATAAAATAGTTGAAACTATTCAGTTGTTTCATTTAATGACCGCCACCCGGACTAATTCCTTCAGTAATTCCTTCAGGAAAAAATAATTTAATAAATTATTATTATAATAATTAACTATAAATTTTGTAATTTCTTTAACATTTACTTAAACAAAAATAGTACTTTATGAGAGTCAACCAAGGGGTTTCTCCAATATATATGTAAATAAATAAAATTAAGAACTTAACTTGACAATTAATATCAAAAATTAAAATATCTGCAAGTGCCCACTTTCAGTTCTCATGGTTCATTCTCAGAGGTCATGGACTGCTGCATTATTCATGGCGAGGAAATAAGTCTCCAGTTTTCTTCGATTTGATGCCGGGGCGGTTCGATAGCTGCCATCTGCATTATAAAGGAATATTTTTTCTTTTTTTAATTTCAAAATTTTAGTTAATTTGCATATAAATATCGAAGGACGTCCCTTGAATTCTCAAAAAATATTTCTAAACATTTGGAACGATGATGTAAGAAATTGATGTAAAGATGTTTGGGATGTGATTATATAATAATGAACGTTCTCCAGTATAAAATAAATGTATTTCCTCTTAATGTTGATTCCAGAGAGTTCAATATCAAGAATTTAGCACTAATTTTCTGTTTAATCATATGTAGAAGTGATTATTTAATTATATTTTATCCTATGTATATATAACTGTTTGGACTAATTATCTCCAACTTAGTGTTATAGCTATTAAATTTTTTTTAAGCCTTAATATATTTTTATTCTGAACTGTATTGCGGTTGACAATCAGTGAATCTCAATAAAGTAATCTGGTAGCGTGATATTCATGATGGTGAAAGGATGTCCAGGGACACTTCTTCTTGGCGTGTTTCCTAATTGGCATTTATGTTAGAAGGTCCCTCATACAACTTTTTATCAGAATTGTTGCCAGTGTATTTATCTGTTGGTAAAGATAATAAATAAATACAGGACTAAGGAAATTCGTGTTATTGTTCAATTGCTAAATTACTCAGTTCACGGCTACTGTAAAAGCATTTGGAGTTTTTTTTTTTTTTTTTTTTTTTTTTTTTTTCTAAGCCCCATGGGAGTTGGGGGTTGGAAATCGGAAATAAAGGAAGGAATATGGGATCTCTTTTTCTGCATTACATGCTACATTTGGAGTTTAGAATTTACTAAACTTTAAATACTCTAGACTGTTCTACACGCAATTGAAACAACTTAAAGTTTTCGAGAATGAGGGTCTACACAAAATATTTGGTTGGTTTGCGAGATCACGGAGCTTGCATCCTTCTTGGACTTATGAGACTGTGTGAGTGATCTGGTGGCTGAAGTCGGTATGCAAAGTGGTAAGAAAAAATTTTTAATAAATTAATATGCACTGAACTGGTAGGTGTCCAAGAATTGTGGGTGAGAGGGTATATTTCGGGAGCTGGGTTTTGACGTTAGGTATTGGTTTGAATTGTGTAGGCACAAGGTCGTATCGGCGTCGAATCTTCAGACCCGATAAGCCAATTATTGTCATCATTTTAACTAAGACTATTTATTTTCATTAAATATTAATATTGAATTGAAAGTTCCATCCAAGTGCCTCTTTAAAGCGTTAAACTACAACATTACAATTCAGTAGTGACCCCGTCCGTACTGCTGGCCAGTAAGTGTACTGTGATAAACCGGAAATGTCCACAGCTCAAGGAACGAGAAATACAGTACCAACAATGAGAGAAGGAGATCTTACTTACAGAATATAGCAAAATAATGAGACATATGACCATAAAGATGACATAGTCACATTCATGAGAAATAGGTGACTGGCTTTATACGGACATTTAATTCTCATTGATACCTAAATCTCTCAACAGCAGAAATAATACAGGCACTACTAGTCCGAAGTAGACCGAAGATAGGAAACAGGTGCACAACCAGAAGATGAAAGCTTCCTGGACTAAGAAAAAAAAAATTTCCGTATAAGGAGTCCAAACTAGCCCCGCCGTCTTCAATAGATTCAAGCGATAAAGAAAAAAAAGTTAAATCACCATTTCTTTTTACTTTCACTTACTATATATAGTAAGGGAATATATTGCAATCGTGAAAATTTTCGAATTCCATTTTCAACGGAAATACATATTTTAGGGTCCCCTGAGTCCAAATAACCAACTCCCGCAAAAAGGTCTGTGTGTGTTTGTCTGGTAACTCCGGGGCGGAAAAAATAAATCCCTATGAAACTAAAATTTCATATTTAAGACAAATATAAGCCTTAGACGTTACAAAACCTTTTTCATCAAAATGTGTTTACCAGAAGAGCCACTTTATACCATGCATTTTGCACCTTTTTTCAATTTTCTCGAAAACAGTTCCGACAATTTTGATTAAACTCGCTATATTGATGTAATATGTAATGGGCTTTAAAAAGATGTAGGTTTCATTTGGATAAAAATGGTTTGATAGGGTTAATGTATATTTTAAATTTTCTTCATCTTAAGTAACTTTAATTCTGTAGGTTCTATAAAAATAATTATATTATCTTGTTACAACTGATGAAAAAAAGGTAAATATATAAATTGAATGAATTCGATACAAAACTAAAGGAGAAAACAGAAAAAATATTGTTTTAATGCAATTTTTTTTTTTGAACATAAGAGCAGTAATATAGATGTATAATATACCGTTGGAAAGCTGAAGATTTTAGAAAAAATATTATCTTATACTCAAGCTTTTAAAAGTTAATAGAGAGTGATGAAAAGAAGACAAAACTAACTGATTATTTTAAATAATAATATAATAGATTTTTTAATAAAACACGTTTCTATATAAATTCAATTTAATTAATTATTTTGATTTTTTTTTTTTTTTCATCAGTATCAGTATCAATTGCCATTCAGTGTAATAAATTATATTAATTCTCAATTAAAATTTATAATAAAGGAAAAAATAAATCCATAATGCAGTTGTATAAACCCGATTATATTGACTCAGTCTATACAAAAAGAAACAACTACCATGATACTTACTACATTGAGAATACAGTTGTTTTAGAAACTGAAGGCTAAACTGAAAATAGGATTCCTATTGGAAATATTAATTCTGCGTAGGTCAGTTCTAACCGATGTCACGTCTTGCCACACAGTCTGCTCCCATCACGAGCTCTTGCTACCAACTTTTTATTGTTATACCCGAGCGATGCCCTGCATTCGTTATTAGGAAGGGATTAGAAAGTTTATGTGTTTGTTTTCAGTTCAGGATATCGTAAACCCATTTGTGAGTTTTTTTATTTCTATTTGGATATTCGTCGTACTTTAAATGGTGTCCGTTAAATAACAATATAAAAAAACAATTTTATAATTGTTATTAAAATATAGCGGGTAAAATTTTAGGATCTTACTTGGATAGAAATAGATACATAAAAGACTCAACGTTCTGTACTCCCTTTTTTTACTTAATAGTGTACAGATATTGATTACATCTACATTTCTACTTTATTTTGTATAGACTTTCGTTTCACAGCTAAAAATAATTATATAAAGGTTTATTGTTTACAAATATATATTGCGGAATAAGCAATCTATATGACTGAATAAGCAATTAACTTATATGTATAGCAATTTTTTTTTTGTTTACTCTTTTATCTTCATATTTGTTATTCGCACCTGTCAAAAGCAATAAGCAAATAAAATCTAATGCGATATAGAAACATAACCAGTGCACAGTGGACAAAATCACCAATTTAGGTGGACAAAAGTTTGGGATTTTTCACTGCTTCACCTTTTTATTATTAGTTGGCAAGACCCTTAATACTAATATTTCCCGCCATACCGTGTTTACAAATAAATAGTAAATGAATGAATCATTCCTGTTCACACAAGTGCCTAATACCGGCAGTGGGATTATCTTTATTAGATGGTCATTTATTGTGTCCTAGATGTATTTGGAGCAAAGTCTTTTGGTTTTATTTAACAATGGACATTGCTGAGCCAGGTAAGGCATTATATTTCCAAACTCGTTATTGAATATACATGGCAATCTCGCCTGCAGGGTTAATTTAGCAATTTGTAAATATATGCCCCTATTCAATAACGAAAAACTATATAACCCCCAAGTTACCCCTAGGGTTTGTTTGTAGGACTTGTTTCATCAATCCTTCTAGTCTTTAAATATTGAAAATATTTTTTTGCGAATTTTTGCGTTTTGAGTGATACATAATTTTTTCAGACACAACACTCCATACCAAAAGTTTTACAATCTATAAATTCCTAAATGATATAAAATACTTCTATTAGCATGTTTTAGCAACCCGAGCCATAATTAGATTTTTTGTATTATTTTTACCGTATTCTGGGACTTCAAACCTAAAATATAGGGATGTTATACATTTTCGCAAATAAATTTCATGTTTGACCACTGTGCGCCTGCCAATCGTGTCAACAAATTAATTTTTTCTTATAATTTTTCAAAAAAATTTTTCCGTAATCCAAAGTTAAATATAGACAAGTTTCAGAATTTTGTCCACCTAAATCGGTCATATTGCCCACTGTGCAGCGGTCATAGGCTCTAGTAAGGAAGGTTCCAGCAGCACCTCTTCCTATGATTTAATTTACTATAGAAGGTCTCTCATCCAGCTTCTCTTCAGGATTTTAATAACACATGACATGCTCTTCATATGCCTATTATCGTTTCAGTGTCTTTTGCTTTGAAAACGGGAATAGAGAGTTCGAATGCGTTCGTCAAACTGTTAGTTGTCGTAAGTCTTTATGTAGAGTTTTGTTACTTACATACCTAGGGGCTCTCGTTTGTTTTTTTGTTTATTTATTAAATTGAGCTACACACCCCTTTTTCTGGTCTTGGTCATTTGGATTCAAAACACCCTACGTGTATTATCGATGATTATTCTCATTCAAAAATTGTCTCGATACTTTTCCTTACTATATGTCTCATATATACGTAAGTAAAAGTAAAAACGGGTAATTCATATGTAAGTATCCACTAGTCTGGAAAATACATAATGGTTATGTTTAAACCTAAAATCTAGTAATTACTTCGTTAATCAATAATGGGTATATCTACTTTTCCTGGTATGTTATTATAAATTTTAAAAAAATATATTAAAGATCTAAAATTAAATAACAACTATATTAGTTTTGCATAAATTAAACAATGAGCGTTAAATAAAAGGGGTCCAAGATATAGGTAACTTCATCAATATTTGGGTTAAATAAGAAAAAAATAAAAATGGTACATATCCTGTAGAGAAATAAAATAAATTGCTTTTATAGCTAAGCTCGGGTGAAAAGGGCTGGGTTAGTTTGATCTGGCATGCAACACAACTATCAAAAGCAACTACTTCTAATATCATATATTAATTATCTGCAAAATCAAACAAAATGAAATTACTTCCATGCAAAAAAACAAAACAATGTAAGTATAATATTAAAATATTTACAATATATAAAAAATGAGAGGTATAATAGGTATAGCATTAGAAAAATAAAATAAAAGGGAGAGTAACATTTAGTGAAATAAAATAGAAAGGATAAAGAAATATGTAAGGCATCATGGAAGGACAAGTCCTGCCAACCGGTGCCGACAAACCTCGAGCGGTTTGGTTTTGGTTTTTGATTTATTTATTGGCACAAAACATCTTGGTCATCAGTGCCAGATACACACACTATAAGATACACTTAGATATATAATACCTAACTCACTATGAGATACACGTTTTTTTGAAACAAACAATTATGGTTTTAGTTGAAATATTAAATAATAATATTAATTAAAATAAATAATGAACCATTTTAACAAATGATAATAATACACTAAATAGTAATACACAATGAATGAATGCATTATGAACAAATAATAATACATAATAGACAATAATGATATACATCATAAGTAATACATCCATAATACATGAATAAGTACATACAGATAATACATAATTAACAAATAATACACTCATAAACAGTGCCGGATACGCTCATTTTAGAAAATTAATTTAGACAATTTTTTTTTTCTTTTTTCAATATTAAATAATAATATCAATTAAAACAGATAATTAGAATAATCTATAATAAAAATAAATATGACAGCGTTAGTAAAAAATAAACATATATCAAGTTATATTAGTAGACGATATTCAAGGATAAAAAATAATAAATAAATAATAAAAATAAATAGAAATAAATAAACATAAAGTAAGTCCTCAAATCCTCTTATAAAAGTCTATTTCAGAAAGGAGGCACATTAATTGGTCAATTCTATTCCCATCGTTTCTTGATGCAACCGCGACATTGTGTGGTATTCCCTTTTGGTTCAGTTGTCTAGTGTAGAAGGGACATTCCTCGAACACAATGCTGACATCTTGGGGGCAACTCTTTACATATTATACAATACATGTATAATGTACATGTACAATACATGTATACAACTTTATACATATCTATAAACCTTCCCTATCATTGGGGTAAACGTTAGATGAGGTTTAACACTATATGATTTTATAACTGGTCTTGCTTCATTTTTAATGTTCATATAAATTAGCGGAAATACACCTGAAAATCTTCAAGATTTCGCAAAATGCCTGGTTAAGAAAGAGAAAGACCTCAGCTCATTGGCATTACCCAGGTAATTTAACATTCGTTTCTGAAATGAATTATTCATGGTTGAGATGCAAAAACCTCTAAAAGCCTATTTCAGAATATCCAGGGTGGCTTTATTTGCGGTTGCTAATATATTTTTTTTCTTCCTGAAGAACTTTTAGTAAAAATAGAGAAATATCCTGGAATTTTAAATCAGTTTTAGGCATATTTTTGAAAGGCGTAAAAGAATATTTCAAGGTGTCGTCAAGAATGTATTCTGAGAAATTAGAATGTTAAAATAAGATAAATTATGACAATTTTTTTTTGAACTCTTATCTCTTCTTTTTTTCTAAAAAGGATATAAACTCTTTTTGATTTTCTTAGATCTAATTTAGTGATTGAGATATGGAAAAAGAATCTAGATCTTATTAAATATATTTAAAATATGGCATTTTTATTATGGATTTAATTATAATTGCTGATGAAGTTATTATTTAAGAAGAGAAGCTTAAGGCGGGTGTAATTATGGGCTATAGTTGGATTCAACCAAGAGAGAAGTTTGTGACACACCCATGACTTTTTAAAATGGGTATTATTAACAGAGAAAAAACTCTTGAAATTTTATGTGATCTTGGTCAAATCACCTTGCTGAATCATTGCTAACGACTATTACCAATAAGCATAATTTATAACATTTAGTTAAGAAAGTGGATTATTAAGTTTTTAATTGCTCAAAAACTTAATTATCATAATAAGTAGTATCTTGTTAAGGCGGTTCGATTACTGCTTGCTTAGGGAGCGGAGTGGTCTAGTGAATAGAGAACAGAAAACAGTAAAATAGTTATCTTGGACTCGGGTTAAAATTTCACTGCAAAATTACCGGAGTTAATATTTTTTAAAGAAAACGATATTTTAACAGCTTTATAACTCCGGAACCAGCTTAGTCTCAAAGACCAAATTTGTATCACGTATACAGATGTATAGTTAGGTAATTTGAATAAGTTAAATAATTTTTCACTCAGTCCCTTTTGAGCTATTTCCGTGTAAACATTGCGGAAAATCAATTTTTGCCAAGTTCGAAAATTCATATATAAAAAAAATTACCAAGATATCAAGATCGAAATTTTTACAGCAAGTAGGTTTGAGATTAAGTTTTATAATAAAAAATAATTAAAAGTGAGTCTCTATTCCATCATGTATTATAATCTTGTTGAAAATCTCGTTTTTTTTATCCATTTTAGAGAATTTTTTAAACAACTTTCTTTACTATTTATGCAATAAGTTGTGAAACAAGAATGCAAACCATGTCCTTGTGTTATTGTTAATTCTTGTTTTAATTCGATATCTAAAAAATTAAAGGAATTAGATAAGTTTTCCCATCACATGTTTTCGCCAGTGAAGCCTTAAAGACTTAAAACGGCTGCAACACTAAAAGTATTGGCCCGATTTTTTTTTTTCGTTTATGGTTTTATATTCACGAAAGGATAGAGAATAGCTGGTCAAAAAATTACGAAAATCAAAAATGTCGAGCGGCAAAATTAATGAAAATTGGACGGTTTCAAATGGATTGACCCATACACGTTTTATTAAACCCAAATTAGAATATTTTTTTAATAGTATATTTAATAGTTATTAAATTGATTTTAACAGTCGAGGTAAGTAAAGTCGTGTGTTTCCCGCACCGGCACGTTTTTTTTCCTATTAATTAGTAAACCGTGTTGTTAAAAAGTAATTTTTTTAGTCTTATATACCGTTCAATACGAGGAAACGATTTTTGACTATCAATTTTTGCATAGCTGATTACAATTTTTTTTTTTTAATTATTCATTATCTGTGATAATCTGCCACTTGTTCCAGCTTACATCTACTACGTGTAAAAGTTGCCGATTTAAAAAAAAAAAAAATGGTTACGGAGATATTCTTATCAGAAGATTTCATTCTTCTGATTATAGATTTCACAGGTTCAGAAAAATCTCCAAACATTACGATAAGCAGTGCTAAAGATTATTTATTTTTTTCCATATCCCCTTTTATAAACTTTTCTTAATTAAAGAGTGGTATTATTCTGGATTCTCTGTTTGCTACTGATAGACAGTTAGAAGAATTGTGTAAATTGGCTCATCCTTTGTTTTTCGTAGATTAAATCGACTCCCCATTCCACAAAGTGAATAAATAAAGCTGTCTTTAGACTTTCCATTGGGTAAATAAGTGAAATAATAAAAAAATCATGATCATGAATGACTTATGAACTAAATAACCAAATCGTGTGTGGGCGCTGGCGAGAGTTAATGAACTGATTAGAATTCAAAACACGTTGATTCATGTGGTTGGGTTTAACCTCCTATAAATATACACTGCTATAATGGGGAACTGAGTATTTAATTTCAGGAATAGATGTTTGCTTTTTGGCTAGCTGAATAGCGTTCCTAACCGTTTATACAACGCTCTTTGTGCTTCTGTAAAGGATCCCGTAGCAGTGCTATTCTCCCGTAGACGATAAGTTAAAGCTGCGACTGCCAAGTCCCAAGTCTTTATATTAAATAGCTCTCCCCACAAATAAGGACGTCAATTAGATGCAGAAGGAGAAGATGAAACAACACAGAATGGAAACAATGAGCCAATCCTTCCGCACCGAAGATCATTCACCTCCCATTGTATATTCTACCTTATCGCTTCCCTGGCGCTCAATGTTGTTTTATTAAAACACTGTACAGTGAAAATCATTAATATAGAGAAACATTTAAATGAACATAATAAACATTTTTTTTTTAATTTACTAACAACTATTATATATAATGGACGAGTCGAAAGTTAAGAGGTAAATTACCGCATTGGGTTACATAAAAAATAAATAATTTGTAGTAAATGCATCAGTAAACGTCCTAAATAGTTTAATTTGTATATAAAATTGTAAAATTCGAGAGCGTGTTAATTCAGCATTTAAAAATCATCAGAAAAATAAATTAAAAAGAAAAATGTGGCGTTAGTATTTCTTACTGGAAAAAATGATAGATAATAATGTATACATATAATCGACTACTTTTCACAGACCAAAAGGAGTTATTTTTGACCTTTTTTTTTAACATATATAGCTCTTAAACGGTATGTCTGAGCGACAGTTAAAGATAAAAAAATATTTTCAGTTAAATTTTTTATATGAAAACTGTCGGAAATTTTCGAAGCAACACTAACGGTGCTCGAGCGTGTCAAAAAGTTACGTCTTTGGGTTTGTAAAAATGTAACACAAATAAGAAAACAAAATAAGCTCTAGAGCCCAGCCAAAAGACATACCTATTTAAAAATGTTTGTGTCTATAATGTTTTAGTCTGCTTTAAAAAAATTAAAAAAAAATAAATAAGAAAAAAATAAAAATAAATATGAATATGTCCATATAGTCGAACTATTCACAAAAGCATAAAAATGACAAAAGAAGATCTGATTGATTTAATTGTTAAAATATATTCTAAGCTTTAATATCACATTAAATGTAATCAATGACTCATGAAAATAATGCAAACTCTCAGACACCATCTACAACACAATTGGACTGATTTAATAGGGTTTGTTTGTCGTTATTCCACTGTCACCGGTGTAGGCAATTATAATTAGGGATATAGTTAAGTAACCTTCCAAGCCCTTTGTCATCAGATAACTATATATACTCCCCACTATTTTCAGAGAGGAGCTTCTTATCGCGTCACTCCGTCTCTAGTCATGGTTTTAATTACATATAAGTTTATTTGTTATTTATTATATATCTATATATATTATTATATATATATATTTTTTTTTTTTTTTTTTTTCTTTTAAGAACTCTATTCTATTTAACTATATCGTATACAATAATATCAAGATGTAATTGCAAAAGAAAATAGATGCAATCTTCATCAGTTATATAACGAGCTAAGAATAACTGTTTACCGAGTAGTAGTTATTCCAGTCCAGACTGCATTGGAGAATATTGCAGAATCAAAAATAATGTTTCAAGGTCAGTTGTCATTTTACGATTTTCTTACATTTATATATTATTAGCCAATCCTATTTGATAGCTTAGTATATTTTTCAATCACATACACGAGAATTAAATAATATATCAATGTCTAACAAGGAACAAAAGATTTTTATTTAAATGTTTTTTATCTTTTTTTATTAGGACGAATAAAAAAATCTAAAACCCACTTATCTAATAATTTTAAAACCAATGGGTCTCAGATAATGATGTTTCACATTCTTTTTTGTCCATTATAAAAGCTAATTTAGGGCAGTATAGTAGTAGGGGCAGGCGCTAATCGACACCTTACCCGCAACGCTTAACAGACATGAAGGTTATGTCCATCTCTAACCAATAAGAATGAAGGCGTATCTTACTAGCTCTTGTTTATTTTGTTAATATTATTAATTAAAAAATATTACTTTATAATTGTTTCCTTTTAATTTTATGAAAGATGGCGAAGTATATTTTTTAATAGTAGTGAAGTATTATTCATTATGTTATAATTTTATGAGATTGGGTTTATTTCCATAAATTTATTTCGGTGTACCAATGATATAATAGGATATTTGAAGTACTAATATTTCTTTTCATGCAAAATTTGTATTCAATTGTCAATTATGATATTTGAAAAGTTCACTTCTTCCTAGCGTTTTATAAACTATAATATGATGCCCATTTAAAAATATTATATTATTTTTTTATTCAATACTATTTTGTTCATTGATTTCAAAATTATCTTCTAACACAAATCTTTTTTAAATCACAATTTTTATATAAATAAATATTTTCGTGACCTTATCGACTTTAAGTTTTTTTATTGAGTAAATCAAAAGTGTATAATTAATTTTTTTTTTTTTGTTCAATTCATCTATGTGCAACACTAAATTATAATACTCGTCTGACAGTCGTAATCTATGCCAACTAAAATTTATTCTATTTTTTTCATCAAACTTTTATTCACACCTGTCAATGAAGGACATACAGCGAATTGATAAAGGAATGATAATTGGCGTGTTAGGCATGATGGAGAGAAGATCCCAGCGGCACCTCTTCCAATTACAGATTTAGCTTAGATTTCCGTCATCCAACTTAATTTTAGTCTTCTGCGAGTATTGTCCGGCATGTTACTAGTGGCCATGCTTCATACTAGTTTGTTAGTATGTCCGAGTAAGTTGCTGTGAAAACTATTGTAGAGGGTCAGAATCTGTTCGTTGACTGTTGGCATGTGTAGGTCTGTATGTAAAGTAGTGTTGGTAAGGTACTATGGTGAGTTTTTAATAGTTCTAAAAGTTTTGGATAGAAATATTTGAATTTTACTAATGTGTGTCTTTTTGGCAGTCCCGAATATCTGTGAGGCGTAAGGCCAAATGGGCTTCAGTAGGTTAGTGTAATTGTTTAGTTTATTTTTAAGTGTTGATTTTGAACGTCTTGAGAGTAGTGAATATAATAGCTTTAGTCTTATCTGTTTGTTCTTAATGGGTGGGCCACATGACATTCTTCTGTCGAATGTCAAGCCGAGATATTTTATTGTGTCTGTCTGTGGAATTCGGATGTTGTCAAGATATACTAGTGGGCATGTATTATGTCGAAAAGTGAAAGTAATATGTTGGGATTTGACCTGGTTAATTCGAATTTTCCAAAGTTTGCACCAGTCATGGTGTTGTGTTAGGTGGTGTTTTAATGATTTGATAAATACTCGAGTCCTCAAGAAAATGCACAAAAAGCGCTAGTGTTCCTAACTTTTATTTACAACGCCATACTTAAAACAACTAAATTCCCTTTGCAATGGAAATACTCATAAAATCTAAAATAAGTAACTAAAAGTCTAATAACAAAAAAAATGGATTCAGCTGATCATAGTTGGTTTTCTAAACCAAATCAATGATTGTTAGCCTCTTCAGACTACGGTTGTCATTGTTTCATAAATTACAGCATGAAATACTACAAGATAGAACAGTCATATAACATTTGGTACATATTTCCTAAAACTTATGAGAAATATATTTCGAATGATATAGTACGAAATAGCCTAAAGCTTGCTGTTTTGATTATAATAATTATAGCGTTATTTTAATATTCATTTAGTGTTTAATTAATTAATATCTAGCAAATCAATTAAACATTCTACCCTCTTTATTTTCCGATAAGTGATAATTACAATATATTATAATTTATAAACAAATATATATCTATATAATAATTAAAAAATTATTCTAGGACTATGTATTAAAATTTTCTTGTTTGCGTCGTTTGTACACAATAGAAATTTTATAGAAGCTATACTGTTCTTTAAATCAACTTCCTATAAATACTGTCTTATCATAAATTTTATTTTAGGGAAACAGTGCTGAAATTGTTAATAAAATGTACAGAGATAATTTAAAGTAACTCTTTGGTACACAAATGTTTTATGTTTAGGTTTTTTATTTTTATGGACACTAAGAATGTCGTTTGTTAAAGAAGAAAACAAAGATGAATCATGAAGTTCATAAAAAAATATTTGCTTCAATTTAAAGAATTTCTTATAGAATACTTTTGAAACGATCCTTCCTCAGACCTTTGAAGTTTAGGAGAACTGAAAGTCTATTACTGCTGTCAGAAGAAAAGTCTTCCCCCTATAAAAGCTGTTGACTTTCGTCGAAAGAAATAGTTTCTGATAGCACAATTTTATTTTCCTATTGAAAAAGTTTAAAGTTTTGTGTTCACCAACTTTCGAAAATAAACAAATGAACAAGGTGAACTACAAAAGTAGACTTCAAGCGATCTCGGTCGTCAATAATTTACAAGCATTTAAATGTTAAAATGCTGTATTTGTTGAGACTTTTTCTTCGAAAAGTCCTGAAATTATTTCAGAAGACTCAACAACAAAATATTTATTAAAATGATCGGCTTTAATAATCATATTTTTAATTGTTATTAATTTAACTTATTATAGAATGTTCGTTTTTCAGGTTTTTAAAAATCAATTCACGGAAATGAATCAGGAACTCCACAAAGCTTTCGTTGATCTGGAGCAGGCCTATGACAGCGTCCCGAGAAACAGAATGTGGTAGCACTGAGAGAAGCAGATATCAATGATGCCTTAGTAGATGCAGTAAGACATCTATACCAAGACGACATTTACCGGGTGAGGCTTGGAAACCGAGTATCACAGCCATTCACAGGGACTAAGGGTCTGCAACAGTGCTGTAGCATGACGCCAACACTTTTCAAGATTTATCTCCATATGACGGTCAAGGAATGGTTTCGTCAGTGTAGAGAGATGGGTCCTTTCATAGACGATGAACAGCTAGTGTCGCTTTTTTCGCTGGCGATCAAGTTGTATTCACTCAGAGAAAGATCTACCTTGAGATGATAATGTGCTCATTAGGGGACTACTATGAGTCTATGGGTCTTAAAATTAATTTTAGTTAGACGAAATATATGGCCATAAGCGCTGGGGATGACAGATCTGCGAGTTGATAATGAGACATACACAATGGTGGATGTATTTAAATATCTGGGATCGTACCTCGACTCCACTGGATCCTCTGAAATCGACGTAAGGAGAAAGGTAGAAAAAACCCGTAAAGCCACGCGGATGCTCCATCCTGTTCTATGGAATGACCTTCTTTTAACAGAAAACAAGAGGAAGATCTACTATAGCATCGTAGAACCCATCCTTACTTACGCATCGGACACGTGGACAATGTATAGAAAGCTCTACTCAAAAGTCCAAGCTGTGGAGATGGACTTTCGGAGAAGATGTCTACGTTACACAAGGATGGACCGAATTAGAAGTGAGGTTGTTCGGGACAGGGTGGAGGCTCCTGGGTCCGTAAACCAGCGGATAGGACGGCGAAGGCTAAGATGTAAAACGAACGTCTACCGAACGATGGCCAAACCGAGTTTTGGATTGGCAGCCACCTGGAAGGCAGAAACGAGGTCGACCTAGAAGTAGGTGGATATGGGGAGTGGAAGAGAAGATGGCGGGCCGGGGTCTTCAGGAGGAGGATTGGCTTGACCACGACCTCTGGAGCTCAGCCCTGACTTGAAAAGGCAACCCTAGTTGGAACGCCTGTATAAGTATAAATAAGTAAAAATCAATATGTATACACGCATGTGTGAATGTGTAGGAATATAGCCAAAAAAGGAAGTACCTCATATTTTGAGATTAAGAGATTAACGATATTTTTGACAAAGACAGTGAACATTACTGATGTGCTATCGAATGTCTCACTCTCTGACTGACTACCTATGAACACGAATTTGCTTTTAGAATACATGATATACTTCATATTTAAAACATGAACAACGTTGAAATGGATTTTTTTTTTTTGTTTACTTAACTGTAGTATAAAATATCAGAAGGATATATATGATGTAACGAAAGTTTAACAGTCTTGTAATTAACAACATAAACATATATTACCCTTTTTCAATCATTAATGTAAGAAAGAAAAACATAAATACTTTCTCAATAGGAAAAAAGTTGAAAAGAAAAAAAGAAATATTTTACAGTAGTATATTGTAACAAGTTTTAAATTTTCCCACTCTGTTTACGTCCGCCCGGAGTCTTGAAATTTGAACTTAATCCTATATAAGTGAACGTACAGTGTCGCTGCCTATGATAAGTACCTATGAGATAGAGGAACCCTCCAATTTTAAGCCACTCCCGTAGGAAGCCTCTTCCGAATACATGGATGGAAGTACAGTACCGAAATAACCAGAGCAGTTTGGGGGTATTCTTATCTAATTTTTTTTGTTATATTTCATAACTAGTCGGAGACAGCGGTAAGCATCCTATGTTAATTTTCCTTTGAAATTAATCGATATTATTTTTTTTTTTTTTTTGGTTTTAAAACTAATTATTATTATTGCTTTTAGTTGGTGCTATGATAGAATTTTCTACCGTATTACGTATCTCTTGTATGCCGCTTGCTAAAGAAAAAATACTATAGAACTTGAATAATTTTATTAATAATGAAGACCTGACCTTAAATCAAACCATGTCACAATATGTTAGTTCTTTATTTGAGATACCGTATTTACTACTTATAGAATAATTTACAATGTTTTTTATAAGAGAATTAATGTTCGTAGAGAATAATTGATTACAAAGGTTGATAGTAAAGTTTTTAATTAGAGTTACTTGGGATTGTAAATACAGGGTTTGCATTCGAAATCTGTTTGATAGCCACAAAAGTTCAGTTTTAGTATTTTCTCTCAGATATGTTTGGATAATCTGCCTAGTGCTTTCTATTAATTACTAACTTTGAACTATTCAGTTATTTTAAACCAAATTTATTTTAACTTCTGCAAGGTAAACGATTCTATTATACACAGGCACTATTCAAAAACTTGTAAATTCTCATTATAATTAAATTATATAAACAAATAATCTGGTAAGCGTCATTAATGAGTTTTTCTTACCTTCGCTGTAAATCAATTTGAAAACTGTTAAATAAAATTAGAGTTAAAAATAATTTGAAGAATTAAAGTAATAATCTATAAATACAGATTATTTTTTACAGCTATACGTCGGTTTTATTCCATTTTTATTACTTTTCATTGTTTCATACTACATAAAAAAATATTTTTTTTTCATTACCTTCCCAACGGTATATTTATACATATATATTACTTTCACTTACCTATATATGAAATATATAGTAAAGGAAAGTATTGCGATCGTGAACATTTTCGAATTCTAGTTTTCAACGGAAATACACGTTTTAGGGACCCCTGAGTCCAAATGACCAAGTCCCGCAAAAAGTTGTGTGTGGTAACTACCGGGCGAAAACAATAAGTCCTATGAAACTGAAATTTCATATTTAGGACAACTATACGCCCGAGATGTTACAGAAAGTTTTTCAAAAAATCTGCTGACTGGAAGATCTACTTTATACATTGAATTTTTCACCTTTTTATGATTTTCTCAAAAACAGCTCAAACAATTTTGATCAAACTCCTTACATCAATGTAAAATTTAATGTGCTTTAATATTATGTAGGTTTCCTTCTGATTAAAATAGTATAACAGGGCTTAAATGCCGATATTTTAATATTTTCTTCTCCTAAAGTACCTTTAATTCTGTAGATTCTTTCAAAATAACTATATTATATTGTTAGCATTGATAAGTAACTGTGAATTTGATAAACAACAAAAGGAGAAAACTGAACAAATATTTTTTTAACGCAATTTTTTGTTTTAGAACATAAGAACAGTAATATAGATGTTTAATACACCGTTGGAAACCTAAAGATTTTAGAAAAAAATATTATATTATACACAACCTTGTAAAGATTAATAAAGAGAGATGAAGAACCGATAAAACTAACTGATTATTTTAGATAATAATATAATAGATTTTTTATTGAAACACATGTTTCTATAGAACTTTAATTTAATGAATTCTTAAATGGTTTTACTGATTTTTATCTCTAACTGTATTTTAAAATCTTTAATCGATTTTAAAAACGGAGGTAAGTAAAAGTCGTGTGTTGCCCACACCAGATTTTTTTTTAAATAAATACTAAGAAGATGAAATGGTTAGTTTCTTACAATCCACAAAGTTGAAGGTAAAGTTGAAGAGAAACAGAATGTAAAATATGGGCAATTGAGCAGGATAAAGCCAGGATTATTTTAAAGATCAATTATGTTTACATCTATAAAGCGAGCTTATTCAACATCGCTAATGCTGTTTCTGAGAAAATAGTAAAAATAAAGCATAGTTGGAATTAGTGCTTTTTGGTTTATTCATATTGTAGTAAAATTCGATGTATCTCATGCATATATATATATAACTTAAGTTCAGCCGAGAAAATTATAATAAAAAAAAGGAAATTAGGGAGGAGAAACAACACTTACGCTTGCTAGATAACTGATTAATTTGTCGTTTTAATCCTCTATTTAAACTTTATCGCATGTTTACATTTACAGGAAATAGGATTAAGCTCTATATTGGTAGTTATCTCATCTTAACTTATATATATATATATATATATATATATATATATATATATATATATATATATATATATATATTAAATTCTCGTTTGTTCATATATTAAAATGTTTGTTCGCGGTAAACTCTGAAATTACTGAACCGGTTTTGATCAAACTTCGTAAGTTTATGTTATTTAGTCCAACTTAAATGATAGAATAGTTTTTATAACTATTTTAAATGGTTGAACTTTGTATTTTTCTGAAACGTTAAACGAAATTTGTTCAAAAGTGGCAACACTGGTTAAACATGTTACCATGTTTTTGTTACCTTCCCATATGTGATTATTAATTCAAATATAAGTGCGTGTTGATTGTTTCTATGCATTCTTATTTATAAAATATACATTCACATTATAGTTTACAGTTATAATAAATAATTTCCAGACAAATTATAAGTACTGATTTGAATGACTTGCAAATGCAGTTATGAGCTGCAAAGGAGTTATTATGATATTCAACGGTTATGTTTAAAAGATAATACGATGTTATTGAATAATTTGGATGTGGCTACTTGGTACTGGTATTGACTCAGTAGAAGTATGCACGCCCTAAATTACTCAATATATTTTAGCTGTAACGTAATCGTGGTATATAGTCACCTTTGCAGCATAAATGTGATTAATATACATTGATCTAACGAGTGGGATATTTTCACTTGAAAACAACTTTGATAAATATAATTGTAAAAAATATAGTATTTATATTTCTTGAAAATGTATACGTCTTAGAAAAATGGAGTAGTTGTTGACGTTTTGACTATATCGTAAGGAAGTTGGTTGAGGGTTCAGGCACCAAGAAAAAACACCAGTAAGATGAAAATAAAGGAAGTGTTTTTTGTTGGTAGTTTCTTTGTTACTACATCACCAACAACAGCTCCATCATATGCGTTTTATAGTTATCACTCATAAACGCATTTATGCAAATTTAAATAAAGACAAAATGATATAATCCTGAGAAAAGCCGTAGGTTACAGCTAGTACGCTTATATAATATGAAATTTCAGTTTTATTGAAATATTCGTTTACGTGATTTACTAACCTCTCACGCAGTAATTTTCTCGAGTCTTGGTCATATGGAATTTGGAGACCCTTAAACGTGAACTTTTGCTGAAGACCTAAACTCAAATATTTTCACGATCGCAATACTTTTTCTAGCTAAATATTTCATATGTAGATAAGTGAAAGAAATAATGCATATACCAATTAAAAAATTCCCCTGAATAGAAAAAATATAGGCAAACAAAGAGATGATGTATTCGATAACATTTCAGCGGAGATTGTATTTTCATTGGAGCGTATAAAAACGAGAGCCGAGGATATGGATGAGGCACCAACTGCGAAGCTTTCGATATTTATGTTGCTGTTATTCTCTTCATCCCTGCCATTCCAAACACCTAGCTTTATCCTCTCTAAGTTAATCTCTACTGATTACATCGTCTGTTTTCATAACATAAAATAATAAAAACATATGACAGCAAGTTTTTAACTTGCTGTATTAATGTAAAATTTAATATGATTTGATAGCATGTTTTTTAATTTCGATTAAAACAGTCTCGCATATATTAAACGTTTTAAATCTTTTATATTGTGTATTCGAAAAATGAACCATATCTTCTGGTTGACATTGATATAAAAACGGGAACAAGTACAATTTTACGAATTTGATAACCAACTGAAGGATAAAAGAGATTTTTTTTTTTTTTTAACATAAGTTAGGTAATAAAGATGTCTCAAGTTATATAAAGGTGATTAAAAGGGGGTAAAATAGGCGATTTTAGTAGACATTAACCTATATTGTTAAATTATTTGATCTGAAATGTGTTTATATCCAAACTTATTGTATTTCTTTAATGTTTTTTAAACTCTAAGTTTGTTCAAAAGTTCATTGATTGACGACTTTGACGCTGATAAAAGGTATAAAGATAAAGCTAACCCAAAAATATATTTTTTATACAAGAAATTAGTTATCATCAAGTTTCTAGGTAAGTATAGTAACACTCCAATTAATGACATTTATATTCTTTATAAAGTAGTTTTCAATCTTTATCTTCTAGAAAGAATAGTTCTTGTGATTACCATCTAAATAAATCTGACAGTTAATGATTTCTTGTTTCTTATAAATTATTGTTGACCACTATTGAACCTACGATTGTATTTTACCATTCAAATTAAGGCTATATAAATTATCTATTGAATAGTTTATTATCCTTATCTTCCTTCGAAGAGAAATTCCTATTGTGTTGGTCCAAATAAAACCAGATTCATTTAATACTCGTTTTCCTTAAAATATTTAGCTTTAATATCATAAGAATAAAAGTTTATTTAATTCTATTGTGAGTGGATAGTTAAATGATTAAATATGCGAGATTTAAAGGTAGAAAGTGAGTTGTAGTAAGGAATGGAAAGAGGAGTAGAATTCCATATGATTGAGGATCAGATGAGAAAAGATCTGTCGAAATGTGCAGTTTGGAGAGCTGTCAAGTATAAATCTGAAGGCCTGGAGCGTGTACAACGGTGATGCCCAGATAATTTGAATTCTAGTCCACTTCGTAAAGGAATGATGCTAGTAAATATTTGTGAAAATTTTTAAGTGTACGCCCATTTCAACTGTTTACAAAGTTGGGATACTTTGTTGCACCTAGAGACCCCGAAAATGAATCGGACAAAGCAATTAAGTAAGCGTTTTATTTTTATCCTTTTATATACCACCGTATACCTTACAGCAGTAGTCGAAGTGGGGGAATATTAAAGAGGTTACGAGGAGAATTTAAGTTTTATATGGGAATAGGTGGCGAAGGGAATTCAGTCGCTTTATGGTGGAAAAGGTAAGACAAGAGATCTGACGGTAAGGTAAATGTGTTTTTTTGAAGAATAGTTTTTAATTTAGAAATTTTTCAAGACTAGCTGCTGGAAACATGTGCTATGCTCTTTAAAAGTCCTTAAGATTTATAGGTCTTAATAACAGATTTAAGGTCATTATATAAAACAGTCATTGGGCCGGTATAGAAAGAGGGTATTAGGATTGTGGAGGAGGCCCAAGCCCTTCTAGGGCTGCAGTGTCATGGAGTGAGAGAGTTAGGGAGTTTTTGATCAAAGGTTACTGTCAAATTCCTGACGGACGGGTAGAACTTTATAGTATTACTATTTAGGTACAAGTATTACAGCTCTAAGCTCCTAGACTAAAAATTACTGAAGTAGGAAATGTCAGTGTGACCTTTTCGAATATGTTTCTACCTGGCAGCGTTCACTAACGAGCTCTTTCTGTCAAAGTAGCTCAAACAGAGAGACAGAGGACACAAAGAGGCGAGGCGGCAGTACTTAGCGCTCTCTACAATTTGTTCTCTTTTAATCCACTTTTCTAGTCTAGTCTGGTCTAGGGCGTTTCATCACTGTCCCTAGACAAATAGGACACGCTTAGGATAAAATAGTGTCTGAGGTAAAGGTAATATCACCTTTATCAAGTTAAAAAAAAAAATACAAAAACAACTAGTTTCTTAACTTTAATTTAATTATAGAGTAATTAATGAAGTTCTCGTTCAGAATGTTTCGTCCAACTTACCCATTTGTATAATATATTTAGATATACATATATGGAAAGAGAATTTAGTTAAAATACTTTTTGACATTGACGGTTTCTCTAGGAATTAGGAAGCTTGAGTGTAGTAAACTAAATAACACCCACCAACAGTATCCATCACCTTTCTTTGATGAGTTGGGGGCTCTATAAAAAATTTTGGAATGCTTCTCCTTTGTCGAGAAACTATCCACAACTTCTACTGCATCGTGAAATATCCACTTTTCACTACAGGTAACAACTCTGAAAAGAAAACATTTGTTTTCGTATAGTTGAAGAAGTGCATAGTGATCGTCGTTTATTGTGTGCGGAACAAACAGACATCGCTCTTCAAAAGACATGTGCTTCAGCCATTGATTTAAAAATAAAAATAAATATAGAAAGGTATTTTCTGACGACAATAAGACATATTGTATATACACACCATTTAGAGCAAAAAAAAAAAATAAATAAAGTAGTTACACAATAATCAAAGTCAAGGTAGGAGAAATTAATAAAGAAAAATTATATAATTTAAATAGAAATAAATTGCACGGTCAAGGTTAATTTTCGATAATTTAGGATTTATATTTTAGAATGTTAGCTAAATATTAATATATATTTCTTATAGATTTCATATTTTATGTGGAAGATTACTGGGTGGTTTCTAAACTATTGTAGTTTTTGATGGCAGGTAATACCGTCTGAAATCATGATACTTCGGGTATTGTACAAGTAAATAAAAGTAGGTTTCTAGTCATTTATAATGGCATACAGTGCACTGTTTTTACGGTTTAATGAAATGAGTTTGGTTACTGACTGTTAATTTGATATCATTTTTACTGGAAAAATAGAGTTCAGCCAGTGTTTTGTGGATTTAAATGGAAAATGTTAGGAACTACAGTCGAGCAATGCATTCTATATTCCAACGCATGCGCCAGACTTCATTTATGTTTTTGGACGTATGTGTCCGTTTCAGCCGAGTTTAAACTTAAACACATTGTTTACGAAAATGCATTATTTGTAAGTATCGAAATGCTCTTGAGGTAGATAAACATTGTCTTTGGAAGAGGAATAATACGTGTTGAGATCCATGCAAATGCATAGCCTAGTAAACGTAAACAGTTTGCCAGGCTGTTGGTTATTAAAAAGAAGAAAAAAAATACTGAATAGTCTGCATTATTTTTCGGACATCCCAACTACAAAAACTGGATTTTAATTGATTTTCTATTCGTTCATTAGTTCCATTGCATTAAGAACATACCAACCCGGATTCGAACCATGACCGAAGCAAAATTATTTATTTTGTGCAGAGTAAATCTACGATATAGAGACCTTCATGGAGTATACTCAGCATCTGGTATAGTTTTATTTTATTTAATTTTTTTTGTTTGCAGAACATACTAAAATATGAGCGATCGTATCATACTATTCCATAAAAAAATTTCCAAATAGAGAAAAGTAGTAAGATCTAAGTGTCAGAAAGTATATGGAAGGATCAGATCAAAAATTAAATCTTCCTTGCACTCCAAAGTTATGAGAACAAACTTTCTACATTTGTTGTACACATTATTGTATGAATGAGTTCCTGTAGCAATATTATTATGGTCTTTAATGACAAATTGTAATATATACGAATAAATAAATGTTCTTGTTGTACACACATACACTTTTATAAAAAAGTAAAAAAAAATTCTTTTCACAAAGGAACTATAGTTTTATAGCGTAGAGTACACCTATAAATTGTAGCTGTTTGCATGTCCTGTTGAACACAAAAAAAAAATTCAGTAAATGTTATCTTAGTTCTCTAGTCGTTGTTTCAGGTTCTTTACTTTCCGTTTCCACAACTGACTTGGCTGTAGAGTGGTATCTTTAACTAACTGCTGAGCATTTCTTGATCTTATACTAAAACCTCCATTACTTTCCAACACAATGAAGAAGCTCTCTTTGCTTTGGTGTTTTTGAAGGTACTTGATGTAGGGTCTGAGTTTGAAAAGTAAATTCAGTACATTGTCAGTACAAACTTAGTTCCGTGCTTCCTTTTGATCATTTCATTTAGTCCAGATATATAAACTATTGTTTTACTTT
Organism: Piezodorus guildinii; assembly: GCA_023052935.1. NCBI lineage: Eukaryota > Metazoa > Arthropoda > Insecta > Hemiptera > Pentatomidae > Piezodorus > Piezodorus guildinii. The sequence goes on along the minus strand of CM041293.1, from coordinate 137,134,087 downwards.
CTACTAGTATCTGCTAGAACTGGGAACACCCCCAAAATCAGTGCTCCTAATAGAAATGACTAAGACAATGGTGCAGTGTACTGTCATGGTGGGCGGAGGCTCCTCTAGAGACTTGGAAACTTATAAAGACCTCAGGCAATGTGACAGCCTCCCTGCCTCTGGTTTTATGTGCCTTTGGAATTTGTAGTCAGGGGCTCAGTTGTACAGATGGGAGGAAGCATATTTAACAAATCGGCCCTAGGTTATTAGTTATGCAGACGATCGGATTAATGGGGAGAAGTATTATGTCCATGAAGAAAGAAGTTAAAGGGAAAGGGTATTTCTCGCATTCAATGAAGCATCACAGAGAGTAGATAACTGAAATACATGAGAGCAGGTTCTCAAGGAATGGATCAAGAGGTAGTCCAGATAGAAAGCGATGACTGAACATTTGAGCGGGTAAATGAATTAATTAATTTAAGATCCTAGGTCAACGCAGATAACAACATGCAGCGAGATGTAAACAGAAGGATGCATAATATTGCTATTTCGGGCTCATAAAACATCTTATCATAAAAAAGTAAAAGCATTCCCCGAAACACATCAGCTATATAACAGTGCAGCTATACGAAACACTTATAACACCTTTCCTGATCTTTGCTTAGGAATGCTGGACGATTTCACGAGCTTAGAAACTCCTAATATTCGAGAGAGAAGTTCTAGAAGAATTTTTGGGCCAATAATGACTGGCGACAGTAAATGAATACTGAAATAGCTGGCCTGTACCAGAATATACTCGTAAATGTTGTAAGATTCATTAAGATTGGAATACTTTGCTGGGAGGTACGTGTCGCTAGAATGGAATACGATAAGATCCCGAAGAAATCCCTTGAAGATAAGATATATTTTAGGAGAAGAATCGGAAGGCCAAGACTGTGGTGGACCGATGGAATGACTGAGAACGTGTTGCCATTTTTTTTTTAAATCCTTAACTTTCCAACGGTTTTTCAATCTTTTTTAGGCCGTGTAGGCCCTTTCTCGCGTATATCTCCGGGAAGAATATACTCATGATTCTCGATGAGATTTCACAGGATAAGTCACATACCCGGGAGAGAGGTTGTGAGTGAATGAGTGAATCCGCATTTAATTATTCTTCTTAAGGGTGTGGGATTAGAAAGCAGCATCAATGCACCGAGAAGACTGGCGGTCGATGTTACAGGAGGCCCTGACTCATCAGGGGTTGTAGTGCTCAACAGAAAAAGAAGATGTTTTGGTCTCCATTTATCAACATTACAAAGCAAAATAATATTACGAGTGTTAGGCCCACAGCTCTGCTGAACACTAGAGGTCAAACATCCTAATTTAGTTTATTATCTTTTGAATCTCTGAATAGACGATTCCCTATTTTGTTTTTTTTTTCAAATAAATAACATCACAAATTTTTTAATTTTATAATTAAACAATAAGAGAGTTAACCAAAATGCTTAGTACATAGCGGATTTTCAGCGTAAAATATTTTGATTGTACCTGATGTAAAATTTCAGTTTCGTACGACATTTTATTATCTTGCTAGACGCATAACACATACATACATATGCCTTGCATTTCGCACGAATTGGTTATTTAGACTAAAGGTATTTCCTTCCTTATATTAGACCTTAAAGTATTTCCGTTAATAGTTCACGATCGATTTTTTGCTGATGTCATGGTTTTCATCTCATCTCAAAATTTCTCTCTCTCTACCTCAGGTGCAGTATGTGTTATCAAAATATGACCAGGAATTTATGTGACACATATTAAGCAATCATTTTTATTTTTGGTCCTTTTTTTTTTTTAATTATTCCATTCTTGCATTCTTGATTGGCACCAGAACGTACGTTTGTATTGCGCCATATTAATAAAGCCAATTAAATGAAGAAGTTTTTTGAGATCCAGTAAGTTTACGATAGAAGAGTAATTATTGATTGAAATGTCAGACTATTTTTCGAAAAATTAAAATTTAATTTTCTGCATGACGTTGTGCGATACATACTTTCCTATGTTGAGGGTTTGAGTATTAACCAGCCCCAGCTAAAATGTTGCAACATTTTCTATTCTTTCATTTGACAGTGTTTTTTTTTTATTTTTGTGTACATCAAGTAGCTAATTTGATTTTTCTTCCTAGCGGTTGAGAATCGGAATATGAACTTTTTTATTTCACCTAAGGGTTTTTATCTCCAACCACAATATAACTAGAAATTTTTTAGACACCCTGTACATTACATATATAGGTAAGTGAAAGTAGAATTAGAATAATTAAAAAGTATTTTTTCCTATAAAAATTTTACTCCTTTACTATGACAAAAAATCTTCCGCTTTGAGCTCATTTTTATGATGATTGGAACTTTTTTTTTTTTTTTTTTTTTCATCATTGCCTATTCTATATTCTATGAAGAGCCATCATTGAAAAACCGAAGCCCTATTCCTATAAAATACACCCCAACATTTAGCCCTATAATATAGCCCTTCAAAAGAAGGTTGCGAGGAAAAGGCAATCCGTGGGACCGCGGTGGAGTGTTCTTCAGGCCCGGCAAATAATCAACCCCCGATGAGAATTCGGAATTGAGTCCCTTCTCAATCTAGTCTTTCTATAGACGGTTCTTCTGAGGGAAGGGACAATTTTTATTTATATATACTTTTTTTACAACCATAAATCAGAAAAAAAAATATGAAATTTTGGTTAGTATTATTCATTAATTATACTAAGGAACGAGCAATTTTATAATTAAAAAAAATGAATTATCTTTAGCAATCCCTCAAATTTATACAATTTTATTCGCTAACCATTACCATTTACACTTTAAAGTATAACACAACTTTATTTCTTATTTTTCTTTTTCTTTATATAGTAATATTTATTTCATATTTATACTTTTATTTACTTATTTAAAATATAATAAGTGTTGCGGTTGTGAAAGTTTTTGAATTCCAGTTTTCAACAGAAATGCACTCTTTTAGGGCCCTCTGACTCTAAATGACTATTTCCCGCAAAAATGTATGTATGTGTGTGGGGTAGGTTTAGCACGAAAACTTTATATCTATACTTTATTCTAGGACACAGAAACTTTATATTTAAAACATTTATAAGCTAGAGATGTTACAACAAATTTTTTATCAAAATCATCGTCCTAGGAGAGCCATTTTTTACCACGATTTTGAAACTTTTTCACGATAATCTCTAAAAAGACTCGGAAGATTTAAAAGAAACCCGTTGTATCAATGTAAAATTTAATAACCTTTAATTTCATATAAGTATTATTTAGTACGAAATAGTCTAGCTGGGCTAATTTTAAAGTATTACTCTAAAGAACCTTTAATTATGTAAATTCGAAAAAGTTACCCATATATGAACTGATAAAAAAAAACAGGGAAATATATAAATTGAACGAATTCGGTATCCAACTAAATGAGAAAAGTTTAAAAAAATATTTCTTATGCAGTTTTTGTGTTTTTGAACATCATGACATTAATAAAGATGTATAATTTACCGTTGGAAAGCTGAATACTTTAGAAAAAAATATTGTCCTACCAAACAACTGTAAGATTTTATGAAGAAATTGTCGATAAAACTATCTGATTTTTTGCAGATAATAATATAATAGATAATTTAATAAAACACATCTTTCCATTGAAACACAATGAAATTTATTCTTTAACATTTTTTAATTGACTTATCTGTATATTTCATCTATAACTTAAAATTCTTATTTAAATATTTATTTATTGAGATGTATTACATTTTGTTTCTGAATAAACAATAGTAATAGTAATAGATCTGAGACCACATTCATACAATATATACAGAAAATAAAGATAAATACAAAGCTGGAAAATAAATAAACATCATTCAAACAATCATAACTATATACAATATATACTACTGCTAAAGGGACCCTGGGTTTTTTCCTCACCTTGTGGAGGAAAAAGCGGAATCCAAGAGATCCTAGCGCCTCTCAGCCGCATCACTGGTGTGAGCCAGTGGATGCTGTGTTAGGGCGCAATAGCCACAAACATATACAACTTAAAATTAAGAAATATATATCAACAACAGAGGTAAGTGAAAGTTTTTTGGAGCTCGCATCAGATTTTGTTTTCTTTAAATTGGTGATAGATAACTCATTTATGTTGAAAGGGTATGTCAAACAACGACCGTTTTATCAAATTTAAAATTCCAAAGGACCATAAATATTTTAATCCTATTTACTAAACAGATACATAATAATCTCTTTAGAGAATTTTATAAGCTTGTTTAATACTATTCAACTTCTTTAAAAAAAAAGAAAAGTCCCAGTTTAGTTATTTTTTATTAAGAGTAAATATGACAATTTCTTAACTCGAAATTTTAATACATTATTGGAGAAAAATAAATTCTCAGCCGCTGTGTCAATTCTGTCCACCAATATTCACAAACTTGCCAGAAAGTGTGTTGTGGTCAAAAACTGATGTTACCTCATCTACTCTCCAAGACAAAGGTAAAATAAAGTAGGCCGGACACTCACAAAATTAATCTACAGTTCAGCAGATAACTTTTTTTTATTACTTATTGAACTTATCTAATACCTCAGATAAAAGAAATAGATCTTACGGAATAAATAAACAAATATATAATTATTTTTTTCAACATCTCCACCACCAGAAAGAATTAGTATGAATGGAACACACCGGTCGATTTTTCTCGTAAGCGCATTGAAAACAACACGGCATGCGGAAGAAAACTGGTTTAAAATTTATAACGGTTTTTCTTATTTAACTTACTATTCCGTAACATGAAATATTTAACACACAACTGATGAGATTAAGACCAGGAGAAGCACGGACTGTGTCAATATCTATTCACAATGATACACAACTACACATGCTCAAATTGATCCACTATGTATTATCCAGGAACAAAGGTAACAAATTATTCAACTTCAGGAGCTTGCAATGTTGGCAACTCAAACAAACATGAGCATACAGCGGGTTGCTTGTTTGTATGCGGACTTTATCATCAATGTTAGTGTAAGCATTTTCAAATTTACTTAGCAACAAATGATTACTTAGAAGCAAGAGTAGTAATCAAAATACTATATTTTACAGGTATTTAACTTTTGAAATATGACGGCACTCTCTATTTGTGTGAAGCTAAATATTTACAAAATGAATGTCAACTTTTCGGGCTCAACCCCACAATTAGGGTATTTTTTATTTTTTCATAAAAAAAAATCATTTTATTGATTTGGGGTACATCTTGAGACATATGCAGAAAAAAATTACACGTTGTTTAATAAATGGTAAAAGGACAAACAGTATAACTGAACGAAACCAGCACTTTTATACGTAAGTATTACCAATCGTAGCCTCCCAAAACTTACATAAATAAATGTCAATTAAAACAGTTGATCCTTATCACTGACTAAAAATGTGGCTACTGTATATGCAGCAAACTTTACACCTCCACCTCAGAGGTCGTTTCTTGCGGGATAAAGAAAACAGCTTACAGGAATGTAAGAAATTGGAGATATTATTTTTCTTTCCACTTTCCAATTCATAAAACGAAGATGAAATCCGGCGAAATATTAAAAAAGAACCCATTCGGATGGGATCCAGCTTTTGGCGGTTCAATTTGTTTCCATTTTCGACATACAGTAAACCGCTAATGTTAAAGTTGTACTCACGTCGATTACTTCCCAGACGCTTTTTATTCACTTGGAAACTCTCCAAAGAGTTCCGTAAAGATATCAGGCGGTCGTCTTCAAGGTTCGAGGGCGTATATTCAATAATTGAAAAATATTTAGCTTCTCACCTAGCAATACGTATGATGGTGAAAAATGAGTGGAACTATGAATCGTATCATATACTCACGTACACATTCCTTAGCGAGAACCGGCCAGACTTTAGTAGTGTCACGACAAAGACGGACTTTGTTCTCGATACAGATTAGGCAACTTTTACAAAATCTTAGTCGAGACCCTTTAAGTAATAATGCGTTCGAATTGTAGCAATCATCTGTGCTGGACCTTTGTGGCCATGATTCTCTTGAACACGTTAAACTATTTTGTTTCCCAATGTTGGAGAAACATAAATCCTCTTTTTTATCTTTTAGTTTTTTATGGATTACTCCTTCTTATAGTCAATCTTCTTATTTGTATTAGATTCCGAAAGATGGTCAGCTTGGTATTTTTATATCAAAATAAATCAATTAAATTCACAACCTGGAACGCATCTTCATGTTGAAATGTAAAGAACCGAAATTCTGGACCATAAGTCAGCTATAAAATTGTCTTTACTTTTTTTTATAAATTATAGTGAAGTCAAACTGAGATAAGTAAAAAATTAAGACTCGAAGGATTTCATCAGATCTTGCCTTTGTTCTCATGTTCTCTAGCGCATAGCTCATCTTAGGTAAAGATTCTTCCAGGTTTGTTTATTTGTCCCTCTTGAAAGCACTTGGATTTTTTTTCTAAATGTATTTCTGTCTTGAATATATTCTTCAAATATTTTATAGTTGTCTTCTAGTGAATCATTGGTCCTCTGATTCACGCAGTTTTTGTTATCAAAATAAGCAAAGATTCGTTTAGTAAGTCTACTTATCTTATTTATTTTTATGTGACCAAATCAACTAAAACTTCTAAGAATTTCGTTCTTGAGTCTTGGGATTTTTTATAGAGTTATTTATTTAAACTTTCCCTGGTCCTGTGAGCCTGTTGTTAGGAGCGTTCATTTTCTTCAAAACGCCATTAGGTGAAGCGTGGTTGCTTTATCTTTCTCTTTATAAACCTGAAAATGTATTACGTAAGGAGACAAGTTACTCATCTTAAAAAAAAAAATGGACATGTATGAGACTTGTAGAGAAGCTCCCCATTGGCAGCACTTTAAAAATGTTCTAAAATATGAGGTCTCGGGTTCATCTTCTCTTCGGACGTCTAGGAGGATTATCTGGTATTGAATTTAGAGAAGAGATGGAGATCGTCATGGAAGGAGGGGTACCTGGTTCTGGCCAAATTAGGAACATTCAAGTCATCACGGATGAGTAGGGAGCGTTAAGGTTTTACAAAGGATTTTGGATTATAGGGATTGGATTTGAGAGGATTCGATGGTTTATAAGAGCCCCAAAGCTCATCTCCATACGTTCAGATTGGTCAAATGCAAAGGAACCGTTTGATGTTAAATGAGAAATTAGAACGTTTGTCCAGTAAGTTTTGAAGTAGCCGAAAGCGTTAAGTATTTTCTTGTCGTTTGAGTCTTGTGTGAGGGTTCAAAGTAAGTCACTATTTAAGAAGAAGTCCTAGTTTCGGATCTGTTGGATCTGCAAGAACTCATAGGTTTACGTCGAATGGTAACGATTATTTGATGATATTTTATACCGAAATTCTAAAAATGAATTATTTTGCGGAGTTGCTAGTTCACGTATTAACAGAGGTGAAATGACGTAAATTAAGAAAAATAAATGTACAATGATTTTTTTTTCTATAAAACTAAAACATCATTGTCTATCCTATTGTTTAATGTAATGTTAAATAAGTTCACGCTGCCACAGACTTTAAAAGTCATTTCTGTGCGGCGGCGCTGGAATTTATGCCACGTTTCATCTATTATTGCTTGTTTAGATCTTTATAGGAGTTGTACGTTTGCTAACAGTCTAGTTAGTGCTTATCCCAAAAGTTGTGTAATTGGTTTTTTCATCCTGAGCTCTGATTTTTGCTAGTGAGTATAACTCAAAAGACAGTTAAAATGATTTATTTTGTTTGGCCTGATAAATAATAGATAACATGGATATGGAAATATCTGTGGTACGAGCCGTCTGATAAGACAGACTAGTGCGAGCCACCGGAGTTACATGCAAGCGTGAACATGTTGCTAGGTAGGTTATGCGATACACCTACATATTATATATATATATATATATATATCTACCATCAACTCCCGACATCCTGCCTACATCTATAATCTCCTGCAGTTCAAACCATCAATTTATCCACTAGGTAATAGATCCCGTATGTCCAACCTTTATATCCCTTCCCACATAACAAAAAAATATTAATACTCCTTTCTGGTCCGTTCTACTAGTCTCTGGAATTACCTCCCATCAAATATCCGTCATGCTCCATCCCTCTCCACTATCAAACACCTTCTCTTCCAGTACCTTCTAGCATCCCAAAATGACGCTGATTGACAATGTAAAAATATTAGCAGAATCGTATTCAATATTTTTATTATTTTCTACAAGTATCTATCTATTTTTTCAACTATTTTTATCTGGAAGACTTCTTTGTTCCAATCGTTACAGTTTTTTTTTCTTTTCTTTTTAAATTGTTTATATTGTGATTATTATATCTGTTATGTGATTAGAAGACTTCGTGTCGTGTCATTGTAGTATATTATTTTTTTTATGTTTAATTGGTTTATTTTTCATTAATTCTTGTCCAGTTTAAGTTCCTTTATTATTTCAAAGCTCATGTTATTCTTAAAAGACCAAGTAACAAAACAATGTAAACATTTATTTTTCTTTTTTTTATTATATATTTAAACTCATTTATTTTTCATTTTGTCCACACAACTATTTTCTTAGGATTGTTTTTTTATTTTTATTTATTTGATGTATATATTCACCCATAATTTTAAACATTATTTAATTATGTTCATTTTGTCTGTTGGCCAGACATACTGTATATTATAAACTGTGCAAATATGTTATTCTCAAGGGACACAGTCTTTTATTTTATTTATATTTATTTATTGTAATTTACAACTGTATAACAAGTAATACAACAAGTAAATTTGAATGAAACATAAAAAGGCATGAAACACATGAAGAGAAGCTTCCCGATGGAAGCACTCTAAAAATATTCTAAACTAGAATGTCCCGGGGTCATCTTCTTTTCAGACGCCTCGAAGGATTGTCAGGAATTGAAGAGGAAGAAAGGATTGAAAAGAAAGGATTAGGGTGGGAATGGAGTTTGTCAAGGAAGGATTGATACCTCGTACGGGCCAAATCAGCAACATATGGGACATTAAGGTCTTTGACTCTGGATGAGTTAATGGGTGACGAAGTAAGGAGCATTGAGGATTTTACGAAGGATTGTGGACTGAAGGGATTGGATACGAGAAGAATTCGATGGTTTAGTAGAGCCCCAGAGCTCAACTCCGTAAGTCCATATCGGTCTTATGATAGTCATGTAGATGAGTCTTTTGTAGTTAAGTCGAAGATTAGAACGTTTGTCTAGTAAGTGTTGAAATAGTCGAAAACGTCGTGCAGCTTCTTGTCGTTTCAGTCTTGTATGAGGATTCCAAGTGAGGCGTTTGTCAAGGTGCAAGGGACACAGTCCCAGAATAAAAATCATTCTATTATTTTATATATATATTATATATATATATATAATATATATATATATATATATATATATATATATATATATATATATATAATAGGCAAACAAAATGTAGACTACAAAAGCATACTTATTTTTCGTTTTCTATTTGTCCTTTTTCCAAATAAACAGATATTCAAAGTAAAGGTGAAATATGTTTGTATAGTACATAATATAGGGAAGGTTTGGTAAGGACAGACTGACTAATGGAGGGAAGCATCGCCCGGAGGCAGCGGGTCATTTCAAGGACCGCAGTTGGAATATTTAGATCTGCTTCCAGCTATCTCCACTTTATCTCCGCATAATGTCCGTTTTATGCACACTACTTTACTCTCCATTTTATATTTTCATGTCCGAATAAACTTTATAGGTGTTAGAAAAACGTAAAATATTAACTATTATTATTAAAATTCAAGCGAGCGTACTTTTATTAGTAATATTAGTATGTGCCTAGCATTTAAAGTGTGCCATATCTTTCCGCAGTGAATGATTGATCGTTTGTCCCTGTTGTTTAAAAATCAAATTCAGCATGTTTTACCCTTGTATGTATTTTAGCAATTCCTAATAGTGTAACCAATTCTGGCAATAGTGATTAAATATGAACCATTCTAAGTAGAGGGAAACCTGGATATTACCTCGTTTTTCAATGTTGTAAGTGTTAACTCATGTCTTTTCACATGCGTGTCTTTTATATCTTTTTTTAACTGAACACTTTATGTTGCCATGTTCTTTATTAGACTTTATTTTGTAAACATTTGTTTTATTGTCATAATTATTTTCTTATTGCATTTGTATATATTTATATTCTTTAGAACTTTTGTTTTGTATATATTTGTAGGGTTTTTTTTTATCTCATTATTTCTAATGTATACGATTTCAAAATTACTAACTTCGTACATATGTAAAATATGTTTGCATAAAACGAATGGTTTAATACACATTGGTTTCACCAGCTCTCTTAACTGAGCTTGCAAGGAGTCGACAAGTGTACAAACGATGTAGCCAAAAGGGTTTGTACATTTTAATTTAATTGGGAAAAGGAAAATTGTGTTCAGAAAAGAAGGCTTTAGCCAGAAGCTCGACAAGAGCATAAATTAATTAAATTTTGGTCACAATTGTAGTTATTTAAATTTATCTTCCTTGTGTTGCTTTTACTTAATTATAGGGGAGTAGGGTCAAATAAATAGAAAAACAAACATTATTTTTTTGTATATTTAATCGAAGTCCTATTTTATGAGATTTAAGTTAACCGATTATATCTGAAGATTAAAAAAACTGTTATATATATATATATATATATATATTTTAATATATATATATATATTATATATATATATATATATATATATAGTATTTAACGTTTGATAAAAATAATTAAGTTTACTTTAAAAATAATATAGAAATTGACAAAGATAAAAATAAAAATATTTAAAATAACAAATCAATCATCTCGATCAGTTATATCTTTCTTATGGCAAGGAAAGTACATACAAATTACAATATGGGTTCGCAAGTATAATTTTGACAAGTGGAACATGTTTATTGTTATTTTAATTTCTTATTTTATACTAAACCCAAGAGATTGATGGTTGAAAACTATAATTCAACTTCGTAAAATTACGAAATACACGGTACACGTAGCCAGGCTATTTAAAATGCCTTTTAACGGAGCCCAAACATACTTTCAATGTCTTCGCGATTTCCTGTAGCAGTAACGACAGATCATGCTAGAGCCTTATTCTCCTTCGGATCAACTACATATGCCAACCACTGGGATGTATCATGAACTTTTTCTCTAAAATCGGAGGTGCTACTTTATATGCATTTTGCACTTTTCACGGTTTTCTCAAAAGTGGTACTAACGCTTTGATTAATCTCTCTATATCGATGTTAAATTTAATGGACTTTAAGATGACGTAGGTTTAATTCGGATTGAAATAGTCTAATAGGGCTTAAATGGAGATATTTTAAATTTTCTTCCTCCAATGTTCCTTTAAGTTTGTATATCCTATAAAAAATAACCATATCATATCATTACCATTGATAAAAAGCTGGTAAATATGCAAGTAAAGCGAATTTAATAAAGAACTAAAGGAAAAAACTGAATTGTTTGATTGTTTTTGTTTTTGAATATAAGAACAGTAATATAGATGTATAATATACCGTAGGAAAGCTAAAGATTTGGGAAAAAAATATTATCTAATACACAAGCGTAATTGTTAATGAAGAGTGATGAATGGCCGATAAAATTAACTGATTATTTTAGATAATAATATAATATATTTTTTTAATAAAACATGTTTTTCTATAGAGATTTAATTTGATTAATTCTTTAATGGTTTCACTCCTTTTTTGTATCTAACTGTATTTGAAAAATATCAAATTTATTTTTATAACGGAGGTAAGAGAAAGTCGTGTGTTTCCCGCACCATAATTTCTTACATAATTATTACTAATGTTTAATTTTATCATCAATATTTTATTTCTTTTACTATTTAGCAGAGCTCCTGCTAACCTTTTATTAGACAGAGCTAGAGATAGCTACTAAGAGTGACTAAAACCTCAGTGATTTAGGGGGCCCGGCTAGATAGGACAAGTTGCCACTAACTAATTAGCCATTGTCCCGGCCTCAGCAACTCCAAGGGCCATCAAGGAGGAGTCTCCCCTACTTCTGCCTGATTAAGTCACCGAAGCTGTCAGGGCGTGTCCTTAGCAGCCACTCTCTGTCCTGTCCTCTATCCTCGCACTTAATTTTTTGCAACCATAATTTTTTTCCCCTTCATTTACCTATATATGAAATGCATATTATTAGAAACAATGCGATAGTGGACATTTTCCAATAATGGAAAAAGAAAAAAAATCACACAGTTTAGGTTCCTCTGAGTCTGAATGGCCAAGTCCTGAAAGATGGTGTGTTTGTGTGGTTTAGTTTGAAAACAATATTCACCAACAAAAAACTGAAATTTCTTATTTTAGTAGCTTTTATGCCTCAGATGTTGCAGTAACATTATCAACGAAATCTGCAGACTAGAAGTGAAACTTTATACTGTTCATTTCGTATATTTTTACTATCTTCTGTAGAACGGATCAAACGATAGGGACTGAGCACACCATCTGTATCTAAAATTTAATTGGCTTTAACATTGGTTTCATCTGATTGAAATATTTTGACAGGGCTTATATTTTCTTTTCTTTACTTTCATAGATTCGGATGTTTTGCCCATACTATGTGATTATGAATGATAAAAACCGGCTAAATATAAATGATGAATGCATTTCATTACCAAATAAAGAAGAAAATAACAAACCTATTTTTTTAATGTAATATTTTGTTTTTTGAACATAAGAACAGACACATATATGTATAATATACCTATAGAAAGCTAATTATTTTAGGCAAAATATTATGTTTTATATAAAATTGTAGAAGGTAATGTAAAGTGACCAATAAGGCATAATATTTTTACCGATAATTATACGTTACAATTTGGATCTAAATCATATGTTTCCAACAAAACTCAATATTCTTATAATTTAAATTAGCTTCAAAAATTATAAATTTTAAGTATATTTAATTGTTCTTAAATTGATTTTAACAGCTGAGGTCAGTAAAAATCGTGTGTTGTCAGCACTGGAGTATTTTTTTTTTTTACATTCACTAATCTACATATGAAATATATAGTAAGGGAAAGAATTGCGATTTGGAAAATTTTCTAATAGAAATTTAAACACCCCAAATAATTATATTTTAATCTATAAGGGAAAAATACATTTTATTGAGGAACATAGTCCTTTCAGATTAACATTAAATTTGACATAATACAATAACTAAATCTGGAAAAAACAAAACATTAATGACGATAAACTTTTAAAAAATATAACGATGATTTAAAATATAGTCTTTAGGTGACAAAATAATTCAATAAAAAATTACTTATAATCATTTAACTGAAATAGAATTCAAAAAAGAAAAAAAAGTTTTGTAACCAGGCCTTATTACATAAATATGCCTTTTTCAAAATAAACCTATCATAAGTTTTTTAATCTCATGTTGGTTTCATTCTAATTAAAATATTCTGAAAGGGCTGCAATTCATAATTTATTTCCTCAAGGTGTCTTTCATTTCGTTTATCCAAAATACTTATCCATTTTTCGTTGCAAAAGTTAATACGAAATAAGTAATATCTCAATTATTCTAAATGAAATTCCATATATTTTTATTAGTTAATTTCATCGATTAAAAAGTTATTGTCGGCAGTAACCCAAAGTTTAGTACAGGTGCCTTTGATATACGTACATTGTTTAATATACATACTCATGGAACACGTTAGCGATGAGACTTCGGTCATCTGTTTATGCCGGGGAAACCACAATTCTATCAAAACATCGGGATTGCTTATACAAACTACAAATTCACTAACAGTATGATATAAATATAATTAAAGGACTATATGAAAATCACATTATCCTTTTTTATTTTCACTTATCTATGTATGAAATATATTATTGCATAATACAAGTATTGAGATGTGAAAATTTCCAATTCCAGTTTTCAACGGAAATACACGTTTCAGAGTCCTCTGAGTCCAAATAACCAAGTACCGAAAAAAGATCTGTGTTTCGTAACTCCCGGGTGAAAAAAAATAAAAAATAAAAAAATCTTTTGAAACTGAAATTTCATATTTGAGACAACTCTACACCCGAGATGTTACAGAAACATTTAAATCAAAAACAGCTAACCAGAAGAGCCACTTTATACAATGCATTTTGCACCTTTTTACGATTTCCTCAAAAACGGCTTCAACGATTTTGATTAAACGATGTAAAATTCTATAGGCTTTAATATCATGTAAGTTTCATTCTGATTGAAACTCAATAGAAATTCATTTTACTTAATTCTTTATTAGTCTCACTCATTTTTATCTCTAACTGTATTTGAAAATTCTTTAATATATTTTAATAACGGCACTAAGTGATAGTCGTGTGTTGCCCACACCATTTTTTTTTTTTTTTTTTTTAATGGAGTTTTAGCCATTTAGTGTCGAAACTACTTCTGGTATACCGACTTTTACAGTATGTTGGACAGGCGTATGATCAGAAATTTCAAAATCTACTGTATCGTAGTATTTTTATCTGGTCTAGCCTGACGAAGGTCAAAAGTGGCATTTGACGATCTGCCAATACATTCAGAAATAATTTGGCCCTATATATTATTTCGCATATTGAGCCTAATAGGGGCGTTTATCTCATTTTTAAAGCAAAACTAGAAACTCTTCTCTAAATATGCAGTTACAATTAATGTTGCACTATTTATGAAAGGATTTTTTCTACCGTGAACAACGCCCAGAGGCGCTATTGAATAACCATGCAGATTACATAAATATAATTTTCACTGCTATGATCATTACTACGGTTGGTTAGACCAAATTTAGAAGAAATCTGATGTTTTCTCATAAAAAAAAAATATTATAAAATTACCATAGAATTGGTATTATTCACCTTTTAAAAATATTTTGATCGATTTATAGGTAAGTTATATCTACTCTTGCTCAACTATATGTGAAAAACATATTAAGGAAAATAATCGAACTCTTAAAACTTTGCCGAATTCTAGGTTTTAAACGAAAATTACAAATAACCTCGTTTCACGTGTGGACTATGCATTTATGTGTTAAGTATAGCTTATGAACGAAATGTCGTAGAAAAATATTTCATATTTAGCACAGGGGATTTAATAGTACCCTTTCTATCAAAATACCAGCATGAGCTACTTTCATTAAATGTATTTTACACATATTTACGATCTTCTCCGGTCTAAAAGACTCCAGCGATTATGGTTAAAATCGATATTTCGATTTAAAATTAATCGGGGTTTAATATCAAATATGAATCAGCTGATGCGCTCGATAATAACAGTCATACGTTACATCGTCTCTCAGATTTTTGCTTTTTTCAGTAGGAATTCGCTTGAATTCAGTCTGGAGAATATCACTAGACCTCAGGAATACTACGGCAGTGAATATTGGAGAAAGTTCGGTAAGCAAAGTTATAATTTACTTTGTACAACCACGAAAAAGTGAAAGGAGGGTCACTAATCGGCTGATTGCCGCTAGCTCGGCAAGCTCGGGCTTGCTTTTTTTAACTTATCTTTCATTTATTTTTAATTCTTATCTCATTATTTATTTATTATTATTAATTTCTTAATCAATGAGATATTTTCATCAAGTCATGGCCTCAAAGTCTGCAAGTAAAAGATCTAGATCTGCAGGTTCTAACTCGTCTCCCACAAAACAGAGACCCCGCCGTGAACAAAATAAAAAAATGATTCCACCAGCGACCGCGTCAGCTACCTCATTAGGATCTGAACCACAGCCCAGCACATCATCACAAGGAATAAATGATGAATCCCCGTTTTTTACACCGAATCCATTTGAGATCCTCCAAAATGAAAAAGAAACCATGGAATCTTCTCCTATACCCAGGGAACCACTACCTCCACCAATATTTGTTAAAAATTTTAAACTGATGTGTGCGCATTTAAACAAAGTAACTGATCCTAATAGTTATTATTGTATAAGTAGAACTTATGATACTAAAATATCTCCGACTACTGCTGAAACCTACAGAAAGATTGTAAAATATCTGACTGAGACCAAAGCTGACTTTCATACTTATCAGCTGCGCCAGGAGAGAGCATTAAGGGTCGTAATCAGAAACCTACATTCCTCAACACCCGTTGAAGCTATCAAAGAAGAACTGACAGAATTAGGATTCCAAGTGAGGCAAGTCACCAACGTTCTAAAAGATAAAAGTCCACTGCCTCTATTCTTCGTGGACTTGGAACCATCAGCAGGAGTCGAAAAAATCAATGACCTCAGTAGACTGTACTATACCCGTGTAAAAGTTGAAAAACCTTACACAAAGAAAGAAATAGTTCAGTGTCATAACTGTCAGGCATATGGTCATACTAAACGTTATTGCCATCATATACCACGCTATGTGAAATGCGGTGAACAGCATAAATCAGAAGAATGTACAAGATCTAGATCAACACCCGCTGTATGTGCCCTGTGCCTCAAGGACCACCCGGCTAACTACAAGGGATGCGAAATCTACAAGAAACTCAGAACCAGATACCAAAAACCTCAGGATCCGAATGAAACAGCTATACCAATCAGAAGCAGAAGAGAACCATCTAAACTTGTAAATTCCAATGTGTCATTTGCCCACTTGCTTGGAGGTGGAAACCAGAGTCATGAAGTCGAGGCACTGCCGGAACAACTTTTTCCTCAGCATTCTCAATCTATTGTACAACAATCTATCCCTCAAAGTTTACCTAATCTTCAAAAAACTCTTCAACATCAAATTTCTCATATCCCTCCACCATCAAACGTCACAGATCTTACCAGTCTAATGACATCGTTCATCTCCGAAATCAAATATCTTGTTATGCCGCTTATATCACTCCTTACAAATCTAGTATCAAATCTAATCCCTGCCTTGAAAAATCCTTAAATGAATTCACCTAACTCCTTATCCATTCTCCTTTGGAATGCGAATGGTGTTAGAAATCCTACTGACGAACTGACAGCGTTGTTGCAAGACAAAACAATCGATGTTGCACTTATAACTGAAACAAGACTATCGACTAAACAGTACTTCAAAATACCGCAATACATGACATACCGTACTGACAACCCAGACGGCAAAGCCCATGCCGGTTCTGCTATCATTGTCCACCAATCCCTCTCTCATCATTTACTCCCACTTCCCACCTATGATTTCCTACAAGCCATAGCCATAGTAATCAAGACTTTTTCCTTTCCGGTAACCTTCACATCTGCATATTGCCCTCCTAAACATTCCATTTCCAATTCCGAATTTTTATCCTTCCTGGATTCCTTAGGAAATCGTTTCATTCTGGGTGCAGACTTAAACGCCAAGCATCAGCAGTGGGGTTCTAGAACCACGAATTCTCGGGGACGAAATTTGCTGTTTGCACTCAACTCCCGAAATTTTAATATCCTGCCTTCTGACTCTCCTACCTACTGGCCAACCGATCCTAACCGCAATCCTGACATCCTCGACTTCTTTATCCACAGCTGATTAGGCTCCCTCAACTTGTCTGTAACTCGCCTTGATGAACTATCCTCAGACCATAGTCCACTGATCCTAAAAGTATCTCTCACTCCAATTCCAAAACCCATTCCACCATCATTCATCCGAGGCCCTGTCAACTGGAACCTTTTCCGCCAAATCCTGACCGATAATATTGACCTCAGAGTAACCCTCAAAACCCCAGATGACCTAGATAATTCCATCTATTCCTTTACCACCGCCATCCAACAAGCTGTCTGGACTGCCTCCTCTCCTAAACACTCCAATATAAATCCTCACCAAAATCATATTCCACAACATATTATAGACCTCATCCATACCAAAAGCCGAGCAAGATCATTATGGCAGCGCACCCGACACCCAACAGATCGCCGCTCCTATAACTTCTATTGTAGACAATTGAAGAGGGAGTTGGCGACCTTCCGTTCCCAGTCCTTTAATTCCTACCTCTCCTCTCTATCAGCTCGTGATAATTCCCTATGGAATGTCACGAAAAAGATCCTAAAATATCATCAAGTTTCCCATCCCCTCCGACGTGGTGATGACTCCTGGGCTGCGTCTGATGAAGAGAAAGCCGAGGAATTCGCCACACACCTCTCCAAAGTTTTCACTCCTCACCCGGAATCCCACGCCAATCACACCGCAACAGTGCAAGACTTTCTTATGTCACCAATTCCACTTTCCCTACCTCCTAAAGCTATTAATCCCTCTGAGGTCAAATATCTTCTCCAAAAACTGACCCTCCGTAAATCTCCTGGACACGATCTCCTTACTCCCCAGATCCTCCGACAACTTCCACAGAAAGCTATTATATTCCTTACTTATATTTACAACTGCATCCTACGCACCACCTATTATCCTCTGTTATGGAAACATTCCACTATCATTCTTTTTCTAAAACCAGGCAAACCTTCCAACAACACTTCATCCTACAGGCCTATTAGTCTACTCCCCATCCTCTCAAAAATCTTCGAAAGGCTTCTTCTTAAACGTATCCTACCCATATTAGAATCTCAAAATCTTCCTTCCCATCAGTTTGGATTCCATCCTCAGCATTCCACAGTTCAACAGGGGCTCCGAGTTCTAGACCATATTTCCTCAGCTCTTGAATGCAAAGAGTATTGTTCTGGTGCGTTTCTGGACATTGCGCAAGCTTTTGACCGGGTATGGCACACTGGATTACTCTTCAAGCTGAAAACCCATTTACCCCAGTCTCTATACCTCATTCTCCGATCCTATCTCTCAAACCGTTCCTTCCGCGTTCGCTGTGGTGTAGAATTTTCTAACCTTTATCCCGTTGAGGCCGGTGTTCCTCAAGGCAGCGTCTTGGGACCCGTCCTCTACATCCTTTACACTGCTGATATTCCTACACATCCTGATACCTTTCTGGCAACTTTTGCAGACGACACTGCTATCTTATCATCCAGTTCAAATCCTGAAACCGCATCCTTAAACCTGCAAAGTCACCTTTCTCTTATCGAAGACTGGTGTAATGCTTGGCGCATAAAGGTGAACGAAGGCAAATGCAAACACGTAACCTTCACTCTTCGACGAAACTCCTGTCCGCCAGTTTACTTCAATTCCATTCCAATTCCTCCTTCAGATACAGTCCGGTATCTTGGCTTATTGTTAGACAAAAGATTGACTTGGAACCCACATACAAGACTTAAAAGACAAGAACTCAACCGACGATTCGGACAGTTATACCGACTCCTCAACAGAAATTCTGAACTTACAGTTGACAACAAAGTATTAATCTACAGGACAATACTGAAGCCCATCTGGACCTACGGACTTGAACTGTGGGGGACAGCTAAACGTACTAACATCAAACGCATTCAATCCTTTCGATCCAAAGTCCTCCGTACAATAGTAAATGCTCCTTATTATGTTTCCAACTATACCTTGCATCACGACCTTAATGTTCCTTTTATTTCAGACCTAATTCCATCCAAATTTTCCAAATTCCACCAGAATCTCATTCATCATCCTAATCCTCTAGCTCAATCCCTATCCAGCTCCACTCATCCATACAACCCACCTAGAAGGTTGAAACGGCAGTGGCCCCGCGATCTTTTGTAAATATATTGGAGTTCTAGCACTGGCTACATTCTCCACTCAATGTGATGTATGTATGAGTGTGTGTATGTGTATATAGGTATAAGAGAATTCTTTACTCTATTGTATTGATTCATTATTGTGTATATATTTTATTGTAATTTTATGCTGTGTAAATATTGTATGAATGTAGTATGTATGATATCTTTCAGCACTACTATTAATGTCCAAATTGGGACAGATTGTAATTTTACTCAATAAAGACTTGTTGTTAACACCTGAATATCAAATATAATTCATCCACGCCTCAGTAGGATAGTAGTGCTTAAATCCCAAATTTTCCAAATGTATTGTAAAATGTTATCCCTAATGTATTTTTTAAAAATTCTAAATAGGCCGTTATGTCTTGCTATACTACAAAAAAAATAATAAACCTGTACCTTTACAATCCATTTAGGGTCTGAGGTTAAGGGAATATGTAGACATGTACTGTTTCCAGGCCAACTGTCGGCAGAGATGTGATTAGGCCGATATCATGCATCATTTTCGGGTACCCTCTTTATAGAGGCTGGTTTGCCTAATACTCAAGGGTCGCTCCACGGTTGAAATAATAGAATACATAATTCTGCCTCAGCTTGGGTTTGAACACAGATCCGTGATTTATCCACGGGACCACGGTGCTCCCAAAATAAAGGAAAGTATAAATACGGGATAATAAAAACTTGAAAAACAATCAAAAAGGAATATTTAGTCATTTTGTATTGAGATAAGTATAGTAATAAAGATTTTTAATATAGTGAATGTAACCTTAAGCTTTAGAAAAAAATATATATGTATGTATGTATAATAGCATTTATTATATATAATAAAATAGGGGAGCCCGTGGCTGAGTGGCTAGCGCGCTAGTTTCTCATGCTACAGGTTTTGAGTTCGAATCCCAGTCCCGGCGGGGCTCTTATAAGGATGTAAAAAAATGTGGATTCACTCACAACCTCTCCCCCGGGTATGTGAGACCCGTCAGCCAAAGGTTTGCCACTCACAAAATTAGTCGTTGGGAGTGATGGCCCTACACTAAAAATTTCATCGAGAAACGTGAGTGTAAACTCGTAGGAATTTACACCGCGAGGCCCTGGGCCTACATGGCCTGTCGTGCCACTGGAAGAAGAAGAAGAAGAATATATAATAAAAAGCCATTTAAACACAACTCATTCTTCTAGATAATAATTTTTATTATTATTTTTTTTCAATCTAAAATAAATGTTACAAACATTCCTTTTTTCAATTCAAAATTAATGGTAAGTATATTTATGTTGCTAGCATTAAGCTTTTTTTTTTTTTAATTTTTTTATCTCCCATGATATTGATATTCTATGGAAATTTGCAAAAGAAACAAAAATAATAATTTTATTCATAGAACACTAAACTTAACATATAAACCAACAAGATTGTATAGAATATTAATTAATTAATAGGCAGTAAAACAATCCAACGTGTGTAGTAGGCTCAATAGATTATTTTCTTTTACTCTTTATAGTTCATATATATTTGTATGCGCTATTTATCCTAGCCGTATATAGTTCGCTGAAATGAACTCATTTATTTATTATTTTTTTATCCTAATAATCAAAGGGCGCTTTATGTCAGACAAAAGCAATATCATTTATCATTATGAATTGCTACCATTTCAAATGAATACTTTTTTTTATTTTTTAAAGTAGATAGTGCAGAAATAAATGGTGTTGATATGAAATACAAAGAGTGTATCGTGAATACTATACAAAAGCAAAGCAGCTTATGTAACGCATTTTTTCAATAAACTAAAATTTTCATCTCGATCCGCAGTTGTTTTATATCGTCTTTTGTTTTAACATTGCATTAAAACTTTTAACAATATTTATCCTGAATCAGGAATATCACGTTCAAATAAATATTCACGTTAATGTTTCACACAATAATATTGTTATATTATAGAAAATTTCTGTCTGCGCCTTTATAAACTTAGTGTAGTTAATTGTAGTTCTAAACATGTAAATTTAATTAGGGTTAAAGTTTAAATTCGAGTCATCGCCCGCTTGTATTGATGCGTTTTTCTTTTTAGAAAGAAACCGTAGCAATATTGCAAATAATTAAGACGGACTGGAAACATTATTTTAATTCTTAGTAATAAAAAGAGATAATGTTTTAAGTAAAATTAAAAAAAAAAAAATGGAATGTAAACTTCATAGAATGATTGGAACATACATTCATAGAGGATATAAATTAATAATGCTATTATAATGAAATGAGTACTTTCTTAATTGTTCAGAATGAAAATTGAGTTTTTGTTATTTTGAAGTTAATTTCTTCAATTTAAAATAAAATTAGTGGGAGTAACACAAGGTTTAATAATATCAATTTTACTTTACATTGTGTATACCTATTCATATAAATATAAAATATTTAAGATGGGAACGGCGTGGTCTTGAGGATAGAGCACTAGCCTACTGTTCTCATGATGCTTGGTTCCCATCCCGGCTGTGGAATAATTATATTTATTCTTTACTACTTAGGGCAGTATTCTTGGACCACCCAAACCTTCCTTTCTACTTATGCTGATGACACCTGTGTATTGTCAGTCAATAATGATCCCACAGTTGCCTCTCAAACTCTTTAATCCAACATCAGAGAACTTGAAGTATGGTGTCAGAATTGGAGGATAAAGATAAATTCCAATAAATCCTACCAAATAACCTTCACTCTGCGTCATAAACCGATGACACAGGCCCTACTGTTTCCTTCAATAACACTCCGTTAGTCCCAGTCGACCAGGTCCGATATCTAGGACTCCATTTGGACAAACGTATTACTTTGAATCCTCACACAAGACTGAAACGACAAGAAACTGTCCGACGTTTTGGACTACTAACACTTACTGGACAATCGCTCAAACCCTCCGCTTAATTACAAAAAAACTTATCTAAATTACTATCATAAAGCCGATATGGATTTACGGAGTAGAGCTTTGGAGCTCTACTAAACCATCAAACTCTTCCAATCCTTACAATCAAAAATCCTTTGAAAAATCCTCAATGATCCTTATTTTGTCACGAATCAACTCATCCATAAAGACCTAAATGTTCCCTATGTTGCTGACTTGACCCGAACCAGGTACCACTCCTTTCTTGACGAACTCCATTCCCACTCTCACCCTCTAGTTTCAAACCTTGCTACCTCAACAATCCTTGGTAGTCATCCGATGTGTCTGAAAAGAAGATGGCCCCAAGACCTTCTCGTTTAGCATAGTTTTTGGAGACCTGCCAGTGGGCCGTATCTCTTCATGTGAATCATGATAGTATAAGCTTGTATCACATTTACTGAGTGTATTTTAAAATACGGTTGTGAATATCATTAAATACATATTTAAAAAAATAAAATCAGATTGGGAAAAAAATCTGGCGGCTGAAAGCCCTTGATCACTTTTAGCCGTCAGATTTTAATCACCTCATTGTACGCCGTTGGTCTAGAAACAGTTCGAACCCCTATATGTACTGACCCTAAGACTCTTTCTGGGTTGTAATGGTACAGGGTTTTTTTTTATTTACCCCGTTAATAATGAGGCTACGATTACTACTTACCTCAACGAAACCACTATTTTCGCAAAACATCAAGACTAGAGGTAAAGCAATACTAGGTGTACATCGCATATAGGAACTAAAAAATTATAAAAGCTATATGAAAATTCTTTGGTATTTAATAATCAATTAGGACGTGTGAGAAACATTATTTGAATTCTTAGAAACAAAAGAAGATGACATTTTCAGTAACAATAATTGTTGGAATTATAAAGTCATTAAAAATGATTAGAACTATAAAGGATATAAAGTATTAATGCTAAGGTTCTGGTTAACCCTGATGATCCTAATTGGGCTCCTAATAGGCTCCAAATTGATGGTTATTACCCTAGTTCACCAAAGGGATAACGTTGCCATGGCAATTATCATTGTTGTCCTTGTTTGGGAACCGTGATTGCTTGCTCAGGTTTACCGGGTACGTGGAAATCATCAGATATTCAAGAGAGCATTCAAAATGGAACAGGGTAGAACATCATTGCTTAAATTATTTAAGTTGATCTGACAGGAATAGATTTCAAACTAAATCTATGATATAATCAGTTGTTCATATCACATGTTTATTGAACTTCAAAAATAACATAAAATCTGTATATTCAAGTCACAAATTATAATAGATGTAATTCTATCCAAAATCGTTTATTATTGAAGATAGAGAAAAATCGAAAAGATTTTCAAGATTAACAACGCGATGAACAAAGAGATAAATAAATAATAAAAAATAATCGTATTTGGTAAAGCCACCACATACAAGAGATGCGATTCCTTGATAACTCGTTTATAATTGATGATAAAGAAAAATGTAACGCGTTTTAGAGTCAGACAATTTTATTTGAACAAAAATTGATCTAAAAAAGAAGGATATAGTATTGCATTCGAGTATAGATGCTTTTGGTTTATAATTTACAATAATGAACCTTTGTAATCGACGAAAAAAAGATCTTTCCCGAGGGCTTACATTTTATGATCTGTACAAACCAAATTACGAATAAAAAAATTCGTTTCTCCTATTTAATTAATAAATAAACACCAAAGAAAGTGCTGTTTCATAAAAAAAATTTAAATTTTCTACAAAATAAAAAAAAACCTTAATGAAATTTGTTCAAAACTAGCAGAGATATAGCGTTTTGAAATCAGCAGGGGTAAAATGACATTTTTCTTTGAATTATTTATTGTTTTTTTTTATATTGTGTAATCGGATAAAAAAAACCTAATATTGTTATTTGGAAATAATAAATCATTGTGTAATAATTTGCAGAATTATTTATAGCAGATCAGTTTTTAAATGAAAATTTTTTCGACCATGTAATTTGAGTGCTTTTACAATTTATTTGAATATTATTAGAATAGAATAAAAAGTGATTTTTATTTTGGGACAAGCTCCCTTAAAATAACATATGCACAGTTCATAATATACAAAATGTCTGGCCAACAAACATATAAGCATGTTTAATATATACTAAAAGCGATGAAATAATGTTTATACAATTTTTGGCTTAATACATACTTAAAATCTTAGTGAAAAATAGTATAGATTTGTAATGATATCTTCGTTAAAGAAAGTAACTTTAAATAAAGATACACCATTGTTGATGAAGTCGCGAGTTAACATAAAAAATGCAAAAAAAAAAAAACTAATACAATTATAACCTAAACAAAAAACTACTTTAAAAGTATATATTAATATTTTAAAAATCTGGTGCGGCAACACACGACTTTCACTTACCTTTGTTTTTAAAATCGATTAAAGAATTTTCAAATACAGTGAGAGATAAAAATTAGAGGAACCATTAAAGAATTAATTAAATGGAATACCTATGGAAACAGGTGTTTTATTAACAAATCGATTGTATTATTATCTAAAATAATCGCTTAGATTAGTTGGTTTTTAATCACTCTCTATCAACTTTTAAAATCTTGTGTATGCGATAATATTTTTTCTAAAAGCGTTAGCTTTCCAACGGTATATTCATGCATGTATATTAGTTTTTTTTGTTCAAAAACAAAAAAAATTGCATTAAAAATTTTTTTTTTTGTTTCCTCCTTTAGGTGGATATCAAATTCGTTCGACTTATATATGTACGTGTTTTTTATCAAGGTAACAAGACGATATAATTATTTTTATAGAACCAACAAAATTAAAGGTACTTTAGAAGAAGAAAATTTAAATCATCGGCATTTAAGCCTGGTCAGACTATTTCAATTAGAATTAAATTTACGTGATATTAAAGCCTATTAAATTTTACATTGATATACCGAGTTTAATCAAAAACGTTAGATCCGCTTTTGAGAAAATCATAAAAAGGTTCTTATGCATGGTATAAAGTGACTCTTCCGGTTAGCCGATTTTGATGAAATAGTTTTTGTAACATCTCGGACGTATAGTTGTATTAAATATGAAATTTCAGCTTCTTAGGACCACACACCGACACATACACATACCTTTTTGCGGGACTTGGTTATTTGGACTCAGGGGAAACTAAAACTTGTATTTCCGTTGAAAACTGGAATTCGAAAATTTTCACGATCGCAATACTTTCCCTTACTATATATAGTAAGTGAAAGTAAAATTTATGTATGTGTAATTATTATGTATAACATTATGTGTAAAGTTATAATGTAAAATAAATTACTAAATGAACTACTTGTAAATAATATGCACAGTTAATTATTAAATATGACAAAGAGAATTATTTATTAATATTTTCATATAAACAAAATATAGTTACAAAAAGTATACAGCATTACAGTAAAAAAAAAAAATCGTATGCAGTTTTCATTTCCAATATATATGTATATATATAAATGCTTACTTAAAAAGGTACTTCTAAAACTGGTCCAACTCCCAAATGAACATACCTGAAACAAAAGTAAAATTTAAGTAAATAATGATTTAATCTTATAAATATATCTAATAAATATAACAAAGATATCGTTTAGATAGAATGATAAATATATACTTATGATAACTACCACTGTCTTGATAGTAAATTAATAATAAAAATAAAAATAAGTTCAAAATAAATATAAAAATAGTAATTTAGTTATGTATTATAAACTTAAATGTTAGAATTTATAAAACTATTATTCTTCCGACGGTTCTTTACGGATGCGTGGCCGCTTACTTTGAAGGATGAACAACGGCTTAAGGTTTTCGAAATAAGGTACTGCGTAAAATATTTGGTCCGAAGAGAGATGAGGCCACTGGGGAGTTTAGAAGGCTGCACAACGCGGAATTGTGGAGTTTGTACCCAGTGAATATAATTGAGTTGATAGCATCGCGGAGACTCAAATGGACGCGTAAAGTTGTTAGGCTTAGTGAGGAACGGATTCCGAGAAAAATGGTATTTGCTGAACCGACTGGTAGGCGTCCGAAAGGTAGGCCGAAGCGTCGATGGGAGGATTGCATTAAGGCTGATCTCGGGAACTTGGGCTTGACTGGTGAACATTGGGCGAGTCTGTGCAGGCGAAGTTTGGTGGTATCGGCATCGAACCTTCAGGTTCGGTAAGCCTATTATTATTATTATAGTTATGTATTATAGTTGTCAGTGAATGGTTTAACCTATTTAGAATGATAATAATAGAATATAATGGAATATAATAGAAAAGAATTTTTATTCTGGGACTGGGTCCCTTAAGAATAATAGTTTTGCACAGTTGAAAACTACATATCTGGCCAACAGACAAAGGAACATAATCAACTAATATTTACAATCACGGATAAATATAAAACAATGAATAAATAAAAAAAAATAAAATATTTGTGTTGCCCAAAATGAAAAATAAATAAATTAATAACTGAGTTTAAATATAAAAAAAAGAAACAGTAACTGTATTCAGGCACTTAGGCTTCTAAGAGTAACGCTAGCTTTGAAATAATAAAGGATCAATAACTGGCCTAGAATTAATGTAAAATAGACCAATTCGAAATAAGTAAAAATAATATACTAGAATGAAATGAGTTCATACAGTGACAATATAAAACAAATAAATAAAAAATACTGTAACGATTGAACAAAATAATTTCTCTTGATAGTAAAGTTGAACTATCATAATTAAATACTAGTGAATACAATCTAACACTATTTAATTGTCAGGCAGCATCATTAAGATACGAATCTTAAAAAAACAGTTCATAACCTTCTTTAATCGTTTCTCTAGCATCTACATATTGTTCCCAGGATAATGTTCGGTCAATATGGATGCCTAATATTTTTACAAAGGAGGTGAAAGTAATAGGATGGTAATTTAGGTAGTAAAAGAGAGAATAGATGTAAAGAAGTAATCGGATCCGTTATTGATTGCCTGTATTTTCGCAGTATTTTAACCTTAATTCGCTCTAATTTGCCCAATAACAGATCCTGCCCAGGTCTTCTTGAATTCTGGTAAACGCTGCTAATAACACAGGGGTAGGAAAGGTTGAGTAAATTTGAAACTCATCGGCATATAGGTGGTAGGGGGTGTGATAGGCTGGATTAGGTAGATCATTTATATATACATTGAAAAGGATAGGAGAAACATGTTAACCTTGGGTCACCCCTGAAAAAAGTGAAAGAAACGAAGATAAGGGTTGGTTGGGAATGTGAACTACTTGCGGGTAAGGTCAGAAAGAAAATCCTGGAAACAGATTAGTTATTAGTATTTTTACTGGTTTTCAATGATCTCGACAAAAGTCCATGTTCAGCCCTGTCCATACAGACCTACAGTTACCCCACTCAGCTATTTATGTTATCATTGCAATAAGAACAGTATAATTAGAATATTTATACTTATAAATTCTATATACATAAGATTATTTGGATTAAAAAAACGATTTGTAGATTTTTTATTAATATACTAATATATTAAAATAAAAGACACCGGATTACTCAAGATTTTGTCAGGTGTGAAGTCCATTGTCACCGATAGG
This sequence comes from Piezodorus guildinii, assembly GCA_023052935.1. Lineage (NCBI taxonomy): Eukaryota > Metazoa > Arthropoda > Insecta > Hemiptera > Pentatomidae > Piezodorus > Piezodorus guildinii. Next base: position 137,106,026 of record CM041293.1, on the reverse strand, counting down.
GCAAATTAAATTTGAAGTGCTTGTGAGCATGCGGGTCTAATCTAGTTACAATCATAGTTTCATAACTAGGCTTGTCTATTCTGCTTCAAGTTCTGGAATAGCTAGAAAATAATATTTAATTCCATAAATATATTTGTTTAATACACACCTTGCAAAGAAATTAACGGTTTTCCAACGTTTTATATATATATAATATATATATATATATATATATATATATATATATATATATATATATATATATATGTCAAGTTATGTGTATCTATTACCGAAAACTGAACGCATAAAAGAATTAATATAGACTTGGAACAGTTTCAATGAGCTCTATCACAGGTAAACGGTTGCGCAAACAGTTAATCGGATTTCTCTCTTCATTAATTAGTGTATATCCACCTTACTTAATTATTTAAAATAACAATCATAGTTACTTAATTATATTATATCAAAGAGAAATGATTGTTGGATGTTCACCCAGCCATACTAATACACCTCAGCTTTGAAATTAACAATATAACGGCTGGATGGGCCATTAATATTCACGCCTAAATACTCCTGGTAGATTTCCGGAACATGGAAAAACATAAAATTACGATCATAAGTTATCAATAATTTGTAATAAGTTAGCGTCATACATCGTAATTAAATAATTATTGTTACAGATCGTTTGAAAAAATCTTGATTATGTAAAACTGCTAAAAAATCTTTCAAAATATGCTCTCGATCACATAACGAACTTGTTTAATGTAGGAAAATAAGCTATAACTTGACTTTAATGACTTCTATATTTTTACTTTGACTTAGCTATATATGAAATATATATTAAGAGTTTTGTCTATTTATTTAACGTCACTTTATGCTACTAAGGCTAATCGGACGATGCTACAGTGGGAGTCCTAAATTTTGCCTATTCAGGTTTTATTAGACTAGGGACCTTAACGAGTACCTGAGATCGCACAGGCTCGGGACCGTCTTTTAACGTCTCCTCCGAAGGACGACATCACTAAGGATTTTTTACTCCCATTACAAAATCCTAGGACCATCTGGGGGTTTGAACCCGTGACCTTTGGCATAGGAGGCTTAACAGCCAAAGGAAAGCATAAATGCTAACCACCAGCTACGAGTGATCCTTATAGTAAGGGAAAGTATTACAATAGTGAAAATTTTCGAATTCCAGATTTCAACGGAAATACACGTTAATGGATCCTCAGAGTCTAAATGACCAAGTCCTACAAAAATGTCTCAGTGGTAACTCTAGTGCGTAAACGAAAAGGTCCTGAACTGAAATTTCATATTTAGAACAACTATACGCCCGAGATGTTACAAAAACTTTTTCATCAAAATCAGCTAACAAGAAGAGCCATTTAATAGAATGCATTTTGCACCTATTTACGATTTTCTCAAAAAACGGCTATAACAATGTTGATTAAGTTCGCTATATTGATGTTTTGATATTTACTACATTATTGTGAAATACATCTAGGAAATGTGATAATCTATTAAACTAAGTCATAATTCAAATGTAGTGATACTATACATTGGCAGCTATCACAAAATTATGCTTAACTAGAAGGTCCCGTTATGAGGCCAAGATCCAAACTGGGCTGTAGTGCCACGGATTATTATTATTATTTTTAGAAGGTCCCGTTACCACCGATGATTATATTACAATCCGTCATTGAGAAAAATTGTAATATTTCTGAAAAAAAAAAAAAAAAAGGGAAGCATAGGATAAAAACAAAAATACCCATTAGCCTATGAACATCTGTTATTGGTAAAGAGGGATTTTATAATAGTTCAATATTGCAGCATTCAATGTACACGTTTATATTCATTAACTCAGTACTCACGATTCTAGAAACCAATATTGCGTACAAAAGTGTAACTAAGGTGTTAAAAGAAGTGGTAAGTTGTTAGCAATGTATAAAATAATATTGTCATTAAGTATTTCCTTATAATTATTAATTCATGAAAACATAATGAAATAATTCTCATAGTTAAGTGAATGAGATTCCGATGGAATTTAAATTAAACCTTTATAATTTATTTTAAATAGTATTTTTGAAATATAAAATAGTATAAACTTAATTTGATAGAAACCTTTGTTATTTACAGTTTCTTAAAACAATACATTGCGACGAATTTTTCTTTGTATACAAAAATTATATTTTATGTTATCTATGTTTCACTTTGAAAAAAAAAAAACTATAATTATTTATTATCTGATATTTATTAATTATGAATAGACATTATAAAATAAACATATTTCCTTTCATGTTGCAGTTTTCGCTACGATGAGGTAAAGATCGATTTGGTAGGATAATCTATAAATCGGTCAGACAGAGCTTTTTTTTAAACATGAACGATACCTCATTCAAATTATCATGGGAGCATAGGTGAATCAACTAGTTCTATATAATATAGTAAAAGTATATTTGTATATATGATTAATTAAAAAAAAAATTGGAAGTTTTTTTTTTTGTTATATGTTCATATCAATGTTATTACAAAAAATGTAAATAAGATTTTTTTTTCGTTTTGTAGTTATAACGTCCAAATAATTATTAATAGATATATTTGTTTTCTAATTTATGTGGTTTTTACAACATATACTAGCTCGATGTTACACAATACAAGGTCTTGGGGGGTGAGGATTGTTAACAAAAATTGGCGAGCCAATGAGAGCCGCCAGTGCTTGTCAGATGAAGGTGATTGGTCAGAGAATGGAGCCAATCAGCCGCCGGAATGGGAATGACTTGTCTTCACTAAGTCACGCATCAGGATCCATCATAGGCAATTATTATCCTCTGCAGCCTCATACCGATTGTTTTTTGGGTTTTTTTTTCATCAGCAAGCAATGTGAAAGAAGATACATGAAGTATTATTTAGCAAAATATTATAAAATTACCTACTGTTGAAAGTTTCTATTATATATAATTAATAAGAATACTGTGAAATGTATTAACAAAAAATCTGGTGTGTACAACACACGAATTTCACTTACATCTGTTGTAAAAATCTATTGGAGAATTTTCAAAGAAAAATAGAAATGAATTAGAATTTTTATGAAAAAAAAAAAAAAAAAATCAATGAATAAATTGAATTTCGATAAATTCATGTGTGGAAATGAATAATTTATCATATTATTATTTACAACAATCAGTTAGTTTTATCGGCTTTTCATCACACCCCATTAACGTTTACAATATTCTTTATAAGATAATATTTTTTTCTAAAATCATTAGCTTTCCTACGGTATATTATACATCTATATTACTGTGCGTACGTTCAAAACACAAAAATTGCATGAAATTTGAATGTTTTTTCTCTTTTCTTCTTTAGTTAGATATCGAATACGTTTAACTTTTATATTTATCCGTTGTTATGAATGTTAACATGATGATGCGGTTAGGTTTTTAAAATTTCATAATTAAAAAAAACTTTAGGGGAAAAATTTTTAAGCCGGTATTTAAGCCCGTCAAACTATTTCAATCGGAATAAAACCTAAATGATATTAAGGCCATTTTGATCCAAAACGTGGTTTTCAAAAACTAGAATTAAAATTTGTTTACGATCGCAATACTTTCCCTTTTAATATATATTTCATACATAAGTAAGTGAAACTAAAAAAAATTATGAATTATTTGTATCTTGTAAACTCAGATGTTTCATCCAACAAATGTACTGATATAACTTTTATTTTCCTCCGAAATTGTGCATTATATTTGAAAATTTAGTTCCTTTGTTACTTTAGCTTACCTATATATGGAATATATAGTACGGATAGTATTGTGATGATGAAAATTTTCCCAGAAATACAAGCTTTAAAGTGCTCTGAGTCCATGTGAAATAGTCCTGTAAAATGTCTGCGTCTGTGTGTGGTAAGTATAGTTCAAAAACAGTCGCATGAAACTAAAATTTCATATTTCTAACAACTATACGCCCGAATGTTACAGTAACTTTTTCATCGAAATCAGCTAACCTAAGTGCCACTTTACACCGTATATTTTTCACATTTTTATGATTTCCTCAAAAACAACGATAACGATTTTGATTAAACTCTCTACATCGATGTGGAATTGGATGAGCTTTAATTTCAAGTAGGTTTTATTTCATTGGAAAAGCTTGGCAGTGCTTAAGTGCAGATATTTTAATATTCTTTGTTCTAAAGTACCTTTAATTTTGTAGATTTTATAAAATTTACTATATCATCTGATTAGCGTTTCTAAAAAAACAGCTTAATATAAAGTTGAACGAATTTGATAATAAACGTGATTGCTGAGTTTGATGACAAAGTTGCTGTAACATTTCAGGAGTATGGTTGTCTTAAATATAAAATTTCAGTTACAGTTCGTTGTTAGTTCTAAGCATACCACACAAACGCATACCTTTTCGTGTGGCTGGGTTATTTGATTTCAGGGGTCCCTAAAACGCCTATTCCTGTTGAAAACTGAAATTCCTAATTTTTCACCATTGAAGTACCTTCTCTTACTAAATATTACGTATATAGGTAAGTAAATTTAAAAATTAATTAAGTAAGAATCGTATTTAGTTATGACTCCTGACCGAATCAAAACATGATACTTCAAGAAAAAGAAAAAAAAAATTTTTAGTCGAAACCTAATTCATAAAACTAATTTGCCTTGCATATACAAAGTAAAATAAATGATTACAAAAAGTATTAAAAAAAATATACTTGTTTTATGATTATAACCGCCGTGGAGCTTTTTTAAGGTTCCAGAATGGATTTGTTCTGGGTTACGCTTTTTGTCAGACATTTGTTTCCCTGAAGAAAAGTAGCAAGTGTATAAAAGAAACGATTATGGGCCGAGACGAAATGCCATCTGTATTCACAAATAGGCCCGGTCCTATCCCAATATACAATGGTAACAAATTGTTACTCCCATTTCCTCCCTTGTATACCTTTATAGAAAAAAAATTTTTTTTATAACAAGTTATACATCGATAAAACAACAATACGAAAACATCCAACAAGATTATTAGAGCCAATATATCTCTTCTATATTTATAAAATAATAATTTTGGGTTTCCGGAAATTCTCCCTAGACCACTGTTTTCACTGTCAAAGGATATTCTTTCCAGAAGATTTATAAGTAAAATACTCTGTAATTAGGTTTTCTTTTAAAGGGAAAATCACATTTTATGTAATCAAGTCATCAAAAAACTATTCCTGAAATATGAGTAGTAATATGGACGCATAACATGCCGTCGCATAGCGCAAGATTTTAGAAAAAATAAAAAATTGTACAATAAAATAAATTGTACACGTTAAACAATTGTCGTTATAAGCCCATTAGCTATTGTACATATGTTATTTATAATGTTTATAATAAGAGAGGTTATGGAATTCTTTGTTGCCACCGTACAGTATCGAAAAAAAAATATTTTCTAGTATACAGTAGGCAATATTTTATAAACAGCTCCAATAGGAAGTTATATAACTACTTAACAGTAGAATATACTATTATGTATTGAGAATGCCTAAGGATATTAATTCATTATTAGAATATTATAATATTAATCAAATAACTATTAATAAGGCTTTGTCAGCAAAAGTTCCAAGGGTGTGTACCTGCCCCCCTTGGATTCTCCAAAGGGAACCCCTTGGGAAACTTCCTAGACCCACAGTGGCCGCCGACAAGAGGATTCGGTCTGTCCTAGAGATAGCCATACTTATGTTTAAGGTCTACAAAGCCTGGACCGCGAACCAGGGTACTTCCCACATCAGCCCTGTCCGATCTGATGAGGATGAGAAAGGAGATTCAAAGGTTGGAGTCCAGCGGGAGAACAGTTCGAGTATCATCTACAAGAAGAGGAGAGGTCTGTCAGGGTTCAGCAAGCAGCTGGAGGTCTGCTATAGTTATTGGGCAAGGTCAACTATAATAAATCTCTCAGTATTCTCAGGCATAGTTTAAATAAATTGTATATGTATAAGCTAATAATAATAATGTCTTTATTGAATCTTTTTTACTTTAATCTTCCTCTAAATGCCGGCTATCAGGATTGGTAAACACGATACTTTCAGAAGTATAGTCTATATATTGATTAAAGATATCAATCAATTAATCTAAGTTTATTTAAGGTATCGCTGTCTTAGAATAGCAGGCAGTCAAAAACATAACAATACATATTTCAATATAATGATTGTTAATTGCAAGAAATAATTCCTGCAAAAGACGGTTCGATGAAAAAGTCTTTCCAAAAAAGCTAATCATGCCTGCAAATATATATATATATATATATATATATATATATATATATATATATATATATATATATATATATATATATAAAATATATAAATCGGAAGTGCTCAGATGGTCTGGGAGAGAAGAGCCCTAAGGGAGATCTTTCGAGGCTTCTGAGTGCAGCATAGGCTGAAGATCAGGAGCAATATGGAGATAACCGTATCATAGCGCCTGCTCTGATATGCTTAGTGCTTTCAAGTATACAGTTACCCAACGGGATTTCAAATGTTTCCCAAGACCTGAATTATTTTTTATTATTTTTTTTCTATAATTTATTTTACAGTGAACTCTGTTGAACTATTAAAACATTGAAAACTCTCTGAGTGTCCCTGCTTCCTAACAACATTAAGCTTATCAATCCCAGGTCTACACTCGGACGTGAGGTACTGAGTACCACAAGACTCTTTATTTATTAGCCTTTACTTGATGAGGGGAAATTCACAGACCCTTTATGTAACTACGTTTACATTTTTATCAACTTTACTTCGACAACAACATTTATCCGAAATAGCCTAGATAAACCTCTAGGAGCACCACCTGTCTCCAGAAGAATGATAGAAGAAGGACCGAGGTGGTTGAACTTTTGCCTACTACTAATATGCAAGAAGTGTTAACAAGTAGTAAACCAAAACATGGCGAAGAGAATTGCAAAACGAAACCCCATGCAGGATTTTTCGCTGTTCATTTTTTCGTATCCTATAACATTCACTTACCTTCATGAGGAAGACTTGAAGAAGTGACTGTGGCTGGGGATTAGAAAACCGAAGGAACCTAGCTGAGAATGAATAAAGGTAGCGGACAGCAGAGATTAAGAACAGTAGGGCCTATTGAATGGAAAGAAAAATACTGTTAATATTTGAGGTTTCCAGTTTAAAGATACGTGGAATAATTTTTGGAATTTTTTTTTTTTTTTTAAATCTGTTCTTATGCCGTTCCCAGTTTTTTCTCCGAAACAATGTAAGCGTTCATTTTTTCCGTTAATCTCACAGAGCAGCCGAAGTGTTCCTAGAACTTGACCTTTTTAACAGCCATTAAAATTCCAAAATAGCGGTGTGTTTAAATATGCTATAAATCCATAACTCAGTTATTTATTACTAAAGGTAGATAATACCGTTTGGAATCTGGGCTACCGAATTTGCTTATTCTTTTGCACAGTAATATAACATGAATAAACTATATATTTAAGATATTGTTATGGTGAATAGCAATACATTATTAATTTTATGTTACATAATTATTTGGATAGGAAAATTAAAACGTTATAAGCCCGCAGGAAATGATAATATCACGAGTGAATTAATCAAGGCGTGTGGAGAAGCGGGCGGTTCCAAAATACATTTTTTAGTTAAAAAGATATGGGAAACTGAAAAAATGCCCGAAGAATGGAAAGAATCAATACTTATTCCGATTCACAAAAAAGGACCGAGGTCGGATTGTAACAACTATCGTAGGATCTCTCTTCTCCCAGTATGCTATAAAATATTCTCGTCAATTCTAACTAGTCGAATCACGGAATACGCAGAGGAAATTATCGGAGATTACCAATGTGGTTTTAGGCGGAATCGCTCGACTATTGACCAAACATTTTCTATACGTCAAATATTAGAGAAAAAATTAGAATACAACGGTGTAGTCCATCAACTTTATAAAGATTTTAAAAAGGCTTATGATTCAATAGACCGTCAGAAGCTATATAACATCATGATCGAACAGGGAATACCTAGGAAGTTAGTAAACCTAGTAGAGATGTGTTTGTCGGAAACGTTCCATAAAGTTAGAATCGGTCATAATTACTCCGAGAGATTTGAGGTGCGATCGGGTTTGAAACAGGGTGACTCCCTTTCACCTGTGTTATTTAATATAGCTTTAGAATATGTCATAGAAAAGGTGATGTGTACCGAGAAAGGCTTAAATATGGGTGACAAGATTCCGGTTTTGGGGTATGCCGATGATCTGGTACTGCTAGGTGAAGACACGGAAACCACACAACTAAATACAAGTGTGTTAATAAAAACCGGTAAAGAAATAGGACTCGAATTGAATACCGATAAGACCAAGTATATGATTAGTAGTAGAAACGGTGTCGATCTTGGTGATATTGATGTATCAGGTCATACTTTTGAATACGTAGAGAAATTCAAGTATTTAGGTTCAATTATAACTAGAAATAATGAAATCCAGGAATAAATAAAGTCCCGGTTAAAGGTAGGAAATGCGTGTTATTATTCAGTTGCTAAGTTACTTAGTTCGCGGCTTCTATCTAAAAACTTAAAGATTAGAATTTATAAAACTATTATTCTTTCAACGGTTCTTTACGGATGTGAAACGTGGCCGCTTACTTTGAAGGATGAACAACGGCTTAAAGTTTTCGAAAATAAGGTATTGCGTAAAATATTTGGTCCAAAGAGAGATGAGGCCACTGGGGAGTTTAGAAGATTACACAACGCGGAATTGCGGAACTTGCATCCTGTGAATATAATTGAGCTGATTGCATCGCGGAGACTCAAATGGGCGAGTAAAGTTGTTGGGCTCGATTACGAGCGGATTCCGAGAAAGTTGGTATTTGCTAATCAGACTGGTAGGCGTCCGAAAGGTAGGCCGAAGCGGAGATGGGAGGATTGCGTTAAGGCTGATCTCAGGAGCTTGGGATTGGTGAGCATTGGACGAGTCTGTGTAGGCGGAATTTGGTGGTATCGGCATCGAACCTTCGGGTTTGCTAAGCCTATTATTACTATTATTATTATTATTATTTGTATTTCGCACTTTCTCAACATACGCTGGAAATTTTCACCTACCCGGACTCAATGAGTCAAGGGTTAGGCTCTAATTATGTTATATTTAAAAATTTTCTAACAGTAGCTGCTGTCCCTAGAAGGACTGCTCGCTGAACCTCCGCTAGAATCCTTACAGGTAGCTCTAGCTGTTGGATTGATTCTAGCGTACTATTATTATTATTATTATTATTATATTACATAATTATTTGGAAATAATAAATAAAATCTCATGTGAAACCTTAATTTAATTTTTTAATTAATTTGATTACGATGTTACAGCAAATGTTTACATTGCTTGCAATGTTACAGCAAGAGTTTACATTGCATGCGATGTTACAGCAAGAGTTTGCATTGCTTGCGGTGTTACAGCAAATGTTTACATTGCCTGCGATGTTACAGCAAATGTTTACATTGCTTGCGATGTTACGGCAAATGTTTACATTAAACTCCGCATATTAATATAAAATTAAATTAGCTTCAGTAATATTTCATCTTCTTTTCTTGTTAGAATTGATAACTCTAAAGGAATTTGACTAACGACTGATGAACAGCAAAAATAATTTTAAATATTTTTTTCTGGTTTAATTTCTTCATCCCTAAAAATAAAAATTGTTTATATATATATATGTTGTATATTATATCCTTCGGAATCTAAACGTTTGAGAAAAATGTTATTTAACATACACAATTGTAGAGGCAATGGATGCTGTGTCACAGAAAAGGCTTTAACTTAAGGAATTGCTATATATAATGTTCTTTTTATTTTAATAATATTATTATTTTTACAGGAATTGACCAACAAGGATCACGTAAATATCATTTTAACATTTTATTTACACTTTCTGTCCTATTTCTACTAATCTTTCTTTTACTAAAAAAAAATAAAGCAATTCATTGTTCTTGGTGGTCATCTGGCCTGAGAACTCCAGTCTCCTAGTCTTGATCATTGTTTTAAGATCTTCCAATTTTTTTGAATATTTCTCTCTACGATTTCTGCCTATACCTCTCTTATTTTAGTTATGTCCGTGAACCCTCCTCAGTTTTTTTTTTCTGAATCGTCAGAATTTTTACGCCGAGAAGGCTGTTTCCGGTATAATATATACAGTACAACTGTGCTTACTTCCGTATTGTAGTACCTTTTTTGCATAGGAGAACAAAATTTTCTCACTGTATATACTTCCGGTGGCAAAGTTCAGTCTTCTCAATTCGCCTTTTTTCTATGGATCTATTAATACACGATTATGATGATTAATATATTAATGGATATATAATACATATTATCTCCTCTAGGCATTTAAACTTTTGGTTACTTTTATTTGCCTACTTTTTGTATTCAATACTCCATTGCGAAAGCTGGCATCCTGGCGTCATAAGGAACTCTACTACTCTTTTCATACAAAATCTGTAGTCCCGTTTTATTATTTAACCTAAAATATTTTTTTTTTTTTTAGATAGATACATTATTAATCGTTTTTAAAAGTTTTGGTAAAAAATTATGAAAATTATTTTAACTACCGAATTATGGGAAACACCAGGTTTTTTTTTCTTGATTCCTTATTAACAATGAAAAGATATAATTAACTGATTAAATTTATTGATTTTGGAATGTGTACAGTACTATGAGTACATTGAACCTGTAGGATTCAGCGAAATGTAATTAGTTGAAGATAGGGGACCTAATCTAGTCGACCGGCTATCGTTGACCACAAGCGAGGTGGTCTTCTGAATTCTAACCAGTTTGAGGATAGTAGCACTATAATATTTGGAATATATGTAAATCTATCGTATGCTACAACTTCAGATAAATAATTCAATAAAGACACATTTCATTTCCAACTAACAAGGAGTTGTAGAAGTTCTAATTTGTCGTTATCTTTATTGTTGTTGTTAATTATTGTCATAAAAAAAAATCATAGGTTGTAAATTTTTTTAATGTTTTATTATCATTGTTGTAAGAATGGGCTGAGAACACAATTATGTAAATATTTGGATTACTTTAAATAAAAGCTGCAAATGGTTTATGAATTATAAATAATTAAATTACAGTATTACAATTTATAAAGCTGCCTAGACAAGTAACTTAAATGTATAACGAAAAAATTATCCAATACCTTCAGAAAGACGAGTCAGCACTACTGTCAATTTATATTCAAGGAAATTAGGATGAAATGTCTCTGCTATTTCTTTAAAGATTTCGATTATTTTTAAATATTCGTAAATTCGCATAGCAGACAATTTTTTTTATTTTATTCGCTTTCAAAAGTCTAAGTATATTGATAAGTAAAAACTCAAATTTTATAGAGAGTTGATTTTTTTTCTTGATTGATCACTCAATCAAGCCTCAATTATGAAAACAATAAACCAAAAGGATTTATACTAGACTTCTTTAGTATTTCCTTTTCTTTTTCTAACTGTCTTTGAAATAATTCAAATTAAAATCCTTGATTCCAGAAAACATTTCATTTTTTCTCTATATTTTAAAAATAACCGAGTTATTAGGAATTACATTTCTTATAAGTTGGGACTTGGCTATTCAAGATATTTTGTTTTATTTAAAACATTTTGATAAGCAGACATGTTAGAACTAATCAACTGACGTGTTACCTTCACCTTCAGAAGCCCTCTTATTTATAAGTTAAATTTTTAAAAATTGGTCCAAGAGCATCGGAAAGACGAGTTGGCAATACTGTCAATTTATATTCAAGGAAATCACCACTAATAACTTCAAAACGAAATGTCTCTGCTATTTCTTCAGACATTTCAATAATTCTTAGTTATTTGTAAATTCACATGGCAGCCAGAATTGTTTTTATTTATTTTATTTACTTTTAAAAGTCTAAGTATCTTAAAACGTAAAAAATTAAATTTTATAAAGAGGTGATCTTTATTCTTGATCGATCACAAAGGCTCAGTAATAAAAACGATAAACCAAAATCTTTTATAGTAGACTTCTGCAGTATTTCCTTTTCTTTTCTTTGTCATTAAAATAATTCAAATTGAAATCCTTGATTCCAGAAAACATTTAATTTTTTCTCTATCTTTAAAAATAACCAAGAAAATAGATTGTCGTACATTTTATAAGTTATCGTCTTAATTGCTGACAATCACGCTTCCCCACGTTTCCGATAAATTATTATTGGAAACGGTAGTGTCATCATCTGATACCTGCTCCGTGTTTTATGATGGTTTCAGAAAAAATATTTTTTTAATGCAATTTTTCGTTTTTGAACATAAGAGCAGTAATATACATATATGATATACCGTTGGAAAGCTAAAGATTTTAGAAAAAATATTATCTCATACACAAGCTTTTAAAAGTTAATAGAGAGTGATGAAATGAACATAAAACTAACTGATTATTTTAGATAATAATATAATACATTTTTTAATAAAACACATGTTTCTATATAAATTCAATTTAATTAATTTCTAAGTAGTTTCACGTATTTTTATCTCTAACTGTTTTTGGAAATTCTTTCCTTGATTTTAAAAATGGAGGTAAGTGAAAGTCGTGTGTTGCCCGCACCAGATTTTTTTATAGCACGTCTACATTTCCAGTCTAGTTTTCGGAAGAAAATAAAAGTTAACCAGGATAATATTTTAAATATTTTGTTTCTTTATACTGGCTATCGAATTTATGTCTATCTCCGTTTCATTCATATAAGAGGTAATTAGGTTGGTATCGCATAAAGATTTAATTACTTATTTAATTAAAATTAAAACAAGATAAATGTAAAGTACTTGTTTTGTAATTGTATTTTGTTAGAAAAATAATAAAAGCATTTAAATCATCCATCAATTATTAACTAGTCTTAAAAGTTAAAACATTCTTTCTCTATAAGGCACACTAATTTCAGTCGTGAATAATGTAAACTATTAAGGAACGCTGATTTTAAAAATTTAATTACATTACAGATAAAAGGCTCAGAGATTATTCTTTCTTCTTAAAATTTTTAATTATTTTTTGGAAAGCAATTTTTCGGCAATGCAGAAAATAAAGAGCTCATCCCGATCAACTTCTGTAAATTAAAAATGAATTCGGTTTTTTCCTTTACGACGTTTTAATGAGTTTTTTTTTCTTTCTTGAATGAAAGTTGACTTTAGAGTTAATCATTATTAATTAAGCAAATGTAGGATTTAAGATATCCTGGGAAAGAAAGTGAACTAATATATTCAGCTTGGTAAGATATTTCTCAATGAATCTAATGAAGTAGTTCTCATGACAAAAGTGTATTTAAAATTTAATTTTTTTTTTAAATTGTAAAAAATTATATGGTGCACGAAATACACGACTTTCACTAAACTTACAAGTAAAAACCAATTTTAAAGAAATTTAATAACGAAAAAGATTCATACTGATGAAAACATTTACTTATTCATTTAAAAAAAAATATTTATTGAAATTTACAACTGTATTGTACAGCACATCAAGTAAATAAGCTAAAAGAAAACATGAACAAGACATGTAGAGTACCTACCCATCGGCAACACTCTAAAATGTTTTAAACTAGGAGGTCTTGGGGCTATCTTTTTTTCATACGCCTCGGAGGATTGTCAGGAATGGAAGAGGAAGCAAGGCTGGAAACTATTGGGTTAGAGTGAGAGTGGAGTTTGTCATGGAAGGGTGGATACCTGGTTCGGGCCAAACATTTATTTATAATTTAATACTTTTATTTTAGATTAAATAATATAACATATTTTTTTTATTATCAAAAGACAGAGAATACAATTTTCTAATTTTTAGGGCAATAAGTATTAGAGTTATAAGAGACCATCTATACCATATGTACAAAGTAAACAGTAATAAACTAATTAAGTACTAAAAAATAAAGATAAATAAATACAACAAAAAATAAATAACTTTGACCTCATTCACACATGTTCGCAATATTTACAAGCTGTCCCTGAGAACTTCGAATCAAAACTCGACACCCACTAGTGAATGTCGAAGCATAATGCCAGGATATCCTAGCGCCTTCGAGTCAGTCACTGTTCCATTAAAAGGCCGTAAACACGAGTTGATCAAACTTGAAAAATTAGGCCTAATTTATGAAGAGGTCTGAATGCAACTCATTAAACAAACCCAGCCTTATTGCCCATGCAGAAGTAAGTCGAACCTCCAGCAAAAATCTCAGCTTCACAACCATAGTCATTTCTGTGATAATGCGATGACCAGAAAATCGAGGGGAATATGTCTTTCTTACATAAATATAGATTGTTAATAGGTTTTTTTAAAATGGACAAGGCCTAAACTTGGGAAATGTAAAAATAAATTGTTGAGTGAAAAAAAGGGTCATAGTTATTTAGAAACCAATAAATAAATCTTTATTTTAAAACATTTTTTTAAATGAAAACGGAGTGAATGGAGGTGAGATACGGAACTCCTGAGATGACGGTGGGCGGGGAATGAATCCTGTGAGTCCTTTGTTTTTAGACCGCGAAATTTCTCGAAACTCGGATACACCTCAGACACCTTCCTCTTCTGATTTAGCGGCTTGAGACTTTATGAACAAAAAACTATTCCAATCTTTTGAGAAGGGAGTCCATGGCTCAGCGCTTCAGTTCACAAAGCTAAAACCTTTGAGTTCGAATCACAGTCCAACCATGATTCTTTCAAACATATAATTCAAAGATGCCTAGCCCACAGCCTCCAGTTAGGAGGTCACTCAGAAAGACATTTTCAAGAAAAAAATCGCAGTGTGGTCTGAAAAGAAATTATACTGCGCAGTCAAGAGCCTATAGAGTCGTTTCAAAACAAAAAATATCATACATTATGTTGAGTTGCACCACTGTGCAGTGACCATCCATGCTTAGTATCTTGGAACAAGAACACGTACATATCAACAGACATGAAAACTTCTTAATCTAGACAATATTAGGGGCATGCGCTAGTTATAGACATTCACGTTTAACATCGTTCTCTTGAGACGTCCATCTTTTAGTAGTTACTATATGTTTTTTTTTCGATTTTAAATCTACAATGAAGTAGCTGGACAGCAGTGGTTTACATTGGTGGTAATCCCACAGTGAGTACTGTTTTTATTTACAGTTTATGTTAGTGAACAGTGAAGCCGTGTATTGAGGTATTCCTTATCACACGCATACCGCCATAGGTGAAGTGCTCCCCCCCACTCATATCAGTCCTCAGTGCTTCGCCAGCTCTGAGCGGGGCACGTTCGTGTGGCTAACACAATTAAATTTAAGTCACGCAGACGTAATATATTTTTTTTTTTTTTTTTTTCTTTCAATTATTTCTTTTCTCTCCTCTTCTTTTACTTACTTCCCTATATCACTTATGACATAATGAGATATTTCCACCAAGTTATGTCGAGCAAAGTTAAGAAAAGGTCTCGATCTGCTGGGTCTGCACTCTCAACACCTCAGCATTCGCCACCAGCAAAGACCCGTTCTAGGCGTAATAACAAAAAAATCAGTCCTCCAGTTACTCCCACAAATGCATCTGACGAGCCACAACCAGGCACTTCATCCCAGGGGCTGTCTGAAGAATCTCCTTTCTTCACGCCCAACCCTTACCAGGTTCTACAATCTGATAAAGATGCTATGGAGTCGACACCAATACCAAGAGAACCTCGCCCTCCCCCGATATTCGTCAAAAATATAAAAAACTTTCAGTTGCTCTGCTCCCAAATAAACAAAATTGTTGATCCCGGTTGTTACACATGCCTTAGCAGGAGCTTCGATACAAAGATTTCTCCGGAAACAGCAGAAGCGTACCGAAAAATCGTTCAATATTTGACGGACACAAAAGCTGAGTTTCACACCTACCAGCTTCGACAGGAGCGCTCCTTGCGAGTCGTCATTCGAAATCTCCATCCCTCAACGCCTGCTGAAGATATTGAAGAAGAATTGACGGCCTTGGGCTTCAAAGTTCGTCAAATCACCAACGTCATAAAGGAAAATAGATCCGGAACCAATGTATCCACGAAGGTACCTCTACCCCTCTTCTTCGTTGATCTTGAACCTTCACCTGGAGTTGAAAAGATCTACGACATCCAAAAGCTCTACTATACTAAAGTCACAGTTGAAAAACCATATGTGAAAAAAGAAATTGTTCAATGCCACAACTGCCAGGCATACGGCCATACCAAGCACTACTGTCATCATTTGCCACGTTGCGTGAAATGCGGAGACCCCCACAAATCTGATGAATGCATTAAATCAAGGCAAACTCCAGCAGTGTGTGCTCTATGCCTGAAAGGACATCCGGCTAACTATAAAGGCTGTCAGGTTTACAAAAACCTAAAAACAAAATTCCAGAAACCGCAACCCACAGAATATCCCACTACTTCAAGAAGAATGACTTCAAATCTCATAAACGCTAATGTGTCCTTTGCCCAACTTCTAGGAGGCGGTGAGAAAAATAAGAATTGTGAGGCCCTGCCGCCGGAGCAACCGAAACCTCAACACCCCCACCCCCAACCTCAATATTCTCTTCCTCTAATCCATTCCGAGCCCCAAAAATCCCATCAACATCAAATTCCACTCATTCCTCCTCCATCAAATGCAACAGATATCACCAGTCTCCTAACATCCTTCATCGCTGAATTTAAATCAGTCGTGACTCCTCTAATATCACTTTTAACTAATCTCGTATCCCACCTCATCACTTCTTCAAGAAATCCTTAAATGACCTCTTCCAAACCTATATCCATACTCCTTTGGAATGCGAATGGTATTCGAAATCACACTAACGAACTAACAGTCTTCTTACAAGAAAAACACATAGACATAGCCCTAGTAACAGAAACCCGACTTACCAACTCACGTCTGTTTAACATTCCCAATTACAACATTTACCGCACGGACCACCCGGACGGAACCGCACATGCTGGCACTGCTGTCATCATCCATCACTCCCTCTCCCATCACTCACACCCCTTACCCGTCCATAATTACCTACAACCTACAGCTGTAACAGTTAAAACCAAGCCCTTTCACATAACAGTTGTTGCAGCATATTCCCCTCCGAAAATTCCATTTTCAGAATCCCAATTCAATTCGTTCCTAAATTCCTTGGGACATCACTTCCTTGTGGGAGCAGATTTTAATGCAAAACACCAACAATGGGGAGCCAGAACCACAAACTCTCGTGGACGAATCCTGTTGTCTGCACTTAATTCTACTCGCAGCAATATTCTTCCTCCGGATTCTCCTACCTACTGGCCAACAGATCCCAACCGCAATCCTGACCTCCTAGATTTTTTCATCCACAAAGGTCTAGGACTACTAAATTATTCCATATCTCGCCTCGATGACCTATCTTCAGATCACAGTCCAATACTCCTTACCCTTTCAATATCGCCCATTCCTAAACCGCTCCCACCCTCATTCATCAGGGGCCCAGTTCACTGGGATCTATTCCGTCAAATCTTAACCGACAACATTGATCTCAGAGTATCCCTCAAATCCCCTGAAGAACTGGATGAAGCTGTAAATACCTTTACAACCCTAATCCAACAAGCAACCTGGACTTCATCTTCACCTCTCTCTCCCGAAAAATCCCGAAGTACAAATCCTTTACCTCAAGAACTCCTGGACCTTATCCAATTCAAGCGCCGTTCTAGGACTATCTGGCAGAGGACCAGGCATCCTGATGACAGGAAATCATACAATTATTATTGTAAATTAGTTAAAAATAGATTGACAACCTACAGATCCCAATCCTATAATTCCTATCTTTCCTCATTATCCACTTGTGACCATTCCCTCTGGAAAGCAACTAAAAAAATCCTTAAATACCATCATATCTCTCATCCTCTCCAACGTCATGATGGTTCCTGGCCTCGTCAGATGAGACTAGAGCAGAGGAATTTGCTAAACATCTTGCAAACACATTCACTCCTCATCCTGAAATTAATCCTCCCCATACAGCTGCAGTTGAAGAATCCCTCTCCTCGCCGATTCCTCTCTCTTTGCCTCCTAAAGCTGTCAACCCCTCTGAGGTCAAATTCCTAATCGATAAACTTAAACCTCGAAAATCTCCTGGATTTGATCTCCTCACTTCCCAAATCATTAAACAACTTCCCAAAAAGGCTATAGTATTCCTGACCTACATATATAACTGCATCCTCCGAACAACCCATTTTCCTCTGATGTGGAAACACTCAACCATTATACTTTTCCTTAAACCGGGCAAACCTGTTAATCATACCTCATCCTATAGACCAATCAGCTTGCTCCCTATACTTTCCAAATTATTTGAGAAAATCCTTCTGAAACGCATCCTTCCGTTAATCCAACTCGACAAAATCCCATCTCACCAGTTTGGTTTCCGCTCAGGCCACTCCACTGTTCACCAAGGTCTTCGAGTTGTTGACCACATATCGTATGCCCTTGAAAGCAAGCAATATTGCACAGGTGCCTTTCTGGACATAGCACAAGCATTCGACCGGGTGTGGCACGATGGCTTGCTTTTCAAACTAAAAACCCTATTACCCCAAGCCCTATATCTAATCCTTCGATCCTACCTCTCTAACCGCTCGTTTCGAGTCCGTTGTGGTTCTGAATTCTCAAGTTGTTATCCGATAGAAGCCGGTGTTCCACAAGGTAGTGTCCTCGGTCCTATACTCTACATCTTATTCACCTCAGACATTCCCACCTTACCCGAAAACTTCCTGGCAACATTTGCCGATGATACAGCTATCCTCTCATCCCATCCAGATCCTGTTACGGCATCCTCAAACCTCCAATCACATCTCGATCTGATTGAAAAGTGGTGCAATCATTGGCGCATCAAAGTCAATGAATCAAAAAGCAAGCAAGTCACCTTTACCCTTCGACGCAGATCCTGCCCTTTTGTCCATTTTAACTCTATTCCTCTCACCTTTTCTGACACAGTCAAATACCTTGGTTTCCTCTTAGACAAAAGACTGACATGTAACCCCCATACTAGACTCAAACGACAAGAACTCAATCGACGATATGGCCAGCTATATAGACTACTAAACAGAAAATCTCATCTCTCAACGGACAACAAACTCTTAATTTACAAGACTATTCTTAAACCAATTTGGACCTACGGACTTGAACTGTGGGGAACAGCAAAAGTTTCGAATATCAAACGTATCCAATCCTTTCAGTCTAAAGTCCTTAGAACAATAGTAGATGCCCCATATTATGTCACCAACAAAACCTTACACCATGACCTGAATATCCCATTTGTCCTTGATCTAATCCCATCCAAATTCTCAATCTTCCATCAGAAGCTTACTCACCTTCCTAATCCCTTGGCAAACTCCCTATCTAGTTCCAAACATCCCTATAACCCTCCTCGTAGGTTGAAGCGGCAGTGGCCCAGAGATCTTTTGTAATTATGTTATTGGAGTGCTGGCAATGGCCAGCTTCTCCACTCATGCCCTGAGTGTATGTGGCTCTAGCGCCCTCGCGCAGCCTCCACTGGCACTCAAGACCAGTGACGCAGCTGAATGAGAGGCGCTGGGATCTTCTGGCATTGTGCCTCGACATCCACTAGTGGATCTCGAGGTTTGATTCAGTGATCCCAGGGGCAGTTTGTAAATATTGTAAATAGGTATGAATGTGAACAAGATTGTTATTATTATTTTCTTTATAGTACTTATTTAATTTTGTGTATATATTTTTTTTCTTTTATTTGTTTAGTCTTTATTAATTTTTTTTTCTTTAATTTTATTTACAATGTACATATGGTATGAATGATTTATTTTATCTCTAATACTCATTGCCCCAGAAGGTGGCAGATTGTATTATCTCTTAATAAAACAAATTAAAAAAAAAAAAAAAAAAAAGACAATATTAGAAATTAATCTTAAAAAATCTGGTGCGGGCAACAAAACTTCCACTAACTTCAGCTGTTAAAATCAATTTACGAACTATCAAATAGTCTTAAATTTGAAAAATGTTTTGAGTTAATATAAATAAAAAGTTAGACTTTAGAGTAGCCTACGCGTCGTTCTACATTACCTTTTACAATTTGGTGTATAAGATGACATTTTTTCTAAAATAAATAACTTTCCAACGGTACATTATACGTCTATATACTGCTATAAAAAAAAAATTAACATTGAGAAATGTGTTTTCTCTGTTCTCCTTTAGTTGGTTAGCAAATTCGTTCCTCAAGTATATTTAGTCGTTCTTTATGAATGCTAATAAGGTGATATGATTAAGATTTTGTTCTTTACAAAATTACAGGTACTTTAAAAGTAGAAAATTTCAAATTTCACGATTTGAGTCCTGTCACACTATTTCGATCAGAATTAAACCCCATTAAATTTTACGTCGATAAAGTGAGTTTTATCCAAATCGTTAAAGTCTTTTTTTAATAAATCGTGAAATGGATATTAAGTTACACTTCCGGTCAGCTGCATTTAGTTAAAAAATTACTGTAACGTCTCGGGCGTATATTTGTCTCAAAATTTCAGTTTCTCCTGGACTTGCCGCACACAAACCTTTTTGCATAACTCAGTTATTTTGACTCAGGAGCCCCTATATGGTGTATTTTCATTGAAAACTGGAAATAGAATATATTCACGACCACAATACTTTCTGTTTCTATATATTTCATACATTGATGGCAAGTGGAAGTAATAATTTCATTATTTCGTTTATTCATTTAACGCCACTTTTAACCTCCTTTGGCTTGCCAGACGATACTAAGGCGAGTGTGCTAAATATAATATTGCTTGTCCAGTTTTAATTGAATGAATGAATGAATGAATAACTTTATTTGCTTTCGGGGTAACCCTTATACAAATAGAGCTGGCTACATAACAAATATATAATACAAAACATATTTCAATAAAAGAGTTAGCAAGATACTAATGCATTACGTTACCAACTCTCGGTACATTGAACAGTAATGAATTACAAAAAAACTTATAACAAAATAACTCATAGACAATATATGAATAATATAACAGTTTCCAATACAATAAATATATTATTTTACTTTATATGGCGAAACACGATAAATAATATAATAAAGTTAACATATATGTTTATTTATTATTTATAAATGATCTGATTTGACAACATCGCCTAGCATTATAATAAATGTTTTTTAATTCCTCAATATCTTCGGTGATAAACAGGACGATAAAATTTGTACTGTTCATATTTAAGGTTCTAGGGATGTGATGGGTACGGAACGGTGCGTGTATGGGACATAGAATAAAAATGTGGAATAAGTGCACTCTTCCAGTTTTAATTAGGGTAAGTATATTTAGGTATCTGACATCACAAAGTCTTAGGATCACCTGTTAGCCCTTTTGAAGGAGAAGATAACCTATGATTTTTTACTCTATCACTAAAAAATGTTAAAGTACTCTGCTGAGTTTGAACTCGTGACCGTAATAAAATATACTGAATATATTTTAACTAAAGCAATATTTTTTTAATTTGACTTTTATGTGATTTTCTTTTTCTTTTTGTAAATGGCATATATAGTTGACATAATTAGGACCTTAAAATTGAATGAAAACAGCAAAGCGTTATACTGGAGCATTTTTTTGTTAATATATATCTATAAATAAATTTATTACGCGATTTTTGGTTTCGGCGAACTGCTTCTAAGCCACCCGACGGACTTTGATACCGTTCCCACTATCCCGAAGGTTTATAAGTAAAATACCTCACAACAATTTTTTTTTTAAGATAGAAAAATTTTATTTTTGTAATCAAGGTATCAACAATTTTCCTGAAATATGAGTTGTAAAATATATATAGAATATACCATTAGAAAGCGCAAGATTTTAGGAAAGTTCATATGCAAAAAAAAATAGGTTGTACAAGTTAACATAATGTCTTAACTAAATAAGGCCATAAACATAAGTACATTTTAATCTGGGAGGTTATGGAATTCAGTGTTGGCATCGTGCAGTATCGTACATGTTATATTTCTTTTGGATTTTAGAAACAATATCTTAAACCATATCGTAAATAGTTTGTTACGACAAATTTAAAGTTTTTATTCATCCATAAAGTGAAATTTTTAAACAGCCTCTTATGCCAAAAGTCACTAACGGTTTCGAATCCTTAAGTGGTCTTATGATTTTTTTATGACAAAGTAAAATATCCTTAGTTATGCCGTCCTTCGCAGGGAACGTAAAGAGTTGGTCCCGAGCCTGTGCGATGTCAGGTACTCGTTAAAAATTCCTATTCTAATTAAATCTGGGTAGGCAGAATTTAGGACTCCCACTGTTGCATCAGGTGAAGTGAAGTTAAGAAAACAAACAAACTGAAATTGTTATTAATTATTTATACTTTTAAATAATTTGACGAAAACAGATGTTCCATTAAATACGACTCCGATAGAAACAAAATTAAGAGTATATTTAAAAAAACTTCAAAGAAAAAAAATACAATAAATCGGATAAAATATGTTCTTCTTATCATAAAAAGACTAAACTGAAATAATATCCATTTTTTGACTAATTTGTGCATCTGATTTCAGCTCATGATTAATCATAACAATGAATAGACATCGTAAAATTAACCTAATATTATCTTGCTAAGCTTTCGTTAACTTGAACTCATAACCACAAAGCAATAGGCTCTCAATTGGTAAAACTTATTTTTTAAAACATGAATGGCACTACATTTAAATTACACCCATGCTAAGCAAGGGCAGGTGGCTAATATTTAATATTATTCTTCATAGAGGGATCACTTGTAGCTGGGTGGCTAGCATAACAGCCTCCCATGCCAGAGGTCACGGGTTCAAACCCGCAGGTGGTCCTAGGATTTTTTAATGGGAGTAAAAAATCCTTAGTTACGCCGTCCTTCGGATGGAATGTTAAAAGGTGGTCCCGAGCCTGTGCGATGTCAGGTACTCGTTAAAGATCCCTATCCTAATAAAACCTGGATAGGCAAAATTTAGGACTCCCACTGTAGCATCGTCCGATTAGCCATAGTAGCATAAAGTGACGTTAAATAAAAAAAAATAAAAAATATTCTTCATAGAATTATAAAAGCTTGGTTTCGATCAACTTACCAGCTAAGTGACCTGGTAGGTATGTAATGTAAGTCACTATCTCTTCATTTTTACTTTCCCTTACCTGTATATTAAATATACAGTAAGGGGAGGTACTGCGATCGTAAAATTATTCCAATTCCAGTTTTTAAAGACAAAACGTTTTAAGGCCTATTTAGTTCAAATAACCAGTCCAGCGCGAAAACGATAAGTTGCATATTACTGAAGTTTCATGTTTTATAGGCGTCTATTCCTGAAATGTTCAGCAACTATTCCATCAAAATCGGCCAACCAGAAGAGCTACTTTATACCACTCAGTTTACGATTTTTTAAAAAATTGCTTTTACGATTTTTATTTAACACTCTGTATCGATTAAAATATAATGGGCTTTAATATCATATATGTCTTATTTTGTTTGAAATAGTCTGACAGGGCTTAGATGCCGATTTTTTTCCGTAGAAACTGGCAAATGTATAAGTTAAACGAAATTATTTTTTTTTTTTTTTTGTATTTTTGAACATGAGAACAGTAACATAGATGTATAATATACAGCTGGAAGATAATTATTTTAGAACAAAATAATATCTTATCTACGAAATGGTGAAATTTAATGGTGAGTGATGAAACGCGGATAAAACTAATTGATTGTTGTAAATAAATTACAAATAAATTGTGTATTGTTTTACAATTTAATGTGAACCATGTTTTTCCCAGAAACGAAATATATTTCTTAAAAGCTTTTGTACTCTTTTTAATAGTTCTTAAATTGGTTTTAACAACAAAGGTAATTGAAAGTTGTTTGTTTCCCGGACCAGATATTTTATTTATTTTAAAATGTGGTTATCTAAATTTTATGTAAAGTTTCGCAAGGCAATGATATTATGATGTTTTCAGCTATAAGCAATGTTTTTATCATTGAATAAATCGAGTACCTTAAAAATAAAAAAATAAAATAAAAACATTTTTCACAAAATATATTTGTTTAAACAACAGGATCCATGATAGAATAGTAAAAATATAACCAAACAATTATATTTGTCAGTTTCTTTAAGCCAGGAGTAATAAGATTTACCAAAAGAATAATCTTTTTCCATTGACAGAAATATTTTAACCTTTAGTCAATTAGGACAAAAGGGGAAAAAAAACTTATTAAGAGAAAATCGTTTGATGAAAGCTACAAAGCCAGTTTTTTTTTTGATACTTATAAAAAAGATTTAATCGATTTCGACAACATAGAATGTTTCAGGATTTTATTTAATTGTTTTCATATTAGTCTGCTTTAGATTCTTTGGCTTTTTTTTTCATTAAAAAATAAATTATTATAAATAATTATGCTAGAAGTACCTTAGATATATTTTAATTATAATTAGTGTCAATCTGTGATTAAGTTTTTTTTTTTTATTAGGGAAATCGCGCTAGCGTTTAAGTTGATGGATTTTTTAAACCTTAATACTCACCTAGTGTTTATGTATTTAGATGAAAAAAGTTTTTCCTTATGAAAGAAAATGTACAGCAGCACCTTTTTCAATCGTGGTTTGAGTATGGTAGTCATGTCAGGATGTTCCTCATCCAGCTTCTTTTCAGCCTTCTAGTTGTGTATAGCAAGTTAGTCTCGGCTATGGTCTGTGTTTTTGAGATTGTAAATAGTTTGAATTTAATTCTAATAGATAAAACGAAATAACGATAGGCACATAAATTTAGACATTATTGTATTATTTAATTTTATTTACTTATCTATCTTTCATAAAATTTCGTTATTAGATCTATAATTCATTGGATATATTTTTTTTTTAATTTATGAGGTTACAATATAAAATTTGAAATAAATACAAAAAAAAATACTTTATCAATATTTAATATTAAATGTTTTTAAACAGTTTTATAAATAATTTTTAATTATAATTATATACTTTAGTGAGTCTTAAAGACAGAGAAAAGCCTTGAAGCTTAAGATAAAAATAATAATTTTTGTTTTTCCTCGGGTTCTGCAACTTGCGTCACGTTCCGAAACGTAGTGTCTCTAAACGCCAATGCTCCCTATCCCTGCAGTCCTCCTCCGCTAAGCCACCTGCCGCCACCCTCTCCCACACTCTCTATCCACGTATGTGTGGTCTTCGTCGTCTTCGCCTCTTCTGTGGGGAGTACTTTATCATTGTATGTGGCCACCGCGTCTCGTCCATCCTCATGACATGGCTGTACCACATGAGTCTCTTCTTTGATATTTCATTCAAGATGTTCAGCTCAGCTCCTAATTTTTTTCTTATTTCCACATTAGGGATTCTTTGCAGCCTGAATATGCTGCAGGCTCTTCTCCAAGAATCCATCTCTAGAGGCAACATCGTCCATTCAGACGATTTTAGCACTGTCCACCTTTCTGCCACATATAATGTGGTTCCTAAGATGAAGGAATGGTAAATCTTTTTTTTTTTCGTAAGAAGCGACATCTTTTTGCTGCAGAGAATACCATTCAAGATACCTTATATAATCCTTCTATATGTTGCTCTGTGGGATCGTTCAATCCTCTACACAGATGGCTGAAACTGTTGAGTTGCATGGCATATACACTGTTTTTTCTCTGCTGATCTCTAGACCCCACTCAGAATATGCTTCATTCAATTTCCTCAGCATATATACTTGATCACATTCTACTGATGCCAGGACAACCTGATCGTCTGCAAACTGAAGGCTGAAAAGTGTATCACCAAACCTCAACACCCATTCATCGACACTTTTGTTTTCACAATCCATTCCACGTAATAAGGTTTGTTCCAAGTAAATATTAAAAAGTGTTAGGGAGAGGCAACATCCTTGTTTTAGACCTATAGTGTCTAGGAATGGTTCGGTATATTTTCTTCCTATTTTCACTCTTGATTTAGACTCTTTATAGATTTAAAGAAATATAATTTTCTAAATTATATATTTAAAGAAATATAATTTTCTAAATTTTATATTTAAAAAAATATAATTTTTTGTAAAAAAAAACAAATTGGAAGAATTAATAACCACTTATTAATCATAAATATACGTTAATACCTAGAAAAAAAATATATGATCAATGCTAACTCATTAGGTGCATGAAGAAACATGAAATATATATACTGATAGTTTAATAACAGCTATGACTTGCTATAAAAAATACACAAATAAAACGATTTAATGAAGGTCTTTCTATTTACTTAATTAAAAAACAATTCTAATAGATATTAATTGTTCATTAAGAAAAGGTTTTAATTTGCTATCATTCGTTTGTAATTAGTTATCGAGTTAATTAGGTTTCGGATGTAACTGTTGAGCCGAATACAAACCGTCTATTTATTACTAATTGCTCCGCCTAAATATTTGAACAATCGGTCTGTATTTATGAGAATGAAAAAGGGTGGGTTTATTTTCCACGAAAAAGGCTGGCACATATGGCTTTTATTCATTTCATTCTCCACTCGTGTATTTCCTCTTAACGCCCCCATTTAGAAACAATATGAACAGTAATACTCATTAATGAGGGTTAACTGTTATGTATTGAGAATAATGGTGGTGTTTAAAACACATTACTTAATACAATTAATACTAATAAGCCTTCGTCGGCAAAAGCTGGACTACCCGATAAGAAAGCTCTTCAGAAACCCCTATACTTGTATATGTGGAGGTCATATGGTTATGTTAGGAAAGTTTTGAAACGGTAGAGTTTTTTGAGGACATTGAATATTTGGGTCCGTTCTTCCGGCCTTTGAGGAAGTTTTTGGTTTCACCAATGTAGAATGAGTTGCAGATGGGGGTTTCACAAGGGATTTTTTTTTCAGTGTCGCGAAAGGCCGTGTAGGCCCTTGGCCTCGCGCGGTAGTCTCCTGGGAGATTAAAATCACGTTTCTCGGTGTATTTTATAGTGTAGGGTCATTACTCCTTACGCCTATATTTATGAGTGACCACCATTTGGCTGACGGGTATCACATACCCGGGAGAGAGGCTATGAGTGAATCCCTATACATTAAATGCTTGAAAAAGACCACCCGGGACCACGATTCGAACTCAAAAGCTTTAGCATGAGAGATTAGCGCGCAAGCCACTCCCCTTAGGTTCCATAAAGGAATCCGTTAAATTTCGATAAAACTTCTATTCTTGCCACAATTCCCAATCATGACGAACAAATCATTACAGAATTCATTTACATGCAACTAGAACTTCTTCCTGTTAACTAAAAGACAGACAAACAAAACTTATCACTTGCTTCTTCTATATATATTCTTATATATTAAAAATAATAATGCCCCTTAACTTATCATCCTCATAAAACCACATAATCATCTCTTCCCAATTTTATTTATTTATTGTCACTACTTTATTTATTCATTTTATTACTTTATTTTAAAAATATATTTAGTTTTTAATAGATAGATTTTAATATAAAATAATTATTAAGTCATTTTTTAAAAAAAATATTTATTTTTAATTGGATTATAGTTTTATTCATCTTTTGTTTTTTCAGCTCCTTATCGTCATTAGTAAACTACCTATACATCTTTTAATCTGTACCTCGGCACTATTAGTTACATGTTTTTCATTCCGGTCGTACTTATGATCATTCCTATTACCTATACCTTTGTTTAATTTATATCATTAATCTTTATATAAAAAGGTTTAACATTTTCATATCCTTTTTTTATTTTTTTAACGAAAAATATTCGATACTGTGAACACAACTTAAAGGATTTTATAGTATTTTACGTTCAATGCTAATAGCGTTTTCAACAGCAAATATCATTTCTTGAGACACCTCATGTGAGTCAGAACGTATTTTCTTTCTTATTATGCCCTCTTTCTCCCTCTTTATCTCCCTTTTTTCCTATCCATATCCTTTTCCGTTGTATTTCCTCACATAAAATTGTTAGTTCAATGTAACATTACTTTACAGAAGGATGCACCACAATGAATAAGTGCTCCTGGTATATCTCTGCATGATATCATTTCTTGCATAATTGATCAAATTAAAAAAAAAAAAATGTAAAGAAAACAATCGCTGTTAGATCTAAAAAACATCTGGATATAGTTAGAGCTTCAAGAAGAAGCAAAATCAATCGATTGTAATGACTTATTAAATAATCCAGATATAAATTTAAAAGTGGAAATATTTACAAATAAGGTACTAAATATATATAAAAAACATAATTGTGTCATCAAAAATAGTATAGTTAAAAATTCACCTGCTCCCTGGATAACACAAGAAGTAAAGGAATCAATGAAGACAAGAAATGCAGCATATAATAAATTTAAAAAATACAAGACATTAAATTATTGGGAAAAATATCGATTTTTAAGAAATCATACGAAACAGATATTAAGAATTATATTGAGGATGTATAGTCGACAGTAGAAACTATTATAGGTGGAATAGTCAGGAATCAGTCATTTTTTTTTTAAAGTTTTTTAATTTTGCCAACGTTTCGGCCCAAGCTTGTGAGCCATCATCAGGGCATTACTGAGCCATGTCCAAGCATAATCTATAGCAGTTGAAGATTTTAAAATACTGAAAAATGGTGTGGTGATCACGAATCCCACAAAAATCAAAGGCAATAATAATAGGATTCCTAACCCAAAAAAAAAATATATATATATAAACGAAATAAACAAAATATCAATAATTAATACAGAGCTGATTTATATAAATCATAGCAAATAAATAATTTAGGAATTTTCATAAATAATAATCTAACCTGGAATGTACAAATTCAGCACATTTGCATTGAAATGTATAAAGCTCTATTCCGACTCAGAAAACTAAATTTTCAGCCTTCTATGCCAATAAGAAAAATCCTAATAAGTGCAATGGATATGCCGTACCTGAATTACGCCAGTATGACCTTTACGGATATCACCGAAAAATTAACAAATAGACTTCAAAGAGCCCAGAATACAGCTGTACGTTACATAACGCAAATCCCAGTAGATCGACATCTCACACCCTACTACAAGCAGTTAATGTGGATGAAGACTTGATAAAGAAGAAGATTTAATTTATTAACCATTACATGTAAAATATTAAAGAGCAAAACCCCGAGCTATCTTTGCTCAAATTTGATCTTCTTATACTATGAAGAACATTTAATAAGTTTAATAAAAAAATGGAGTTCTGCGCTTGCGCTAGTTCATTAACATACGTCGTTATATCGTCTCTTCTTTACGAACAGTTTTTAGTGTGTAATAATTGTCTTTATTACATATAAACAATTAGTGATTGTGCAACAACATTCGTTGTCAACAATGGACTAATCCTACTGATTGTAAGTAGTAATATTTACGATTACTTAGTTGTCGTATGAAGTAGAGCTGAGAAGCCTTATCTTTTTTGCCATATTGCGATCCCCACTTAGCTTCCTCAGCTTGCCAGTCTACCCTGGAGGGGCCACGTCGCGCTCCGGACAACAAGGTCAAGGTCGCGCGGACGTATTTTTTTTGTTTTATTTTTTATTTATTTTTTTTATTTTTATGTATCAATGAGATACTATCACCAAGCCATGGCGGGAAAGGCAAGCATTAAACGCTCCAGGTCAGCTGGCTCTTCTGCTTCCCCGGTCAAGCAAAGGCAAAGACGTAATAACAAACGCCCTACGCCCCCCTCATCAGCTGCTTCTAACGAACAGGAACCACAACCCGGGACTTCAACGCAAGGGATGACTGAGGAATCTCCCTTTTTTACTCCTAACCCCTACCAAGTACTCCATATCGAGAAAGAGGTCATGGAATCAGAATCTACACCGAGAGATCCCCGCCCTCCTCCCATATTTGTTAAAAATATAAGAAATTTTTAACTCCTATGCACCCAATTAAATAAAATCATTGATAGCAAAAGCTACACATGTCTAACGCGTATCAATGACACAAAAATATCACCCGATTCAGCTGATGTGTACCGCAAAATAGTAAAATATCTTACTGAAACAAAAGCTGATTTTCACACGTATCAGCTAAGAGAGGAGAGGGCATTAAGGGTGGTAATAAGAAATTTACACCCCTCTACACCAGCTGAGGAAATAAAGGAAGAACTGACGTCTCTTGGGTTCAAAGTGCGTCAGATAACTAATGTCATGAAAGATATTATAGAAGAATCAGG
This sequence comes from Piezodorus guildinii, assembly GCA_023052935.1. Classification (NCBI taxonomy): domain Eukaryota; kingdom Metazoa; phylum Arthropoda; class Insecta; order Hemiptera; family Pentatomidae; genus Piezodorus; species Piezodorus guildinii. The sequence continues at coordinate 137,075,917 of CM041293.1, read as the reverse complement.
TGACAGGAGTAAAATTCCTTTACCTCTATTTTTTGTGGACTTAGAACCGTCTCCAGGAGTAGAAAAAATTTATGAAGTGGAAAAACTCTATTACACGAGAGTAAAGATTGAAAAACCATATGTAAAAAGAGACATTATACAATGCCACAATTGTCAAGCATACGGCCACACGAAAACGTATTGCCACCACATACCGCGCTGTGTTAAATGTGGTGAACAGCACAAGTCTGAGCAGTGCAATAAATCTCGTATAATCCCAGCAGTTTGCGCTCTGTGCCACAAGGGACATCCGGCGAATTACAAAGGCTGCGAGATTTACAAGAATCTCAAGTCAAGATTTCTGAAGCCCCAGCATCAAGAGGAGACTAGACCGAGGAGAAACCCATCAAAATTCGTCGACCCGACAGTTTCGTTCGCCCACCAACTTGGTGGTGGTGACCAGTCTACTAAGTGTGAGGCCACGCCGGTTCAACATACACTCAAACATCCCGAACCTGAATATCAACCACCTCAAAATTTTAATTCTCAAAAACTTCCCCAGCATCAAATTTCTCCTATCCCTCCTCCATCAAATGTCACAGACCTCACCAGTTGAATGACATCATTCATCTCAGAAATAAAATCAATAGTTATGCCTCTGATATCAGTCCTAACAAACCTAGTATCAAATTCAATTCCTGCCTTGAAAAAGCCCTAAATGATTCCATCCAACTCCATTTCCATTCTCCTTTGGAATGCGAATGGTGTTCGAAATCATATTAATGAACTAACTTTATTACTACACGACAAACGTATTGACGTAGCTCTTATCACTGAAACACGACTAACTAACAAACGATCATTCAACATCCCAGACTACCAAATATACCGAACTGACCATCCCGATGGAACAGCTCATGCCGGCACTGCTGTCATCATCCATCGCTCCCTCTCCCATAATTTATTACCCTTACCAGTCCATAACTTCCTCCAAACCACTGCTGTAATTATACAAACCCGTCATTTTCCTATAACAGTAGTTGCAGCATACTCTCCTCCAAAAATACCTATTTCCGAAATCCAATTTAATTTATTCCTTAATTCCTTAGGGCATCATTTCCTCATAGGTGCGGACTTAAATGCCAAACACCAGCAATGGGGAGCCAGAACTACAAATTCTCGCGGGCGAACATTGCTGTCTGCACTCTATTCCACTCATTGTAATATCCTCTCCCCCGATTCCCCTACATATTGACCTACTGATCCTCACCGTAACCCCGACCTCCTTGATTATTTTATCCACAAAGGGCTAGGACCTTTAAATCATTTCGTTTCCCGGCTCGATGACCTTTCCTCCGATCATAGCCCTCTTACCCTAACTCTCTCATTATCTCCTATTCCCAAACTCCCTCCACCATCATTCCTAAGAGGCCCAGTTAATTGGAACCTCTTCCGTGAAATAATAACGGATGGAATAGACCTCAGAGTATCCCTCAAATCTCCACAAGATCTTGATGATGCAGTTGATTCCTTTACTACCCTTATCCAACAAGCAGCCTGGAATGCATCTTCACCTTCTACTTCCCCAAAATACTACCAGAAGAATCCTATACCCCAAAACCTCCTAGATCTAATCCATACCAAACGACGCTCTAGAACCCTCTGGCAAAGAACCAGGCATCCAGATGATCGTAAATCCTACAATTATTACACCAAATTAGCTAAAAAGAAATTAGATACCTTTCGATCCCAATCCTAAAATTCCTATCTTTCTTCACTATCTATCTGCGACAATTCCCTCTGGAAAGTAACCAAAAAAGTTCTTAAATACCAATTCATCTCCCACCCCATCCGACGTGAAGATGGGTCCTGGGCTTCGTCGGATGAGACTAGAGCGGAAGAATTTGCCAAATACCTTTCTAAAGTTTTTATCCCACACCCCGAGCTCAATCCTGCCCATACAGCTAACGTAAAGGAATTCCTCTCCTCTCCAATTCCTCTCTCTCCACCCCCTAAAGCTATTAACCCCTCTGAGGTCAAATTCCTTATAAAGAAACTAAAACCTCGAAAAGCTCCTGGCTACGACCTCCTCAATTCTAAGATCCTTCGTCAACTGCCCCAAAAAGCAATTATATTCCTTACCTACCTCTATAATAGTATCCTCCGTACAACCCACTTTCCTTTGGTGTGGAAACACTCCATCATTCTTCTTTTTTCCCAAACCTGGTAAACCTCCCAACAACACCTCATCCTATAGGCCTATTAGTCTCCTTTCGATCCTTTCAAAAATCTTTGAAAAAATCCTTCTCAAGCGTATCCTACAGTTAATTGAAATTCCTTTCCACCAGTTCGGATTCCGCTCACAGCACTCCACTGTACAACAAGGCCTACGAGTGGTTGACCATATATCCTTTGCACTTGAAAACAAGCAATATTGCACTGGTGCCTTTCTGGACGTTGCTCAGGCATTCGACCGGGTCTGGCACGATGGCTTGCTTTTCAAACTAAAAACCCATTTACCCCAATCCTTATATCTAATCATACAATCCTACCTTTCAAACCGTTCCTTCAGAGTCCGCTCTGGTTCAGAATTTTCCAATAGTTACCTGATCGAGGCTGGTGTACCTCAAGGCAGTGTCCTAGGTCCTGTCCTCTATCTCCTATTTACAGCTGACATACCTACGGATCCTGATACCTTCATAGCAACCTTTGCCGACGATACTGCCATTTTATCAACCAAATCAGATCCCGAAATTGCATCTTCCTATCTACAAAGACATCTCTAATTGGCGTATCAAAATTAATGAATCCAAATGTAAGCACATCACCTTTACTCTTCGCCGCAGATCCTTTCCATAAGTCAATTTTAACCCCATACTCCTTCCCTGCTCTGACACAGTCCGGTATCTGGGATTCTTACTAGACAAAAGACTAACGTGGAACCCACACACTCGACTTAAACGACAAGAACTCAACAGACGATACGGCCAACTATATAGACTACTAAACAGAACATCAAAACTTTCTGTTGCTAATAATCTATTAATTTACAAGACGATTCTAAAACCGATATGGACCTACGGACTTGAACTGTGGGGGACAACTAAATTTTCGAACATCAGGCGTATCCGATCCTTTCAGTCCAAAGTCCTTAGAACAATAGTCAATGCTCCCTATTATGTTACAAACAAGACCTTACACAATGATCTGAATATCCCATTTGTCCTCGATTTAATCCTATCTAAATTCCTGAACTTCCACCAGAGGCTAACTCACCTTCCTAATCCTTTATCCCAATCCCTATCTTTTTTTTTTTTTTTTTTTGAACAATAACAATTTTTATTGAGAAAATTTTACAATCTGTCCCAATTTGGACATTAATAGTAGTGCTGAATGACACCAAATATACTACATTCATACAATATTCACACAACATAAAATTACAATAAAATATATATACAATAATGAATCAATACAAAAGTCAATAATTCACTTATACCTATATACACATACACACACTCATACATACATCACATTGAGTGGAGAATCTAGCCAGTGCTAGAACTCCAATATACTTACAAAAGGTCGCGGGGCCACTGCCGTTTCAACCTTCTAGGTGGGTTGTATGGATGAGTGGAGCTGGATAGGGATTGAGCTAAAGGATTAGGATGATGAATGAGGTTCTGGTGGAATTTGGAAAATTTGGATGGAATTAGGTCTGAAATAAATGGAACATTAAGGTCGTGGTGCAAGGTATAATTGGAGACATAATAAGGAGCATTTACTATTGTACGGAGGACTTTGGATTGAAAGGATTGAATGCGTTTGATGTTAGAACGTTTAGCTGTCCCCCACAGTTCAAGTCCGTAGGTCCAGATGGGCTTCAGTATTGTCTTGTAGATTAATAATTTGTTGTCAACTGTAAGTTTAGATTTTCTGTTGAGTAGTTGGTATAACTGTCCGAATCGTCGGTTGAGTTCTTGTCTTTTAAGTCTTGTATGTGGGTTCCAAGTCAATCTTTTGTCTAACAGTAAGCCAAGATACCGGACTGTATCTGAGAGAGGAATCGGTAATGAGTTGAAATAAACTGGCGGACAGGATTTTCGTCTAAGAGTAAAGGTTATGTGTTTACATTTGGCTTCGTTCACCTTTACACGCCAGTTATTACACCAGTGTTCGATAAGGAAAAGGTGTCTCAGAAGGTTTAAGGATGCTGTTTCAGGATTGGAACTGGATGATAGGATGGCGGTGTCGTCTGCAAAAGTTGCCAGAAAGGTATCAGGATGTGTAGGAATATCAGCAGTGTAAAGGATGTAGAGGATGGGTCCCAAGACGCTGCCTTGAGGAACACCAGCCCCAACGGGATAAAGGTTAGAAAATTCTTCACCACAGCGAACTTGGAAGGAACGGTTCGAGAGATAGGATCGGAGAATGAGGTATAGAGACTGGGGTAAATGGGTTTTCAGCTTGAAGAGTAATCCAGTGTGCCATACCCGGTCAAAAGCTTGCGCAATGTCCAGAAACGCACCAGAACAATACTCTTTGCATTCAAGAGCTGAGGAAATATGGTCTACAACTCGGAGCCCCTGTTGAACTGTGGAATGCTGAGGGCGGAATCCAAACTGATGGGAAGGAAGATTTTGAGATTCTAATATGGGTAGGATACGTTTAAGAAGAAGCCTTTCAAAGATTTTTGAGAGGATGGGGAGTAGACTAATAGGCCTGTAGGATGAAGTGTTGTTGGAAAGTTTACCTGGTTTTAAAAAAAGGATGATGGTGGAATGATTCCATAACAGAGGAAAATAGGTGGTGCGGAGGATGCAGTTGTAAATATAAGTAAGGAATATAATAGCTTTCTGCGGAAGTTGTCGGAGGATCTGGGGAGTAAGGAGATCGTGTCCAGGAGATTTACGGAGAGTCAGTTTTTGGAGAAGATATTTGACCTCAGAGGGATTAATAGCTTTAGGAGGTAGGGAAAGTGGAATCGGTGACATAAGAAAGTCTTGCACTTTTGCGGTGTGATTGATGTGGGATTCCGGGTGAGGAGTGAATACTTTGGAGAGGTGTGTGGCGAATTCCTCGGCTTTATCTTCATCAGACGCAGCCCAGGAGTCATCACCACGTCGGAGAGGATGGAAAACATGATGGTATTTTAGGATCTTTTTCGTGACATCCCACAGGGAATTATCACGAGCCGATAGAGAGGAGAGGTAGGAATTAAAGGACTGGAAACGGAAGTTCGCCAACTCCCTCTTCAATTGTCTACAATAGAAGTTATAGGAGCGGCGATCTGTTGGGTGTCGGGTGCGCTGCCATAATGATCTTGCTCGGCGTTTGGTGTGGATAAGGTCTATAATAGGTTGTGGAAAATGATTTTGGTCTGGATTTATATTGGAGTGTTTAGGAGAGGAAGCAGTCCAGACAGCTTGTTGGATGGCGGTGGTAAAGGAATAGACGGCATTATCTAGGTCATCTTGGGTTTTGAGGGTTACTCTGAGGTCAATATTATCGGTCAGGATTTGGCGGAAAAGGTTCCAGTTGACAGGGCCTCGGATGAATGATGGTGGAATGGGTTTTGGAATTGGAGTGAGAGATACTTTTAGGATCAGTGGACTATGGTCTGAGGATAGTTCATCAAGGCGAGTTAAAGACAAGTTGAGAGAGCCTAATCCGCTGTGGATAAAGAAGTCGAGGATGTCAGGATTGCGGTTAGGATCGGTTGGCCAGTAGGTAGGGGAGTCAGGAGGCAGGATATTAAAATTTCGGGAGTTGAGTGCAGACAGCAAATTTCGTCCCCGAGAATTCGTGGTTCTGGAACTCCACTGCTGATGCTTGGCGTTTAAGTCTGCATCCAGAATGAAACGATTTCCTAAGGAATCCAGGAAGGATACAAATTCAGAATTGGAAATGGAATGTTTAGGAGGGCAATATGCAGATGTGAGGGTTACCGGAAAGGAAAAAGTCTTGATTACTATGGCTGTGGCTTGTAGGAAATCATAGGTGGGAAGTGGGAGTAAATGATGAGAGAGGGATTGGTGGACAATGATAGCAGAACCGGCATGGGCTTTACCGTCTGGGTGTTCAGTACGGTATGTCATGTATTGCGGTATTTTGAAGTACTGTTTAGTCGTTAGTCTTGTTTCAGTTATAAGTGCAACATCGATTGTTTTGTCTTGCAACAACGCTGTCAGTTCGTCAGTATGATTTCTAACACCATCCGCATTCCAAAGGAGAATGGATAAGGAGTTAGGTGAAGTCATTTAAGGATTTTTTAAGGCAGGGATTAGATTCGATACTAGATTAGTAAGGAGTGATATAAGCGTTATAACAAGAGATTTTATTTCGGAGATGAACGATGTCATTAGACTGGTAAGATCTGTGACGTTTGATGGTGGAGGGATATGAGAAATTTGATGTTGAGGAGTTTTTTGAAGATTAGGTAAACTTTGAGGGATAGATTCTTGTACAATAGATTGAGAATGTTGAGGAAAATGTTGTTCCGGCAGTGCCTCGACTTCATGATTCTGGTTACCACCTCCAAGCAAGTGGGCAAATGACACGTTAGAATTTACAAGTTTAGATGGTTCTCTTCTGCTTCTGGTTGGTACAGCTGTTTCATTCTGATCCTGAGGTTTTTGGTATCTGGTTCTGAGTTTCTTGTAGATTTCACATCCCTTGTAGTTAGTCGGGTGGTCCTTGAGGCACAGAGCACATACAGCGGGTGTTGATCTTGATCTTGTACATTCTTCTGTTTTATGCTGTTCACCGCATTTCACACAGCGTGGTATGTGATGGCAATAACTTTTGGTATGACCATATGCCTGACAGTTATGGCACTGGACTATTTCTTTCTTTGTGTAAGGTTTATCAACTTTTACACGGGTATAGTACAGCCTACTGAGGTCATGGATTTTTTCGACTCCTGCTGATGGTTCCAAGTCCACGAAGAATAGAGGCAGTGGACTTTTATCTTTTAGAACGTTGGTGACTTGCCTCACTTGGAATCCTAATTCTGTCAGTTCTTCTTTGATTGCTTCAACGGGTGTTGAGGAATGTAGGTTTCTGATTACGACCCTTAATGCTCTCTCTTGGCGCAGCTGATAAGTATGAAAGTCAGCTTTGGTCTCAGTCAGATATTTTACAATCTTTCTGTAGGTTTCAGCAGTAGTCGGAGATATTTTAGTATCATTGGTTCTACTTATACAATAATAACTATTAGGATCTGTTACTTTGTTTAACACATCAGTTTAAAATTTTTAATATTTTTAACAAATATTGGTGGAGGTAGTGGTTCTCTGGGTATAGGAGAAGATTCCATGGTTTCTTTTTCATTTTGGAGGATCTGAAATGGATTCGGTGTAAAAAACGGAGATTCATCAGTTATTGCTTGTGATGATGTGCTGGGCTGTGGTTCAGATCCTAATGAGGTAGCTGACGCGGTCGCTGGTGGAATCATTTTTTTATTTTGTTCACGGCGGGGTCTCTGTTTTGTGGGAGACGAGTTCGAACCTGCAGATCTAGATCTTTTACTTGCGGACTTTGAGGACATGACTTGATAAAAATATCTCATTGATTAAGAAAATATTAATAATAATAAATAAATAATGAGATAAGAATTAAAGATAAAAGAAAGATAATTAAAAGAAAAGCAAGCCCTAGCTAGCCGAGCTAGCGGCAATCAGCTGATCAGTGACCCTCCTTTCACTTTTTCGTGATTGTACAAAGTAAATTATAACTTTGCTTACCGAAACTTCTCCAATTTTCACTGCCGTAATATTCCTGAGGTCTAGTGATGTTCTCCAGACTGAATTCTAGCGAATTCCTACTGAAAAAAGCAAAAATCTCAATCCCTATCTAGCTCCAGCCATCCCTATAACCCTCCTCGTAGGTTGAAACGGCAGTGGCCTAGAGATCTCTTATAACTAAGCAATGCTGAGTGTTGGCAATGGCCAGCTTCTCCACTCACGCCTGAGAGTCTGTGGCTCTAGCGCCCTCTCTCAGTCTCCACTGGCTTATTAGACCGGTGACGCGACTGACTGAGAGGCGCTGGGATCTCCTAGCCTTGGGCCCCAACGCCCACTTGTGGGCGTCGGGGTTTAATTCGGAGTTCCCAGGGGCAGTATGTAAATATTGTATATATATGTATGAATGTGACCAAGATTATTATTATTTATTTCTTTTATTTTCTTTTTGTCTTATTTACGGTTTTTATTTCTTTTTATTATATTTATTTATTTCTATTTATTTTCTATTCATTTATTTTTATTTCTTTATTTTGTGTACATAAAGAATGAATGAACTCTAATATCACTAATACTTATTGCCCAAGATTGTGGCAGATTGTATTATTTCTAAATAAATAAAAGTTATAAAAAAATAAATTTAAATTACTCACTTGAAACAATTAAATAAAGATAAGAGAAATAATAATTGCGTAATAATTTTAGTTTTAAAGACATTGTATTATTATGTTGAAAAGATATACTTATAATTGTAAATAAGGTATTTAAATTTTGTGTTATTAAAAGCTGTAATGTATATAATATTATTAGGAAGGTTTATGCTTAAAGAATAATGGAAAGTTAAAATTCCCTTTAAAGTTTATTTATTTTATTTATCTACTTATTTTTTTTAATCTAAAGTTTGATGTTTTATTTTATTCTGATAATGTTGTAAATATCAAATAGAATTAATACTAGAATTATATCTATATTAATTACTGGAGTAAAATACCTGACTCAAGGTTAATTGTAAATATATATAAAATTCCTGTTCATTGTAAGAGAGGACCAGTTGGTCCTAAATGTAACAGGTCATTAATAAACTTCATTCATTCATTCAGTCATTCATTCACCAGTAGGTGCTGTCTCCCTCAAGCCTAACCATGCCATGTTTTCCATATTTGTGAAACACAACCCATTTGCTTATTGAATTTATTTTACACTTGCAAATAAAGTTATTAAATTAAACAAAAATATGTTTTAAAAAATAATAAAAAATTCTCTATCCTTATTGTTTCGTATTTCTAATGACTAATTTCTCTTTATATATTACTGTCAAATATCACTTCAAAACTATTCATATTTAAAAGTTGAATTGTTCACACATTTTCTTCCTATAAATTTTAATTATTGACTTAGTTTCTATTTATAGTCTGCAATTATTTTCATTCAAATATTCTCATCTTAATTTAATGCATGTTTTCATATTTTATTACTGCCATCTTATTGTCATTTTAATTTTATTTTTGTTTCATTATTATAATATAGTCGTCATATTATTGTATATAACTTATTATGAATTTTCTAATTGCATTGTTTGTTATCTTGGTTCTCTTAGATCTGATAAAGACCCCCTATGTAGGCCAAAACGTCGACACACAATTAAAATAATTATTGCTTATTACTGTGAATTTTTCTTTTCATGACCGCACCCTTGCCCTGATGGTTGCCCATCTTTCTCATCTAATATGCTCAACGACCAACTAAGCTCTATCAATACAGATTTTGTAATATTCTACCAGGGAATAATTTATATATTTTCCCAAGTGCTCACAGTTTCACGTATGTCATTAACTTAAAAATTTTGCTATTACATATGGTTTTAATATCATAAAAAGACAGTTTCGTAAACTTGAATCATATACATAACTAGATGTCCAAACTAGGTTTTGGTAGAGCGAGATATCTCCGAGGTAGATTCATAAGGGCTCGGTGTATCTTGGCTGGTTTCCAAAGACAGAACGGAAATTGAGATGTTGGAACTGAAGGCTAAAATGGGAGGAGGGTCCTCTGACAGTATCTCGAGCCCCTGCCTGTCCTCGCCTTAACTTCAGATTCAGCTTTATCCGAGTCGAATTTAAACCCTTTGCACTAAATAACTATCTAAGAATAGAATAATTTACAACATTAACTCGTATCCTTTTTATCAAATTGAGCTCGCCACCCCAAATACCGGACCCCTGAGCCCAAATTACTTATTCGTGCAACAATGTGTGTATGTGTAGCAAGCCTTGCTCGAAAAAGATAAGTGTACAAAACTGAAATTCCATATATTAAAAGCGTATATGCCTGATATGTTACAGCATTTTTATTTTCGAAAATTGGACAAACAGAAGATTATCTTTTTACCATGCTTTTCACACTTATTTAAGATTTTCTCAAAAACGAGTATAACGGTTTTGGTTAAATTGACTATGTCGATGTAGAATTTCATCGGATTCAAAATCATGTAAGTTCCATTAAGATTAAAATAGTCTGACAGGGCTTTAATGCCGATTTTTTAATTTTCTTTCTCTAAATTGCATTTAATTTTGTTGATTCGAAAAAAAATATATATACGTTTTTTTGTTTTTTTTTCTTTTTTCTTATCCTCCAACATTATTTACAAAATAAATACACAAACATTTCATATATATACAGCAACAATGGTATATACAGTCCACAGCTCAGGCCTCGTATTGCCCGTTGGCATTCTAAGGTTCCTTTCGCACTAGGCGCGGTATGCGCTTGAGGAGTGGGGTGGTTTTGTGCCTTTGTTGAAGTAAAATGGGGAGGAACCATTTTGCTGGTGGTTAAATGTATGCGGGTCAGACTGCAGAGTCCAGACCCCTTCCCAGGGCGACCACGTCGACCAGGGGGAGAGAGCCTTGCCATCTTCCAGGCGCAGGTGGTGGAACTACGTCCCTGAAGAGAGGGTTCGCACAAGCCTTTAAACCGTCAAAGAACTTGACGTGCCTCCTACTGATGAACTCTTGCACCGAGGGAAGATGGAGTTCCTCGTGGATGGTGGCATTTCTCGCCCGCTGGAGTGTGGTTCCTATGGCTATCCTCCTTAGGACGGAGTTCTGATAACCCTGCAGCCTTTTGAGCGTGGACTGGTAGAGGTGGCGGAGCAGGGGCGCACCATGGGGTAGAGTCGGTCTGATAACGGCCTTGTAGATTTGCAACTTGAGTCGCAGTGAGAGCGAGATGAGTAGGTGGTAGAGTCTATGGGACTTCCTGCGGGTCAGCTTGATTCTTTCCCGTACATGGCTGGAGAATGTCAGGTGTCGGTCCAAGGTCACATCTAGGTAAAGAATTGAGTTGGAGAGAGGAAGTTTTACGCTGTCTATCTCAAACTCGGTGGGTAACTTCTTCTTCCCCTTCTGGAAGGACAAGATGATTTTGGCTGGGTTGACCCTGATTCCGATCTTCTTCAATTCCCCAACTATGACGTTGGCTACTTTCTGAGCCTGGTCACGTGCCTTGGTGGCGCTCATGCTGGTGGAGTAAATGGCGATGTCGTCCGCATAGGCTGCTACTGTTGCTCCCGGATGCTTTACTGAGACCACCGGTGCCGTGAAAACGACAAATAGTAGTGGTCCCAGCACAAACCCTTGAGGTACCCCGCAGATGGTATCGTGTGGATTCGACAGGCTCCCGCCTACCCTTACAACGAAAGATCTTCGACTAAGATAGCTTCGGATCAATCGGCATAGGGAGGCAGGAAACTTGAACTCCTCCAGACGGCGAGTCCAAGGAGATTAGTGCTGTGGCATCGTTTTTCTTCCTCATCCGCTCCATGGTGTGGGCCTGCAACTTCGCCAGATGGTGCTCACAGGCTACCCTTCGTTGGAATCCTGTCTGTTCAGGTGGGATGATGTTCTCCTCAGTGCTTTATCAGATGGTGGTGAACCAGCCTTTCTAAGATCTTACTCATGTGCGAGAGAAGACTGATCGGGCGATAGTGTTCCGTTGAATCTCCACTCTTCCCCGGTTTGAGTAGCGGCACTACGATCGCTTCTTTCCAAGCCTTAGGAAAATACGATAACCGGATGCACGTGTTAAAAATGTTCAATAAGAAGGCGTTACCCCTCCTAGGGAGAATCTTTAACAGGGCATAAGGAATATCGTCCTTCCCAGAGGACTTATTGCCCTTAGTACGTCGTAGCACCGACTCAAGCTGTTTGAAGGTGAAGTGGATGGGCTTCTCATTGGGGCACAGAGGTCTCCCTTCAGGAAGTCCAGGAGTAGCACTCACACGAGCCTCTTCCCTCGCTTCATAGTCGGTAGCCAGGAGTTCAGCCTGTTCAACCGGGGTCAACAGATCGCTCTCAGACGTCAGGTGCAAAGTCCTCTTCTTGGCGACATGAGTCCTGATGAGTTTCCAGAATTGCTTCTGGTCGTCATGAGTCCTCCGGAGCTGTTCGTGCCAGAGGGCGGTCGCGCATGAGGCTATCTGCCTGGACATCGCATTGATGGCTGGTTTCAAACCGTAATCACCCGTGCGGTAAAAGACGTTCCTCAGGTTGTTCCTTTGGGCTACCAAGGCGAATATGTGCTTCGGAGGCTTTCTGAGAGCGATCGGCTGGGGGCTGAACCTAGGGATATTATAGTTCGCTGACTTCTGTATGGTAGTGGTGATGACGGCCACAGCGCCATCCACCTCGGCTTCAGATCTCAGAGGCTGTATCTTGGGTAGTGTATTATCGACACTAGCCTTATAGCCCTTCCAGTCGGCCTTGTGAAAGAGGTACTTGCTCGCCGGGGATGTAGGGGGCGTTCCCTCAAAGGTGTAAAGCACAGGCCGATGGTCAGACGGTCCGTACGGGAGTGAATTCTTCTGAATCTATAGAATTCAAGGTACTTTAAACGAAGAAAATTTTAAATGTCAGCATCTAAGTCCTGTCAGATTATTTCAATCAGAATGAGAAACCTTCATGATATTAAAGCCGATTATATTTTACATTAATACAACGAGTTTAATCAAAATCGTTAGAGTTGTTTATGAGGAAAGGTGCAGAATGCATAGGATAAATATATACTTATATACCGTTCATCTTATATATTTACACGTTATTCATCAATAACAACGAGATGATATGGTTTATTTTTTCAGATCTACAAAATTAAAGGTATTTTAGAGGATGAAAGTTAAGAATAAAAAATAAATAATTTAAAAAATAAAAAAATATCGGGAGGAGTCGCCATTTTGGACCCGGAAGGTTATAACTGTGATAAGTTTGCTCTCTAGTTTTTTCCAATTTTTGTTATGTTTTAAGTGACAAACTTTAGTGTTTAGAAACAAATTTCCTTCCTATTTGTGTGCTGAACAAGTAAACAAGAAGGGAAGCAAAATTGATTTAGTGAAGTGGGTTCTCCCACTTGTAAAATGACGGAAGCCTCAACTTCATGTACACCAACCAGTGGCTTAGGCATTTCTAATAATGCTATCGAGCACGAAAATATCTCCTGGGAGCTTGTGTCAGGAAGAAAAAGACATTTAACTGCAGAATGAGACCCCAGGAAAATTATGAAGGTTAGTTCACCTACAGATACTCAAAACAGATTCAAACCGTTATCACCCTCAATAGACGAACCAGAACCAACAACTAATCTACCTACTAACACTATACCGCCACCCATACACTTATGTGACGTTAAAGATTAAAGATTAGCCTGCCCTCATAACATTCCTTCATAATGAGGGAGGGGCAAGGCTCAAGGCATCTGTCAGAGGCGTAACCGTATACCCTGAAAACTCAGATGTTTACCGAAAGTTAGTGATTGGTTTAAAAATGGGAGGTGTGTACTTCCATACATATCAACTGCCAGAGGAAAAAAGTCAACGAGTTGTTATAAAAACATTACAATACGGCACACCACTAACCACCATAAAAGAAGAACTGGCCAAATATGGATATGAGGCAACAAGTATAGTCAACGTCATTTAACGATTTAAAACACCCCTTCCCATGTTTTTCCTTGACGTGTCAAAAGCCACATTCAATGACAAAATCTTTGACATTGAATTTTCGTATCATAACTTACTTTCACTGACTTAAAAGACTAGTGAGCCCCATCACTAGAACTGACTTAAAACTGCTTCCCGACTCCGAAAACCTTCCTATCCTCAGACCCCTCTTAGAATGCATCTGATGCAGTACAAGAGATCCATGATTCCTCCCCTATCCTTTCCTGATTTCAACTCCAAATCCAATGGGGTTTAGAAAAAAAAAAAAAAATTGACATTGAATTTTTGTACTATACTTATATAAAAATAGAGGAACGGCGCAAAAGACACCACCTGATTCCTCAATGTGTTTGATGTCAGCAGTACGGACACACAAAAACGTACTGCAACCATTTAAACAGTTTTATATTATTTCAAGAAGAATGAAATCTATATGAAATCAAAGTCCATTGAAATTCCCATCAATATAGCGACTTTATTTAAGGTCGTCAGATCCTTTTTTGAGAAAATCGTGAATATACATGGTTTAAAGTAGTCCGTCAGATCAACCGATTTTGGTGACACATATGGAGTAACATCTCGAACGTATAGTTGTCTTAAATATGCAATGTAATTTCAGTATTCGTGCTAGACTTACCATACAACACGGACCCAGAGAAACAGACCTTTTCGCGCGACTTGGTTATTTGGACTCAGAGGAGCTTAAAACGTGTATTTCCGTTGAAAACTGAAATTCGAATATTTTATGATCACAATACGTTCCTTCATTATATAGTCCATTTATAGGTAAGTAGATTAAAAAAAAAAAATGTTTTCCGTTGTTTCGAAAAATCCGTGGATGGGTTGTGATATTTTTTACGCACTTCTAAACAATTATTTTATGTCTTTATCGCCCACTTTATTCTTAATTTTCATCATTTATTCCTTCACAACGACCTATCGGACTATAACTTAATATTTATAAACGATATTGATACTCGTGGCATGGCTTTAAGAAGGCAATTAAAACGGAAGTAGATAGGAGATCTCCTTTTCTGATTTCAGATTCTATCTAATTTGATATGAGTAAAATAACTACCAGGTCATGTCAATGGTTTTTTAAGCTACAGTCAAAAAATAACTGATGACTAAAAGTCAGTAACACAACTGATGAGGATATATTTTTCTGGCGTTGGATGATTGGATGACCAATTAATTATGTTACTGATGCACTGAGGGAGGTCGCTCTGGTCCACCACGAAATATTGTTAATTATTCCTGGCGGTGTACGAAACCGCATTCTTGTTTGTCTTTAATTTATTTCCAACGAGATCATTTTAAATAGCTTTATGTGAACTCAAGCATTATATTATATTATCTTATTGCTATTTAATAATTACACACTCAAGAACCATACATTATCACTCTTCATTATTCTCACAATTAAAACAGCTATTTTATTCAAACATCTGTTGTATTTAATACGCATTAGATTACCTTACTTTGTAAGAAAATGTCTTCATTATTCTATGTATTGTAGTAAAGTTTCTTCTAGATTTATGAAAGAAAGACCTCTCACTTATTTTTCTGGTCAACGCAATATCTCAAAAATAGTCAAAAGTCTTTGATTCAAAAATTTTGTTGTATATGCAAGGAGGAAAAAAAATTTAAAAAAAAATGCAATAGCCTATCAAATTTTTACATCTACAAACAAATTAACAATAACGCTTGAGGAGAAAGAGAAAATTCAAATTCTTATACAGAAGAAAACGAAGGTATAGATCTAAATAAACAAAACATCCATTTTGATTATTCATAGATAGTTTTCATAGACCAATCTTCTAAAACAGAGAATAATTAGAATATAACGTCGAAATTTTAAGTAAAGAAAAAATTATTAGTCACAAATATCAAATTAAACAAAAAAATCAACCACAAAAAGAAAAAAAAGAGCGAATAGTTTAATTCTTCTATCTTTTTCTAATTTAATCCATAGGTTAATCATTTTAAAAAGTTATAAAGCTTAAATGTCCGAATTTCCATGATACATAATGCAAATCCATCAAAAATCATGTGCTATGTGTACCACCAACTCATACAGTCAACATTCAAATTACGATGACATGATTCAAGATGATATATCTCCTCAAGGTGATGATGTTTTACGATTAAATGAAAAAAAAATAACATAACATGCATTCTCAACATAATCCACTTTTACAAACGTACTATTCATTCCGACAGAATTTCAGTGCGAATCGAGATATTAAAAAAAACTTTTTTCTTGTACCTATGACTGTTTTTTTTTTTTTTTTTTTTTTTTTTTTTTTTTTTTTTTTTTTTTTTTTTTTAATACTTTATTCGGATTATACATATTTTGAAAAGTAATCCTTCGTGGGAGAGGCGAGTATTTATCATTTTCTTTTTTTGTTGACTACAAAGGTTTATTATTGAAAATAATTAACCAAAATAACGTTTTTGCTATGTATATACTACTTGACCCGCAAACGTTGTTTTGCTATATAAATTATTTCTTGTTTAGAAAAATAAGAATTAAATTATTGTAATTGTTTATTGGATGTGGTATATGAGTAAAAAAGGCATGGGTCGCTGTTAACGATGAAGGAATATAAAAATGACAAAACACCAAACATTAAATTTTTTAATTTATTTCTTATAATTATATAATATATTATAATATATATATATATATATATAATAATTAATCACGACAGAAACACTAACAATTAATATCAATCTCTCAACGCTATAGCGTGAACAATATTTTTTGTTAGCCCATCTTTGGCTAATACAAACAAACTGGATGGTTTACCCATTCGAGAGCATGTCACGTATAATTGCCTGTGCGAAAGACATAAGATAGTAAGATGATAATTGTAAACGTTCTACTACGCTTGATGCATAAAAAATAATAATTGTCAAAAGGTGTGGAGGGAGTGAGAGAAAAAGTTTTATGTGTGAGAGAAAAAGGTCTTATCCCTACTGCCTACTATTTGCTGGCTGAGAAGTGACACCGGTAGACCTCTGGGGATAACTTACCAAGTGATAATTGATCAGTTATCGAGTGGGATGGAAAATTATTAAATTACTAAAATGACTATTAAAAAAATAGGGATAAGAGGGTGAAAATGGAGGGTTGTATGTATATTTTAATGCAACATTATAAAAAAAAAAAAAATTCCCAAATATTTGTCCAAAAATATTTAGTAGCCGATTCTCAGACGTATTAAATATGCATATGAAATTTCATAAAAATTGGTCAAACCGTTTGGGAGGAGTATGGTAAATAGCATTGTGACACGAGAATTATATATATATATATATATATATATATATATATATATATATATATATATAATTAAAATTAATTATACCATGTTTGTCTATTTATCTCTTATTCCATTATTCTTATTGCACTATACAAAGAGATTATTGTTGCAACTACTATACCCTTGCAATTTGCTGCAGATACTTGAGGAAAAATGAAGGGAGGAAGAAGGTATCAGGTGTACCCTTATCCACTTAGCAGGTCTCTCCTAGCCATCTTATTTTCAGGAGCAAATAATGAGCTCCTTTACCTTAATTTGCTAGCTCCGTAATTGAAATTTAGCGATAAAAACCTTTTTATCATCGTTAAGGCTTTTGAGGCCGCTTGTGCATTAGCGTTTGTCTTACTAAAGTCAAGCTAAGAAGTACACCTATCTTTTTTTTTTTCTTTTTTTTTTTTATAAAATAAGATAAGATATCCAAACAACAATCGTAAAGACAGAGTCAATATTATTTAAATGATGGAGATTAGTTTGACCGTTGAGAATGAATAATGAGGAAGATAGTTGGGACTGCAGTAATAAAAAAAAAAACAGATAAGAAGCACTTATTGTATTTGTGTGCCGACGATTCGGCCTACACTTTGGGCCTTTATCAAGACTAATGCAAACAAGATAACAACCAGTATAATCAGAAAAAAATCTGGTTCACGTAACACACGACTTTCTCTTATCTCCGTTGTTCAAATCAAAGTTTTTGTAAATACATTTAGAGATTAAAATAAATTGTAAATGAATTAATTAAGTTGAGTTTCAAGAAAAAAATGTGTTTTATTAAATAATCTATTATATTTTTGTCAACTATAATCAAATTCAAATAAAGTTTTACGATTCCGTACACAAAATAATATTTTTTATAAAATCATTAGCTAACCAACTGTACATTGTACATCTCTATTACTTAATTCATGTGTTAAAAAAAAAACACCAACATTCCATAAAATACCATTATTGTATTTTTCTCCTTTATTTGTTTATCAAATTCGCTCAACTAGCATATTTTATTTATAAATTCTAACAAGATAATGTGTCTAATTTTTGTTTTTTTTAATCTACAAAATTAAAGGTAATTTAGAGGAAGGAAATTTAAAATATCGACATTAAAGCCCTGTCCTACTTTTTCAATCAAAATCAAATCTGCATCATATTAATGTCCATTGCATTGTACATCTATATAGTGTGTTTAATCAAAATCGATTAAGCCGTTTTTGACAAAATAGTAAAAATGTCAAAAATGCATAGTATAAAGTGGTTCTTCTGGTCAGCTTATTTTGATGAAAAAATTCCGTAACTTCTCAGTTGTCTTAAATATGAAATTTCATTTTTGTAAAACTTTTAGTTTTTGTGCTAAACGTAGTACATAGACTTAACGCACACACACAGATTTTTTTTCCGGGACTTGGTCATTTGGACTAAGAGGGTCCTAAAACGTCTATTTCCGGTCACAACTAGAAATTTGAAAACTTTCACGATCGCAATACTTTCCCTTACTATATATTTCTTATATAGGTAAGTGACAGTAAAAATAATAATAGGTTGGGTACAATAATATAATGACGGTAATACAATATGAAAATAAACGTAAAATTAATTTAAATTAAAATTACAATAAGATAATAGTAATAAAATATGAAAGCAAACATAAAATTAAAATGATAATTTTTTAATATTATTTTAAAAAAATCGTATTCTCTTTATTAAATGATATTACAATCTGTCAATTAGGACATTTATAATATTGATCATGTACAACATCTATAAAATATTTACAAAGCTATAAAATAATATTCAATAAATAATTAATAAAATATTTACGAAAACTAGAGATCATACAATCCTTAAACATACAGCACATTGAATGGAGAATCTAACAAGTGCTAGAACACTAATATACATGTTTCCAAGAGGTCCCGGTGCCACTGCCGTTTCAACCTTTTAGGGGGATGGTCAGGATGTGTGGAGCTGGATAGGAATTGAGGTAGAGTATTGGGACAATGGGTAATATCCTGATGCCTTGTTGAGACTTTTGATGGAATAATTATCAAAATAAATAGAATACTTAGGACGTGGAGTAATGTATGGTTAGTGACATAAAAAGAAGCGTTCACCATTGTTCGGAGGACTTCAGCTTGAAAGGACTGAATGCGTTTGATGTTAGATACCGGACTGTGTTAAAGAAAGGGAGTGGAATAGAGTTATTGAGAACTGCAGGGCGGGATTGTCTTATGAGTTTACATTTAGATTGGTTAACATTTATAAGTTAGTTCTTACACCAGTCTTCTATTAGAGATTGGTGGCTTTGGTGGTTAAAGGATGCAGGCTTGTATTTTTTTTTTTTTTTTGAACATAAGTGCAGTAATAAAGATGCATAATATACCATTGAAAAGCTAATAATTTTAGAAAAAAAGATTTTTTTGTACACAAGTTTTTAAATGTTATTAAAGGGTTATGAAAATGTGATAAAACTAAATGATTCTTTTAGATAATGGTATAATATATTTTTTAAACAAACAAAAGTTTCTATAGAAATTCGATTAGTCAATTCTTTATTGATTTTACTCATTTTAGTATCTGAAAATGTTTTAATCGATTTTAAAAATGGAGGTATGTAAAAGTCGTGTATTGTCCGCACCAGATTTTAATCTTCTTTTTTTAAAAATAATAATTAAAGATATCACACGATTTTGTGATAAGTAATATATGATTTTATTATTTATTACTTTTTTAAGTATGCCTCCTTCTCTTCCGATACTTCCGTGAACTCTTGCAATACCTCGCTCGCACGAATTTTCACCTATCTCTTCTAACCGTCTAGCACGGTTATAATTTAAAAACAGGGTTTAGCTTATAGCACCTAGTTACTAAAAAAGGAGAGCGACAATTTTTAGTTTTTAGACGCTAGAATAAATATGGCTGAATAAATATTAGCGTTTGCATGTAATTAGATATTTAAGAATTAGTAATTCCTATATTCAATCTATATAATAGAGTTGTTTCGAGTTTGTAGGTTGACCTCATTAATACCCACTTCAAGCAGTGGGTATACATTGTCACTAGAAACTCAAACAAATTACCACACGTCATGTGCAGTGTTGGATGGTTTTTGTGGTAGAGCTGACGCCAATTTCAAAAGCACTTCAACCTGGTCATCAGCGGAACGGTCAATAATAGTTTACTCTGACCTAGAGTCGCCCTAAACCCATTCAAAATTTTGTTTTGAGTATTTCCCTTGTTTGGGATATTATCTATACTGTGTTTGAGGAAAGTATTTAAATAATTATTTTTGATAGTAAAATTTTGTAAATGACAAAAAAAAAAAAACTCAAAATTTAATGGGTTACGTTATAATATACGTATAAATCAAGTAAAAAAAATCCGTTTGTCCCCCGTACGTCATCCGCGATTATTCTTCGAAACTACTGAACCATTATTTAAAAAAAAAAAATCAGCACGAAATGACAAGGGCATCCAACGATAAAACTAACACCTAGACGTTAATATTAGCAGATTAGTTTTAAAATGGTGGCCGACAAAAGTGATTTGGTTCAATAACTCAGTTAAAAACTTAGAGAAAACATTTATCGGATTATTTCAACAAAAAACCGCGAATAGTTATAAAAAGAAGAAACAAATAGAAATTTTACCCATAAATAAGCCCTTGACTCAATTTTTTTTTGAATATGGAGAAAAATATGGAAAGAATTTCAGAATCAGAAAAGGTCGATGAACAAAAAAAAAAAAAAAATTTAAAATAAATAAAAAATAATTTAAAAAGGAAAAAAAAATTAAAATCTTGCATATACATTCACTTTTACCTCCCTTATTTTTGAAGATAGTGAAAAAATGCACGGAGTTTAAGAATCAGTAATGCACGATAAAATAATAAAAATAAATTAAACAAATACAATTGATCTATGTATTCAAGTAACAAATTATAATAGATGTAATTTTCCCAAAACTCGGTTATTACCGAAGATAGAAAAAAAAATCGAACCATTTTCTAGATCAACTACCGCGGTGAAGAAAATGAGAGAGTGAGAAAGAAATCTTATTGCCAAAACATACACAACTGGAAAAAAAAAAAAAAAGTGCACAACCGATTACTATAGTTTAATGACTAAATAAGTTCTGAGTTTGAGGGAATAAGAATAAGTAAATATTTGGTTTTTAAAAATAGAATTAAATTTTTGTTTAATGATACCAAAATGTATACACATTTTTTAAATGAAACTTAATTAGCCAAATAAAAATGCACCCTTATTAAATGATAGTTAAGAACTTAATAAAAATAAATTATACTCTCTAGATTAATAGTGTATGATGTTTTCATTATTTTCAACAATTAACAACAACCGTCTGTTCATTGATAAAAAATGACTTTTAATTTATTCTGGCTTTAAAGAATTTATTTTTTCTTCTGACATTAAAATTTTATTCCAGAGTTCATCCTCACTATGATAAGCTCCTTGCCGGTATACTTCTTTGGAAAGATGTCAGTTTTTTTAAATTAGATTTAAGTTTGTTGAGCGCACTGGCCAGTGTAAAACATTAATAATAATTTCCTGAAAACGAGCTTTTGTAATAAGGGACGTGTGACAGGGAGCGTTATATTGCAAAAAAAAAAAAAATAATCAACACTTGGAGAAACTCCATTTAGCTATGGATACACTTTTTCTTTATTTTGCTTTATCTAGACATAACTTTACATTTTTCTGTTCACCTTGTCGTCGACAAAATTAGGTCCTTCCTTGAAGCAATAATAGCTCATCAAACCATCACAGATGTGCCTCGATTTGTCGTTTCGGATGATTGTTTACAAATATTGTTGTTTGCAATCGTTTACAAACCGTACACGAAAAAAGAATATTCGTTATCAGGTCCGTCTTTGCAAAATCTCTTTTAGTCTGTAAACGGCTGGTCTATATGTCCTGCGGTGATGCTAACCAGTTTCGAGTCATTTACAGTCTTTTTAAATGGTGTATTTTTGATGAAGAAATATTTTAAACATTTTTTTGTATTTATATCTCCCTCGTTCCTTCTGTTTCCTTCTGACAGCACGGGTTGAAACCTCGATCTATAGACTTCTCTGCACATCTGTTCTTGCTCGCTCCGTCTTCGCACTTCGCGTTATTGATGGCCTCAACACGTTTTGAAATAATATTTTTCCTACCTCTCTTCTTTTTGTCCGACAATAATCATTCTTAAAAATGTTGTGCACCGATGAAAAAGGTATATCAATTTTTTTTCCCCACTTCCCAATAGCTCATTCCCCGCCCTACATCACGTTTCACTCTTATTCTATGATCTTCATTTTACATGTTTCCGACCCAAAATATCGAAACATAATGACTTATTTTGAGATTGAATTGGTGTGTACTTTAATTTGCATAGTAAATATATTGAAGGATTTGTGATTAATACTCCGAGAATTTAGTAAACTAAAACACAATCTGAGTTATAGGATTAAGTAAACAACATGGTTACGACACAAATTAATACTATATACTTTAATTATTAGAAAAAGTGTGTTGTGCACTTTTTTTGTCTAGTAGTGTACGAGAGATGTGGTTCCCTCATAACTCGGTTAATATTGATTGTAAAGATCAAATATAAGGGTTTTCTAGAATAAAGAATTTTATTTTAATTTTTTGAATGAAAATTAAAGAAAAAAAAAAAAGTAAATAAGTCGTTATCGTTTTAGTTTTTGTGCTAGAATTACCACACACAGTCTTTTCGCGGGACTTGGTCACTCGTATTTCTTAAAAACAGAAGTTCCAAAATTTCAAAGAGCTCAACACTTCCTATTATAATATATTTAATGTATATTTAACTGAAAGTAAAATTGGAAATGAATCCTTACACAAGACCGAAACGACTAGAAACTGCTCGAAGATATCGATTATTACTAGACAAAAGTTCAAAACTTTCAGTATATTACAAAAGACTCTTTTACATCGCTATTATCAGACCTATTTGGACATATGGATCGAGCTTTGGGGCTCCACGAAACCATCTAATTCCTCCCGCATCCAGTCCTTACAATAAAAAACCCTTCGCGAAATCCTGAATGCCCCTTATTTTGTCACAAATCAACTCCTTCATAATGACCTAAACATTCCATTTGTTGCAGACATAGCCCGTGATATATACTCCTCTTTTCATTCTAAACTCCCTGCCCACACAAATCCACTTGTCCGTAATCTATCTTCCTTAGATATCCCTGATAACCCTCCGAGGTGACTGAAAAGAAGGTGACCTCGGGAACTAATACCTTAAAATAGTTAGTGTAGTGCTACCACTTGGTAGTTCTTTCTTAAGACATTTTCCTGACTTTTTAATTTCATTATATATATTTACTTATTTTGTTCTTCAATACAGTTGTAAATTACTATAAATATTTTTTTTTTTTTTTAAATGGAAAATTACTTTGATATGTCTTCTTAAAATGATTTTCTTTTCTAAAGCTAGTTTCGTACTATTAACAAGAAGTCTCACCATTGATTGGAACTATCCCAGTAAAAGTATATATTAATGAAGTTGAGATGAAATGGGCGATAGGAGAGAAGACATGCCAGACCCCTCCAAGTTGGGATAAAGGGCTCGAGAATACTAGAGCTTGATAATCTCCTCGGAGCGGAATTTAATTATAGGTCGGCTGTTTGGGATACCGCCTTCTTAGGGGGCCGCCTGCACCGCATGGTCTGTAGCCCAACATGTTCCAATATATCCTCGCCACGCCCTTCGTCAGGGAGTATAGATAATAATTCTGGTTCGAGAGCGAGTTTTGAAACAGGACGGATAAGGATAAGTCAGTAAAAGATGTTCGTGAGTAGATGTAAGAAAGTCGTGGTCATAGGAATCACATCACCGATTCTTTAATTTTTTATGGTGAGGGATTTAATCCAATCGAATATTTTTGTTCTTTCCACTTATTTATACCGAATTCTTAATGGAATGAAGTAATAAAAAAAAGTTTTATAGTTCTTAGTTTGCAGTTTTATCTACTACCAGAATAAAATTCCTAATTATGTCAGTAATTAAAACATTCGTAAAATAATCAACAATAAGTTCATGGCCTTTTTGTCTCTTGACATTACTTTTAACAACTTTGTATGTAAGATATATTTTCTTCAGAAATCTTAAGCTTTCCAGCGGTATATTATACATCTACGTTACTGTTCTTATGTGTAAAACCGAAAATTACATTTTTTATTTTTTATAGACTTCTTTATTCGAATCAAAACACAGACATATTACAGTGCAAATAGAAGTCACTATCCCACTAAGGCGAGCCCGTGTGTGGGAAAGGAGTTCACTTGCGGCAATTCAATAAAAGTACAATAACAAACTGTAACAGTACACAGTATGATACAACACAATACTTAAATAATATAACACAATTTTATAAAGAAACAGTAACACACTATACAGCAAAAAATACTATATAATACATAAGAAATATAAAATGCAATTATAAAGAAACAGTAACACACTACAAAGCAAAAACAATATAATACATAAGGAATATAAAATACAACTATAAAGAAAGTAACACAGTATGAAGCAGTAATTGACTAAGCTTAAAAGATGTAAGGAATACATATACATATACACAAGATATAAAATTAAGGCATGCAAATATAAAATTGAATTACATAATTCCTAATTAATACAAAAAAAACAATTATAAGAAACAGTTAAACAGTATACAGAAATAAACTGTAATTGACTAAACCAAAAGCAATAAGGAATACAAATTCATATATTCCAGATATAAAATTAAGGCAATTAAATACAATATTGAATTACATGATAAGCAATATAACGATACATAACATAGTACACAGTAAGAAATTGACAAAATCGAAAGTCAACAAAGAATACATACACTTGTATACAGGGTAAATATCAGAATGAGTGACGCAGGCTGGCATTGACTACATGTCTATAGCGATGAGTAATTCGGATTCAATAATTTAGCAATATTTTCTTCACTGAGGGATTTCGCCCACATTTTAACATTGTAGTAATAATTTGAATACTTTGGAGGATTTGTGTGAGAAAATTGAAAATTGTGAGGAATATTGTTGTACACAGTAGCAATGGAATAAAAAGTCTGGTGTGTCGTCCAGGTATGTTTTGGTCTTGGCACAACTAAGCTAAAGTAATTTTTCAGTCTTGTAGAAAAACGGTGGTCAATCTCCCCGACTAGCTCATCCCGTCTAAAATACAGCTTCTTCATAATTGAGACCATGTATAATTTTTTTGCAGACATTACATTAAGGTCCGAGAATATATTAATTGGTGGAGGTCCTTTATTGATACCCGAAATTACCTTAATAATCTTTCTCTGCACAATCTCAAGCTGAAAAAGATGTGCAGCAAAATAATTCCCCCAAATCAATATACAATATTGAATCAGCGACTGAATATATGCAAAGTAAATTAATCTTAATTTATTGATCGATAAAATTCCTCTTAACTTACGGAATACATAAAAATATTTCCTTAGCTGAGCAGTGACATTAGAGATATGCGCATTCCATCCTAATCGGTAATCAAGAACAATTCCAAGATATTGAACATGATGAACTTTCTGAACAACAGGGCAATTACAAGGAGAGCTGCAAGCAGTTCGCATGTGGATTTTCATCTCACACTTTGGATCATCGTGATATTATAACATTAATAAACATTAAACAAATATTTTTGTTCTTTTGCCCTTCAGTTTTGTTATCAAATTCGTTATTTACATTAAGCTTCCGTTTAATTAATCCTGAATATACGAAATGCTTATTTTTTTTTTAAATACAAAATTAAAGGTAATTTAGAAGAAGAAAATTTAAAATATCGGTATTTAAGTCCTGGCAGACTACTTCAGTCAAAATGAAACCTACATGGTATGTTATTATATATTGAGTCCCGGAGTAAAATCTTTTTCTATTCTATGTTATAAACATGTTTCTCTTACGAATAGGTCGAAAATAAGAAGTTTATTTACGTTCCGATTATCCAAAGTATATTGCAATACATTATTGTCAAACGTAATTTAAAAAAAAAAATACACATTAAAAGTCAACATTGGCAACTTTATGTAAGATAAAAGCATTTTGTGATAAAAGCTGGATTTTCGCAAAAAAAAAAAAAAAAAAAAAAAAAGAGAAACACAGTGGAAACGACGTCATTAATAAAACTTAGAAATTTCAAAACTAGAATATTAAAATAAACTACAAGAAATCCCGTTAAATCATCCTTGCCATCAGAGTGAAAAGGCACAATGCAGAAGGTACAGTTGATAAATATGAAAGGAGAGAGTAAGTATTAAAATACATTGTTCGCAGGATATTTACCTAAGCAGCTTCCGAGAATATCTCAGAAGAAATATATCCCAGAAATAAATCATCATAAATAAAGACAGTGGCATTATTTATTCAAAGTAATAAGCAAAAAATATGCCATTATTCTTGTTACTCGGAACTCTGTCGTTGTTATGGGAAGAAGGAATAAAGAATTATTTATTGAATAAATAACATTTTATGATCGGAAATGATGTTCGATTACAATCAATTTATAATTTATCATATATTTTATATATTCATTCAAATACGTCAATGAATTATTAAAAGTGAGAAAAATTAAATTACTATATTTGAAATTTTATATACACCTGGCCATAAAACATGAGGAATCAGCAAATGTGAAGAAGCAGTAAGAATAAGTTAGTGTAAGTTATTATTGAATCATATATAGAGCGTGTTTTAATGTGTTATAAAATAAAGTTTAATTTATTCAATAAAAAACTCTGGTGCGGGACACACACGACTTTCACGTACCACGTTTAGTACAAAAATCTTAAATAATCACTTAAGTTTTTTTTATGCTTTTTTTTTGTCTGACGTTTCAAAGCTTTGTATATAAGATAATAATTTTTCTAAAATCTTTATCTTTTCAACAGTATATTATACATCTAAAAAACTATGGTTTTCTTTTATTGGTTATCAAATTCATTTAATTTATATATTTAGCTTTATCACAAGGAGAAGGAGCGGCGTGGTCTAGTGGATAGAGAACTAGTCTACTGTGCTCAGGGTTCTGGGTTCGAATCCCGGCTGTGACAGAATATTATTTAATCGGTTATTTTAGCCGTGGGGCGACCCTATGGTATGGTGACCCTCCTGGGGCAGACCCAGCCTCTATAAAGTGGGTACCGAAAAAGGGGAAGAAACCTGGCGTCCGTGTGTGGTAACTACCGGGCGCAAAAAAAGTCCTATGAAACGGAAATTTCGTATTTAAGACAACTATACGCCCGAGATGCTACGAAATCTTTTCCCTCAAAATCGGCTAACCAGAAGAGCCACTTTATACAATGCATTTTGCACCTTTTTATGATTTTCTCAAAAACGGTTCCGACGATTTTTAATAAACTCCCTTTATCGATTTAAAATTTCATTGGCTTTAATATCATATAGGTTTCATTCAGATTAAAATAGCCTGACAGGGCTTAAATGCCGATATTTTAAATTTTCTTTTTCTAAAGTATCTCTAATTTTGTTGATTCTATAAAAATAAATATATTATCTTGTTACCATTGATAAAAACACAGGTAAATATATAAATTGAATGAATTCGATACCCAACTAAAAGAGAAAACAGGAAACATATTTTTCAATGCATTTTTTTGTTTTTGTACATAAGGACAGTAATATACTTGTATAATACACCGCTGGAAAGTTAATGATTTTAGAAAAAATATTATCTCATACATAAGCTTTTAAAAGTCAATAGAGAGTCATGAAAATCCGATAAACCTAAGTAATAATTTTAGATAATAATATAATAGATTTTTTAATAAAACACATGTTTCTATAGAAATTTAATTTAATTAATTCTTTAATAGTTTCACTAATTTTTATCTTTAACTGTATCTGAAAAATTTTAATCGATTTTTAAAACGGAGATAAGTGAAAGTCGTGTGGGCGTGGTCCAGTGGAAATAACACTAGACTATTATTATCTAGGTTATGGATTCAAATCCCAGGTGCAGTAGGTTAATTAGTTATTCTGTTTGAGCTGTAGGGACCGAATCGCCTCATTGCACGGCAGTTGGCCTATAAACAGAACGAATATCTGTTTTTTTTTTTTTTTTTTTTTTTTTTTTAATACATGAATTGTAAGAAGATTGTATATTTTTTTTTTCAGCGCATTGAGGCTTCCTATTCAAAATGTTCGGTTCTGAACCGAGCAATGCACTTACGGTGCATTCTCCTAAGGCATCATCTCCAAACACCCTGCGGTTTTTTCAACTGTCTGTGCAGCGAATTTTCCTTTTCGGGAATAAAAAATCATTAAATAACGTAAATGAATTTCTTTTCCTTCCATTTACAGCATAATACCACTTGAAGATATTGAATCTCAGTTCAACCTTGTACATAAAATCACCTTAACTGATCTATTTTTAGAATGAGTAAACATTATTGACCAAATAAACATTATTTTATAAACACGAAGAGAATTAAATCGAAAAACGATACGAACTTATTTTAAAACCCAATATGACAGCTAAAAATATTTCAAACAATAAAATCTCCTACAAGTACATAGCTAAAAATACTCCTGTCCGAGTTATATTTCCATGTTTAATACTTTATAATGTATAAGGTTTTCTGAAGAAACTAAACCATACAAAAAAAAAAAAAAAATTAGAATAAGAAATCGTTATACACTATCCACATGAGCATTGGGAGGAGGTTAGAATAGTTGAAGGGCGTGAATATCACCTAAACTGAAATCCCCCGACTCGTTAAGAAAACTTTTTTAACGAAGCGATTCTGGAACCTTACCCCTTAGATTTTTGGTCCCTGATTTAATTTTCACAAGTTCCGTTTCGTGTCATCGATGGGAAATATATAAAATATAAACTCTGGATAAGGCTAAAAGTTGTTGATTTTAGAAGCTTTTCGTTATTTTCAGGTTTATTATTTATATACCTCAGTATGAAGCATTAGTTAATGTATAAGTTTCTTAGTAAAGATTTTATATGTTTGATATGTAGTTCAGAAAGATTGAGTGTTGATGTTGGAAATTAACCATTGAGACTTAGATTTTCATATTAAGAGAACAATCATGTTATAAAGAAAATAAAAATATTTTTTATTCAATTTTGTTTTTTTTCACTTTCGCTTACTTATATATAAAATGTATAGGTAAAGAAAAGATTGCGATTGTGAAAATTTCCGCATTCCAGGTATCAAAGGCAATATTCATTTTAGAGTCTATTAAGTCTAAATGTCGAAGTACCGCAAAAAGGTCTCTTAATGTGTGTATCCTCTGTGTATGGGTTTAGTCTGGCACGAAACTACCAACCTCTTTCACTGACTGGAAGTGCTACTTTTAGTAATTATGTGTGTGGAAAGTCCAACACGAACAGTAAACTAAAACTTCTTATTTTATACAACAATAAGCCCCAGATGTTACCGCGCCTTTTTCAGCGAAATCGATGAACCAGATGCATTTTTACGACTTACTCAAAAACGGCTATACCGATTTTTATTTAACTTCCTATATCAATGCAAAATTTAATAGGCTTAAATATAATATAGGTTTCATTCTGATTGGATTATTCTGCCGATATTTTAAATTTTCTTCCTAAGTACCTTTAATTTCTAATTTTTAATTTAATTATAAATAATTAACTATATCATTAATCAAAAAAACGGCCCAATATTCATGTTGAACGAACTTGATAACTGACTAAAGAAAAAAAATAGCAAACATATTTTTTTATTTTTGAAAGAAAGTTTTTCAATGAAGGGATTATTCATGCAATGTTTTTTTTTTTTTTTTTTTTTTTTTTACATAAAACTAAAAAGTTACTCTCAATAGAATATCAATGGTGGGATGCTTACCCTTAAATAAATATCCCCAAAGAAATAATGGTATTTTTGAATTGTTTTCATTTTTGACATGTGATATCTTTGTTGGGGAAAAAGAGTTTTTTTATGAAATGAACTTAACATTTCAAGAAATGCATTCAGCTGGGTGGTATTCGTATTAGTTTATAGGGCATAGCGTAATGAACTAAATACTTTCTGTTTGAGAGCCTTAGGTCAAAAAACGAAGGTGCAAAAAAAAAATGAAAGCTTACTTTTTATAACAAAAATGACCGCCAATGATTGCTAAAGGGAAAATAATAAACAATTATTATTATATTTTTTTTATCCTAAAGAACCATAGGGTATTTACTCTACATTTATAAAATACATTTATAAGCAACCAGTGCTAGTCCACTCGGTATGGAATGACACCCCTGGACTTTTAAGTCTCTATTACCATTAAGAATGTAAACATTTTACCTTTTATCATTAAATATCACCCTTGGTTTACTACTTGTGAATAATGTTACATAGCAATATGCCGTGCTGGGCTAAGGTATTTAAGAGAAGGTTTCGAGCGTAGAATACGATCCCGACAGATGGGAACAGCTCCCGGCTCCGCTAATAGAGTCGTGTAGGTTCTAATCCAATTTTAACGAAACTCTTCGTGCCTGAAATTTTCCGTTAGTAGGAGAAAATTGAAAGAGGGGGAGAGGTGTCGAGGGCTCCGCCCTTCTAATTCCTTCTAACGCATTACCCATGATGGATGGCACTTGGGAGGTAGAAATTCAGAAATATCTTTTCGTATTTAATCGGTAAAGTATGTTATAAATTTTATTAAATATACTTTATTAAAATAAAAAATAGATAATACATAAATAAAGTCTGGTGCCTGCAACACACGACTTTCACTAACCTCCGTTATTAAAACCGATTAAATAATTTTCAAATATAGTTAGAAATAAAAATGAGCGAAACTATTAAAGAACTAATAATTTTGAATTTATTTAAAACCATGTATTATACTAAAAAATTGATTATATTTGTATCTAAAATAATCAGTTAGTTTTATCGATTTTTTATCACTATTTATTCACTTTTACAAGCTTTTGTATAAGATAATATTTTTTTTTAATCTTTTGCATTCCAACGGTATATTATACATGAATATTACTCTCATTATCCTAGTTTTCCCATTTAGTTGAATTTCTATTTCGTTCAAATATATATTTATCTGTTTGGTATGTATGGTAACATGATGATATTGTTATTTTCATAGAATGTACAAAATCAAAAGTACTTTAGAGAAAAAATTTAAAATATCGGCATTTAAGCGTATTCAGACTATTTCAATCAGTATGAAACCTATATGATATTAAAGCCTATTAAATTTTACATCGATATAGCAAGTTTACTAAGAATCGTTAGATCTTTTTTTTTTGAGAAAATCGTAATAAGGTGCAAAATGCATGGTATAAAGTGGCATCTTTAGTTAGCTGATTTTGATGAAAACGTTTTTGTAACATCTCGGGTGTATAGATGTCTTAAATATGAAATTTCAGTTTCATAGGACTTTTTGTTTACTCGTGGGAGTTACCACACACACACACACCACACTCACAGAGCTTTTTGCGGGTCTAGGTCATTTAGACTCGGAAGACCCTAAAAC
Source organism: Piezodorus guildinii (assembly GCA_023052935.1). Classification (NCBI taxonomy): domain Eukaryota; kingdom Metazoa; phylum Arthropoda; class Insecta; order Hemiptera; family Pentatomidae; genus Piezodorus; species Piezodorus guildinii. Next base: position 137,044,338 of record CM041293.1, on the reverse strand, counting down.
TGGAATGAAAAAAAATTTAACGATCGCAATACTTTCCATTACTATATATTTCATATATAGGTAAGTGGAAGTAAAAAATGCTTAGAATAATTTGCTATTTTCACAGAATGATAGTTCAGCCTAGAACTTATAGTTCATATACGTACTTCAAACGTAATCGCTTTTGATTACTTTACAAATAAAATCAAAAGGTCAAGAGCCCGATTAATTTAATTTATTCAGATTTAGTTGTATGTGGACTAATCGGTCTTTACATAAATTTCATAAAATTTACTTCTTTTTTTCCGGATTGTCTGATGCACTGTGGCCACTTTATTAGGCTTATTGTGCGCCGTCCAATCTACTGTTAATCCCTAGTGCCTTGGATAATCTGACGAAACTATAGGGGTTAATCAGTTCACACAACTTAAGATCTGTAATACTGTCGCCATTAAAATGGTAAAACCGTATCTTGGCAATCTCCGGCCAACTGCATATCACATGATACGCAGTTTCATCTTTCTTCTTGCAAAATCTGCAGGTCGGTGAGTCCACCAAACCCATATTATGGAGATGCCTGTTAAGCTGACAGTGTCCTGTGTATAGTCCTGTTACTCTCCTTAGAGTTGTCCTTTCCACTGAGAGTAGTGCAAGTTCTCTCTTTACATAATCCTTCCAAAAACAAGTCGAGTTTAATGAAAATCGTGAGAGCCGTTTATAAGATAGTATAAAAGTTTTGAAAATGCGTGTTATAAAGTGGCTCATCTGTCTAGATAGATGGTGTAACATCTCAGGTATATATACTCTCTCGAGCTTCAGCTAATGAAATTCTTATCATTGAAAATTCTTAACAAAAGATACCCTTCTACCTCATGGACCCGAGTGTATACTGATGGATCAGCTACGGGTGCTATTGCGAATGGTGGAGCTGGGGTCCATATAGAATTCCCGAGTCGAAACACCCTAGACAAAGCCATCCCAACAGGTCTAAGATGCACAAGTTTCAAAGCTGAAGACCAGGTGATCTTGGAGGACAGTAAAATACTGAGACGGCTCAACAGAAACGCGGACTCAAAAATAGTCTTTCTGTCAGACGCAGCATCTGTACTACATGCCCTGAAGTCAAAAAGAAAACTAGGACTTCACACTCTTGTAGAAGAAATTTAAAATCTACAATTGCAGTATAGTGAAGTGGTACTGCAATGGATACCAGGGCACTGCGGTCTGTACGGAAATGAAGTAGCCGACCATCTTGCAAAGGAAGGAGCAGCACTACCACAACCAAACTGCACCCAGACCCTCTTGGAGGCGATATCAATAAATAGGGCTGCAGTGAATGCTATATGGAATGACCTGCACCCGAATCGCGACCCAGAAGACGCCTACTACAAAATGAGTAGAAAGGAACAAGTTGTGCTCTTCAGGCTCAGAACTGGCCATAACAGGATGAGGGCACACCTCTATAAAATGTTTGGCATCGGGGAATGCTCCCTCTGTGGGTGTAGAACTGGTGACCAGACTGCAGACGTGCCCTCAGCTAGAAGACATCAGGAAGCGGATCTGGCCAAAACCTACCGAGTTGGTGACTCAGCTCTATGGTGATCTGAAGGACCTCAAGAGGACCATTGAGTTTACAGTTTTACTCTCGGACATCGCCATTTGAGGGAAGAACGAAGAAGAAGAAGATATACTCTTCTAAAATATGAAATTTCAGTTTTATACAACTTGTCGTTTTTGAGGTAGACTTGCCATAAACGCACAAACACGCGTTTTTATTTTTATATTACGTATCAATTTTTCTTCAAAAACTTGAATTATATTTGGTACACTAAAACTCAAAATAAAGCCAGATCATATTCATTTATTTGGGTTTTGTTTTAGTCAGATGCTATGTCTGTGGCCTATAGACGAGAAGAAAATGAATAAAATTTATTTAATCGACTGTCCTTTTGAGTTTTATTGCAACAAATATAATTTAAAATTATTTAATACAAATGTAGAAATAACTTCGATTTTGGAGACCCTGTATAGAAAAATAAAAAGAAAAAAAAGTTAGAAAATCTTTTCATATAATAACTGATTTCAAAGATTCAGAGACACAATGGTGTATTGTTGTTTTTTGTTTGTTTTTTTAATATCACAAGTAAAAAACATTTTATAATGGTAAATGAAAAAGCAATTTTCCATTTTCTTAATTTTTGCAACAATATATCTATCTTTCACCGATGTGAATCGTAAAAATGTAAGAATACATTAGGTTTCAAAATTAGTATTATACAACAAAAACAAAAAAAAAAACATGTAAATATTATTACATGACCTTATTAAAGGCCTTTTTCAACATTGGAATGGTACATCATTGACTCAAGTTAGCTAAATAAGACAGATTTAAATCAGAAGTATATTAAACAACATTATACAGTTGAGGCCCACAACACGAACATAGCTTTATCACGCTAGAGTTCAAACTTTCATCAAGTTTAGAAAAATACCATTCGCGAACAAACATCCTATAATTTTCTATATGATCAAATATGAGCTATTATGGCATTAATTATGTCTCGTTAGTGTAACGAAATAGGTGCGCGGAACTTTAATCAATTACTTACTTATAATAGTAAAAGTGAGGTCATCTATGGTGTAGTAACTAGTATAAAGTTTTTTTCAGTCAAATTCATAATTTATTCAGTCAAATTCATAATTTTTTCACTCGAATTTATAATTTTTTCAGTCAAATTCATAATTTTTTCAGTCAAATTCATAACTTTTTTAGTCAAAATCATAATTTTTTTAATCAACTTCATAATTTTTTCAGTCAATTTCATAATTTCTTTTACCCATTTTATACATTCAATTTACTGAGGTTTTTTTTACCAAGAACATAACATTTTTATTCAATCTTATTGTTGTTAATCCATTTAACGTCACTTTATGTTACTGTGCTCAATCCGACGTTGCAGCGGGAGTCTTAAGTTTTGCCTATTTTATTGCCAGGTTTACTTAAGATAGGGAGGGATCTTTTACGAGTTCCCCTTTTTAAATCTTTTAAAAGTCACCTGTGGTGCACAAAATCATACCTGGCAGATAGCCTATATTTGCTTTTAGGGAGTAAAAATCCATTATTTCGTCCTTTAAAATAGGCTGTTATGCTAGCCACTACTTCACAGGTGATCCTGGATGTATTCAGCAAGATGTATTCAAACACCTTGTTGAATGCATTGAGGGTCACCTGTGGAGTAGTGGCTAGCATAACAGCCTTATATACTTAAGGTCGAAAGTCCAAAACCAGCAGATCGCCCTATATTTGTGCACCACAGGTGACTCTTAAAAGATTTAAAAAGTTGAACTCGTAAAATATATCCTATGTTAAGTAAACCTGGATAGGGAAAACTTAAGACTCCCGCTGCAACGTCGGATTAAGCACAGTAACATAATGTGACGTTAAATGGATAAACAACAATAAGATTTAATAAAAATGTTATGTTCTTGGTAGCGAAACCTCAGTAAATTGAATGTATAAAATGGGTACAAGAAATTATGAAATTTACTGAAAAAATTATGAAGTTGATTGAAAAAATTATGAATTTGACCGAAAAAAATATGAATTTGACTGAAAAAAATTATGAATTCGACTGAAAAAATTATGAATTTGACTGAAAAAATTATGAATTTGATTGAAAGAATTATGAATTTGACTGAAAAAATTATGAATTCGACTGAAAAAAGCTATAGCGGCCCAAGCTCATGAGTTCAAACCTGTAGAATTTTTTTAAGGCAGTAAAAAATCCATTGTTTATCATCATTTGTAGAGGACGTAAAAAGGTGGACCCGAATTTGTGCGATATCAGGTACTCGTTCAATATCATTAATTCAAATTCCATAGACAAAATTAAGGAATCCCACTGTAGTAGCTTACTATGTTTTGGCCGATACTTCTCTAAGGCAACGGTGACTCCGAAACTGTATTAATTAATATCTAAATTTTCTGTTCTTAATTTATAAAACTATTGGATTTTTTTTCCTAAGGTATCATGTTTATCAATTCATTTATTGGATCAGGTGGCATAAAGGGGAATAAAGTAATAATCTTAAAATACACATTTATTTATAAAAGAGTACATATTACACATAAATACATGGTACAACGAGGCATTATCATTAACGAGAATACTAGGGTTTGTTCAGATTTACCACAAAATATTACATGAAAAAGGTACCTTCGGACATAACTGCATAATTCTTCCCTGGCTTGACCCCCGATTCCTCCGTCCGCGGCTGGTCTTCCGCTTCCTATCCTGTCCGGGCTAAGGCTCCTAGTAGTGGAGGGGTGTGTTTTTTGCATATCCCTTCTAAGAACCCTTCCTGCTTGTAGCTCGGAAACTGTTCTATTTTAAATGATTCAAAATTATTTCTTATCCTCCCAGTTTTCTCGATACATAGAAAGCGTCAGATTAGCTACAGCAGCATAAAGTAGCTTTAATTCAATAAACAAACAACAGCCAGGGACAACTAGACATAATATTGTAAATCTTATTTCCAATTGTGATTAAAGTGACTTTTGCGATATGAAATTATATTTCATAGTAATATAGTGTAAACTTCTAAACCAGCGTTACTTAATATATTAATTATAAATTGATCTCAGATCGTTAAAATTTATTCCTAATAAGAACTCCATAGAGTGATGCTCATCTTATCTTTTAAACTGGGCATAACATCAAGGAGAAAAAGTACGTAATAGCCTGGAAGAGATCGTAAAAAGGCGAATCGAAAAAGTATTAATCAGCTATTAAGGATTTAATGAGGGTATTATCTCTTTAATGAGGCTAGTTATTACTTCCTTTTTGGCTAATAGATGTCGTTAAGATTACATTCTATTTAGGGCTAAACTTTACCAATTACCTCACTCTTCAAAATACTTCCAGTATTTTCAGCTTCTGTTAAAAAGTTAAGTGTAATTTCAAGGAATTCGTTAAAAGTTTTTTTCCCCTTCTGATTTAGTTGGTCAAGTGTCATATAAATGTTTATTCAGAAGCCTTTTCAGCTATCCAATTTAAATTACTTCATTTTAAAAAATGTAAATATATAAAGTATTAACTAGTAGTCCTTTAAAGGAAGACATTTTGATAATTAAGCATTTATTAATTATAAATTATTTTTAAAAAAATTTGTTTTTAAGGTTCTTGAAGTAAAGGTGCATATGAAAGAATTTTATATACTACTAAAGGAGAAAATTGCAAAAATATCCTTAGATTTATTTTATTTTATTCAATTGTTATTATTATTTTTTTACAAATAATAATAATAATGTTAGTGTAAAAGACACCCTTAGGAAGGTGAAGCTTTTAGAGAAATTATTTTTCAACATAAAAAAGCCATTCTGACCTTACCATTTCTTTCTTGTCCAAACTACTTTTTCTCTATTATCATTAAAATCCCAACTGTTCCAATATATTTTGTCTTTCTGAACCGACGCTCAACATGGTTTTGTGTCAGCTTACTTGCTATCAGCTTGTATTTAGTTGTGATTGTGATTTCAATCAAAAAAATATAATAATAATAAGTGGGAGTAACTTGTATGAGCGAAAGAAGGAAAATATCCTTTATATTCTGACAGATAATGATTAAGTTAAAAATATATATGTTGTATCAGAATTTAAAAAAAGAATAATGCATTTATAATATAACAATATATATATATATATATATATATATATATATATATATATATATATAAATAAAATTGGAGGCTGATGTCTACTTCACCACTATTTTATTGAAAAAAAATATTCGCACTACGTTTCGGCTACAATGCCATCTTCAGGTGCAGTGGAACAAGTTAGATTTAGTGTGAGTAGCTGCTTCCTAGTCAAAACCACATGACCATTATGTCCATTCGATTTGGTCATGTGGTTTTGACTAGGAAGCAGCTACTCACACTAAATCTAACTTGTTCCACTGCACCTGAAGATGGCATTGTAGCCGAAACGTAGTGCGAATATTTTTTTTCAATAAAATAGTGGTGAAGTAGACATCAGCCTCCAATTTTATTTATAAAAATTCGACCTTCACCTAAAAGAATCTACACCTTAGACAATATGTATATATATATATTCATATCGAATGTTAAGTATGACAAATAAATTAATTCATATATTATTATGCTTAAATTATAAAATGATAGGTTTATAGTAACTGAAACGAGAAACATAAACTCTACTTTGTTCATTTCATAAATTTTAAGAGAAATCCGCTTGAGTAAATCGTCAGATGTTTGATTCTTTTGCTTATCGTTATTAACAGATGATAGTGTGAAATGCTATTTAAACATTTTATTGGAACTACTTAAAATATAATAAATCTGTATGTACAGCATACATATTACTAATTGGATGCCATAACATCGCCGTTGCACGTTTCCGTTGCATCGTCATCGAAAGTATTCAGTCATCCCGTAGTCCGGCCTAAATTTCTTTTAAAAAAAAACCTTAAAATAATTAATTTTCTTTCTGACATGATAGCGTCATTTCTTAATTATACCTGCAATAGAAAAAACATAAAGATATCTTCCAGAGATATAAGCGTATCCCTGAACCTAATTTTACATATTAATGTAATGATTGCCAAGAAGAGGTAAGTGATAGTTTTAATTTTTTCCACATACTACTCAACGAAATGAAAAATAGATTAAGGAAAAAAAGTTTCCTAATCAAACTAAGTGATAGAGCAAAGAACTATCCATTGCAACACAAACTAAATGGCGGCCCTGGCCTAGGACCCACACAAGAGCATTGTGTGGAGCCGAGAGAGGTGTCAAGATAAAGGAAGGCGGATCTGTTTAACTTGTTCTCTTTTACCTCCCATTGTTCTCTTTCTTCCCTCCTCCTCCTATTTTATCCCTATTTACCTTATTTCATCCCTTTACCGCTAAACTCTAGATTAAACTCCCCTTTGAAGGCATATTTAGAGTTTCTTTTACAAGGCTTCCCAGTAGATGGACAAAGGCTTCAGCTTGGAGAGGTAGTTTATTAAATAATTTCCTTTCTCCTCTCTCAGTATTGATTAAGGCTGGGTCGGTGAACTAACTCCCGCTTAATATTTTTTTTTTTAATCACTATTTACCTATATTTATTTAATGTAATTTGACTTTTCTTTTGTATCTATATATTGTAAATATTGTATGAATATAATCTTATAGCAATATTATTGTTGTCCATTGTGACAGATTGTAATATATCCGAATAAATAAATATTTTCAATATAAAAAAAATCACTGTTTAGTCGAAAACAACAATACAAAATTATGTATTTAATTTTTGTTGGCAGTCTACCGCCTGCCACTCAGGTACCTTCTTTGAAGAGGCTGAGTTTGCCCCTGGAATGCATAGGTATCTTCCGGCTGAATTGATGGATTAGTTGATATTCTGGCTCAGCCGGGATTCGAAACCAGGATTTGAAGATCAGTAGACCAGTGGTCTATCCAATTGGCCATGCCACTCCTCTTTATTTTTTATAATACATCATAAATCCTCCTGTTTCTTAAAAAAACAGGCTATCAGAGTATTAATTAAAATAGTTAAGTTTTAAATGCGCTTAACATTTAGCATACATTTCATAAAGCATACTAACTTTTATTGTATATTATGAAAAATCTAAAATATTATATTTGATTATAATAATTTATTTGAAAATTTATATTGTTTTCCTAATCAAACAACTCTACCTCAAGCTAGATAGTGACCATTACGCTAGAGAATTACCCAACTGCCATTAGACAAACACAGGACCCTGCCAAACAATCAAACAAAAGATAACAAGGACCCCTTCACAAAGACGTGTGAGTGATGGTTTATTCACGAGTGTACACAGTGTGCCCGGTGCACTCAGCCATGTCTAATGTCTCTCTGGACCTCATGACCGTATCAAGTAAACATCACTTAAATCCATAAATCACTTATTAGCTATTTTAATATTTACTACCACGGCGCAAATGTTCAGATTTCCATAAATCGTGAGTTTTCAGAGGAAGTTGGATAATTCTAATAATAATAGTAATGTCATTGTCGGTAAGACATGTAACAGTCACTAATAGCTCTTTATTCTTAAAAGTTAATCATTTAATTTTAGTTTTATTAATCGTGCATTGTAATTTAATTTCCTTTGAATAATGCAAATATCTATCTTTCACGTCTGTGCATTTCACGATCTTTTCAAGCCTGTCACACAGTCAGACTTCAGCTTACACAGGGCCCTGTACTATTTAGAGTTCATGTAATTGCTTACTGACCTGACCGCGGAGTCAGCAATCGCTTCCCTGAGAAGCAGCTGACATCCTATTTCTGGATAAGAAGAATTTTTGTCGGAGCTACACTACGTTTGAGAAGTTTGAAGAGCAGGCTGTAAGCAGGCACATACTTAACTTCGCTAACCAGTCAAGTTATAAATTTAATTTTATATCCCTCATCTGCAATAGACTTTACAACAAGCATACTTCATTATCGTATTGCACACAACAATACATTACTCCGTTTATAATATTTTATTACATGCATAGAATTTCGTTTTGTTACCTTGAATTCAAATTTAGTTGTTTTTTTTTGAGCTCATGCCATTTATTTTGAATATCCATTAGAGGTTATTTTTTTGTATTCATTATATTTTATTTTTGATACATTAAAGACATTTTAATTTTCTTATTGTCAACACCAGGTAATTTTTATACTTTATCCCTTTTTCCTTTTTATTTCAGGTTTACGGTTTATTCCATCATTATTTTACTAGCACATAAGGTACCTACAGTCTCCACTTAATTATTAAATTAAGAGTCCCTTTATCCTTTTTTTTTTTTTTTTTTTTACCCCTTCGTCACCTTTGAAGGCTATATGGGGGTTTCTCGGGCCCAGAGGTGAGGGCGGGGGATAAATGCTGAGAAAAATCCCATCCCGAGACACGAACTCGTACTTATTAGGTTTCAATTTTTTGGTCTTTGTGGTTGCTAGGCAACGCGCGTTCTGAAGAATGCGCCCAAACCCAATCAGCCGGCCTGCCTCAAGTCTCCCTTTTCCTATGCTGCCAGGGTCGAGGTCGAACTAGTTGTGTCTCCAGAAAAGGACTTATTAACGAAAGTGTAATCTAATTTACGTTATGTTCTCAGAAATATTTGCTTCAAAATATATACAGTTATCAGCTAATTCCAAATAAATTTCATTCCTCCTAGAACAATATTTTCGCTATTCGTTGTATATAAATCTACCGATATTGATACGAATTAATTAATATTATTATTAAATGAATCTATAATTCATTGAAATATTTGAATTCCTGTTTTTGAAAGTTTTATTTTAAAAACAAGGTGTCACCCAATTACAATATCAGCGCAATAATGGATTGTGATATTTACGGTTAACAAAACCTCTCTACCAATATTAAATTTGAGGTAATACTTTTTATATTTAATTAATATTTATTTTTACCATGAATTTTGAAGTCAACTTTAAATAAATTATGAAGACAGAGAATCAATCAGATTTAATTAAATTAAAGTTGGAGACCGAGCAATCAAAGTACGAACTTCGTACAAAGAACTTAATGGCGTTTGGGAAAACGAAAGTTATTCCTTTATAGTTATTTCTGTATATAATGTAAAATATGAGACTTACAACCTTCCTGTCAATTTGCGAGAAGTGCTTCGACATTCTGAGTTGCAATGGTTAATGTTTTAAGGCATATCTTATTGCATATTAATACTCATATATCAGGAATAATTTTTATAATAACTTTTTTCCAGAAAATTTAATTTTTTCTTTCTTTAAGAAAACTTAATTGAATCTATCTTACTTATAAACCTTCATGAATGGATTTCCTAAATGATGGTAGTAGTCTCAGCTCGCCGTAAATTTTTACAAACACGTATCGATAATTATAAATTAAAATGTATCTGATTATAAAAATAACCTCTGAAAGAAAGAATAAAATAAAAAAAAACTGAAGAAGAACTAATTAAAATTCGAAAAATAGCTGAGTCAATAAGTAGTCGGTCCAGCGAGCCCGCTCCATCTCCGCAGTTATCCGGCGCTACAGGGTTAGAAGGGATTTGAGGTAACAAAAATCGCGTTATCTTATGATATATAGAGATATATAGAAAAGAAGTAAAAAATAACAAGATAAGAGAAGATACATGAACACACACACAAAACAAATACAGAAGTAACGACTGTTCCTTTTTTTATTCGGTGCATTGCTAATCTATTACAAGGGGAGCCCGTGGATGAGTTGCTAGCGCAAGGTCTCCCACGTTTAAGGTTTTAAGTTGGAATCCCTGTTTTTCAAAATTTCAAGCAATTGATTAAAAGGGGATTCACTCACAGCCTCTCTCCCGTCAGCCCCAAACTACATCAAAGAAACACCTAAGGTAAACCAAAAAAGAATGGGGTCCAAAAGATGCTATTTCTGATTTCAGAGATACGAGGAAATTGCTTTTACGAACAACGAAACGGCGCTTTTTCAATACTTTGATAAGGCCGTTTCTAACCTACAGCTCTGAGTCTTTTACTGTATCAAGAACCAGAGAGTAGGTCTAAATAGATGTGAACCCCGGACCTTTTCTAGAACGTTTGGCCAGTCTGTGTAAACCAAGTGTGTAATCCTATATCTCGACCTAAGCACTTTAATAAAAGATAGTTTATCTGGAAACACTTTAATTCTCTGAATTTACAAAACTGAATACCCTGTAAGAGTTGAAGAAGTAAAGGAATAAGGCTTCAATACCACGTTTGTCCACAAAAATCATTTCTTTGAAAGTTAAATTTACAGTAACAGAACTCGGAATCATATATTCGACTTTTTCATCGGATCAAATACAACTTTTTTTCTTTTTAGAAGATTTTACAGACCCGAGTTTTCCTTATTAATGCTGGAGCTAAATTACTTTCGAAGAAAAAGGAAAGGCAATTTATGACCAAATGATAAGCTCCGGTGACGTCAGAGACGGAATTAACAGATCAAAAGCAAAGGAGAATTCGAGGTGGCAAAAATATATTTTTCGTTGATTTTAAAATATTTCAATAAATACTAATAAAAAAGTCGTGATAAACAACTTTATAGATAAATTAGCGACACGCTATAGCCTTGCATGGATGCAATTAAATTGTTGCGTCATTTGTTTTAAATAAAGTTAATTTGACATAAAAACAGTTCATCAATTTAGGATTATGAGTTCAACGTAATGAAATGTGCACGTAGTAAGAAAATTATATTTATTTATTAGCACAAATTAGAAACATAAATTGGGAAAAACATTAAAAGTGGTTCACTTTCTTTGTTGTTTATGTTAAACTGTTCCTATTTTATTCTATTAATTACTTTTATATTTCAACTTTTTCTAAATACATTTTTACTTTTACTTACCTGTATATGAAATATATTGTAAGGGAAAGTATTACGATAGTGAAAATTTCGGATTCCACTTTTAAACGGAAATACATGCTTTAGGGTCTCCTGAGTCCAAATGACCAAGTCCCACAAAAATGTCTGTGTGTATGTCCGTTTATGGTAACTCCCGCGCGTAAGCAAAAAGTCCTATAAAACTATACGCTCGAGATCTTTCAAAAACGTTTTCGTCGATATTATCTAACCAGAAGAGCAACTTTATTATACATTTTTACGATTTTACGATTTTCTCAAAAACGGCTTTAACGATTTTGATTAAACTCGCTATATCGGTAAACACGTACCATGTTATTATTCACATTTTTTTTTTTTTTTTTTTTTATAGCGTGAACATATTCTAATAGTACGAATACCTATTAGTCTTCCATATAGAAAATTAAAAAAAAAATGATTATTTGTTGGTAGGATCTGAAAGCTTTTATTAACACTAGATCTTTCAGCTCTAGAACAAAAATAAATAAAAAAGGAAAATGTATTGTTTACGAAATAAGAGAACTAAGAGCATGGACAGAAATCCCTGTATCCATTGGGCTACATAAGCGGTGAAGAAGATGCGAAAGAAAGGCCCAGGAGAATCGTAAATCTACTGCGGGAGAGACCACTATATCCTCGAAGCACTAGCTCACTCCATGACGTCCTACCAACTCCTACGGGTCTCGGTTTACCCAAACTATTTCTTATTTCAAGTTTGTGTAGAGAGTGGTGTATTTTCCGCTCGGGTTCATAAACTTTACAACTACCGAGTTAAATGAACACTACTTCTGGTATCCTTCAACTGAAACATAAGGTTACTTAGTCCATTCAAAGCACTTTATACTTCAGTTTCATCGAAAAACGTAGATATGAACAACAATATTGTTTTATAATAAATTTAATTTTTTTTTATGAAGTTAAACTGAAAAAATGATGGAAGAATTACCATGATAGTCCAGTAAATAAGACTATCATTTAACATTTGTGAGAATTAATTCTGACATAGATGGAATACCTTGGAATTTAATATAAAAGAAATCAGAGTTTGATTTAATTTAATGATGAAGATGTGGATGAGTCTAAGAGGCAGATAGATGAAATGCCACTTCCGTCCGCTATACTTTAGCCCATACCAGACTTCACCCTGTAAAGAACCCTGACCGTCCCAGGAAATATACCTTTTATCCTTTTGATCACACACCAAATAAAAGAAAATGCGTTTTTTATAATGAATATATACATTAAATCACTTCCCCCATCTACATTTTTTTTTTCTGTAAAATCACGGAACTACAACCCGGTCAATCATCTCGGTCTTAAGCCGATGGCATCCAACTCCTAACTCCCAGCATGCTGTGAGTGTCTACTGCCACACCATTTGACCATCTCACCTTGGTCTTCCTTATCTTCTTATCCCATGGTTTGGCTGAGTGAGAAATATTTTGGGTAATTCTTCATTTGCCTTCCTGGCAATATGTCTTAAGCGTCTTAACTTCATAGCTAGGATCACATAATAATAATAATAATAATAATAGGCTTAGCGAACCCGAAGGTTCGATGCCGATACCACCAAATTCCGCCTACACAGACTCGTCCAATGTTCACCATTCAAGCCCAAGCTCCCGAGATCAGCCTTAACACAATCCTTCAATCTACGCTTCGGCCTACCTTTCGGACGCCTACCAGTCGGATCAGCAAATACCAACTTTCTCGGAATCCGCTCGTCATTGAGTCCAACAACTTCACTCGCCCATTTGAGTCTCCGCGATGCAATCAGCTCAATTATATTCACAGGATACAAGTTCCGCAATTCCGCGTTGTGCAACCTTCTAAACTCCCCAGTGGCCTCATCTCTCTTCGGACCTAATATTTTACGTAATACCTTATTTTCGAAAACCTTAAGCCGTTTTTCATCCTTTAAAGTAAGCGGCCACGTTTCACATCCGTAAAGAACCGTTGGAAGAATAATAGTTTAATAAATTCTAACCTTTAAGTTCTTAGATAGAAGCCGCGAACTAAGTAACATAGCAAGTGAATAATAACACGCATTTCCCACCTTTAACCGGGACTTTATTTCTTTCTGGATTTCATTTTTTCTAGTTATAATTGAACCTAAATACTTGATTTTCTCTACGTGTTCAAAAGTATGCCCTGATACATCAATATCACCAAGATCGACACCGTTTCTGCTACTAATCATATATTTCGTCTTATCGGTATATTATTCGAGTCCTATTTCTTTACCGTTTTTATTAACACACTTGTGTTTAGTTGTATGGTTTCCGTGTTTTCACCTAGCAGTACCAGATCATCGGCATACCCCAAATCCGGAATCTTGTCACCCATATTTAGGCCTTATTAGGCCCATATTAGGCCCATATTTAGGAGCACATAACCTTCTCCAAAAGCTTTGTACAGGTCCTGATTTGTGCGCCTCTTCCACTCCCCTCCAGCTTTCACTCCTCAAAAAATACGGAGGAGAAATTTTCTTTAAGAAATAAGGAGTTCTCTTTTGGTCGCCTCTGAAGTCACCAAGCACTCCGATCCATAGAGCAGTACGGGATGCACCAATGTCTTATAGAGGTGGAGCTTGGTCTTTATTGAGAGTATCCGTCTGCTTAGGTCCTTGCCTTACCCAAAGTAGAATTTGTTTGCTGCTTTCATTCTTCTTCTCATTTCAAAATCGGGGTTATTTTTTTGGATGACAACTGATCCCAGGTATGTGAACTCTGAGACCTTATCAAACTTATGTAGCCCGATAGTGACTGTCTCACCTAGCATTAAGATTTGTACCATATATTTTGTTTTGGACTCATTAACTTTCAATCAAAGTCTACCAGTCTATCAATCGGGACCCATCAGAGCCAGAAAAGAATCAGTCACGGCCTGCAGATAGCGTCCCACAATGTCTATGTCGTCTGCGTAAGCGAAGTCTGGTATATATATTTCCATCTCTTTCGCGTAAACCAGCGTCTTTTACGGCCTTCTTAAGTGCTATATTGAACAGCAAACAGGTCAGTGCATCTTATTTATCTGCACGAAATTCCTTGGATCTGTCACCATTTACTCTCAACATACATCTTACCTCCTTCATGGTAAGTTTTATCAAGCGTATAAGTTTCTCTGGTATATTAAATTTCTGAGAGCAATGTAGAGCAATTTATTATGCTGTCATACGCTGATTTGAGATCCATGAAAAGATGGTGAGTTTAGGTTTTGTACTAATGGTCTCACACAGAACACACCTGGTCCGGAATCCACTCTAGTAGTAACCGAATTTACTCTCAGCGAATGGCAGGTGACTTATAAACAGAATATTAGATAATATTTTATAGGCGCAGGATAGTAGTGAGATGCTTCGATAATAGCTGCAAAGTGCCCTTTCACCCTTTGTATGTATAGGGCAGATAACTGATCTGTTCCAATCAAAGGGCATCAATCCATCTGGCCATATCACAAGGAGGAGATCTTGTAATGCTTTATTTAGCTCATTTTCACCGTATTTTATTTCTACCAAAGATGAATTCTTATGTTGTGCACTCTAGATTTTTTTCTCGTGAACTTGCTTGATTTACCGAAACCTGCTTGATTTAAAGGAAAGAAATATATTTGAAAAACGGAATAATTTATGCTTGTGTAAAACAACTGTGTTTTAAATAAACATATTTCAGGAAATAACTGCGACTAGGATTGTTCTATCAAAGTTACAGCTGTCTCTTAGTGACCCAATTTGCTTTTTTCAACAAAGATGGTAAAATTTGGCAATATATCTGAACCAAATTGAATAGATAAGGTGAATTTCGTCAAGGGAATTTAAGGCCATTTTAGTTTTCAAAGAAAGAGGTACCGTTTTCGATTTATATTTGAAATACTGAAAATACAGCTAAAGCTCGATGTTTTTCATCTAAATAAAGTCAAGATTACCACTTCAATGGTGCAAACTCAGATCACTTTTATTTAGGGTGATTAAAAATTATAAAAACGATCCCCAGCTGTGTCCCAATTAACTCTTACAAATTTCATTAAGTTTACTGGACTATGAATTTTCATGGAAACATTATTTTTTGCTTTTCGTATTTAGAAAGTTCAGGGGATGCTAATGATATTTTACTGATCAAATACCATTATTCTATTAAAATGTGAGTTTCTAAAAATCTTTAAAAAAATTTTTGTGGATGCACGAATAATTACTTTGAGAAAAACTTAATTTAATTGAGAACCAAAGGGAAGCATCTGATTTATTTAAAACAACCTATAAACTGATTATTAAATTAAAAACATTGATCAGCATAATAGCAGGGATTTAAGACGTCCTAAATGAACCAATAAAAATGTACAAAATGAAGAAAACAATAAATTAATTGTTATGTATTACAGGGTTAGGTGTTTCTGCTTTATATTAGAAAATATTGTACCCTTTGGAAGGAAATGAAAGGAAAGATTGTCTGTTTACAGATGATATAGTACGTCCAGTATGGAAATGTTTTTAATACCCTTTTGAATGCAACGAAATATGGATATAGTAACTTTTTGAATGAAAAACAATTTCTAAAAACGTTTTTAAAGGAATTTCGTGTTTTTAGACAAAATCTGAAGACGAATTCATATAAAACTAAACCATTATATTAAAAATATTTCAAATGAAAATTTTTGAAAAAAATTCCTTCAGTAACTTTCTGAGAATAAACGTCTTAATTGTGACATTGGTCTTTTGGCTAGACACATTGAATATTTCCATTTTACATATAGATTATTTTTTCTATTTTATTTTGAATCTGCATAAAACAATTTTTACTTTCACTCACTATATATAGTAAGGGAAAGTATTGCGATCGTGAAAATTTTCGAATTCCAACGGATATGACATTTTAGGGTCCCCTGAGTCCAAATAACCAAGTCCCGCAAAAAGATCTGTGTGTGTGTCTAGTAACTCCCGGGCGGAAACGGTAAGTCCTATGAAACTGAAATTTCATATATAAGACAAATCTACGCCCGAGACGTTACAAAAGCTTTTTCATCAAAATGAGCTTACCAGAACCGCCACTTTATACCATTCATTTTGCACCTTTTTTCGATTTTCTCAAAAACGGTTTGCGACGATTTTGATTAAACTCGCTATATAGATGTAAAATTTAATGGGCTTTGATATCATGTAGGTTTCATTCTGAATAAAATGGTCTGACAGGGCTTAAATGTCAATCTTTTAAACTTTCTTTCTCTAAAGTACCTTTAATTTTGTTGCTTCTATGAAAATAATAACTTCTATAACTATAATATCTTGTTACCACTGATGAAAAACAGGTAAATATATAAATTTAATAAATTCGATACTCAACCAAAGGAGAAAACAGAAAAAATATTTTTTTAATGCAATTTTTTTGTTTTTGAACATAAGAACAGTAATATACATGCAATACATACCGTTGGAAAACTAAAGAGTTTAGAAAAAAAATACAATCTTATACAAAAGCTTGTAAAAGTTAAGAAACTGATGAAACGCCAATAGAACTAATAGATTATGTTAGTTGATAATACTATTGATTTTTTAATAAAACACATGTTTCTATAGAAATTCCATTTAACTAATTCTTTAACGGTTCCGCTTATTTTTATCTGTTACTGTATTTAAAAATTCTTTAATCGATTCCAAAAACTAAGGTAAGTGAAAGTCGTGTGTTGCCCGCATCAGATTTTTAACCTTAACTTTACGCAGTGTCCTATATATAGGTTAGAGCTTATAAGTTATCGTGGCTGTGGCCGGTAGCGACAGAGGCAATATGAAGACAATAGCTCCTACAAGTGCTTTACAATGGTAGCCCTAAATCCTCGACACCATTTATTATTCCGTAGCCTCAATAGGAGCGGGATTATTGGTTATCCCATTAGCTCTTGGAATGATTGCGCTGGGTATTAGGGCACTGTGCTGGCTCCACGGCAATAACGCTTCTGATAGATAGTGCGGATTTGGTGAGGTTCGGGGAGGAATCTAGGCTCAGCTTGTCTCATCATCTTCTGTCGTGGACAACAGATATGAAAATAAATATGAAATATATATTAAGAGAAAGTATTGCGATCGTGAAAAGTTTGCAGCACAAAAACGAGAAGGTGTACGAAACCGAAAATTCATATTCCAGGGCAACTTTACCCTCAAGGTCTTACAGACACAAAATCAGCTTATAATTATATTGTAATCAAATTTATTTATTTCTAATCATTTTTATATTTTTGTTTATGTCAAATCTTTCTCCTCATTAATTTGGTATCTTGGCTGGATGTAGATGTTATATAATGTCAAATGATATGTTTTCCTTAGGGGACTTAGTTCCTAAATATAGCTTTTTTATAAGATATTTATCAATCAGTATTAAAAAAACAAAACATTTTCACTAAAATTTAAAGTATATCCTCTTCCCTCACAGGTCTCCCAAAGGCATCTCTACCTCACATATTTCCTTTCGTAGTTGCAAATTTGTATCCACCTTTCGGATATAACATATGACAAATTTTTCTTCCCATTTCATCCATCCTCTTTATAACTTAAGAATGTCATTCAAATCATACAGAGAAAATATTCAGGACTCAGTATCCACTACAGCATAATAATTCAATCAATACAAATGATATATGGGATCACCTGTGGTGTAGCGGCCTTCAAAACAGCATTATTTTCCTGTTCAGTCAAGTGATTATAACCATTACCCATGTGATGCTATCTATCCGTGGTAGATCTATGCAACTAAAGACAACTAGATTTGACAGGTACCCCCTGTACATGTAGAAGACAGTTGTCAATAATCCATGTTCAACAAAGAGACTGATTTTTTTCCCTTTATATTAACACCAGAATACAGGAATGTATGCATTAGTAACGAGCAGTTGCTACCACGGCAGAGGAGACGTGGGGAGTGAAAGGAAGAAAAAAAGAAAGAAAGAAAATTAAACTCGTTAAACTGTGCTTCTAACATCACTACTTAATAGCATTTGTAATCAAATAGTTCATTTAAATTAATTTATATAACTATAGTCAATAAAGTAATTATTTATTCTTTTTTAAAAAGAGATTTTTTAGTTATATTCCTGCAGATCTGGAATGTTTATAAAACAATGTAAAAGGTGTTGTAAATTTCGAATTCGGCAGATGTCGTTAAGATTGTGAACATTCGTTGACATGATGTCCTTCAGAGAGGACGTAAATTGGTGGTCCTGAGGCTGTGCGCTGTCGAGTACTCGTTTATGATCCCTACGATAATTTAACCTAGATATGAAAAACTTAGGACTTCCAAAGTCTCGTCCGATTGACTAATCTTGCTAATATTTTAGGCTCAGAGCTTATTAAATGTAGAAATAAATGAAGTTTTCAAGATTGACTAGTTCAGATATTATTCATACATAAATACAATAGAAAAAAAATTAAAACTGTCCCCTGTGGTGTAGGGGTTAGCATAACAGCCTTCCATGCCCAAGGTTAGAGGATTCTAATCCGAGAAATAGTTCCATGATTTTTATAAAACCAGAAAAATACTCCTTGTTTATGCTTTGTGCCTTGTGCTAGGTTTAAATTATGCTATAGACAGAGGAGGGGAATGATTATTTTTTACATTATGTAATCTAAATTTAGTGAAGATTGTTACCATTTTGTAGGTATATTTGGAATGTATTTAGAAGCGATGCTTCAGGAAAATATACTTTCATATGATTGATTTTTAAGTTTTCTCAATAGGAAACAGTGGGACACATTCTGTTTATTACTAAGCACAAGTAGGTATTATCTAAACAATCAATAAAATAATTTAATCCTGAATAAATAAATAAAAAGTAATGGGAATGTGATGCTCGATATTTGTCTATTATTATAATTGTTGCGTGTATCTATCTGTGTATACATTCATATGTGTGTGAGTGTTTGTGTGTGTGTGTGTGTGTGCGTGTGTGTGTTTGTGTGTGTGTGTGTGGTATGCATGTATATATTCAAGGATAATAAAAATGAATATTTTTATGTTACATTCAACTTGTAATTTCTTGTTTGTATTAATATTATAATATTTTTTTTTTACTTTTTTAATAATTCCGAGCAGTTAAGCTTTTTTTAAGGTACATATTTTAAAGTTATCTACCCTAGCCCAAAACAGAAAGAAAGTTATGATTTAATTAAAGTTTAAAATCTGAATAATTTTCGCTCATCCATTAGGAACCTTAAAGAGCTAAACTTAGCTTAGGTGGCTGCTTGGCTAGGGGAAACTTGGGCCTCATAGTTTGCATATGCTTAACCTGATTGATAGCATCTTTATAGACTTCCTTTGGTATTATAAACAAAGTTGGGAATAAACTGTTTCCTCTTTATACAACCTATTCACATTATATGGGATAATGAATTGAATTTTTCTTTGGTTTATCATTTTTAATAATGGACCTTTGTAATTGACCAAACAATTAAAGAATTCCCCCTCCTCCTCAAAATTTGAGGGATTACGTTTCAAGATACGTAAAACCTAAATAACAAATAAAATAATATCTGTTTGTCCGAATTATTCAATACATAAATACTAAAAATTTATATAACACAAAATTTAAGAGATGTAATTCCCTTAAAACTCGGTTTGTATTGACTGTTGATGATAGAAAAAAAAAGTAAGGTGTTCTGAAATCAAACATGTGTTCTAATTTAAATGGTGATCGAAAGAAAAAAGATGAAATACTAAGGAAGTCTAGTTTTTTTTTTTTTTTTTATAAATCTCGTAGGCTAGAAATGGCTTTGGGGTACCTGTGAGGAAAGAGGATATACTTTGAATTTTAGAGAAAATGTTATTTTAAAAATAATTGATAAACATACTATAAAAAAATATATATATTCAGGAATTAAGTCTCCTAACACAACATATGAATCAATATAACATCTACATCCGGCCAAGATACCAAATTAACTTAAGGAAAAAAAAACAGAAAAAAAGATTTAACATAAATTAAAAAAATAAATAAAAATGATAAGAAATAAATACATTTGGTGACAATATAGCCAAGATGACAATATGAGCCTAGATTCCTCCCCGAACCTCACCAAATCGGCACTATCTATCAGTATCGTTATTGCCATGGAGTCAAACCCTAATACCTAGTGCAATTTAAATAAAAATCGAAATAAAATCAAATACTAAGGAAGTCTAGTGGAAATACTTTTGGCTTATTATTTTCAATAATGAACTTTTGCAATCGACCAAAAAAAAACAAAAAAAAACAAATCTGACAATGATTTTATGACCTAGAACGTCGGTATTAGCAGATTAAAAGTGATTTAATCAAATAATATAATAATAATAATAGGCTTAGCGAACCCGAAGATTCGATGCCGATACCACCAAATTCCGCTTACACAGACTCGTCCAATGCTCACCATTCAAGCCCAAGCTCCCGAGATCAGCCTTAACGCAATCCTCCCATCTCCGCTTCGTCCTACCTTTCGGACGCCTACCAGTCGGATCAGCAAATACCAACTTTCTCGGAATCCGCTCGTCATCGAGCCCAACAACCTTACTCGCCCATTTGAGTCTCCGCTATGCAATCAGCTCAATTATATTCACAGGATGCAAGTTCCGCAATTCCGCGTTATGCAACCTTCTAAACTCCCCAGTGGCCTCATCTCTCTTTGGACCAAATATTTTACGCAATACCTTATTTTCGAAAACCTTAAGCCGTTGTTCATCCTTCAAAGTAAGCGGCCACGTTTCACATCCGTAAAGAACCGTTGGAAGAATAATAGTTTTATAAATTCTAATCTTTAAGTTTTTAGATAGAAGCCGCGAATTAAGTAACATAGCAACTGAATAATAACACGCATTTCCCACTATTAACCGGGACTTTATTTCTTCCTGGATTTCATTTTTTTCTAGTTATAATTGAACCTAAATACTTGAATTTCTCTACATGTTCAAAAGTATGACCTGATACATCAATATCACCTAGATCGACACCGTTTCTGCTACTAATCATATACTTCGTCTTATCGATATTTAATTCGAGTCCTATTTCTTTACCGGTTTTTATTAACACACTTGTATTTAGTTGTATGGTTTCCTTCACCTAGCAGTACCAGATCATCGGCATACCCCAAAACCGGAATCTTGTCACCCATATTTAAGCCTTTCTCGGTACACATCACCTTTTCTATGACATATTCTAAAGCTATATTAAACAAAACAGGTGAAAGGGAGTCACCCTGTTTCAAACCCGATCGCACCTCAAATCTCTCGGAGTAATTATGACCGATTCTAACTTTATGGAATGTTTCCGACAAACACATCTCTACTAGGTTTACTAACTTTCTAGATATTCCCTGTTCAATCATGGATTTAATCAAATAACTTAGTTATTTTTGGTGATAGGAAAAACATCTATTTCTGAAAAAAAAAAAACGAATAATTAATATCAAGAAAGAATGACTCAGTTTATTTTTATTTAAAAAAAAAAAAAAAAAAAAAAAAAAAAAAAAAAAAAAAAAAAAAAAAAAAAGGAGAAAAAATAAAACTTTGCCTGTAAATACGCTTTTAACTCTGTTATTTAAGAAGATAGAGAAAAAAATATATCGAGATATAGAATCTGTACACCGCTATTAATTATAAAACAGAAAAGAAAGAAAAATTGAAATATTACCCATATATACGCCCAAGTAGAATCAGTAATGTACGATAAAAAAAAATAAAAAATTAATAATTAATATCAAGAAAGAAACGAAAAGAAATTAAAATTGAAATTTTACCCATAAATACGCCCATTACTCAGTTTATTTTTATTTATAAAGTATCCAAAGATTTAAAGCGCGATAAACAAAAAAAAAAAAAAATGGTATATGTAATATATTCAAGTCACAAATCATAATAGATGTAATTCCATTGCTACTCGGTTATTGTTGAATATAAAGGAAAATCAAAAAGATTTTCGAGATCAAGACACCCCGATGAAAAAGGAGAGAGAGAAAATAAAAATTAATGTTATGAGAGCCACAAGTTAAAATAAATATGATTCCCTGGCAACTCGGTTATTATTGATGATAAAGAAAAACATGTAAGGTATTCTGGAATCAAGAAATTTTATTTGAAGTCAAAACAAAATATTGAGATCCTAAGAAAGGCTTGTATAAATCTTTTTCGTTTATTATTTCCAAAAATGAACCTCTTTAATCAATAATCTTTGTGAGATTCCAAACTCAATCGTCCTGAAAATGACCTAAAACTATATT
The DNA here is from genome assembly GCA_023052935.1 of Piezodorus guildinii. Lineage (NCBI taxonomy): Eukaryota > Metazoa > Arthropoda > Insecta > Hemiptera > Pentatomidae > Piezodorus > Piezodorus guildinii. The sequence continues at coordinate 137,021,708 of CM041293.1, read as the reverse complement.
TAAAACGTTGGCAAACCAAAAAAAAAGGTTCTTCTCAGTTTTATTTCTCCCTGGGAACGCCACCCCATTGTGTGTTTTCCCCACTGTTTGACGCCTTCACCTACCTCTCGAATGCCTACCTATTACCTAGTCGGGTGAGCGCATACTACATTTTAAGGCATTTGTTCTTTCCTGAGCCCACTGACCCAACACACCCATTTTATTCGCTACGATGCTATCAATTCAATTATACCAACAGGGTACGAGCTCCGAAATTCTGCATAGTACAACCTTCTGAATTCTTCAGAGGCCTGAATTTCTCTCATTGGACCAAATATATTAGGTAGTGCCTTCAGGCGTTTTTCATCCTTTAAAGTAAGCAACCACGATTCACATATTTATTGAACCGTCAACAGAACAATTTTTAAATAAATAAATGTGTAAATATATAATGATATGTTTTATGTATACTCGTATTATGTATGAGTTGCTAGTCATGAAGATTAAAAAAAAAAAAAAATGAAAAAATTATGCTGTATTTTAGTTTAAGGCTTGAATGAGTGTGAATTCATTTCCAGTATTTGTGTCAGACACCTTGTAAAATAAAATGGCTTCATTTTATGGTTGACTAATCTCGAATTCCCTATTTATGCTCATTTTGCTGAAACAGGACTGGTTCAATGAATCAAGAAAAAAAAAAATGGTATAATCCTTGAGATTTATTCACATTTTTTCCTGCCTAAAAGAGTTGTATACCTTTGATATCTGTCATATGTTTTGATACAGTCCCATGTTTTCACTTTCTCTCTGCCATAAATTACGTTCCCACCTCAACGTATATAAACTCATTCATATCATTCCATCCGAGACATTGCGTTATCACATAATTATTATCTTTTAACGATCAGGCTAAACGATTTTGTATTTTTTTTTAATTTTATTTATTTATTGGAATTTACAACTGTATACAGGAATACAACAAGTAAATTAGATGAAATATATAAAGGCATGAAACACATGTAGAGAAGCTTCCCAATGGAAGCACTCTAAAAATGTTCTAAACTAGAAGGTCTCGGGGCCATCTCCTTTTCAGACGCCTCGGAGGATTGTCAGGAATTGAAGAGGAAGAAAGGATTTAAACTAGAGGATTAGGGTGGGAATGGAGTTTGTCATGAAAGGAATGGTATCTAGATCGGGCCAAATCAGCAACATACGGAACATTAAGATCTTTATGGATTAGTGTATTCGTGACAAAGTAAGGAGCATTGAGGATTTTACGAAGGATTTTGGATTGTAGGGATTGGATACGGGAAGAATCCGATGGTTTAGTAGAGCCCCAAAGCTCTACTCAGTATGTCCATATCGGCCTTATGATAGCCATGTAGATGAGTCTTTTGTAGTTAAGTGGAAGATTAGAACGTTTGTCTAGTAAGTATTGAAGTAGTCGAAAACGTCGAGCAGTTTCTTGTCGTTTAAGTCTTGTATGAGGGTTCCAAGTGAGACGTTTGTCAAGGTGCAGTCCTAGATATCGGATCTGTTCAACCGGGACAAGAGGAGTATTATTGAAGGAGACAGTAGGGCAGGATGTCATAGGTTTACGACGAAGGGTAAAGGTAATTTGGTTGGATTTTTTGGCATTTATTTAAATTCTCCAGTTCTGACACCACACTTCAAGGTCTCTGATGTGGGATTGGAGAGTTTGAGAGGCAATAGTTGGATCAGTATTAACTGATAACACACAAGTGTCATCAGTGTAGGTAGAAAGGAAAGTGTTAGGATGGGATGGGATATCAGCTGTATAAACTGTGAAAAGAATAGGTCCCAGGATACTGCCTTGAGGAACACCAGCAAACTGACTAAAAATGGATGAATAGGAATTATTATGATTTACTTTGAAGGATCTGCCAGTGAGGTAGGACTTGATGATAAGGAAGTATGTAGGGGGAAGAAAATCGCGGAGTTTGTAAAGCAATCCCGGGTGCCAGACTCTGTCAAAGGCTTGTTCTACGTCGAGGAATGCTCCCGTGCAGTACAACCCGCGCTCTAATGCAGACGAGACAACGTCCACCACACGATGAAATTGCTGGATAGTGGAGTGGGAGGTTCTGAATCCAAACTGGTGATCAGAAATTATGGAATTAGTATCTAGGATGGGATATAGGCGTTTCAGTATAAGTTTTTCCAAGATTTTACCCATGATTGGTAAAAGTGAGATGGGACAGTAAGAAGATGGATTTTCAGGCGGTTTCCTAGGTTTGGGTATCATTTTGACAATGGATAATTTCCAGGAAGCAGGAAAGTATGTGGAACGGAGTACGGAATTATATATGTAAGTAAGATATAGGATAGCTTTTCGAGGAAGGAGTTGTAAAATATGGGAAGTTATAAGATCATGCCCAGGAGCTTTGCGGGATGGTAAACTCTGGATGATGTTAGATATTTCAGTAGGATGGAACGCTTTAGGAGGAAGGACCATTCGGAGTGGGATATCTAGTTTTGCTCCTATAAACTTTATGTGACCGGGATTATGAATATCTGGATGTGGATTAAAGGTTTTAAAATGGTGCTGACCGAATATCTGGGCCTTTTCTTCATGAGATCTTGTCCAGATATGGGATTCTGTTAGGAGTGGAAGATTACATTCTTTGTACTTCAGTAACTTTTTTGTGGTCATCCATAACGATCTGTCTGTAATAGTTAGCTTTTCAGTAAAGTTGAGTAAGTTTTGAATTTTTACTTTTCTGATTTCTAATTTTAGTCTGTTAGTAAGTTTGGTGTAATAAGTTTTGTCTGAAGGGTATCTAGTCCTATGCCACTTGGATCTTGCTCTGCGTTTTTCCCTTAATAAGATTCGAATGTACTGTGGCAGGATAGTCTCCTGTGAGTTAGTAGTGTTAATGGTTGTAGTGTTGTCGAGTATACTACTGCTGATTGAGTCAGTCAGTTTTTCAACAGCTTTATCAATATCATGTTTAGTCTATAATGGTATTTTTAAGTCAAGTTTGTTTTCCAAGTCATATCTGAATCCGTCCCAGTCTACTCGTCCTGTAATCAGAGTGGGAATGGTGGGCTTAGGAACAAGGCTTGAATGTAAGGAAAGCAGAACCGGACTATGATCGGATGACAGGTCATTTAGGGATTTGATTGTGGATTGGGAAGAAGATATCTGAGAGGAAACAAATATGTCTAGGATATCAGGACGTTTTTTGAGGGATGTAGGCCAGTATGTTGGATTCATTGGCGAAAGGATTGTATAACAATGGGTGGTGGAGACTCGAGAAAGGAGATTGCCACGGGAGTTGGATGTTCGGCAACCCCATCGCTGATGTTTCGCATTGTAGTCTCCTCCAGCAATAAAGCGCGGTCCTAGGGATCTGAACAGGGTTTCAAGTTGACTATAGGAAAGGGAGTTACCAGGAGGGCAGTATACAGCTGAAATAGTAAGATGGAAAGGACGAGTTGAAATGGTTACTGAGGTTGATTGTATGGCGTCAGATGGAGTAGAAGGAATAAGGGAATGAGGTAAGGATTTATGAATGAAGATACATGACCCGGCATGGGAAGTATTGTCTGGGTGGTCTGATCTATAAGTGATGTAGTCACGTATGTAAAAATGTGATCGTCGTGTGAAGTGTGTTTCTGTCAATAGTGCTATATCTATGTGTTTGTCGAGTAGAAATACGTTCAGTTCGTCACGATGGTTATGCAGGCCATTAGCATTCCACAAGAGGATAGTTAGGGGCTTTACGCTCATAGTGGGAGATTGAATGGGATTTGGGAAAGGACTCTAGTAAGAAGATTGATAAGCGGTTGGATGGTATCTTTAAGATCTGAGAGAAAGGAATTTAGAATGGATTAAATGTTGGATAGATCTGGGTTGGAAAACGGATGTGGATAATCGTCGTGGGAAGGATAACTTATTTGATCAGGAGTGTTGGCTGAGTGCTGAGCCCGCCGTGGGGTACGAGGGTGTTCAGTCCTCTGGGTCACTGGAGGTTGAGGCTTTGGTTGACTAGGAGGAAGAGAAGGTAGTTCTGGAATTTTGTTAGGGTGCTGTGGGGGTAGTTTGACACGTAAGGGCAGTTTATGGGGAAGGATCGGTTGACGGGAAACTTGTGGTTTAGGGTGGGAGGCTGGAGGCCTGATTTGGGAGTTTTGAGGCACCTGACTAGTAGTCTGTTTCTTTTTTATGGTGGTGACGTCGGGGAAAGTTTTTTTGTTTTCTGCAGTAGAATCCCTGATTGTAGATGTGGTAGGCTGCTGTTGAGCGAAGGTAGTTGCAGGCTTCTAAAGTTGAGGGAAGGCAGACAAATTGTTCAACTCTGGTCCCTGGGTGCGTGTCTGTTGGTCATCTCTTTTTACATTAATGTAGTGAGATCTTTGTCGAAGATGGGTTTTGTAGACTATACAACCCCGGTAGCTGGCTGGTTACCTTCACCGCAAATAGCACACTTGGCTGGCTCATCTCGAGCTTTCTGGCACGTTTCAGAGGCATGTGGGCCGGCACACTTGACACACCTAGGCGGGTGATAACAGTAGGACTTCGTGTGTCCTAAGGTTTGGCATTTGGTACACTGAACAATTGTCGTCTTTAGCCTAGGCTCATCGAATCGTACAGATGAGTAGACCAGTCTTTTTACCTGAAATATTTCTGGATTGTTTCTGGCTGGTTCGAGGTCTACGAAGAATAGTGGCAAGGGGTATTTTTGTGTATGGTGTGTCACTGAAGAAATGTTCCTTACGTGATGTCCAATTTCTTCCAGGTCTTCTTTAATGGCTTCAGTGGGAGTGGATGAATGAAGTCCGCGTAAAACCGCGCGATATGATTTTTCTTGTTTGAGTTGATAACAATGAAAGTCGTAGTTTTTTTAGCTCAAATAACGCACGAGTTTCTTGTAATTTTCTTTCGTGGATGTGTTTATTTTTATGTCGTTTGATCGGGAGAAACATTGGAAGTTTGGTTGTCCGATTAGATTGGAGATTTCTTTACCGAACGACATAAAATTACTAATATTTGTTACAAATATTGGAGGTGGCTCGGGATCGGAAAATCCTTGAGGTCCCGGAACTTTTTTTGCAGTGTTGACTGTAGCGGCATGGCTAACGATAGATGAAGGAGGTACATTAGTAGGAGACGGAGCGGCCGAAGTAGATGGCGCTGTTGGTTTATGTTGGTTGGCTGCAGTGGTGCTGCGAGTTTTTGGTGGTGATTTTATTGTTTTTGGCTGTTGTTTGGACTTGGCCGATTTATTTATTTTTTTTGTTAGGCGAATTTCTTCCGGACCCAGTATTGTTCCTGTGGCGTTTTTGGCGTCGCGTTAAATACTGCGAGTCTGATTCGCTTATTTCGGAGAAAGGCGTCTCTTCCCCTGATTCATCACATGACGATGTTCTATCGAGATCCATAACTCAATAGAATAAGAGAAAAAAATGAAAAATAAAATAAACATATAAATAGATCTATTTGAATTATATAGTGACTTACACTAAGAAATAAAAATAAAATAAATTTTAAAAAAAATACACTTATAGAGACTTATATAAACTAATTAATAGAAAATTAACCTAAAAGATCTTAAAACTAAACTATTTACAATATATACATAGACAACATACAATAAACAAGCATTTCTAATTTAATAAAAATAAAGTCTTAGAGAGAAAAAAAAAAGTCTTAGAGAAAAAAAAAAATTCTTAGAGGAAGAGAACTAAAAGTTTTAAAAAGAATGTCTTGGTTACGAAGTCAGAAATGACAACACTTCCGACCGAGACCTTGTAAATAAAGAGAAAAGCCTAGCCGTTATCTCCGAATATGTAATGTGACTGTCCGATTTTGCCTCGGCAAGATGATGTTTCGTTAAATGAATTAACAAATAAAATAAGTTTAGTCTTAGTTAAGCTAAAAGGTCTATGGATATGTACGTATAACTTGCGTTCTCGTCCCTACTTAGCTTGGATATGTAGGGGGGATGATGTGTTTTATAAATGAAGGGATCTTTCTACAGAAACAATTTATTATTTTTACAACCTAGCACATTTCTATTATTTTACGAAACTAAACTTTTAAACCTTCTCATATGTTTTTTTAAAAAACAGATGTTTTACAATCTATTTATCGATTGTTAATGTCTCCTACAGATACAATTTGAATAAGGTGTCATTTACGGTTAAAAAATCTCCGTCTGAATGATTTAGAATTCATCGCTTTTGAAGTTTTAGTTCATCATGAAGAAAAGTGCAATTAGCAAGAAAATTTATTTATTTTATAACGTCTAATCATAATTAAAAGAAAAAAAATTTAAAAATAGTTCGATTTATTTGTTTGTTATTTTAATGTGAAGCATAGATAAAGGAAAATTTAATTTATTTCCAACGGTATAGTATACGTAAAAATTAGTACTTATACTTCGAGAATAATTTTTTTATCTCTTGGTTATCGAAAATTTATTTCACCTTTCTAAGAAAATCTAAATTTTAATATATTTTAATTAGAAAACTTCAAAGCTGGATGTCCTAAAGAAAAAACGTATGGGAATTTGTCCAGTGGTTTAGAAGGAGTTCGGGGAAACTAAATGTCGTGATTTTATATGGAGAGAGATATAAAACAGAAACATTTTAAGCTTTAATTTCAGTAAAATTTATGTTACAGAAGATGAATCTCTGAAAAGTAAAACGGGCCGCAAAACGAGAGCTTCACAATTAATAAGAATTTAACATTAAAAAAAAAAAAAATACGGGTTTTGCTTAGCAAAGGATTTGTACCTTCATGTAACTCTTATCGAATTGGGTTGTTTCACATGAAATGTCCGTTTTTATAATTTTTGAAATACATAAAGGATTTTACAGGTCTCTGTTGTTTTCTTCCGAATGTTTACATATTTAAAGTAAACAGTTACTAATCCTTTACCGTTGTATTATAAACATTAGCTTCCCAATCAATTACCCACTTTTTAGTATACCTTCAAATATGAACATGGAAACACGCGATTTTCAAGTAATATATTTGTACGAGTTTAAATTCGGCCATTCAGCAGCTGAGGCCCCTAGAAATATTTGCAAGGCGTTTGTGAAAGGGAGTGTTAATGAACGGACCATTCGCCGTTGGTTTACTAAGTTTTCAGCTGGGGATACCGACTTGGAAAACTTGCCCCGAGGAAGACCTCTGTCCGTCATAGACAACGATGTCCTCATACATACAGTAGAAAGAAACCCCTACCAAACATTTAAAGGACTCAGCACAACTAAATGCAAGTGCATCTACCGTTTCCAGACATTTAAAGTGTATTAGGAAAGTAAAAAAGCTCAATACATGGGTACCTCATGATCTCACTGAGCGGCAGCAATTGAAACGCCTTGAGACCTACGTTTCTTTGCTTGAAAGAACTGGGCTACGAAGTTCTTCCGCACCCACCATATTCTCCCGACTTGTCTCCAACAGATTACCACCTGTTCAGGAATTTAGACAACTTCGTCAAAGGAAATACTTTTGAAAATGATGATCAAATGAAATGTGCCTTTTCAGATTTCAGTTCGGGGATAAAAAAGTTGGTGTCACGTGAGGAAAAATGTGTAGAAAAAGAAGGTAAATACTTCGAATAAAATTATCTTGTTTTAATATCGTATATTTAATAATAATCCTTTATCTTGAAAACGGACATTTCATGTGACACAACCCAATACTTTGCGGGCACTGTCATCCCCCTCTCCCCTCCTAACATTTATAAAAACACACACTTCTAGTTAATTTAACTAAATCTCCGAACTACAAAGCAACTATATCCTATTTCAATATCAATCATATACTCTAAAAATCATAGAAACAAATTACAAAACATATTTTAAACATTTTAACTTGTCTATTTTTTTTTTTATAAGAACTTTCTCCGGGCATTAGTAAAAAAAAAGAAAGCCGTTTATACGTGATGACCGAGGAAAGTAGGGATTCATTTATATATATATATATATATATATATATATATATATATATATATATATATATATATATATATATATATATATATATATAGCATGGAAGTCCAATTAAATTGGGATTGGTTATAAAGCAACAAGGCGCCTGGATCAGATAGGATCCCGTCAGAGTTTCTGAAGACATGAGGTGTACAACTGATGTAAGCATTTACCAGACTAGTAGAACTAATATGGACCTCAGATACATTGCCGCTAGAATGAAGTGAGTCTATAATGTTAAATTTTTAAAAGGGAGGAGACTGAACTGAATGCAAGAACTATAGAGGAATCAGCTTATTAAATACGGGACATAAGGTGCTCTCCAAAGCTTTATATAATCGCCAAATTTTATACGTGAAACCACAGCCCGGAGAATACCAAGGCGGATTTAGGGCAAATAGTTCTACTATTGACCAGATATTCTGGCTTCGACAGATAATGGAATAAATAAACGAGTTTAATAACCGCATATGACTACTCTTCATTGACTATAAAGCGGCATATGGCTCACTCATTAGGAAAGATTTCTACCATTCTATGGGAGAAATGAACATCCCGGCCAAGCTAATTCCACTTAAAAATTAAACAATAAATAAAGTGGTAGGCAGGATCTTTCGTAAAAATCGGATACTAATTTAAAGTGAGAGATTCTCTTGCACCTATACTGTTCAACGTGCTCCAAAATGCGGTTATAAAAAATCAGGGATAATGTTCTGAGGAATTATATTTAACTAGATGACCCAAATTATGGCAAACGCAGATGATATTGTCATTGCAGGAAGGAATCAACAAAGCATACGAGAGGTATTTACAGTGCTTGAGATAGAAGGGAGAATAATGGTTATATAGATTAATGAATACAAGACTAAGATCTTAAAGTGAAAAAAGAAGCCAGCTTTCTCACGAAGGGAGAGTATAGTTGGGGCGTACAGGTTTGAATGTCTCAGCAGCTTTAAGTACATTCAATGATGATAAATGATGCATTAGATGAGGTAGAAGAAATAAAGCACAGGATAATAACAGCAAATGGATCCTTTTTCAATCTATCTAAGCTATGCAGATGTAGACTGCTCAGTCGCACAACCAAACATAAAACGCTCGTGTGCCCCGTTTCAACACATTCATCCGAAACCTGGACTCTGAACAAAGCATCTGCTGACTGCATCGACAGGTTCGAAAGGAAGATCCTAAGGTGTATATATAGGCCTTCAGAGGCGAATGGTTAGTTTCGACTCCGAGAAACAAGAGAGCTGTAGACACCTTATGATGATTTGAGTGTTTCCCAGTTCGTTAGAGTACAGCGAATTAGGCCACATAATCAGAATGGGTGACGTGAGAGGGAGGACAATCAAAACACTCTACTATGGAAAATCTGATGTAAGAAGGCCTCATGGAAGAACGAAGGGAAGATGGAAGGACAGTGTCCCCGAGGATCTGAAAAAAGCGAGAGTATCAGTGAGGCGTGCTACCGTCAAGGAAGACTGAGAAAGAGGTGGTCCAGCTGGCTAGGAACCATTTTAAGCCCCGATAACAAATGATTTGTCTTAAATATGAAAATTCAGTGGCTTTACTTACCCCCGAGCCTATGCAATGCCAGGTACTCGTTAAAGATCCATATCCTAATTAATCCTGACTAGGCAAAATTTAGTGCTCTCACTGTAGCATCGTCCGATTACCCACAGTACCATAAAGTGACATTAAATAAATAAACGAACAAAGAAATCATTTAATGTATTCTAACCAGAAATGTTATCTTTATTTCTAGCAATTATGTTATTCTTAAAGGACTAAGCACCAGAGCTAAATCATTTTATATTCTGTTCTGAAGAGACATTTGAGTTTTGAATAAAAAACAACAACACATTTAAGTGATTTAATGGGTTTCCAATATTTCCCCGAAGAAAGCTAAAAACAAAACCTTCGAGGGAAATGGAAGAATATAACAAGAGGAAATAGATGAAAGATAGAATATGCAGAGGTAGGAAATAGAGACTGCTTGAGATGCCGGTGAGGTAGGATTCTAAACTGTGGTTCCTTATTGATTCATCCCGACTTCTTTTTCTTCGTCTCCTAGGCTTCTTCCGGAGTCCATTTTTACAGCTGAGAGCAGATCATTTCTTCAAGTATCGTGACCTGCATATTTAATTTTACTTTATTTATTCGGATATATTACAGTATGTCTCAATGGACAATAATAATATTGCTATAAGATCACATTCATGGAATATGATTCAAACCTAATCACCCTTTTGTCTGGTTGTTGACCGTGAAAACTACGAATCTATACAAGTACTGAACCCGAGAGACCCTTCATGGGTTGAAGATGTACTGGTTTATGGGTTTTATTCTTTAATATCTATAAATAATTATTATCTATAATAGTAATAAACATACTAATTATTTATTTACTACACTATTTTTCTATCTACATTATTTTGTTTTAATTTAACAAATTGTATAAAAATTGTTAGTCAAATACATAAAACAAATATTTTCGCTTTTCCCATTAAACTTGTTCATTTAAAGCAAATTTTACATGGCATAAATATGTTTTTAAACTTTATATTACAGGAACTGTTTACTAATTTTCGATCCGAGGGACACTGACATAGCTGGAGCGTGTCAAAATGTTGCATTTTTAAAGATAATAAAAAAAACATCACGCCACGAAAAGAAAAACGTTTTTAAACCCAAAGTAAATAATATTATCTAATTTCTTTTTTTTAATATTTTTTTTAGGAAGTTTTACTTAATATTTCACCCTCAAATATGCACTCCTTATCTTACTTTTATTATACATTTATTTTCTTTCACAATTTGTTAGATAGTTTTTTAACGTTTCGGCGTTCTTTCCCCATTCTCAAGACTTTTTGTTTATTGTTAATAAACATAATAGAAAGTGGACGAATAGGAGTAAGCTATAAATGTAAAATATTGAGTGGTTTGCTTAAAAGTGTTTTTAAAAAAGTTTGAAAATGGGGAAAGAAACTCGAAACGTTGAAAAACTATGTTACAAATTGTGAAAGAAAATAAATTTATGATAAAATGAAGTTAAGGAGTTCATATTTGAGTGTGAAATATTATCTCAGCATTATCATAGATGCATATCAGTTGAAAATATACAAATTTTACAAGAACATCATTTTCGCTTATGAAGTCGTGAAATAAATAAACAAAACCCCCTAAAAATAATAGATTACCTAGTAATCATCGTTGAAAGATCTTCAATATTCAATCAATGTAAATTGAAATATTTAAAATGTATTTTAATGACGAATACAAAGGAAAGTTGTGTTATATATCTGGGGCCGAATATTTTCATAGAAATATATTTATTTCTTATCTCTAACTTTATTATGATTGCAAAATTTTTTTAGGATAAAATATTAAAAATAAAACGCATCTTTGTAGCTTAAGCTTCCTTAATGACCGCATTATTCTATTTTAGTGGTAAAATACTCGGTAACTAGCGCAAAAAGACTAGACCCAGTGGAATTTATGTTCAGTGGAAAGACAGAAGGGGGATTAAGGCCAACTCTATTGCTGCATATGAATGATATTGTGTCCCATTAGCGACATTGTACTTTTTAATACTATTTCTTGTAGCTTCTGGTAAAATAACTGAAATTTATTTCATAGCCCATTTCGCTATATATACATTTTTCATTATTGGATAATTATACATTCTTATATGTATTAATGAACCCATTATTATTGACAATCCATAATAATGAGGTCATTTAGGGTCAATGATCAAAAATAGCCCGGGAAGTTGCAAAGTATGAAAGAATGACTTAACAAAATATTTAACTAACAATTTTTAATTAATTTTAATTAGAAACAATTAAATTTATCTAAATTTTTAAATATAGCTAACAAAAAAAAAATGTTAAATGGGGTCTATTTAAAAAGGCAGTCCAAAGATGGTACCTCTCTACTTAATTGAATATAATGCAAAAATCCTTAATGTTATGTACCCGTATCTGCATATTTCTGTATAGTTTTTTTGGAATATTTACAGTATCAAATTCCATCTCTTTACTGTCCACATTAGTGAGGAATAATTCCTAGTATATGACAGTTATTCTAAATAGAGGTAAAATATTACAAAATCTTTATTTATTATTTGAAAAATGTGCAAGAGTTATATGCAACTTTATAATTGTATCTCGCTTTGGATTTCACCCCTCCGTAGCAAAGGCAAGTCCACGTGTATAATACTATAATGTTCTGATATATAAGCACCAAGATAATTACTGTTTCAATTACTAATCATACATTTGGTCTTAGTATTATTTATTAATTAATTTATTAGGATTCATAACCTTATAATTTTCTTTACAGTGTTGTTTAATCCATCGATAAATTAATGTCTAGTAAATTAATAAGCCTTTTCCTGAATAAACGATATGTATTGAAATATTTTTTTCCGGACTGTGACTTACTTATCTCTAAAATATGATCAACATCTTTATAAGTCAGGCTTTAAATGATTACTTACACTTTTTTCAATCTATATAAAATGTATGCACTTCTACTGATAGTCAAATATGTGATTATCATAATAGCATACTGTAGAATAGGCTGAGTAGGAACAGTGGTGTGAAAGGGAATAAAACTTCAATATTATTTCAAAGCTGCTTGAAAGCCCCTTACATAACCGTAAAAGAATTAATTTTGGTGTTATTGGTTGGCCATCCTGTAAGTAATACGAATATATGGTTTCGTTCTGTTGGTAGTACTTCAGGCTGATTAGTTCATTCTGTAAAAAAATCGGACAAGTTTCTACGAAATTTTTAAAAGTTAGATTAAAAGTTATCTATGTAGCTTATTTAGTATCTGTTTGTTATTCTTCAAGTTGTCTTCTTGTATAAAATGCCTTGCTCAATATATTTCATGAATATTTTCTAGAGTGTATGGTAAATGGGAACAGTGCTATTCTCTGTTTCCATTCACCATTAATCTGGATTGGGATCGACATCCACAAAATATGACATTTCAGTTGGTGACTTATTACTTATCAAAGTCTTTGGAAAAACACCTAAAAACTTGAATTTATGTTTTTGAGGTTTAATAATAACCTGATGTTGGAGGATACATGGGTCTGTTTTACAAAAGAATCAAGCAAACTTATAGGTTTGTCCCAACTCAAAAGGACGCTTATTTTAGCCATAGTAAAGTTATATTGAAGTTGGAAGAGCGAATCGAATCTTCTAAATCAGCTAGATTCTCGGTGTCTGTTTCATTTATAAAATTATCTAAGTGCAATTCATTTAGTATTCTTCTTTTCCATAGATAAGCGTCATGCTTTAGAACTTTTTACAATATAACTGATCTAATTTTTAGATTATTAGTGAAAAAAGTGACCTTTAATAGAATATAAGAGACTTTATTGATTTTTTTTTAAAGATTTCAAATAGAAATAGTAATTTAATAAGCATTTAAACTGGTCTCATATACCCTACATGTTCTGAATGGAAACACAATAACATTTTCAATGTCGTTCCTATTCACCCCTACTGCAGGGTGATTTTTTTAAAAATACAATTCGAAAACACACATCTTTAAATACGTAACAGAGGAAATGTGGACCTAAGATTTTATGTATTGTTCAATCAATTGAGATAGCAAATAAATTTTTTATATTACTCAAGACACCATAGATTGTTCCCATGCACCCCATTTTATCGATACAATTAAAACAGAAGTCATGAGTAATGTTTTTCTTCCTGTGCCTGATAGAGACTGATATTAATGCGATGTGCTCCACCTCCCTGGGCTGCAAAATCTCCCAATTCCGATGCAAGCCGATTCCTACCATAAATCATCATCGTTTTTCCCTCCCTCACTCATTTGTCAAAAGGATTCAGGTGAGTTTTTTGGTCTCGAGAAGAGTCATTATACGAAATTCAGGTATATTTACCTGGGGAAAAACTTGCTTATGAGCAATTTCATTAAACTTTACGGACAGACATGATCATTTATTTAAAAACAAATGAAGTTTTATACATTAATAAATACAAAATTAAATAATCAAAACTAAGCATTGTTGATTATAAGACTAAATCTTATCATAATGAAGTATTATTATTCATAATCGTCAATTATCGCCTTCCTCTATGTATTGGGTTGTAAAAGAAATCACTGGAGATTTCAATAAAAACCTTCAGATTCTTGTAAATATTTTTAATTAATTGTATATGAAACATTTTAATGTATTAAGTGTTGCCGTCTTCAACATGATTTTTGGAATTTGGTCATCATAAACATTTTAACATCGGTCGCTTTGCATCTCTCAAGTAAAAATCATCACCTTACAACTTACCTCCGTTTTAAAAAATCGATTAAAGAATTTTCAAATACAGTTAGAGATAAACATTAGTGAAACTATTAAAGAATTAATTAAATTTAATTTCTATTAAAACACGAGTTCTTAAAACAATCTATGATATTATTATCTAAAACAATCACTTAGTTTTATCGGCTTTTTATCACTCTCTATTAACTTTTACAAGCTCTTCTGTATTAGATAATATTTTTTCTAAAATCTTTAGCTTTCAAACGGTATATTACACATGTATATTACTGTTCTTATGTTCAAAAACGAAAAATTGCATTAAAAAAATATTTTTCCAGTTTTCTCCTCTGGTTGCTTTTCAAATTCGTGGAAATTTAGCTGTTATTTATCAATGCTAACTAGGTAATATGGTTATTATTATAAAATATACAAAATTAAAGGTACTTTAGAGGAAGAAAATTTCTAATATCGGCCTTTAACCCCTGTCAGACTATTTTTATGAGAATGAAACCTACATGGTAACAAGACGATATAATTATTTTTATAGAACCAACAAAATTAAAGGTACTTTAGAAGAAGAAAATTTAAATCATCGGCATTTAAGCCTGGTCAGACTATTTCAATAAGAATTAAATTTACATGATGTTAAAGCCCATACAATTTTACATCGACATAGCGAGATTAATTAAAATCGTCGTAACCGTTTTTGAGAAAATCGAAAAAAGGTGCAAAATCTGTGGTATAAATTGCCTCTTCTGGTAAGCTCATTTCGATGAAAAAAGTTTTGTAACGTCTCGGTCGTATAGTTGTCTTAAATATGAAATTTCAGTTTCATAGGAATTTTTGTTTCCGCCAGGGAGTTACCACACACACACATACCTTTTCGCGGGACTTGGTTATTTGGACGCAGGGGACCCTAAAACGTGTAATTCCGTTGAAAACTGGAATTCGAAAATTTTCACGATCACAATACTTTCCCATAATATATACAGTAAGTGGAAGAAAAAAAATCCGGTTATGAACCATGCAAACCACTTACGGACGGTGCTTTCTGCTATGGCATAATTGCCATACATACCACACATTTTGTTAACCGTCTGTGCGGCAAATTTTCCTCTTCGGAAAGAAGTGATCACTAAATGACGAAAAAGAAATTTTTTCTCTATCATTTTGAGTAACATAAATACGATTTATGGAATCTCTGTTGAAACTGCTGCATAACACCTTAATTAATCGTTTTTAAAAATATACAACATTATAGACCAAGTAAACATGATTTTTTTAAACATATAGAGGATTAAATTGAAATATTGAAAAAAACACTACGAACTTATTTAACATCCCAATATTTTAAGAAAGGTGCAAAATAATATAATGTGATTATGTATAAATGAAGTCGAACGTTTTATTTATAAACATATTTTTTACATCTTTAGCTGTCCACGGGGAGCCCGTGGCTGAGTGGCTAGCGCGCTAGTCTCTCATGCTACAGGTTCTGAGTTCGAATCCCAGTCCCGACGGGGCTTTTATAAGGATGTAAAAAAATGGGGATTCACTCACAGCCTCCCCCCCCGGGTATGTGAGACCCGTCAGCCAAAAGGTGGCCACTCACAAAATTAGTCGTAGGGAGTGATGACCCTACACTAAAAATTGCATCGTGAAACGTGAGTGTAAACTCGCAGGAGTTTAAACCACGAGGCCCAGGGCCTACACGGCCTGTCGCGCCACTGGAAGAAGAAGATGTATAAATGAAGTCGAACGTTTTATTTATAAACATATTTTTTACATCTTTAGCTGTCTAGGCATCTTGAATTTATTAAAGACGGATTTGAAACATATGGTACGCTGCAAATTATAAAACAACGGTGTATTTATTGTTAATAATTATAATTTATAGCGGTGTTAGCAATTAACTTATTTAGTTACCTATATATGCTATAATGTAGTTTTTATGTAATAAAAGAGCTAAAAAAAAAAAAAAAAAAATGCGAACTTGCAACAAAATCAGTTTATTTTCCAGCAGAAATAGCGACTCCTTAGTTCTAAATACGAAATATCTCCTAATTAAGAACCGATTTCAAATTATATACAGACTTTTATTCTCCTTCCAAAACGTACTCAATTACAATTATCAGGTATAATTTTAATAAATCTATAATGTAGAATTAATGTAGAATAACGAAAAACTTTAAACATGTTTTCAACACCATGATAATATTTAAAAAAGTGATTTTAGATTTAATATATAGTACTAGCAAATGCCTTACACCATGAGAGAATTGTTTTTTCTTAACACATTGATGAAGTATTACGATTATATTTATTATAATGTCATGCCGTAGAAATAGTTAATTTTACCGCAGATATGATCTCCTAGACATTCTTCATTCTAATATTTATAAAGGTACAGCTTTAGCTTTAATATTCATAAGGTAGCTTTAGAAACAAAGTTTTAAAACCATTTATAAAGCAACTAAAAAATGTTTCGCCGAGTCAATACTAATATACGTTTTAAGATCTTCACGACATACTACCTAGCCGTCAACCCTTATCACATTATTTATATGTTCGTCTTGAAAGAATTTTTTTTTTTTTTATTATTTTTATTGAGATATATTACTATTTGTTACAAAATGAACAATAATAATATTGATAAGAGACCACATTCATACTATATATACAGAAAATAATAATAATGGTCAAATTATATAAAATAGAACATAAATAAATTCATATATATACAATAAAATAGTAATAATAAATAAAAAACAAAACAAATCGAAACAAAAACCTATTATTGAGATAAATAAAATGTTGGCAAATAAATAAACATCTTACACACAATCATAACTATATACAATTGCTAAAGGGACCCCACTTGTGGAGGAAAAAGCGGAATCCAAGAGATCCCAGCGCCTCTATCTCAGCCGCATCACTGGTCTGAGCCAGTGGAGGCTGAGTTAGGGCGCTGTAGCCACAAACATCCCGTACATGAGTGGAGAATCTGACCATTGTCAGAACTCCAGTTTAAATGTTTACAATAGGTCTCGTGGCCACTGCCGTTTCAATCTTCGAGGAGGATTGTAGGGATGGGTGATGCTGGATAGGGATTGCGCTAGAGGGTTAGGATGATGACTAAGGTTCTGATGAAATTTGGAAAATTTGGATGGTACCAGGTCTAAAACAAACGGAATATTAAGGTCATGGTGTAGGGTACAGTTGGTAACGTAATAAGGAGCATTAACTATTGTTCGGAGGACTTTGGATTGGAAGGATTGGATGCGTTTGATGTTAGAATGTTTAGCTGTTCCCCACAGTTCAAGTCCGTAGGTCCATATAGGTTTCAGTACTGTCTTGTATATTAGTAATTTGTTGTCAACTGTAAGATGAGATTTTCTGTTTAGTAGTCTGTATAACTGGCCGAATCTGCGGTTGAGTTCTTTTCTTTTTAGTCTTGTATGTGGGTTCCACGTCAGTCTTTTGTCTTGTAAAAAGCCGAGATACCGGACTGTGTCTGAGGAAGGAAGCGGTATGGAATTGAAATTAACCGTTGGACAGGATTTGCGTCGAAGGGTGAATGTGACGTGAGTGCATTTGCTTTCGTTCACCTTAATGCGCCAAGCATTGCACCAGTCTTCGACAAGGGAAAGGTGCTTTTGGAGATTTAGCGATGCCGCTTCAGGATCGGAATTGGATGATAAAATGGCTGTGTCATCAGCAAATGTTGCCAGAAAGGTATTGGGATCGGTAGGGATATCGGCGGTGAAGAGGATGTAGAGGACGGGTCCTAAGACGCTGCCTTGAGGAACACCGGCCTCAACAGTATATTGTTCGGAAAATTCGGAACCACAGCGAACTCGGAAGGAGCGGTTGGATAAATAGGATCGGAGGATTAGGTATAAGGATTGAGGTAAATGGGTTTTGAGCTTAAAGAGCAGTCCCGGGTGCCACACCCGGTCAAACGCTTGAGCTATGTCCAGAAAGGCACCCGAACAATACTCCTTGCACTCAAGGGCGGAGGAAATGTGGTCTACAACTCGGAGTCCTTGCTGAACCGTGGAATGTTGAGGACGGAATCCAAACTGGTGTGAAGGAAAATTGTGAAATTTGGCTAGGATTCGTTTTAATAGGAGTTTTTCGAAGATTTTGGAGAGGATCGGAAGAAGGCTAATAGGTCTGTAGGATGACGTACAATTGGATGGTTTGCCTGGTTTTAGGAAAAGGATGATATCGAGTGTTTCCACAACAGAGGGAAATAGGTAGTGCGTAGGATACAGTTATAGATATATGTAAGGAATGTAATGGCTTTAGGTGGAAGTTGTCTTAGGATTTGAGGAGTAAGGAGATCGTATCCAGGGGATTTACGGAGAGGAAGCTTTTGAAGCAGATATTTGACCTCAGAGGGATTGATTGCTTTAGGTGGTAAGGAAATTGGTATCGGTGACGTAAGGAACTCATCAACTATTGCGGTATGGGTTGGATTGAGATCAGAATGAGGAGTGAATACCTTGGAAAGGTGTAGTGCAAATTCCTGGGCCCTATCTTTGTCAGAAGCAGCCCAGGAATTATCACTACGCCGGAGAGGATGGGATATCAGGGGGGATTTTAGGATTCTCTTCGTGACATTCCACAAGTCGAGAGAGAGGAGAGGTAGGTATTGTAGGATTGGGATCGGAAGATCGCCAACTCCCGCTTTAATTTTCTACAAAAAAAGTTATAGGAGCGGCGATCCTCTGGGTGGCGGGTGCGTTGCCATAATGTTCTGGCTCGGCGTTTGCTGTTGATGAGATCTGTCAGGTGTTGTGGTAAATGGCTTTTATAAGGAATTATTTGGGATTGTTTGGGAGAGGAGGCAGTCCAGGCGGCTTGTTGAATAGCGGTTGTAAAGGAATATACGGCGTCGTCAAGGTCATTTGAGGTTTTGAGAATCACTCTGAGGTCAATATCATTAGTGAGGATTTCGCGGAAGAGGTTCCAGTTGACAGGGCCTCTAATGAATGACGGTGGGATAGGTTTAGGAATAGGTGTTATGGATACATTTAGAATCAATGGACTATGATCAGAGGATAGTTCATCAAGGCGAGCTATGGAAAAATTAAGAGAGCCTAATCCGCTGTGGATGAAGAAGTCGAGGATGTCAGGATTACGGTTAGGATCTGTTGGCCAGTAGGTAGGAGAATCGGGAGGTAGGAGATGAAAGCGTCGGGAGTTGAGTGCAGACTGCAATGTCCGTCCACGAGAATTGGTGGTTCTATAACCCCACTGTTGGTTCTTAGCGTTTAAGTCTGCACCCATAATGAAGTGATTACCCAAGGAGTTGAGGAAGGATTCAAATTGGGCAGAGGAAATGGGATGTTTAGGAGGGCAGTATGCTGATGCGATGATAAGCGGAAAGGAAAAGGTTTTGATAACATTGGAAGTTGTTTGTAGGTAATCGTGGGCGGAAATTGGGTGTAAGTGATGGGTGAGGGATCGGCGGACTATGACAGCAGTACCGGCATGGGCTTTGCCGTCTGGATGGTCTGTCCGGTATGTCGTGTATCCTGGTATTTTAAAGTACTGTTTAGTGGTTAGTCTAGTTTCAGTAATGAGTGCAACATCAATGTTTTTGTCTTGCAGTACGGCTGTAAGTTCGTCAGTGTGAGTTCTAACACCATTCGCATTCCAAAGGAGAATGGATAAGGAATTAGGTGTAGTCATTTATGGTTTTTTTAAGGCAGGAATGAGATTTGATACGAGATTCGTTAGGAGTGATATTAGGGGCATAACAAGGGATTTAATTTCGGAGATAAAGGATGTCATCAAACTGTTAAGGTCTGTGGCATTTGAAGGGGGAGGGATATGAGAGATTTGTGGTTGATTAGGATTTTTAGGATTGGTTACATTTTGAGGAAGAGGTATATGTGGAATGGATTGAGGTACATTCTGTAGTTCCGGCAGGGCCACGGCTTCAGTACTTTGATTCTCACCTCCAAGTAGGTGGGCAAATGATACATTGGCATCAATAAGTTTTGAGGGTTCTCTTCTGTTTCTTACTTGTCT
The DNA here is from genome assembly GCA_023052935.1 of Piezodorus guildinii. Classification (NCBI taxonomy): domain Eukaryota; kingdom Metazoa; phylum Arthropoda; class Insecta; order Hemiptera; family Pentatomidae; genus Piezodorus; species Piezodorus guildinii. Next base: position 137,001,421 of record CM041293.1, on the reverse strand, counting down.
TGCTGTTTCATCCAGTACTTGAGGTTTTTGAAACCTGGTCCTCAGCTCCTTATAGATTTGGCATCCTTTATAGTTGGCCGGGTGGTCCTTCAGGCAATGAGCACATACAGCTGGTGTTGATTTTGGTTTTGTACACTCCACAGACTTGTGCTGTTCACCGCATTTCACGCATCGAGGTATGTGAAGACAATAACTTTTAGTATGACAGTTATGGCACTGAACTATCTCCTTCTTTATGTAAGGTTTTTCAACTCTTACGCTGGTATAGTACAATCTATTGAGGTCATAGATTTGTTCAACTCCTTCCGATGGCTCCAAGTCCACGAAAAAGAGAGGTAGTGGAATTTTGTCCTTTAGGACATTAGTGACTCTCCGCACTTTATAGCTTATCTCCGTTAATTCTTCTTTAATAGCTTCAACTGGTGTCGAGGGGTGTAAGTTTCTGATTACAACCCTTAAAGCTCTCTCTTGGCGTAGCTGGCAGGTATGGAAATCCGCTTTGGTATCAGTTAGATATTTAACTATTTTTCTATATGTCTCGGCAGTAGTAGGAGATATTTTGGTGTCATTAATTCTACTCATACAGTAGTAGCTGGTAGAATCGGTAATTTTGTTCAATTGTGTACACAACAACTGGAAATTTTTAATATTTTTGACAAATATTGGAGGGGGTCGTGGTTCACTAGGTATAGGAGCAGATTCCATGTTTTCTTTTTCGTTATGTAAAATCTGAAAAGGATTTGGGGTGAAAAACGGTGATTCGTCAGTCATCCCTTGTGACGATGTGCCAGGTTGTGGTTCAGATTCTGAATTAGTACCCGAAGGGGTTGCTTGTAATCTTTTATTAGTATCACTGCGAGGTCTTTGTTTCGTAGGAGACGGGATTGTACCACTAGATCTAGATCTTTTAGTTGAAGCTTTGGAGGACATTACTTGATGATAATATCGCATTTCATGTAAGGAAAATAATTAAATAATAACCAGATGCTGGGGGAAAAATAATAACTTAAGAAAAGTTAAGCAAGACCAGCCTTGCCTAGCTATTGGCAATCAGCTGATATGAAGAGGTGACTCAGCATTCACTTTACGGTGCAAATTGTAGCCCAACTTACCGTTGTTTGCTCCAATATTTACTGTTGTTGTTATCCTGAAGCCTGGTGATGTTTTCAAGACTGTTCTGAAGTGATATCCAACTGAAAAAGCAAGAAATCCAAGAGCCGACTAGAAAGATGACCGCTATACTCATGCGCATGCGCAGAACTTCCTTGAAAGAATTAAAGCTTGAAAGAAAGCACCCATTTATCTACATTGAATATACTGAATATATATATATATATATATATATATATATATATATATATATATATATATATATATATTATATATCAAACCCAAAGATCAAATGATAGAAAAGTAAAATATTTAGATTTCTGAAACAAAAACCAAACTAAAAAACTTGCATAGTAACATCCTATTTTAGACTTGACTAATATCTACCACTTCCAGTTCGAAGTTGAAATCGTTAAGTTGTTCAGAAATATTTTATAATCATGAAGGGTTTTATATTTTTTTATTTCTAACGTCTTTCCAGACTTTGACAAAACTGTTAGTGTCCACTTAAACTTCCATGAAGAGTCCTAAGAGAGGTCTTCGCTCTTAATAAAGTTGTGTCAGCAGCTAAGAAAAGAATAATGAGCTAGTCAGAGTTTGTGGTGAGTGGTTGAAACAGCCCCAGTGGGGTTCGTACTGGCCACGAGGATCTCTACTAAGTTCTGGATATAAAATAAATGTCCTAAATAAAAATCTGGTGCGCGCAACACACGATTGCCATTTACCTCCGTTCTGAGAATCAATTCAACAAGATTTGATTTGAAAAGCCTGTTCTTACTCGAAGAATGAATATTTTTCATAATAATACTAGGCTTAGTGAACAAGAAGGTTTGATGCCGATACAACTATGTTGTCTGCACAGTTAAATAAAATAACTACAGTCCCACTACATTTTTTTATTGTTCCTGTAAAATAGATCCGATGGCTAGGACTGCTTCTTAATCAACGACTTTTTTAGATTGCTCATAAAAGACTGAAAATACAAGAAACAGCTTGACGCTTTCGACTACTCTAACACTTACAATACGAATATTATACAAACGTCTCATTTATATGGCTCTCATACCAAGGCTCTACTTAAACATCAAATTCCAATAGTATCCAATCTTTACTACCTAAAACCTTAGTAAAATCCTACATCCTCCTCATTTCGTCACTAACAAACTTTTCATGATCTAAATTGTCCTTTCGTACCTGATTTAGCCCGAACCGAACCGTTCTTTCCATGACAAACTAAACTTTAACTCAAACCCACAAGTTTTTGCACATATCCTAGTTGTACTTTGTATTACAGTTGATTAATTTCAATAAATAATTTATAAAAATATTAATTGAATTTTAAATCATATTTCAGTATTTACCTTGTAACCAAGCAACTACTCTTATATTCCGATAACTACTACCCTTAATGGACTACGCTTTAATCTGAAAAATTACTAGAGAAATACTTATTTATTAGATTTGAAAATATTGTCCTATTATAGCACTTATAGAGCTCCAATAAACAATAATAGATTTTAAAGATATAAGATTTTTTCATTTTTTTTTTATTAGGTGTATTAAAAAGTGACTATTATGAACAATTTTTAGATTATTATTTCTTACTGACTGCTAAATAAACTCTTCTACCACAATTTCAATTTACACATATGGATAAAACACCAAAACTATTTTTGAATCTAATTTTTGATGTTTAAACAATAAGAACAGTAATATAGACGTTTAATATACCGTTGGAATGAGAAAGATTTTAGAAAAAAACATTATTTTAAACATTAAAGCGTTCATTTTGTTTTTTTCACAGCCTACTATATTTCGAATTCAGAACTTTTGACCACTACTTTGTGGTGTGTGCATTCTTTTCTAAATGCTATTCGATGATGAGATGGTATTCGAGCAAATATCTATAAAGTAGAGCAAAGCCAACATCAGACGTTCTCTTATTACCTTTGGTGTTAGGTTCCTATGCAACCCCATCAAATACTCACAGTGTGCTCAATAGTTATCAGATACTTTGAGCTGGGGTCAGGCCCATTATAGTATTTGTATAGCTGGACCTATTTGATATCAGATAGCGAACTTGTTGTCGTTTTAGAGTATGAATACTTTGATTAAGGTTATCGACTTGAAGTATTGATATCATGGATTCTGATATTCATGCTATAAAGTCAAGATGCGCATCTAGCTATAGACAAACTATATGATTTAATAATAAAAAATGAAGGTGAAAATTAAACTAAGATTTATGTTATAATGGTTGAGTGTGTGTGTAGATTGATGAGAAGTAAATTCCTGGTGCAGTCATCACACTTAACTAAGCAGAATCTAAAATAAAAACTTTTAGGGCAATAAAACAAAAGATAACAACAAGTTGTATTAAACATTATATAATAAAACAAATATATAAATGAAAATCTAATAAATGAACCGGAATTTAATCAACCAGATTTTATCATTTCTCGGTACACGTCACCTTTTCTTTGACATATTCTAAAGCGATTTCGTCTGCGTCAATTTCTGTTATAATAATCGCTATTAAGAAGTTTTTAAAAGAATATATTTGAAAGTACTTCCGCGTAAATGACATTTTTAGTTTTATTTTCATGTGGCAGAAGAACATACTGATTTTCTCCGCAACCCGATCTTGACGTAAATCAATTCCTACGTGTTTAAATGTTTGGCCCTGTGATTTATGAATTGTTACAGCAAAAGATTATGAGGAAATTTAATTATTATAAAAATAAAAAGGAAATCATTTGGAATCATTGGGATGCGAGGTTTTTTTTCCCTAATTTTTCCCGTTTTTGTCCAGATTTTCCACTGATTCTTCACTCCTATTGGTCGCAGCGTGATGTTATATAGCCTATAGCCTTCCTCGATAAATGGACTATCCAACACAAAAAGAAGTTTTTATTTCGAAACAGTAGTTTCTGAGATTAGCGCGTTCAAACAAACAAACTCTTCAGCTTTATAATATTAGTATAGATTTGAAAATGTTTGAAGTTGATTTTAATAAAATGTGTCTTTATTTTCATCAGAAACATATGATTTAGATTAAATAACATAACTATATTAAATTGTTAATCAGTAATAAGTTCGTTCCCCATTCGTCACTTTATATTATCTTTTAGAAATTTTTGAATCAGATATTTATTCTAAACTCTTTCTCTTTCGGTATATAATACGTCTATATCATTGTTTTTATTATCAAAAACACAAAAATTGTTTAAAAAATATGTTTTAACATTTCTTCTTTAATTGTCAACCGAATTCGCTCAGCTTGAACATTTAGCTGTTATTTATCAATGCTTGATGATGTGCCTAATATTTTTAAATCTACAAAATTAAAGGTACCTAAGAGGAAGAAAATATCAAATCTCGGCATTTAAGCCCTGTCAGACTATTCAATCAACATAGGGAGTTTAATCGAAATCGTTAGGGCCGTTGCTGAAAACCATAAAAAGGTGCAAAATGCATGGTATAATGTGGCTCTTCTGTTTTTGCTGAATTTAATGAAAAAGTTCTTGTAACAACTCAGGTTATAGTTGTCTTAAATATGAAATTTTAGTTTCGTGCGACTTATACTTTTTTCCGCTAGACTTACCCACTGACTGGGTACGCACACATAGCCTTTTTTTTCGGGACTTGGTCATTTGGACTCAAAAGAACCTAAAACGTGAATTTCCGTCAAAAACTGGAATTAGAATATTTTTTAGATCGCAATACTTTCCCTTAATGTATATTTCATATATATATAGGAAAGTAGAAGTAAAATTATAGACAGAATAAAGATAAATGATTAGAGAGAAAATTACAAAAATGATAAGTAAAAGATATATTATAAAAATAATTAGAAGTTAAATTTAATTGAAATTATACCAATAAATAGAAACAAAATATCACAAGAGTATTTAATAATTTAATATAATGTAAATCATTGGATTAAGGTGAGAGAAAAGTTAAACTGACTTTAAAAAGTTTAGCTGATTGAAAGTTAAAACCGTCTATAAAGAGTTTAATTTCTATTCAAACCATAATCAAATTATTTACCTCTTATTAAATTATTTCCGTGCTCTTTTGTTTTTAATTATTATAATAATTGTTAATTATTATAACTACTGTTCTATTTTGTTTCTAATTATTAATACTACTTATGCCGATGACACTTGTGTGTTATCAGTCAATAACGATTCAACTGCTGCTTCTCAAACTCTCCAATCCCACATCAGAGACCTTGAGGTATGGTGTCAGAATTGGCGAATTAAAATAAATTCCAACAAATCCCACCAAATAACCTTTACCCTTTGTCGTAAACCTATGACATCTTGTCCTACAGTATCCTTTAATAATACTCCGCTTGTTCCGGTTGAACATTTCCGCTACCTGGGACTTCTACTTGACAAACGGCTAACATGGAATCCCCACACTAGACTGAAACGACAAGAAACTGCTCGACGCTTTCGGTTACTACTTCAACACTTACTTGACAAACGGTCAAAGCTTCCTCTTAACTACAAAAGACTCATCTACATGACCATCATAAGACCTATCTGGACTTACGGAGTAGAGCTATGGGAGTCTACTAAACCATCAAATTCCTCTCGTATCCGATCCTTACAATCCAAAATCCTTCGTAAAGTCCTCAATGCTCCATATTTTGTCACTAATAAACTTATCCATAAAGACCTTAATGTTCCATATGTTACTGATTTAGCCCAAACCAGGGCCATTCCATGAAAAATTCCATTCCCACTCTAATCCACTGGTTTCCATTCTGTCTTCCTCCTCAATTCCTGATAACCCTCCGAGGCGTCTGAAAAAAAGATGACCCCGAGATCTTCTAGTTTAGGATATATTTAGAGTGCTGCCAATTGGTGGTGTCTCTACATGTATTTCATGTCAATTTACCATATGTCCATCACATTTACTTGATGTATTTTGTATACAGTTGTAAATATCAATAAATATGTTTAAAATGAAATGAAAAATTATTAGTAATTTTCTAATTTTTCTTTCTATTTTATATTATTCATTTTTTTTTCTTTAGATATTGTTTTATACAACTCGTTGTTATATTTTCCTTTATAACGCTAAAGAAGTACTCAAATTTAGGCCGAAACGTTGAAACCAATAAATAAAAATTTCTATTTCGATGACGCACCGGAATTAACTTCTCCCCAATAATAAAATTAACCCTTTTTCGGGAGTGAATCCCTCTGCTTGATCAAACTACGAAAAAATGGTAAGTAATATTAAACATACTATTTGTAATTCTTTTTGAGAGCTTGCTCTTTCAAAAACAACACCTTGAGGCTTGTTGCAGCTTTTACAAAGTAATGATAAACGTAGAGTACTGAAAATTGTTGAAAACAAATAATCGCAGAACCCTCTTAATGACGACTTAAATCAGACGTTAGGTGAATTTGGAAAAACGTCACTTGTTTATGATTATGTAATGGTTTTGAAACTATCGAATGTATTAGGAATACAAAAATACAATAAAATGAGAAGTAAACAAAAAAACTATTTTTGAACAAAAAATGAAGAAATCTAGCACACAGACATTTTCGGGACTTAAAACGTGCATTTCCGTCAAAAACTGGAATTCGAAAATTTTCACGATCGCAATACTTTCCCTTACTCTATATTTCATACGTAAGTAAGTAAAAGTAAAAACGTTACCGATGTACGAGTACATATATGACTAAAAATATATTTTAAAGATTATTTCATTTCTTAACTTCTGTACTTCATGAATTCGCAAGTCTCCCCACGACCCCATTTTTTTTTCTTTATAGGGAAAAGCAGTATATTGTATTGTACATACCTTATAACACATATGTCTATGATTTATTGTTTTTCCAAGTCAAGGTGAAATACTACAGCCACATTTTTTTTAACACTGAAAATCTTATTCTAAAATTGTATCGATACCTTCTGTTACTGTATTTACTTTACATAAGATGTGAATGAAATCGAAACTAGCCAATATTTGAAGGGCAATATTAGCACACTACTTATCTATCTTACATGAGAGATTGTTTTAGCCGCCCTATTAGAGTATAGGACGGTGCTAGGATGGATATGTTTGCCGAGAGGTCTCGCCTCAATGAGATAAGGCAGCATACATAATACATGAGACGGTTGGGCGGGTCTCCAACCCGAACATCACCTTACGTAACATCTGCATTAATCATCCATATCTCTTTGATTAATTTTACTGTTAAAGATTTCAAGAAATTAGATATAAAAAAAGTAGTCGTTTGGGAGTAAATTTATTTTTAAGGTAGTTCGTATACACGAATGGCTTACCATATTAATTACAATATTAATTGGCCTTAGATTTTCTCAAAATCGTTTAAAAAGCGAACGTACAACTTTACAATACGATGGTAAAATCAGTTATTATGACACACTCACTATTGCCCTAAATTTTCTAGACTTTACCTTGTTCACAGGAATCCCCTTTTCTAAGGTTCGAGTATTGAGGAGCATGTAGCTCCAGTTTGCGCCAATTGAATCTGTCGGGTAAGGTCGAATGCTAAGCTAACAAGAATTTACCAGAGCTCAGACATCGTAAAGGCGATTGCAGTAGGCCGGGTACGTTTCACTTAAGTAGAATAAGGTAAATCAGAACCCAAGGATGGCCTTAGACGAAAAGTCTTATAGGGTAAGAAGAGTGGAAAGACTTCGGCTGGGATGCATCTATGGAGTGGCAGCGGATGACAGTACGATCTTCAAGATGTACAGAAAAAACAGGCGGCCAAGCTGCAGACCTGGTTGAAGGCCTCTTCTCATCTACTGTCGTTGTAGCGCCATGGATGATGATAATGCAGGCCAATTAATTGGTGATTTTATGACCTAGAATAAGTTCTCTCTGTTTTTGTTTTTTTAGCTAAAACTAACCCTTAATTCAAAGTATATTTTAAAATCATGTCACTTAAAGTATTGCTGACCACTACCCTATTATTTGTTTTATCTATTTCTAGGAACGTTTGGATACCGCGTAGGAATAAACATCTCTTTTAAGGCTATCTAAGAATTTAACCTTTTTTCCTATATTGCTAAGAAATAAATGACCTCTCAGCCAAGCCACGTATTATCAAAGGAAATATGCGGTACAGACAAGAGTGTGGTAGGACTTTCCATTTTGCGGGGCTTAAAAGTAAGCCAATAATTGTTTCTATGTAACCTATTCATATAGAGTCATATAGAGGATAATGGTCATATAGAGGATATGATGTTAACTCCGATCACTACTTAGTAATCATAAAACTTCACCAAAAAATAAAATGCTCTACAAAGAAACCAATGCCCCGAAGTGAGCAGTGGAATACAGAACGCCTCGGGACTGAAGAAGAGAGTGATAGATTTACCGAGAAGTTCCATGAGACAGTTATGAGCATAACAGTTAGTGAAGGTACGGAAACTATTGAAAGTAGGTGGAGACGCATCAAGACAGGTTTAACGCAGTCTGCAAAAGAAGTGTGTGGAGTAAAGAAAAGAAGTCATCGTAACGGTTGGTTTGATGAAGAATGCGAGCAGGCTGTCCAGATAAGGAATGAAAAAAGACTAATCTGGATTAGTAGAAATACACGGCAGAGCTTCAAGCAGTACAAAGATGCCAGGAAACTCGCGAAGGGATTGGTTAGGAGAAAAAAGAAGGAATCACTAATGAAGCAAATCAAGGACATAGAAAACGCAAAAAGAAAAAATGAATCACGCAAATTCTACAGATCGGTGAATCACATCAAAAGCGAACCGACTAGGAAAGGAAACCTAATAAGGGACGACCAGGGTAAAATGCTAATGCTGGATGAAGAGGTACAGGAAAGGTGGCGACAGTATTTCGGGAACCTGCTGAACTCAAGAGATTCGGAGACCAACGAGGGAGATCAAGCCCAGTTACCATTGAGGACAAATGAGGATGACTTGGAAACCATTCCACCAGATGTAGAGGACATCGAAGACATCCTTAATAAACTCAAAAATAATAAAGCGCCAGGTAATGATGGACTGCCCGCAGAGTTGTTAAAAGCGGGACATAATGAAGTTGCAAAGGAACTGCAGGAACTGGTAGCTCAGATATGGGAAGAGGAACGTCTGCCTGAAGAATGGAATAAGGCTCTTGTAGTGCCCGTGTACAAGAAGAAGGGCGAGTCAACAATATGCAGTAACTATCGGGGGATTAGTTTGCTAAGTGCGGCATATAAAATTTTCTCCATAACCCTTTATAACAGGCTCCTCCCATATGTAGAACAGAAACTGGGCGACTATCAGGGTGGTTTTCGGCCCAATAGGTCCACTATTGATCAAATCTTCACCCTGAAGCAAATCTGTGAGAAGATGAATGAGTTTCAGCAAACTACCTGGATGTTGTTTGTCGATTTTAAGGCCGCCTATGATACCATAGTTAGGAGTAAGCTCGTAGTAGCCATGCATGAACTGGGACTACCATGTAAACTAATTCGTTTAGTAAAATGCACAATGGCAAATACAATTTGCCAAGTTAAATGCTGTGGGCTATCGGAGCCGTTTGAAGTAGAAGGTGGTCTGAGACAAGGAGATCCAATAGCTCCTCTTCTGTTCAATATTGCTCTGCAAGTTATCATCAATAGGGCGGAATTGGAACAACAAGGGACAATATTTACGAAGATGTCTCAAATTCTCGCATATGCAGATGACGTGGTCATTATTGGTAGATCCCTGCCGAGCATAAGAGCGACCTTTGAAGCAATGGACAAGGAAGCAGGAAAGATCGGTCTAAAAGTCAACGAGCTGAAAACTAAGATAATGGTACTAGGCACACGAATGGACCAGAGGCAGAGTCATTATGAAATGGGACCCTATAAAATAGAACTGGTAAGAAGTTTTCAGTATCTAGGCTCTATTATAAATGATGACCTGAAGGAAGAAGAAGAGGTAAGGAAGCGTATAGCAGCTGGTAATAGAGCCTATTTTTCCTTATCAAAGCTATTTAGAAGCAAGCTTTTGAGCCGCTCCACCAAGTTGATGCTATACAAAACCCTTGTAAGACCAGTGGTTACGTACGGTGGAGAAACGTGGATCCTCAACAACAAAAATGTGGACCTGCTTGATAGGTTTGAACGGGTAATCCTAAGGAGAATCCTGGGAGCCGTATTTGAGGATGGTCAATGGCGGCGGAGGAAAAATAAGGAATTGTTTCAGCTCTACCAGGATATCAGTATCTCCTCTCATATTAAGATACAGAGGTTAAAATGGATTGGGCACGTGATGAGGATGAATTGTGACAGGGTTGTAAGTAGAGTGTACAGGAATGTTCCGGATGGCCGACGCCGGCGTGGCAGGCCGAAGGGTCGATGGAAGGATGGTGTAGGGAAGGATCTTAGACAGCTCGGGATCTCTCTGAGACGAGCTGAGGATCGAGAAGGATGGTTGGCGACTGTTGAGCAGGCCAAGGGCGGCCTCATGCGCCTGTTGAGCCAGTAGAAGAAGAAGAAGATGTATCCTATTCGCTTGGAAGATGTATATATTACATTTATTTTTGGAAATAGAGAATAAATGTAAAAGTATTTAAAAACAATTCGAGGATTATTATTCGAAAAAAAAAATATACCCATTTAGTACCATATGCCACAAGCCCATGACTCAGTTATTTTTTAAGATAAACAATAAACTTTTTTCGAGATGTAAAGATGTAAAGATTAATAATTTATCTGACTAAATGTTAACTTTTAAAATTTCATTCAAATACCTTTGCCGATAACACGTGTGTGCTATTAGTACATTTCGATCGTTATTGCCTCCCATGTCCATCACATTTACTTAATGTATTTTAATACAGTTACAAATATCAATAAAATTGTTTGAATAGAAAAAAAAAACAAGTAGGAAAGATAATAAATCTGTACAGCATGTTTATAATATTCATTGAATTGAAAGTTTGATTTAATCTATACTAAGATTATAAAATTAAACAGACTGTTTGTTTGTTTGAACACGCTATTCTCAGAAACAACTGGTTCGAATTAAAAAAATATTTTTGTGTTGTATAGTTCATTTATCATGAAATGCTTTAGACTATATAACATCACACTGCAACCAATAGGACCGAAGAATCAATGGAAAACCTGGAAAAAGAAATCGGGCAAATTAACCTCGCATCCCAACGATTCCAAATGATTTACCTTTTAATTTTAAAATAACTCTATATCACGTTGAGTCATCTTTTGCTGTAACCATTAATAAATCACAGGGGAAAACATTTAAACACGTAGGAATCGATTTACGTGAAGACTGCTTTTCACATGGCCAACTATATGTCGCGTTGTCAGGATTGGGCTGCAGAGAAAATCAGTATGTTCTGCTACAAGAAAATAAAACTAAATATATCATTAACACACAATTACTTTAATATATATTCTTTAAAAACTTCTTATTAGCGATCTTAGTAACAGAAATTGACGTAGACGACACCCTTCTGTTACTCCGCAATTTTAAATTAGCTTACTGTGAATGTACCCTCCAATTTCCCAATAATATTATCCTTTTCTAAAATATATTGCAATATATCTGAATAAAATAAATAAATCAGTGTGTGCATTAAAACAAATCTGGTTTGCGCAACACAAGACTTTCACTTACCACCGTTTCTAAAATGAATTCTAGAAGTTTTAGATACATTTAGAGATTAAAATAATTTTTTTAAGAAATAATTAAATTAGGTTTGAATAGAAACATGTGTTTTATTAAATAATTTTAAAATTACTCGCGATTTTCGAGTAATATTTTTGTACGAGCTTAAACTTGGCCATTCAGCAGCTGAGGCCGCTAGAAATATTTGCAAGGCGTTTGGAGAAGGGAGTGTTAATGAACGGACCATTCGCCGTTGCTTTGCTAAGTTTTCAGCTGGGGATACCGACTTGGAAAACTTGTCCCGAGGAAGACCTCCGTCCGTAATAGACAACGATGTCCTCAAACATACAGTAGAAGGAAACCCCTACCATACAGTGAAAGGACTCTCAGCACAACTAAATCCAAGTGCATCTACCGTTTCCAGACATTTAAAGTGTATTGGGAAAGTAAAAAAGCTCGATACCTCATGATCTCACTGAGTGACACAACCCAATAGTTTTCTGTGAAGTTTTGTAAATTTAGCCTTGTCCTTTTCCGAAATACATTTTACAGATACTACATATCTGAATAAAATAAATGAATCAGTGAGTGCATTAAATAAAAAAAGTAATAAGAAATAAAAAAGTTATAAGGTACCTTTTCAAAAATCTCCTAAATAGGTGGGCATTGAATAGCTTAGGGAATTGAATAAAATGAACCTTAGGAAGGACCCTTTCAATTCTACCTGATCCAGGAAGTTCTTTTATTCATAGGACAAGGAGGCTAATCGAAGGAGCTCCTTGGCCATCGCCTAAGTCCTCCGCCAAAGCCCCCGACAATAGAATCCTAAACTACCTTCATCCTCTACTCATGTGTCGTCCTCGACATATAATAATATCATCCTCAGTAAATATTAATAAATAAAAATCTGATGCGTGCAGTACACGAATTTAATTTATCTTCGTGGCTAAAATAAATCTAAGTACATTTGAATAAAGTTTGAGATAAAAAATAAATATAAATTAGATTTTGTTTCGCTGGAAATATTTGTTTAATGTTGAATAATATATCTAAAAAATCTGGTGCGCGCGACACATGACTTTCACCTACCTCTGCTATTAATATCAATTTAAGAATTTTTGAACAAATTTAGAAACAAAAATAAATTTTTAAAGAATTATTTACATTTGTTTTTCATAGAAAGATGTGTTTTATTAAATCAGTCTATTATATTATTACACATCACTCCGTGTTAGAACTACTTGGAGCGTCCGGCAATGACATCGCCATCCAGTGGCCGAGCGATGAAACAATTGCATTAAAAAAAATATTATTTCAGTTTTCTCGTTTAGCTATTCATCGAATTCGTTCAACTAATGTAATTACCTGTTTTTTATCAATGATAATAAGATGATATGGTTATTTTTATAGAATATACAAAATTAAAGGTACATTAGAGAAAAAAAATTTAAAATATCTGCATTTAAGCCCCATTCAAACTATTTAAATCAGAATGAAACCTACATGATATTAAAACCCATTAAATTTTACATCGATATGGCGAGTTTAATAAAAATCGTTGAGCCGTTTTTGAGAAAATCGTAAGCAGGTGCTAAATGGATGGATAAAGTAGGACTTCCGGTCAGCCGATTTTAGTGAAAAGTTGCTGTAACATCTCGAGCGTAAAGTAGTCTTAAATATTGAATTTCAGTTCCGTACGACTTTTCACTATTGCGCTAGACTTACCACACACACACATAGGCCTTTTTGCTGGAGTTGGTTATTTGGACTCAGAGGACCCTAATTTTCACGATCGCAGTACTTTCCTTTAATATATATTTTATATATAGGTAAGTGAAAGTACACTTTGTTTTATTCGCTTGTTATCACTTCATAGATATATTTTTTATAGTGGATATAACTTGTTGACCGTTGAGAATTACTAGAAGAAATTAGTCCAGGTGGCGGTCAATGACTGAAACGATTAAGTAGTTTGAAAAATTTATTTTCTGCCAACGTTTCGATCCCCATTGTGAGTCATCATCATGAGGGGAATGGAAACTGTAGGAATTACCATTCGCCTACATTATTCCTCAAAACCCAAATTCGAAAATGTATATTTTCAATATGTATTTTGTATGAATAAAATAACTATTAACGAAATTAAAAAAAAAAAAAAATTGTTCATCGATGAACTTTTTAACGTTTATATAATTCACCGTGACGTTATTGATTATGATTTAAGATGACAAATCTTAAGCATTTGCAGTTTAAAACATCTTGGTCGAGCAACACAAAACTTCCTTTTCCCAATGTTCTTTAAAATAAATTAAAAAATATGATCTAAACTTGGTGATAAAAAAAAGTTCTAGGAATTTATATGGAAACGTATATTTTAGACCAATAATATATCAGTAAAAATGTATGTACAAGAATTACCTAAGTTTATGCCCTATTCATTACCTTTCATTACTTTCAACACTTTTGTATAGATAATAACATTTTTTTTTCTGAAATATTTAGCTTTCCAATGGTAAAGTGTACATTTTTATTTTACTTACCTATGTATGAAATATATAGTAAAGGAAAGTATTACGATCCTGTAAAAATTTCAGTTTTCAACGGAAATACACGTTTTAGGGTCCTCTGATCCAAATAACCAAGATCCGCAAAAAGGTCTGTGTGTCCGTATGTCCGCGTGTTTGTGGTTAGTCCAGCGCGAAAAAAAAAGTGCTATAAAACTGAACTTTATATTTAAAATTAATTTACGCCCGAGATGCTACAACAACTTTTTCATGAAAATCAGCTAACCATAAGAGCCACTTTATACCACGTATTTTGTACCTTTTTACGATTTTCTCAAAGACGGCTTTATTTAATTTTAATTTAACTTGCTATATGGGTGTAAAATGTGATAAGTTTTAATATTATATAGGTTTCTTTCTGATGGAAATAGTCTGACAGGGCTTAAATGCCGATATTTTCAATTTTCTTCCTCTTAAAACTATCTTTAATTTTGTAGATTTAAAAAAAAAAACAGCTACATCATATTATTAGAATTGATAAAATAACGGCTAAATATGCATGTCTAGCGAATTCGATAAACAACTTAAGGAGTATAGTGCAAACATATTCTGTTATGTAATTTTATTTTTTTTAGCATTACAACAGAAATATAGATGTAAAATATACCGTTAAAAAGCTAAACATTTCAGAAAAAATACTATACTAAATACTATTGGAAGGTGATGAAAAAGCCGATAAAACAAACTGATTGTCGTAGATAATAATATATTTGATAATTTAATAAAACACTGTTTTTATTAACTTAATTATTTCTTAACAATTTATTTAAATCTCTAAATGTAGTTAAAACTTCTAAAATTGATTTTAACAACGGAGGTAAGTGAAATCGTGTGTCCCATAAGGGGCCAAAGAATATGTTAGATGGGATGGTTGTTGTTTCCCAGTTTGTTTTTTTATTTTTTTTTTTAAAGCAATTTTGACAATATTTTTATTAAAAAAAATGGATTTTTTAACATTTAGACAACTCAGTGAGTTCTGATGATGGGGAAGGCCCCCGAAACGTTGACTCGTTAAAGTTTACTGTAATAAACTTTTTTTTGGGAACAAATAGAAACTAACAATTTTATTGATATCCTTTTCAATCTTCCTTTAGACCTGTTTTTATTATAATTTTAAAAATTAGTTTTAAATTTATTTTGATAGGTGATTTAAATATGAAGCTGTCTCAGGACTGTAAGTCCACTAATACAAAAGATTTTATTTTAGATATGAAATCAGAAAATTAAATATTTTTTCCATTACAAGCTGGTTTTTCCTTGACTGTTTTATATATGAGTCCTTCCCATTGTTTGCTATTCCCTGTATGACAAGATGGAAGACGCTTTCGTTCATGGTCAAAGGAAATGAGGTCATGTTCCCTGAGATAGGAAGGTGAGTTATGTCATGTAAGATGTATGATAAGATGTGAGCTACTGGATATTTCTGATGCCAGTCTTTTTGTCTCTCTTTAATCTCATTGTTTGTCAGATACAAAATGATATTTAGATTTTGGAGCTATATGCTTAGTTATTTTTTAAAGACAGGTAAATTCATTTTCAAATGAAACAGGACTCGTTCAATCATAGATTATATGAAATATTACTTTACTTATTTATATTTGAAAATATAGTAGAGAAAGTATCGCGTTGTGGGATCACTTGTAGCTGGGTGGCTAGCGTAACAGCCTCCATGCTAAAGGTCACGGGTTCAAACCCGAGGTGTCCTAGGATTTTTTAATGGGAGTAAAAAATCCTTAGTTACGCCGTCCTTCGGTGGGGACGTTAAAAGGGGGTCCCGAGCCTGTGCGATGTCAGGTACTCGTTAAAGATCCTATCCTAATAAAACCTGGATAGGCAAATTTAGGATCCCTGTAGCATCGTCCGATTAGCCATAGTAGCATAAAGTGACGTTAAATAAATAAACAAACAAACAAGTATCGCGTTGTGAAAATTATCGAATTCCAGTTTCCAACGCAAATACACGTTTAAGGCTGTGTACGAATTACAAAGTCGCCCGAAAAGTATTTGTGTCCGCATGTGTGTGAAAGTATAACACAAAAAAGTATACCTTAAAAACGGAAAGTCTTACGAAACTGTAATTTCATATTTAAGACAATACGCGAGTGATGATACAGAAACATTTTTTCAATAATATGAGCCATCGGAAAGTGAAATTTTGGCACGCATTTTGCACCTTTTTACTATTTTCTCAAAAACAGCTCAAACGATTTTGACTAAACTTACTATATCGATGTAAAATTGTATAGGTTTTTAAATGATATAGATTTAATTCTAATTGAAATAGTCTGAAAAGTCAAAAATGTTGATATTTTATTTCTGTAAAATACTTTAATTTTAATTACCTTGCATTGATAAAACGGGTAATTATATAAATTGAACGAATTTTAAATACAACTCAATTACTCAAATACAAATATTTTCATGTTTTATATATATATATATATATATATATTTTCATGTTTCATGTATATATATATATATATATATATATATACATACGTGGTGTGTTCAAAAAGTAAGATGACTTTGAGATTTCGCGGGCAACGTACTTTCTATTATCAATTGTTTTGTTTTGTTATGTTGGTACACTCTTCTCGAACATCTGTACCAAGTTTCAAGTGTATAGTTTTTTTTTTTTTGGTTGTGAGAGAGGTAAAGGTTACAAGTGTTTTGCGTCCTCGGCGATTTTTTGCTATCGAAAAATATGGTTCAAAGGATTTGCATCACATTTTGTGTAAAAAATAAAATAAGGTGCTCCGAAACACTTGAAATGAACAATCTATGGAAACAAATTCACTCCAATAAAAAAAAGGTTAAAAAATAAAATATTATACATTTATTTTATATTTATAAATTGTACTTATATTAATAATTAAAAAAAAAAAAACGATATTATTCTAATTATGTATGAAATGTTTGTTGTTTATACCCACCTCCCCCTACTCCTTCAGAGATCTAAAAATCTCGACACCTTAGTTAAGGCTAATCTCTGAGGCTCGGGATGGACGGTGATCTTTAAACAAATTTGTGTTGTAAAATAATCATTCTTAGGGAAGCAAACTTAATTTTATAAATTATAATATTTTAAAAGCATCTCAAACGCTTCCACCGTGATCATGAACGCATTTGTTGGAATATCCAACCAAAGACGTAAGTAATGAACTATCTTTACGCAAAACTAAATCTCTGTGTTGTAAAACCTCATAAATAAACAAAATAATTCATTTCAGTATGAGGTTTTATATTTACACTGAATTGGTTATCAAAATGGAAGGGGATATCGCGCCGTGTAAATCAAAACATATACACGAAAGAGCGATAGTAGAGGAGACAACTCATAGAGGGCAGCACACGAGGACATCAATCAGTTAGGCCCTGGGTCGGAAGGAAGGAAGGTTTTTATCTCAGGGCCGGTTCACGCCCCAGTCGTTGCAAATTCTATGTCACCCATTTTTACAGCTCGCTGTCTCTCCTTCCAATGATTTGTGCAGATATAAGCAGGCAAAGCAGAAAAGCACTGGTACTTCTAGAGTTGACAGTTAATTATTTTTTAAATCTTTGAATCCTGTTTTAAAAAATCTGGAATAAATAATTATTTTCTTTCAGTCAAATTCTGATATTTTATATAAAATATCAGAATTTTCGAGCTTCTGTTAAATGATGATATGAAGAAGAAATATGACATCTTTAAGGAGGCAGGGAACTCCAGAGTGTAGTAGAGCAGTTCAATAGTTTTAGTCCTATAAGTAAGTATGTAAACGTCACAATGGGATCGTGGACTGACCGTTTATATATATATATATATATATATATATATATATATATATATATATATATATAAAATATATATATATATATATATATATATATATTTCGGATATAGATATAGATTTCGGTTACTTCAACATTTACTTGACAGACGCTCTAACCTTTTTCTTTACTACAAAAGACTTATTTACATGGCAATCATAAGGCCTATCTGGACATACGGAGTTGAGCTTTAGGGCTCTACTAAACCATCAAACTCTTCCCGTATCCAATCCTTGCAATCCAAAATCCTTAACGCTCCTTACTTTGTCACTAATAAAATCATCCACAAATACCTTAATGTTTCTTATGTTGCTGGTTTGGCCTGTACCAGGTATCACTCCTTCCATGAAAAACTCCACTCCCACTCTAATCCACTAGTTTCAATCCTTGCTTCCACTTCAATTCCTGACAATCCGCTGAGGCGTATGAAAAGAAGATGGCCTCGAGACCTTCTTGTGTAGATTAACTGCTAGAGTGCTGCCAATGGGCAGTTTCTCTTCATGTTTTTTTTTCATGTGTATTATCATTGTAGCATATTTACTTGATGTATGAACATACAGTTGTAAATTTCAATAAATGAATTTAAAAAAAAAAAATATATATATATATATATATATTTATATATATATATATATATATATATATATGAATGTACATTATGATACATACAAATAAATTAAAATACAGTGTTGATTTTTATCTGGGGTTTATATTTACGTAAATGGGACCAATAACATTCATAAGAAAATAAAATAGGTTCTTAAACATTTAAATATCGAATGTAACCTCCAATGATGAACCATCCCTACATGTATCAATATATTTATTGAGAAATCTCTCTCTAAATTTTTCTAGAAACCAAAGATCATATATCAAGAGTTTCAAACCATTATGGTCTGGTTGAATTCGTCTTAGGCATCTCTCTTCAGATTAATTCCCCAGAATCTGGTCCAACTCCTCTCTAGTTACTCTCTGACTCGCGACGGATTTTCTCCCATCTCTGAACGCCTCCGTGGAAGGACTTCGACTCTTCTGTCTCCTACCGTACTGAACACCTACCGCGGGAGAGGGGGATGGGGGACAGACCGCCGTGGGAACTCAAGAGGCCAGCCAACGGCCTTTGTAATTTTGTCGCCAAATCTCATTAAAATTCATTCGATCAATATTAAAACAATCTTATAATGAATTTACCCCCTTAGTATCCTCAACACATACCACCATATTTTAGATGCAGGTTCGATGTCTGATAAACATTTCCATGAAACGGGAACTCCAAAATTTACTCTGTGATAACAATAATGTTGGAAAATCGATATCCTTAAAAAAAAAAAAAAAAAAAAAAAAAAAAAAAAATCAAGATGTTCATTCAGGAAAATATTGCTGGAAAAGGAAGATAAAAATGAATGTAAAGTCAATAAAAAGCATAAAAAGACACCAGGGACCGCAGAGATCAACGGTGTCCATAAAAGTTGTACATAACCTAAGCTGCAGATTTACACACTTCAAACACGAAATCATGCTTTTTGAAAGTGCACGAAACGTCAAAATATCAGCGTGTACATTATTTGTACCCGCGAAAATTTCAAATAGTGTAATGGGTGCAAAGAGGACCACCGAACGTGTATATATTTTATGTAAATGGAAACACTCTCGGTCCTCACAAAATATTATTATAGAACTTACAAAACGGATAAATAATTTATTTACATACTATGTCTAAACAGTGCAACAGATATCCTAAAGAAAAATACAGTAAAAGGATTAAAGTATTCTGATTCCTAAATCTTCCATTTAACTATTTAAATACAGTCCTAAGTTTCCTAAAGATGATGAATGGGCGAAAAAGCTGTCACAGAAGCACTAAAGTTCTTTAAGCAACTAAGTTCTTAAGAAAACTTATCGTAGAATAAGTTTCAAGTCGTGAAGAGAAACTTATGGGCGTTTACATTTAACTTTTCAGTTTCCAGTTTGAGTTAATTAGTACCAAAACCATCTGGACCATTATCATCGCAGTGGCCTAGGACTCAATGCATTGTCTACAACTATATTTTCTTTAAAAGGATACTGAACATTTCTATAGGTGCTATGTTTATGTCTCGAAATTTCAGAAAATATTTACTTAATAATTTTTTTTTTTTTTTTTATAATATATTTTATTGTTTTTTACAACTGTATATACAAATACAATAAGTAAAATGGCTGAATTACAATAACAGGCATGAATAGACATGTAAAGAATCTACCCAGTGGTAGTACTTCAAAGTTTATTTCATGAGCAGGTCTCGAGGCCACCGTCTTTTCAGGCGCCTCGGAGGATTACCGGGAATAGATGTAGATGAGAGGTTACGGACAAGCGGGTTTGAGTGGGCAGGTAGTTTGGAATTAAAGGAGGTGTATCTATCGCGGGCCAAGTCTGCAACCAGTGGGATATTTAGGTCTCTATGGATGAGTTTATTAGTTACAAAGTAAGGAGCATTGAGGATTTTTCGTAGGATTTTGGATTGCAAGGATTGGATGCGGGAGGAGTTTGATAGTTTAGTGGACCCCCATAGCTCAATGCCATAGGTCCAAATAGGTCGGATAATCGTGATGTAAATGAGTCTTTTGTAGTGAATAGAGAGTTTTGAACGTTTGTCTAGTAAGTGTTGTAGTAAGCGGTATCTGCAGGCAGTTTCTTGTCGTTTCAGTCTAGTGTGAGGATTCCAAGTAAGGCGCTTGTCTAGATGGAGTCCAAGGTAGCGGATCTGTTCAACGGGATTAATGGAATGTTGCCAAAGGATACAGTAGGACAGGTATTCATAGGCTTGCGGCGAAGGGTAAAGGTAATTTGATGGGATTTATTTGGATTGATTTTAATTCTCCAGTTATGACACCATTCTTCAATGGATTGGATGTGAGACTGTAGGAATTGTGATGCAACCGTTGGGTCACTACTTACGGATAACACACATGTGTCATCAGCGTAAGTAGTGAGAACAGTGCTAGGATGAATAGGAATGTCAGCTGTATAAACGGAATAAAGGATTGGGCCTAAGATGCTACCCTGAGGTACACCTGCGGACTGAGAAAATATGGATGAGTATGAAAGATTATGGTTGACTTTGAAAGTTCTATCTGAGAGGTAAGAATGAATAATTAGGAAGTATGTAGGAGAGAGGAATTTCCGGAGTTTATATAGCAGTCCTGGGTGCCAAACTCGATCAAAAGCCTGTTCAACGTCAAGAAAGGCTCCAGTGCAATACATTCCGCGCTCCAATGTGGAAGAAATGACATCCACCACACGGTGACACTGTTGTATAGTAGAATGGGATGTCCGAAATCCAAACTGGTGGTCAGGAATCACGTGGTTGAGATCTAGGATTGGATATAAACGTTTTAGGAGGAGTTTTTCTAGAATTTTGCCCATAATGGGCAAAAGAGAGATAGGACGGTAGGAAGATGGGTTTTCTAGAGGCTTTTTGGGTTTTGGTATCATTTTGATAATGGACAGTTTCCATGTAACGGGAAAGTAGGTGGAACGGAGTGTGGCATTGTATACATAGGTAAGAAGGAGTATGGCTTTTCTAGGGAGCTGTTTTAGGATACGGGATGTGATGAGGTCGTGACCAGGTGCTTTTTTGGACGGTAATTTTTGAATGATGCTGATAATTTCTGATGGGTGGAATGCTTTAGGAGGAAGAGACATTTGGAGAGGAACGGTTAGTTCTGCTTCGACATGTTCGATATGGATTGGGTTTTGGATATCAGGATGCGGATTAAACATTTTGGAAAGGTGTTTTGCGAATACCTGGGATTTTTCTACGTCGGATCTTGTCCATGTCTGGGATTCAGTTAAAATAGGATGATTGAAGGTTTTGAATTTTAGTAACTTTGCAGTGGTTGTCCATAATGATCTGTCAGAGGTATTCAAGTTTCCAGTAAAGATCTGCAGGTTTTGAATTTTGAATTGTTTTAATTCGGTTTTTAGTGCGTTAGTCAGTTTATTGTAGTGCTGTTTATCGGAAGGATATCTTGTTCTATGCCACTTCGCTCTTGCTTTCCGCTTTGCAGTAAGCAAGAGACGAATGTGGTTCGGTAAGTAGGATTCATGAGAATTTCTGATTTTAGTGATGGATGTATTGTTGTTTATGGCAGTCTCTATAGATTGTGTTAGGTTTTCAATGGCAGAGTCTATGTCTTGTTTAGTTTTCAATGGTATTTTCAAGTCGAGTATATTTTCTAGGTCGTTTCGGAAATTGTCCCAGTCCACACATCCTTTAATCAAGGAAGGAGGAGAGGGTTGGAGAATAGGATTTGAATTCATGAGAAGCAGAACAGGGCTATGATCTGAGGAGAGGTCGTCTAAGGATGTAATTGTACATTGGGTAGTGGGAATTTGGGAAGAGATAAATATGTCTAGAATATCCGGGCGTTTTTTAAGGGATGTAGGCCAGTATGTAGGATCCTTGGGTGACAAGACGGAAAAGCTATTAGAGGTTGTGACTTGGGAAAGAATCCTGCCACGAGTGTTGGACGTTCGGCATCCCCACCGTTGGTCTTTGGCGTTGTAATCCCCACCAGCAATGAAACGCGGACCAAAGGTTCGGAATAAGGAATCAAGATCATTATAGGATAAGGTATTACCAGGCGGGCAATATACAGCAGAGAATGTAAGGTTATAAGGGCGGAAGGTTAAGGTAATAGAGGTTGACTGAATGGTGTCAGTTGGAGTGCAAGGAATCAGGGAGTGAGGTATGGATTTGTGAATAAGGATACATGAGCCAGCGTGAGATGTGTTGTCTGGGTGATCTGTTCTGTATGTGATGTAGTCACGTATGTAGAAGCGAGACTGTGTTGTGAAGTGGGTCTCTGTAAGTAAGGCAATGTCTATGAAGTTGTTGTGGAGGAATACGTCTAGTTCGTCTCGGTGGTTTAGTAGTCCATTTGCATTCCATAATAGGATGGATAGGGAGTTTTTCTTCATATTGGGGCATGGAATGGGATTACTGAGAGCAGTCTGGTAAGGAGATTGATCAAAGGATTGATTGTATTTTGAATTTCACGAATGAATGATGAAAGGATTGCAGTAATGTCTGTAGGATTCTGGTTAGGATAGGGATTGTAGGCAGTGTTTTGGATTGGAGGATTAGTAGGGATGTTTTGAGGTGGATTTCTCAAACGCTGAGTAGGTTCCATTGATTTATCTGGTCGAGGATTAAGTTGAGATGTAGATGGAGAAGAAGCAGGATGTTTGGAATAGGATTCCGGTGGCAGATTAACCCTTAATAGATCTTTGGGATTTATTTCATTTGTGGGAATTTTAGGAAGAGGTTGGGAGTTTTCACGCTGGGGATGTGAGATCTTAAGATTAGGATGAGAAGGCTTAGGGTCAGGATGGGAGGTCTGCATCTGAGGTAAGGAAGGCAGAGGCGCCTGTTGATGTTGTTGATGTTTCCTAATGATGTTTGAAGACGTGAAAGTATTGGTTGAAGAGTTCATGAATCTATCCTGTTCATTAATTGCTGGCGTTCTTGAGGGTCGTACGTCATTTCTTGTAGAAGGTCCGGTCCTTGGATCCGTAGAAACTGCATTTCTTTGAGAATGGAAGGCTGCGTTAATTGCTTTTTGACGTTGCAGGTTTTTATAAACTATGCAACCCTTATAGTTAGCAGGATTCGCTTCATTGCACAAAGCACATTGAGCTGGCGTATCTCTAGGTTTTGGGCACGTGTTGGACAGGTGCATACCACCACATTTAACGCACCTTGGCTGATGGTGACAGTATGATTTCGTGTGTCCAAGGTTCTGGCATTTGGTGCACTGGACTATTTCCGCTCTATGTCTCGGCTCTTCAAATCTTACAACTGAGTACACCAGCCTGGTGACGTGAAAGATTTCAGAATTATTAGAAGCTGGCTCAAGATCGATAAAAAACAGGGGTAGCGGGTATTTTTCAGTTGGATGGATTACAGGGGAAATATGTCGGACATTGTGTCCTAGTTCCTCGATGTCCTGCTTAATTGCTGTAGTAGATGTGGAAGAATGAAGGCCTCTCAATACTACCCTATACGGCTTTTCTTCTCTAAGCTGGTAACAGTGGAATTCATATTTTTTCTCTTGTAAGTAATTAATTAATTTTTTATAATTTTCTTTAGTCGTTGTATTTATTTTAATATCTTTTAATCGAGAATAGCATTTAAAATTTGGCTGACCGATTAAATTTGAGATTTCCTGTGCCAAGGTCATAAAGTCTCGTATATTAGTTACGAATATTGGGGGAGGCTCCGGTTCAGAGAATTGACCGGGAGTTGTTGTCTCTGTGTCGATAGTACTGAGGGCTGCAAACTTATTGCTTGTAGGAATATCAGTGGAAATTGTGGAAGATTGATTTTGAGGTATTGATGGATCCATGATGTTGACTGCAGGTGTGCTGCTGATGGTAGTATTGGGTGACGGTTGTTTCTTTCCTTTCTTCTTTTTTCTTTTGTTTGGCGAATTTTGTAGAGAACCAGGTGTCTGATTTCGCTGTCTTTTCTGAAGAGTTCTTCTCGTTAAATATTGTGAGTCAGTCTCACTTATTTCCGAGAAAACTGTTTCATCATCTGACTCCATGCACGATGTTTTACTCATTTAAATAAAAAAAAGTAATCAGAGGAAAAAGTAAAGAAAATTAAAATTGAACTTATAAAATATTTACACAAATAATGAAAAGAAAAAAAGTAACATTCTATGGTGAAAAAACGAAAAAAAAAGAAATAACTGTCCCTGGAGTCGAACTCGTGCCTAATACGAATGGGAGGTGGGGAGCAGCGCCTTAGCCGAGTGAGCTATCAGTGAGCTGATAGAAATCCTGCAGTTAAGATAATGATAGCCAACGGCTCCCACCAGGCAGGCAGAGATCTGCCGCCTTCACGTGGTCGAAGCGCTAGCCAACACTAATATTTCTAACTGTCAATTAAGTGAAATCAAAACGCTTACCACACCAGTCTTCGAGTTAAATTGTTCACGAATATATAAATTTCAATGTTTACAAACTTTATACACTAGATATGGGCTAATACCACTATGAACAACAATTGATCAGAGAGCTATAACTTTGTGTAACTTCACTTGCGGCCATGATGGTATTACTTACTTAATAATGAAATAAAATATCTTACGACATTCACCCAAGAACATTGATAAGATTTAACAATGAATAAAGAAAGCTATATTTCCAGAAACTTTGTGAAATGAATGAAATAGAAAATGAAAACGAAATTATTTTTATAATCGAGCAGAATTATTTTTCGAAACTTTTAATTTTTTGTTTATTATTTTCAATAATCAACCTTTGTAACCGACCAAAAAATAAAAAAATAACCCCTGCTCAAAATTTGAGAGCTTTCATTTCAAGATGCGTAGAATCCGAATAAGGAATAAAAAAAAATCCGTTTGTCAGCCATCCACAGCATTTCTCCGAAGCTACTGGACCAATTTTTTTGAAATTCGCCACAAAAATACTAGTCCATTCAGCGATGATCCTAACACCTAGACGTTGATATCAGCTGGCTAGTTTTAAAGTGGCGGCCGATGAAAAGAATTTTATTCAATAACTCGGTTGTTTTTGAAGATAGGGAAAAATTATTAGTGTTTTTTAACTAAAAAACCGCGAATAATTTTATAAAAATGAAAAAAAACAAGAAAAATAATCGAAATTTTCACATAAATACGCCTATAACTCAGTTATTTTTAAAGATAGTGAAAAGTGTGCATGGACTTTTAGATACCGTAAAGCGCGATAAAAAAAAAAAAAACATATGTATAATTAAGTTCAAATTATAATAGACATAATTACACCCAAATTCGGTTATTATTGAAGATAAAGAAAAATCGAAAAAAAATCGGTAATCAAGACAACGCGATGAACAAAGAGCAAAAAATTAAAAAAATCATCTTATATGGTCAAGCCACAACTTATTAGATATGTCATTTTCCGATAGCTCGGTTATTATTGACGATAAAAATAAAATGTAATGTTTTCTGGAAACAGGGAATTTTTTTTTTTTTTAATTATTTGAATGAAAATCGAAAGAAAAGAAAAGGAAATAGTAACGCAGTCCTGTATAAATGATTTGGGTTTATTTTTTTCAGTAATCAACCTTTGTAACCGACCAAAAAATAAAAAAATAACCCCTGCTCAAAATTTGAGAGCTTACATTTCAAGATGAGTAGAATATCAATAACGAATAAAAAACAAATCCGAATCTCCTCATAAATAAATTCGTTGGCACTTATTCATTTTAGTGCCAACTCAACATTTAGTGCCCTTTGATAGAGAATTAAATTTCGGACCAAATAAAAAAAAAATCATTGAATTTGGTTAACAACTAGCTTAGACATTGCGTTTTGAAATCAGTGGTAGTGTTATGATATGATGCTTTGAATTAGTGCTTTTTATATTACTCAATATCCTATTGACAGTCATATAAACAGTTATACCCTAATGTTGTTATTTGGAAATATAAACCACTGTGTAATAATTTGCAGCGTTTTTGTAGTAATATTAATGTCTAAAGCAGAATCATATAATCATGATTAATAAAATAGTGCTTAATTCTTGTATATGTAAATTTTTTTTTTTTAAATAATTGTATATTGAGTCAATATTTCGGAGATTTTCACTATCTGCACATCATCACTACAATATACGTGATCCAATATGATACAATATCGTGAGTATCTCATAAATGTATCGTCATATTGTGAGGGCAGATACCAAAGCTTAAGTAGAACAAGATAGTCCATATAGTCCGATAGTCCGATTTTCAAATTTTAGGACCACAGCACATTCGTATCTTATTAAGAGAAAAACGCAGAGCAAGATCGAAGTGGCATAGGACAAGATATCCTTCAGATAAAACAAATTATACAAAATTGACCAACAAACTAAAATCAGAACTCAGGAAATTCAAAACTCAAACTTTACTTAACATGACCGAACACCTCACTACCACCGATAACTCACTGTGGACGACCACTAAAAAACTCCTAAAGTTCAAAGATTTTAATCATCCTCTCCTAAATGAATCACAATCCTGGACAAGATCAGACGACGAAAAATCCCGGACGTTCGCAGAACATCTCTCTAAAATATATAACCCTCATCCTGATATCCTTAATCCTCATCACCTCGAATGTATTGAAGCAGAACTGGATATTCCCCTCCAAATGAATCTTCCACCTAAAGCATTCCATCCATCCGAAATATCAAACATCATCCAGAGTTTACCATCTCGCAAAGCTCCTGGACATGATCTTATAACTTCCCATATCCTAAAACTACTTCCTCGAAAAGCCATCCTATATCTCACTTACATCTGTAATGCCGTTCTCCGATCCACGTATTTCCCCGCTTCCTGGAAATTATCCATCATTAAAATGATCCCCAAACCCAAAAAGCCTCCTGAATACCCATCCTCCTACCGTCCTATCTCTCTTATATGCATCATGGGTAAAATCCTGGAAAAACTTCTGCTTAAACGCATATATCCCATCCTTGATTCCAATCACATTATCCCAGATCATCAGTTTGTTTTCCGAACATCCCACTCCACTATCCAGCAATGCCATCGTGTGGTGGACGTTGTCTCGTCTTCATTGGAGCGCAGATTGTACTGCACGGGAGCCTTTCTCGATGTAGAACAGGCTTTTGACCGAGTGTGGCACCCGGGATTGCTTTACAAACTGCGTAAATTCCTTCCACCTACATACTTCCTCATTATCCAGTCCTATCTCACAGGCAGGTCCTTCAAAGTAAATCATAATAATTCCTATTCATCCCTTTTTAATCAGTATGCAGGTGTTCCTCAAGGCAGTATTTTAGGACCCATCCTTTACACAGTTTATACAGCTGATATCCCATCCCATCCTAGCACTTTCCTTTCTACCTATGCTGATGACACATGTGTGTTATCAGTCAACAACGATCCAATTATTGCCTCCCAAACTCGTCAATCCCATATCAGAGAGCTTGAAGTATGGTGTCAGAATTGGAGAATAAAAATAAATTCCAATAAATCCACCAAATAACCTTTACCCTTCGTCGTAAACCAATGACAACCTGCCCAACAGTATCCTTCAATAACACTCCTCTTGTCCCAGTTGAACAGATTCGATACCTAGGACTGCACCTGGACAAGCGTCTCACTTGGAACCCTCATACAAGACTGAAAAGAAAAGAAACTGCTCGACGTTTTCGACTACTTCAACACTTACTGGACAAACGCTCAAACCTTCCACTTAAGTACAAAAGACTCATCTACATGACTATCATAAGACCAATATGGACTTACGGAGTAGAGATTTGGGGCTCTACTAAACCATCAAATTCATCTCGTCTCCAATCCTTACAATCCAAAATCCTTCGAAAAATCCTCAATGCTCCTCATTTTGTCACAAATAAACTCATCCATAAAGACCTTAATATTCCCTTTGTTGCTGACTTAGCCCGAACCAGGTACCACTCCTTTCATGACAAACTCCATTCCCACTCTAACCCACTAGTTTCAATCCTTGCTTCCTCTACAATCCCTGATAATCCTCCGAGACGTCTGAAAAGAAGATGGCCCCGAGACCTTCTTGTTTAACATAGTCTTTGGGGAGCTGCCAATGGGTAGTATCCCTTCATATGAATCATGTCAAATTATCTTGTATCACATTTACTAAATGTATTTTATTATACAGTTGTAAATACCAATAAATATATTTAAAAAAAAAAAAAAAATTTTAGGAAGTTAAATCAAACTTTAAGGTTTTTTCTGTTATCCTTACTTTTAATCAGAAAAAATTAAATATTTCTCCTGATTTGCACGTAAAAAAAAAAACAAGTGGTAGAAAATGAAAAAGAATAGAATATTATTATGAGAAATTATGTGTAAATTTTCCAGAAGGTTGAGAAGTCAAACCTTCAAAACAAGGAAGAGAATGTCGCACAACGGCATGCAGGGAATTAAATTTATAATAGCTAAGAATATTCGGACATTTCAAGGATCTATTAGTCCTCTATCATGCGGTTCTAAATTTTTCGGATCTCAGAAAAACTTCTTAATTTAATTAGCTCTAAAATGATAAAAAACAATTCTACCTTCATTGGCCAAACAAGGGTGTGAAGAGGCAATATTAAAAATTAAAAAAAAAACATCAAAAACATTTGTGCTGAAAATTGATTTTGAAAGAAATTAATAGTAAATAAATCAAGCAAACATTTTTTTATAACCATAATAATTTATTTAATTTTAAAAACATTTAAAAAACTTTGCCAGACCTCTGAGTTGCGATAGAATGAAGTTGAGTGTTTAACTAAAGGTGGCGGATACCGGCCATAGGCTTGATCATACCGACAAGATTAAATTCTTAACGAGTTGGTTCCTGGCCCACCAACCCCTTATAAAACTTTTTTCTTTTCTTTATTAACTTTTAACCTTTCCTTCTCCATCCTTTACACTATGTCTAAACGCTTTTCCCTATGAATCTTGTCTACCTAGTCTTATAAATTAATATATATTTAAATAAAAAGGTGGACATAGATATATTTTTATTACTATCATATCAATTATTCCCTCAGAGAAGAGTGATTAAATTTGAATTCATGACTTGGCATTATTCCTCTTTCCCTCTCAATACTTCTTAATCCTCTTAAAATGCTCCTCTTTCAATTATCTGTGAATTTTTCATGGCTACTGCAATATGTTTTGCTCAAGTTCCATATTTCTAAGTTAGCAATTTCCTTGAATTTCTGCAAAATTTTCTATTTTGAAACCATATATATCTCTTTAGACCTCTTTCGACCATTCAGTCCAACATTTTCTCTTAGTTACGTTTTTATTTATGATAACACGCCTCAACCCCTGAAGGGTCATTGATGAGAAACAACTAATTTATATTATGTTGTAACACGTTTTTAATTTTCCCGCTCTATTTCCGTCCGCCCGGTGTCTTGAAGTTTTAACTTGCTCCTATATAAGTGAGTGTACAGTGTCGCTATGATAAGTACCGATGAGATAAAGGGACCCTCCAATTTTAAGCCATTCCCGTAGGAAGCTTCTTCCCAAATACATGGATGGAAGAACAGTACCAAAATAACCAGGAGAAGTTTGAGGCTATTCTTTATTTAATTTTTACTTTCACTTACTATATATAGTAAGGGGAAGTATTGCGATCGTGAAAATTTTCGAATTCCAGTTTTCAACGGAAATACACGTTTTAGGGTCTCCTGAGTCCAAATAACCAAGTCCCGCAAAAAGATCTGTGTGTTTGTGTGTGGTAACTCCCGGGCGGAAACGGTAGGTCCTATGAAACTAAAATTTCATATTTAAGACAACTATACGCCCGAGACGTGACAAAACTTTTTTTATCAAAATAAGCTTACCAGAAGAGGCACTTTATACTATGCATTTTGCACCTTTTTTCGATTTTCTCGAAAACGGTTCAGAAGATTTTGATTAAACTCGCTATATCGATGTAAAATTTAATGGGCTTTAATATCATGTACGTTTTATTTGGATAAATATGGTCTGACAGGGCCTAATTGCCGATAATTTAAATTTTCTTCCCCTAATGTAGCTTTAATTTTGAAGATTCGATAATAATAACTATATTATCTTGTTAACGCTGATGAAAAACAGGTAAATATATAAATTGAATAAATTCTATACCCAACTAAAGGAGAAAACTGAAAAAATATTTTTTTAATGGTATTTTTCGTTTTTGAACATAAGAGCAGTAATATACATGAATGATATACCGTTGGAAAGCTAAAGATTTTAGAAAAATATCATCTCATACACAAGCTTTTAAAAGTTAATAGAGAGTGATGAAATGAACATAAAACTAACTGAATATTTTAGATAACAATATAATAGATTTTTTAATGAAACACATGTTTCTATATTAATTGAATTTGATTAATTCCTTAATAATTTCACGTATTTTTATCTCTAACTGTATTTGAAAATTCTTTCATTGATTTTAAAAATGGTGGTAAGTGAAAGTCGTGTGTTGCCAAACCAGATTTTTTTCTCGTTATATTATTTCATACCTATATGGAGACAGCGGTAAGCATCCTATGTTAATTTTTCTTTGAAGATTAATCGATATTATTTTCTTTTTTTGGTTTTATTAAACTAATTATTATTTATTGCTTTTAGTTGGTGTTATGATAGAATTTTCTACAGTATTACGCATCTCTTGTATGCCGCTTGCTGAAGAAACTAAGGTATAATACTTTTAATAATTTTATTTATAATGTAGGACCTGGACCCTACACCACGAAACCATGTCACAATGTAGTAGAGCCCAGATTTCTTATAAAAATAATTTTTGTATACACATTTTTCTCACCCTGCAGTATTTTTTCTTAGCAGTCCAACTTTCTTAATTATTCTTGGGTGCCCTCTATTTCGATGTACAGTTTAATGAATATGTTTGCTGTGTTTTTAAATTGGCGCTTTCAGATGTCTAAGATTGAAGCCACGAGTAATCTGGAAGTGTCCTATTCGTGATAACTTATCCCTCCTTGAGGTTCTTGAGATTTTTTTTACGTCTAGCAGACAGATTTTAATAGTTACAATTTCAGAGGGTTTTCTGTTTCAGATCTTTTTCTTACCCAGTATAATATTTTCATATATTGAAACACCCAATCAATCACTAAAACCTACAGTAGATAGATTTTCTCGCTGCCTCTCCTAATCTGTCCGACTTTGCTACTTAGTCAGCTTTTTCGTTTCCAGGAATTACGCTTTGGGCTGGTACTCATGCGAAATTAAAGTCATAGCTTTTACCTTTCGTTTAAAATGTTCTTATTGAGGAGTTTTTCTTTGTTTGAGAGATAAATGCATTAAATCTTGAACCATGTAATAGTTAGATATTTTCAGTTGAATGAGACAAAACTTCCTTTATCTGCAATTTAAAAGGAATAGAAAGACCATCCAATAAGTAAATGAAGACAAATTTATCTCGTTTGGAAACAAAAAACAATCAGATGAAGCTTTACAGTGAATTTATTGCAGGATAATTTATAAAGAATAAGATCATAAAAAAAATGAAACGGATATTTTGTAGAAAGCTTTAAGGGATCCTTAAGATATATATACTTTAGGACTCAAGCAAAATATAATTGGTCCTTCTCAGAAGTCCTAAGCGAGTTAGCTAGTTGTTTAGGAAGAAGGGTTGGAAATAAAGTTGTGTTCCTAACAGAAAGGATAAATATTCGACTCCCAGAAAAGAACAAAATTATTTTTTGGGGGTTTTTAAACGATTCTGAAGAGTCTTCTAAAGAGGGGAAAAATTTCTTCAAGATCTTCAGTAATGTGACTGCAACCTAAAAAGTATTCAGTAAGTAACGAAAAGTAAACGATTTAGAACCTTTGGTTATGATAAAGTATTATATAATAAAAAACTGAAATTATTCATACAGATTACAAAATCTCCTATGTTTCGGTTTAATTATTAATTATTATTAATTATACAGGCCGTGTAGCCTTTTAGCCTTAATAATCTGCTGAAAGAATACACTCGCGTTTCTCGATATTTTATAGGGTAGAGTCATCACTCCCTACGCCTATTTTTTTGAGTGCCCACCCACATAATTATATGCTTGAAAAAGTTTCTCCGGGATTATAATTCGAACCCTAGGATTCGACCTTCGGCGTGAGAGACTGGCGTGCTAGCCACTCAGCCACGGGCCCCCCACTTCACTTCATATCGGAATCATATGTGCACTATATATATATATATATATATATATATATATATATATATATATATATATATATATATATATATATATATATATATATATAATTGTATATAAAGATAATATATAACGCTTTCCTGTTTTATAAGCCAGTGATTCCTTGAGAGGACACAATAAAGACAGAAGAGATGAGAATAGCGAAGAGAACAGCTCGACAGGAGAACAAAGGCTGTCAGTGTGATAAGACAGAAAGGTATTTGTTCTCCAAGTCAAGCACCTCACTCTCCATTACCTCCTCTCATATATATCTTTCTTTTATTGTGTACCTTTCTATGTAAACATATATTTTATTTAATTAATTAACAAATTATATTAGACCTGATATTGTATTAAACGTCCTACAAGCTAAGAAATACAATCCCTGTTTTTAGTGAAATGGAAATGTTTATCTATACTAATATTATTAAGTTTTAAATGGGTATTCACTCTCAGCCTCTCCCCCGGGTATGTGAGACCCGTCAGCCAAATGGTTGCCACTCACAAAAATAGGCGTAAGGAGTGATGACCCTACCCTGTAAAATCTCATCGTAAATCGTGAGTATATCCTCCCAGAAAGATTACATCACGAGGCCAAGGGCCTACAGGGCCTGTCGCGCCAGGGAAAAAAAAATTATAAAGCTGAAGAGTTTGTTTGGACGCGTTAATCTCAGAAACTGCTGGTTAGAATAGAAAAATTCTTTTGTGTTGGATAGTCCATTTATCAAGGACGGCTTTAGGTCAAATAACATCACTCTAGGACCAATAGGAGAATCAGTGGAAAATCTGGAGAAAAAAAAAAACGGGGGAAATGAGCCTCTCATCCTAGAGATCCCAAATGATTTACTTTTTAACTTTTAAATAATTCAATTTCTCGTTAAGTTGTCTTTTGCTGAAACAATTAAGAAAACACAGGGACAAATATTTGAACTATTTATTTATAGATTTAAATATTTAATTATGTTTTATCAATTTAAAATGCAAATAAATTATTCACGGATGCTCTCCGATGGTAAATAAAGCAAGGAAACTCAAAATAATTGATGAGACTAAACTAGATGATCGATGAAAGCAGGACATGTAGAATTACAGTGGAGGGTGGACGGTCTCGTTTGAATGTGCAAACAGCCCCACACACCGCTTCCAAATGCTACAATTAAGCTCAACAGAGGCTGCCCCTAGCTTTTTTTTTTATATTCTTTCGACCACAATGCTCCACGAATTTAAATCGAGATACCCTAATTGCTTGTGGGATGGAGATGGTTATGTGAAAACTAAAAATTTCACTATGCAGTTTCAAATTTCAAAAAATGCATTTGTGAATAGAGTAAAAAGGTTTTATAATTACTTGCAAAGGAGACGTCTACAAAAAAAGCTGCCAATTAACATTTTGAAGGGGAGGGGAGCAATTATTTTTTAGTGGACTCCAAAGACTCATTTTTGAAAATAATTATTTATTTATTTGACAACAAGTAATATATAAATGCCTTTAGGCATATATTGTAACACTGATGACCATTTGAAAATAATAAACTGAAATAATTTATATTAGACTTATTTACTATTTCCTTTTCTTTTCCTTCCATTTTTTTAAATAATTAAAAAAAAAATCTTGATTCCAGAACACCTTAATGTTTGTCTTTATCGTCAATAATAATCGATTTTTAGGAGAATTACATCTCTTCTAATTTGTGACTTCAATATAGTTCAATATATATTCTATTGTTTTTCTTTCTTTTATATTAATTGATTGTTTAATTTTTTTTCGTTTTTCCCTTCTTTTTTTTTTGTTGCAGTGTTCTGATCAAAAACTCAAAGTACTTTTTTTTTCTATCTTAAAACAAAACAAAACTCAGTTATAGGCATATGTATAGGTTATTTTTTTTTTAATAATCTTGTTCAGAAAAAATTAATAACGTTTTTTCTATCTTCAAAAATAACTGATTTATCGAATTAAATCACTTTTTAACGGTCGCTATTTTAAAAACAAATAGGCAGACATAAACTTCTAGGATCATGGTTAAATATTGTAGTATTTTTGCGCCACAATTAAAAAAAAAGTGGTCCAGTAGTTTCGGAGGAAAGCTGACGACGGCGGACAGCGTACGTCGGACGGTGAACACACTTTTTTTATTATTATTTGTTATTAGGATCTTATGAATCTTGAAACGCAAGCTCTTAAATTTTTAGGGTGATAATTACGAAGGTTCAGTATTCAAAAAAATAACAAACATCTACTATAAACTGATTTTTTTTTAAATTATGCGTTAGCATAGACCGTTAGAAATTTTGCATCAAGATTGAACAGGGAATACCTAGAAAGTTAGCCAACCTTGTAGTGAAGTGTATATCCGAAAGATTTAATACAGTTAAATAATCATAATTACTAATCATAATCATAACAATTAATCTTAATTACTCCAAGAGGTTTGAGGTTTGATCGAGTTTGAAGTAAGATTAAACTCTTTTAAATGTTTTATTTAATTTAACGTTGTATTGGCGATGTTTTGGTGCTGCTATTTAATGATACGGAAACAATTGACTTGAAGCATACAAACGTAACACATTAGCGTGTTGGTAGAAAACTGAAACTTTAAAAATTTACCATCTCAATATTTTTACAAGGGGTAACCTTAGTTCAGTGGCTAGGGTAACAGTCTTCTATGTCTAAGGTCACAGATTTGAATCTATCAGGTGGATCTAGGATTTCTTTATAGGAGGAAAAAATCCTTAGTTATGCTGTCCTTCAGAGGGGACGTATAAATGTAGTCTAGAGCCTGTACGATGTGAAGTAGTCTTTAAAGACATCATCCTAATGAAACCTGGATAGGCAAAAATTAAATTATCCCCTACTTTAGCAGCATAAAGTGGTGTTAAATAAATAAACGATAAACAAAAATATATATTTCTTATAATATATTATTTCTTATAAGATAGGTGAAGATAAAAATACTGTACTAAATAATTACAATCATAATAAAAGGGAAAATAACTATCTAATTATTCTATTCGTCGTTCAACGCTCATTTGGCCAACGTCCAAACCTCAACTAATGTTTATACAGATGGCTCAATTTTATCATACGGGGTTTCTGGACTTATTGACTTATACTTATGGTCTCTGATGCTATGTATGTTACAAAGAGCCTCTTCTGGTTAACCAGAAGTTAATTTTGTTGAAAAAATTACTGGAAAATCTCAGACTTATATGCTTTTTAAATACACATGCCCACCAACTTAGAACTTTTTGCGGGGCTTGGGAATTTGGGCTTAAGGGACACTTTTGTGTTTTTTGACCGATGAAAAGCCGACTTTTAAAATTTTTAATACTTTCCCCAAGTATATATTTCATAGTGAAGTGTAAAAAAAAAAAAAAAAAAAAAAAAAACCGGCGCGGTCAACATACGACTTTCAATTACTCGGTTTTTAAAATTGAAGCATTTTTAAATACAGTCAGAGATAAAAATGAGTAAAACTATTAAAGCACTAATTAAATTGAATTTCTAGAACTAGAAACAGAAACATGTGTTTTATTAAAAAATCTATTATATTATTATCTAAAATAATCAGATTTTTACCGCCTTTTCATCACTCTTTATTAAACATTACAAGCTTGTGTATAAGGCAATATTTTTTCCAAAAATCTTTAGCTATTACTGTTCTAATGTTCAAAATCGAAAAATATCATTAAAAAATATTATTTTTCAGTTTTCTCCTTTAGTTAGATATCGAATAGTTCAATTTATATGTTTACCGGTTTTTATCAATGGTAACAAGATCTTATGGCTATTTTTATATAATCTACAAAATTAAAGGCACTCTAAGGCAAAAAATGTTAAAATATCAGCACTCTCAAAATATAAGCACATTAAATTGAATTTCTAGAACTAGAAACAGGAACATGTGTTTTATTAAAAAATCTACTATATTATTATCTAAAATAATCAGATTTTTATCGCCTATTCATCACTCTTTATTAAACTTTACAAGCTTGTGTATAAGGCAATATTTTTTTCTAAAATCTTTATCTATTACTGTTCTAATGTTCAAAAACGAAAAATATCATTAAACAAATATTTTTTTTCAGGTTTCTCCTTTACTTAGATATCAAATAGTTCAACGTATATGTTTACCTGTTTTTATCAATGGTAACAAGATCTTATGGCTATTTTTATATAATCTACAAAATTAAAGGCACTCTAACTCAAGAAAAGTTAAAATATCGGTATTTAAGGTCTGTAAAAATATTTCAATCCGAATAAAACATACATGAAAGCACATTAAATTTTAAATCGATATGGAGAGTTTAATCAAAATCGATGGAGCCGTTATTGAGAAAATCGTAAAAAGGTACAACATGTATATTGTAAAGTGGCTCTTTTGATTACCTGATTTTGAAAAAAAAAAAAAAAGTTTCTGTAACATTTCGGGCGTATAATTGTCTTAAATACGAAATTTCAGTATCATAGGACTTTTACGCGCGGGAGTTACCACACACACAGACCTTTTTGCAAGACTTAGTCATATTGACTCATGAGCCTCTACAACGTGCATTTCCGTTGAAAACTGGAATTCGAAAATTTTCACGATCACAATACTTTCTCCTATTATATATTTCATATATAGGTAAGTCGAAGTAAAAATGACTATATTTAATAAAAACCTATCAATATTCATTTG
Organism: Piezodorus guildinii; assembly: GCA_023052935.1. Taxonomy (NCBI): domain Eukaryota; kingdom Metazoa; phylum Arthropoda; class Insecta; order Hemiptera; family Pentatomidae; genus Piezodorus; species Piezodorus guildinii. The sequence continues at coordinate 136,963,892 of CM041293.1, read as the reverse complement.
ATTATATATGTAATAGCGTCACTGAAAGGAATAATAGAGCTCTCTTGTAAGGATTGGAATCCAATGATTGGGGACTTAGAAATATATAGCATTGTCTCCTCAATGGGGCTTTTCGCTTCATGAAAAGAAAAAGTCTTTACAAAGCCGTCTCTATTGAGCATCGATGCTGCCTAGCATTGTTAGATCATGAGTAGTTTGCCTTCTATCTCCGGAATATCTATCCACTGGAATATAAAGGGCTTCCAGAGGAAAAGAGAATGTCGTTCCAGGTACTTCTTTTATCTGACGACCTTCCTTACTGTTAAGGACGTCTCGTTAAGCCGGGTATAGTGACTCTTATTTTCACTGTAATAACACTCTGTATGAATAATTAAAATCGAGATATTAGGCATTATATTTATTTAAACCAGATACGTACCGACAATTTATGATAATCAAAATTATTAAATATTTACTTCTTTAGAGGATTCCTTATTGAAACCGAAAGCCATCTCAGAAAGAGCTTTTTAATTAACTAGTGACTTGCCTCGCCAATTTGGCCAATTTGGATCTGTACCTTTATGGTAAAACAAAATTTGGTGCGTGCAATACACGAATTTCACTCATCTCTGCTGTCGAAATAAGTTTAGGAATTTTTAAATACATATATGAAAAATCTGGCGCACGCAACACTCGACATTCACTTACCTCCGTTATTTATATCAATTTAAGAATTTAAAAACGAAAATAAATTATTAAAGAGCTATTTACATTAGATATTAATAGAAACATGTGTTTTATTAAAAAATCTATTATATTAATTTTGACGACAATCAGTTTGTTTTATCGGCTTATAATCACGCTCTGTTAACTCTAAATTTTTTAGCATTTCAACAGTATATTATACATGTATGTTACTGTTCTTCGAAAAAAAGAAACTTGCACTAAAAAATATTTTACAGTTATCTTCGTTAGTTAAATATTGAATTCGTTCAACTTATATATTTACACGTTTTTTAGGAATGCTAATTAGATAATATGATAAATATTATAAAAACTACAAAATTAAAGATGCTTTAGAAAAAGACATTTTGAAATATCGGCATTTAAGCCCTGTTAAACTGTTTCAATCAAAATGAAACCTACATAATATTAAAGCTTGATCAATTTTACATCGATATAGCGAGTTTAATCAAAATCTTTAGAGCAGTTTCTGAGAAAATCGGATGAAAACGATTTTGTAACATCTCGGGTGTATAGTTGTCTTAAATATGTAATTTCAGTTTTATAAGATTTTCCGTTTACGCGCCACTGTAAACATATCTTTTTGCGGGACTTAGTGATTTGCACTCAGGGGACCTAAAACGTGTTTTTCCGTTAAATACTGGAATTCGAAAATTTTCACGATCACAATACTTTCCCTTACTAAATATTCCATATCTAGGTAAGCGAAAGTAAAAAAAGTTAAAAAACTAATTACATTGATTATCAACAGAAACATGTGTATTATTAAATAATCTCTCTCACTCTTCTCTCTCTCTCTCTCTCTCTATATATATATATATATATATATATATATATAAAATGATAACGTTATTTTGGTTTCTGCCAACTCCTTCTTAACCACAAGACGGAGTTTGGTAAGGTTTGCACCGTCATTAGGGAATTATTTCCTGAAGGTTTATAAATAAAATACATAGCAATTAAGCTTTTCTTTAAACGAGAAAAATAAAATTTTTTTACTAAGTCATCAAAAAATTATTCCTGAAATATAACTATTTGTTATACTAACTAACTAATTGTTCAATATAAATGGTAACTTGTTATAATTCTCTTAACTAACATTGTTATTAATTATCTCAAATGTAATACTGTTTTATAAAACCAGATGATTCACAGTAAACTCAATGGTATTCTAATGGAAACTTAATTTAGCTTTTAAAAAGTAATTTAATTACTGGTTATTTTAAACAGAATAAAAGTAAGGTCTAGCCCTAAATAATAAACCTTTTGTTGTACATAAAAATAGTAGAGTTAATGAAATCGATCTTGTATGTATTTTAGTCACTCTTGCTAACATAAAAAGATATTTTGTGCACAAATATAAAATGAAATTTCAGCAAGCAAAGCCGTTTTATTTGTATAAAAAAAATATAATATTAGTTTATAAAAATAATATTTACGATTTTAAGAAGATGCTCCAACTGGATGAAGCAGATCCTGGTCCTTAAGTTGACACTCCTGTAAATATAATAAATATTAATATAACTAACATAATTTAATATGTTTTTAATTATCATAATTAGGTTATTTTTCAATCATAAAAAGTAGCAATTAATTATTAGTTTTTGACTGGTAATTTGCCTTGGCTTGGTATATGCACTAATGTCAGTGAGAGAACTATTCGTTATGCTATAAATTTATCATCATAAATTTATCATTTATAGTAATTAGTCAGGAATAGCACGATTAATTTAAATTATCAACTAAATTGTACATACATCACTAATTAATTATGTATTTAACGCATAGATAATCATTAATACCTGAACTTCATTAAAGTAGAATTTTATTATTTAAAATAATTTTCTTATCAGAATTGACAATAGTGATGCTACTCAAAGGGTCACCGTTATTAGTTAAATTGATTTTAACATAATCTAAAGTTTATAATACAACCATTTATTAATATCTTCAAATACCACTTTGTTGCTTGATAATATTTATTTATCCTCACTATTGATAAATATTTAGTCTAATGGATCAGTGATTCCTATGCACGCTTAAATCATACGCGCTGAATCCACTGCACTTTTGATTTTTTTTTTTTATGGATGATTAAAGATATTATATATATATATATATATATTATATATATATATAGCATTTCCAAGTCAATTGTAACCTTTTCCAAGTCAAATGTAACTTTTTCCAAGTCAAATGTAACCTTTTACAAGTCAAATGTAACCCTTTCCATTTCAAATGTAACCCTTTCCAAGTCAAATGTAACTTTTTCCATTTCAAATGTCACCTTTTCCATTTCAAATGTTACCTTTTCCAAGTCAAATGTCACATTTTTCTTCACTTCTAGCCTTAAATATTCCGTTTTATTTATTCATTTATTAAAAAATAATTAGTTTAATTAAAATTATGACTTTTTTTAATAATTTTGGCATATCATATCACTGTTTTTTTTAAATATTTAATATCAAGTTCTGTTTTTACGAACTAATATTTAAAAAAAATATTTAGTTTTAAAATAGTTGTTGATTTTGAATTTTTAGAGGGGAGGGATAGTTTTTGGGAATAATTAATGTGTTTTCGGGTATTATAATGACGTTTTTCGAGATGTATTTTTTATCGCTCGCGTGCATATTAACTCGCATTTACTTTTAATGTGTTTTTTTATTGATATAGGGATTAATTAATGTGTTTTCGGGTATTATAATTACGTTTTTCGAGCTGTATTTCTTATCGCTCATGCGTATTTCAACTTTTTTTTTTTTTTTTTTTTATTGAAATTTACAACTGTATTTTGTAATACAACAAGTAAATATGTTAATAATGATAAAATACATGAAAAAAACGCGAAGAGAAAATGCCCATTGGCATCACTCCACTAAGTAACTAAACTAGAAGGTCTCGAGGCCATCTTCTTTTCAGGCGCCTCAGCGGATTGTCAGGATTTAAAGAGGAAGCAAGAATTAAAACTAGAGGATTAGAGTGGGAGTGGAGTTTGTCATGGAAGGATTGATACCTGGTTCGGGCCAAATCAGCAACATATGGGATGTTAAGATCTTTATGGGTGAGTTTATTTGTGACAAAGTAAGGAGCATTGAGGATTTTTCGAAGGATTTTGGATTGTAAGGATTGAATACGGGAAGAATTTGATGGTTTCGTAGAGCCCCAAAGCTCAACTTCGTAAGTCCAGATAGGCCTTATGATGGTGATATAGATGAGCCTTTTGTAGTTAAGTGGAAGATTGGAGCGTCTGTCCAGTAAGTGTTGTAGTAAGCGAAAGCGACGGGCAGTTTCTTGTCGTTTCAGTCGTGTGTGGGGATTTCATGTTAGACGTTTGTCAAGTAGAAGCCCTAGGTAGCGGATCGGTTCAACTGGAACGAGCGGAATGTTATTAAAGGAAACTGTAGGGCAGGATGTCATTGGTTTACGACGAATAGTAAAGGTAATTTGGTGGGATTTGTTGGAATTGATTTTGATTCTCCAATTCTGACACCATATCTCAAGCCCTCTGATATGGGATTGAAGAGTTTGAGAGGCAATAGTAGGATCGTTATTGACTGATAACACACAAGTGTCATCAGCATAGGTAGAAAGGAAAGTGTTGGGATGGGTTGGGATATCAGCTGTATAGACTGTGTAGAGGATGGGTCCAAGGAGATATCAATAAAAAACATAAAAAGTAAATGCGAGTTGAAATATCCATGAGCGATAAAAAATACAGCTCGAAAAACGTAATCATAACCACCCGAAAGCGCAATAATTAATCCCTATATCAATAAAAAACATTAACAGTAAATCAAGTTGAAACACGCATGAGCGATAAAAAATACAGCTCGAAAAACGTAATTATAATACCCGAAAACACATTGATTAATCCCTATATCAATAAAAAAAATATTAAAAGTAAATGCGAGTTAATATGCACGCGAGCGATAAAAAATACATCTCGAAAAACGTCATTATAATACCCGAAAGCACATTAATTATTCCCCAAAACTATCCCTCCCCTCTAAAAATTCAAAATCAACAACTATTTTAAAAATATTTTTTTTTTTAAATATTAGTTCGTAAAAACAGAACTTGATATCAAATATCTAAAAAAAAACAGTGATATGAGATGCCAAAATTATTAAAAAAGTCATAATTTTAATTAAACTAATTATTTTTCGATAAATAAATAAATAAAACGGAATATAAAAGGTTACAATTGACTTGGAAATGCTATATATATATATATATATATATATATATATATATATATATATATATATATATATATATATATATATATTACAATTTATTTGTATAGCGAAAAACACATTAAGTTTATGTTAAATGATTGTTTTCTCATAAAAGTTTGGGCAAATAAAATGCCCTAATTTGAGTGCGATTTTATTCTATTACCTTTTCCTAACTAACGGCAGTTAAACTTCTTTTTTTCATTTAACGTTGGGTAACTATAACACGAAATACCCATCTCTGACGCCAATCTCTAATAAAATCTTAATCATTAGTCTAAATTTAAGTGTGTGTGTGTGTGTGTGTGTGCGTATATATATATATATATATAGAATAGAATAGAATAGAAAAATAATTTTTATTCTGGGACTGAGTCCCTTAAGAACAATATGATATGTACAATTAATATATACAATGTGTCTGGCCACAAGACCAGAGGATTATAATTAATGTCTATTTACAAAGCTTTAAGAAGAAAAGTAGGATACAATAAAACAAAAGAGTAAAATAAATGACTAACTTCTAATGTTGAACAAAACTTAACATTGAAACTGATTCATAATAATTGATCGATACAGAATCATGAACAATAAATAATAAATTTTCTTTTTGAATAGATATTTGATTTGACAGGCTTGTGGAGCGTCTGTTTGAGATGACAATAGGTACTCGAACAGCTGGGACTTGAATGGTGGTAGGGAAGAAGTATGGCGGATTTGAGTAGGTTGGGAATTCCAGAGAGTAGTAGAGCGGACAAGAAAGGAATGTTCAAAACTTGTTGTTCTGTGGGCAGGAATATAAAGGTCAGAATGGCGCGATCTTGTTTGGAGCGAGCTGACGGACGATTTAAATTGCAGAAGTTTGAGGATATAGGGAGGTAGCTGGGAGTTGATAGTTTGGTAAAGGAATGATCCCAGGAAGTATTGTCTGCGGTTTGAGGGAAGGAGCCACTTTAACTCACTGTATAAATGGGTCACATGAGACCTCTTCGGTGTGCCAAGGACAAATCTTAAAAATGTATTCATAATTCGCTTTAGCCTGTCCTCGAGCATAGTCGAGAGGCCACCATATACCCCGCAGCAGTAGTCAAAGTGGGGAAAATAAGTGAGGATACAAGGAGCTTACGGGTGGATAGTGGAAGAAAATGGCGGGAGCGATAGAAAAATTTGAGGGTACTTATTGTTCTTCGGGAGATTTGGGCAATATGGGGTTTTCAGGAAAGGGTTTGGTCAACGGGAAGACCGAGGTTTTTGACAGAAGAAGTGAAGGTGATTGGCTGATCATTTAGGGTTAGACTCGGAAATGTAGTATGGGATCTGAGGAGGGAATTGGAACCTATAAGAATTGCCTGAGTTTTAATAGCATTTAGCTTAAGTTTATTCAGGGTTGCCCAGGCACAGATTCTATCCAGGTCTGCCTGAAAATTGGCAAATGCTACATGAAACTCGGAGGGAGAGAAGGATAAGTAGATCTGGAAATCATCAGCGTATAGGTGATGGGAGCAGTGATGGATGGAATTGGGAAGATCATTGATATAGGAATAAAAAAGGATCGGAGATATGCTGGAACCCTGGGCCACACCTGCCGAAAGGGCAAGGAAGGAAGATAGAGGATGTTTAGGGATGGTGACGGCTTGAGTCCTATTAGAGAGAAATGATTTAAACCAATGAATAGAGCTATTGGAAAGGATAAAGACCGTAGTTTGGAAAAGAGGATAGAGTGGTCAAGAGAGTCAAAAGCTTTTGAGAAGTCCAGAAGTATTAGTATTGTCAGTTTCTTTTCGTCAATGGCGGTATGTATGTCGCTAGTGATTTTGAGTAGAGCGGATTGAGTGGAAAAGCCGGGTCGAAAACCAGATTGAAGAGGATCAATATATATATATATATATATATATATATATATATATATATATATATGTAAATGTATTATATATCTATTAAGATTGAAATAGATTGAATTAGCTTTGCTCGATTAATAACCTAAAACAGCCAGAAAGAGTATTAAGGAAAGTCTTTGAAAGAATGGCAGTGCTGACAATGTATTTTAAGAGTTACATGGGGTACAAATAATATATATATATATATATATATATATATATATATATATATATATATATATATATATATATATATATATATATATATATATATATTACAACAAATAATTATCTCTTTAGGTTCAGAGTTAAATCTATATTCTAACAGATTCTTTATTGCCAACAATGGATTGTGATTTAGTTAAGACAGAGAATCGTTTGTCGGGTCAGCTAGTAAAAAATAAAATGAGCAAATACATATATATATACTCTCTTTATAAAATTAATTATTTTTATAAAATACTTATACTTTACGAATACTTTGAAGGACCTTGTAATGTGAATAAAGTTTCTTTTCTCATGGTTTGAATAAACATTTTCTAAGGATTTTTTTTTTATTGTTAGAAAGGAAATACGAATAAGTCCAGGAATAGACATATATACTGTGGGCGGTGAAGTATTTTATGTCCTAGAGGCAACTTTATTGGGTCTAAACATACGTTGAAAATAGATTCGTGTTTGTAGAAATTATAAAGGATTTTTACCTTTAAAACTTGTCCTACATAGGCTGGCTATTGATGTAGGGGCCTGTACTCAACAGCTCAATATAGTGTATAAAGTTTTTAGAGAAAAAGGTTTGCTTTGATGAACGCGAACAAAAGAACGAAACACAATAACGCTCATGATTAAAGCAGGTGAAATATACAGAAAAAAAATGACAAACACGGTATTTCAAGCCTCTCGAATAATTAACTCGGCAGCCTGTCAATTATTTCGATATTAATTTCAGGAACATTACGAGGAGCTTCATTAATTAATCCGGGTGAAGCAATTGTTAAAAAATCTAAAAATATTATTATTGGTTTCATGGTTTCAGATAAAAGTTTGAACCAATGATATCTGGCTTCATTATTACGTTTATAAAAAAAAAAAAAAAAAAAAAAAAAAAAAAAAAAAAAAAAAAAAAAAAAAAAAAAAAAAAATTGTCAAGTCGTCTTTATCTAGCCCTATTAATTTGCTGATTTCTAAAATATTATGGACATAATGATATTTTTAAATTAATGCAATGTGTAACCATTGAGATGAATTTTATCGTTGAAACTTTTATTAACAAAAATTCAAACGTTGAATTCTTAAAGGAGATTTTTTTTTAATAAATTGATATTTGTATCCTGTACAAGACAACTAAAAGTCACGCGAAACTGAAATTTCATATTAAGGATACGCTTTAGGTCTCACAGCTACTATTTTATTAAAATCGGCGGAACAGAAGAGCCACAATATATTACGCATTTTGTTCCTTTTCATGATTTTCCCTAAAAGCATCTATAACGATTTTGAATAAACCCAATACATAAGTATCGATGTTAAATTTAATATGCTTTAATAGTGTGACAGGGCTTAAATGCCCAAATTTTAAAATTTCTTCCGCTAAAGTACCTTTAATTTCCTAGATTCCACTAAATTAACTATATCATCTTATTAGCATTGATAATATACGGATAAATAATCAAGTTGAGGGAATTTGATAAACGACTATAGAAGGTGCAAACATACTTTTTTTATGCAATTTTAGTGTTTTTGATAATAAAACCAGTAACATAGACGTATACGATACAGTTAAAAAGAGATTCTAGAAAAAAGATTATCTGATACACAAAGTTGCAAAATGTTATATAAAGTGACAAATGGGGAATAAGCTAGTTATATATAGTTATATCATTTAATCTAAAACATATGTTTCTAACGAAAGTTAATACACGTTTTATTAAAATCAACATATAATATTTTTCGAATTGAGATGTATTTAATAATTTTTAAATTGATTTTAACATTCGAGGTGATTAAATGTCGTGTGTTGCCCGCACCTGATTTTTTCTATATATTTCGATTAAAATTAGGTAACTTTGACAACAAACTTTTTTTTTTTACCTTAACTAGAACCAGAGATTTTAAATAAAACGTGTTTTCCGCCAGAAATATTTCCGATTTCTTTACGTGACTCCTGGGGAGTGTTGGGGGAGTGGCTCTAATATTTTACAGGATACATTGCTTTAATGTCTAGTCTAACCTAAATACTATTTCATCGAAATCGGTGTGACACATTTGGGATCTCCTCTCTGTGAGTATTGTAAAACATTGCAGACGATACTGCGGTAGGTCGCGGGCAGGATTAGAAAGAACTCCATGCTCGAGAACTCCCAACTTTTCCCGAGGACTGAGTCATCTAGAACAGATGCTCCGCCATTATTTTCTCCCGACTCATTGACCCTCCCAACATCCCAACTATAAACTAGAAGCCATTGATCTCCCGGGACATGGTGGGACAAGACTATTCCTCTTATATTGGCAGGATTCCTCAGCAAGTACATATAGCTTTTTATGAACCAACTCCGGGACCCAAACTGCAAATAGGAATTCTTCCCAATGTTGAGCCAATAACGTGAGAGATACGAATAGTTTGTCTCTCCAAGTCTATTGAACTTCTTTGAAACAAATAGTTATAGAAGAGGTAGGCGAAGAATAAAATACTGCCACCTGTATCAATCAAATGGATTCAGGATAGAATATGTTTTCTTCGTTCTTAGAATTGAATTTAACCAAATATTATAGAATTAGCCAACAAATAATTTAAAATAATTATTTTCACAACACGATGCTTTCACTTTTCTCCGTTGGTAAATTGAATTTGAGAGTTTTAAATACAATTAGAGATGAAATCTATAAGTTAGATAAAATAAAAACACTCTCTGTTTATTTATACAATTTTATGTATAAAATAATATTTTTACTAAAATATTTAGCTTTCTAAAGGTATATTATACATGCATATTATTGTTCCTATGATCAAAACCACATTAAATTATTAAACCATGGTTTATTATTATCAAATAACTTTTTTAGGGTATTACTGTTTATACGTAATTAAATGATATGAAAAGCAATAAATAATTCATTAGAAAAGGGAATATCACCGCTGCCAATTTTCAAATCTGAACCAATTTCAAGAATCATTTTTTTTATTTTATAGAAATATATAGATAAACTCTCTTGTTTTTTTTTATCGTGCTTTAATGATTGTAATACTCATATTATTATAAAACTACATATATTTCTCTACCTTAAAAAAAAATGAGTTATGGGTGTATTTATGGGTAAAATTTCAATTTTTTCTTTTTTTTTTTTGTAATTATTCGCGTATTTTGGTTTAAAAACACTTCTTTTTTTTTAATATTTATTTTATTAGTACAGGAAATCTACATCAATGGTGTTGTTTTCCAGAATAAAATATCGGTATTTTAATTCAAATATTTTCAAAAATATTACATATAACAGTTCAGAAGAAGTATGGAGGAGACCAATAAATAGATTAAAGCTAATTTAATTATGATATAAATCATAAAGGAAAAAATATTAATGAGAAAAATTGATCATAACAAAATAACAAGTATAATTGGGAATCGATTCATTTAATTATATTTGTTTTAAATGATTGAATAAATTTAGAATACATGTACTATTGTCGTGTAATGAGATATGTTAATGAAATGGGAGGTTGACACCGATCAGTGGCCTGCAGTCTGTCAGTAAGTGTTTTATGATAATAGGAACGTTACCCTGTGGCAGTAAGGTTTGGTGTTAGTAAATGTTGTTGGGTTAGTCCTGAGTGTCTTATTGTAGGACATGTCAATAAGATTCTCTTCTGTTATTCTGGATTAATGATTTCCACAGAAATGCAGTGTTTTTTATTTTCCTATGTTTATTGTTTCCGGTTTTAGATTGAATCAGTCAGTTAGTTTTATCGGCTTTTTATCTCTCTTTGTTAGCTTTTACAAGATTGTGCATAAGATAATATATTCAGCTTTCCAATGGTATAGTATCGTTTATATGTTCAAGAACAAAAAAATGCAGTAAAAAGATATATGTTAAATTTTATCCTTTAGTTGGATATCGAATTCGTTCAACTTATATATTTAACTGTTTATTGCAAATGGTAGAGTTAGAGATAAAAATTAGTGAAACTAATAAAGAAATAATTAAATTGAATTTCTATGAAAACATGTGTTTTATTAAAAAATCTATTATATTATTATCTGAAATAATAATCAGTTACTTTTATAGGCTTATCAGCACTCTTTATTAACTTTTACAAGCTTGTGTATAAGGTGATATTTTTTCAAAACATATTAGCTTTCTAACGGTAAAATATACATCTATATTACTGTTCTTATGTTAATAAACGAAAAAATGTTTTTCCTTTATTCAATCGTATTCGTTTAACTTATATATTTACCTGTTTTTGTTTTTTTTCATTGATAACAAGATTATATTGTTTTGTTTTTTTTGTATCTACAAAATTAAAGGTACTATAGAGAAAGAAAATTAAAAATATCGGTATTTAAGCCTTGCTAGACAATTTTCAATTAGAACGGAGCTTACATTATATGAAAACCCATTATATTTTACATCGATATAGCTAGTTTAATCAAAATCGTTCGAGTCGTTTTTAAGAAAATCACAAAAAAAGTGCAAAATGCGTAGTATGCAGTGGCTCTTGAGCTTAGCCGATTTTGATGAATGTTTTTATATAACATATCGGGCATATAGTTGTCCTTTATATATAATTTCAGTTTCAAAGGACTATTTCTTTTTGCACTCGACTTACCATACACACACACACACACACACACACCCTTTTAGGGAGACTTAGTCATTTGAATTAAGGGGACCCTAAAACGTTAATTTCCATTGAAAACTTATATTCGAAAATTTTCACGATCGCAATACTTTCCAATACTATATTTCATATATAGATAGGTAAGTGAACGTAAAAAACCGTGACTTTTTATTAAAAGTAATAAAGATCCTAAAAGGTAGATCATAGCGACAAATGTTATACATAAAAAAAATTGATCAAGTTTTTAATTAAATGACTTTCTTTGTTTCATGAAAAAACAAATGAGCTGTAGCATATCAAACTGACAATGAAAACAAAGGCGGATTTTATTGTTACTAATAACGCTCCTAAATCGTATCATATTATATAATATAAAATACTCTTCACTTAATTTCTGACGAACTAATTGTGGCCAAATTTTTAATCGGAACAAAAATAGAGCGAGAGCGTTTCCAAAAGGGCTCCACAAAAATTGTACCTCAAGACCCATGATTAGTCTTATGTTAAGTACTCATAGTGACTAAAAACAAAGAATTGATGCGATTAGGCAAAAATTCCTCTCGGTTTCCCCCCAATTTAGGGTACTTACTTTTGAGAGGATGGATGTGCCTCAGAAGGGCTTACAGACCTTATGATTGCTTTACTACTAAAATAACAGAATAATTAATTGCAATAAAAATAGGGTTTGAAACTGTTAAGAGGAGATCAGTAGACAAGTGGTCCATCCACAAGACTATGTCGCTCACTCGAAGTACTAACCTCTCTCTTGTATAATTCGTCAAAACTGGAAATTAGCAGGAAGATTTTTATGTATAGAAATACATACCGACTCATACGATTCTCAGATTTATTGTTTAGAAAGATAGATTTAATTTAAAACTATTGCAACTGAGAACTACAGCTCAATGGCAAGTAAACAGTAAAACCGCACATTCTGACTATCAACCGCTATTAACTGACTCATAGCAGCTTTCATCAGGTTTTATAAAAAACTTAGCGGACATAGCAATAGGCATTATAGCATTGTTACACCTGAAATGTAAATAAGAAAAAGGCTGAAAATGAGCTGAATGGGAGACCTCCACTCCTGAATTTAAGTCAAGAAAGGAAAGCGGCTACAATATCCTTACTTATACCTAACATGTCCTGTTTCTTAGTTTTCATTGGCTCATTTGTTTCTTCTTTTACGACAGATGTGAAGGAAAAAGATAAAAAAATAACATTTTATTATTATATCGTTTTTGGAGGAGGGAATAATTTGCCTTTTTATCCCAATCCTAGTTGAAATTGCATTTTCAGATATTATAGTAATGGATCTTGGTTAATCAAAATTTATCTAGTGGAAACATCTGAATGCGCGCTGTCCCATGATTCCTTGGTCGTTTAAACTGAAATATATAACAAGGAACTGCTAGACTCAAGAGGGAGACTATAGTCGGAGGATACGACAATAACAAGAATGGAACATCAGTGAATCCTTGATGGTAGAGCACTATGAGGATATTGCGAAGGCATGCAAATTGGATGGCAAGTCTCTGATTGTGCCAACTCTATGACCATATTGCAACAGCATTGCACTCAAGGGGAGATATTCTCGCATCTCCATGTATCTACTTGTTGGAAATGAAATCCGAAAAATTAATAATAATATACTTTTTGTTTCTTTTCCTCCGTCGAGTCCCTAAGACAAGACATTATATATTAATGCTTATATATATATATATATATATATATATATATATATATATATATATATATATATATATATATATATATATATAATATCGTATTTTAAACTGTACATCGGTCTCATATAAGGTTTATCCACAAATATACAAATTAGTAATAGGAAGTATCGTGCCATTTTGATGTTTCATTTTGAATCGTCCTAGAACTGTTATGTAACAATATTAGTTTTAATTTGTGATATAATACGTTAATAATGATTTCAAAAATGTTGGTGAAATACTAAAAGAACAAAAGCATAAGCGGTAATCCGTTTTCCATTAGTAAGTAAAGCAATTTTATCTATTTCTATGCGAGTATAATACTATGAAGTAGCAAGTGGGGCCATGATAGCCGCTGTACGAATAAAGAAAAGCATATGCATAACAGAAGAGCAGAAACAACAGATAATCAAATTCTATAAGTTAACGAAAATGGGCGTGTGAGCATGTCTCAATTGTGTGCATCCCAAATATTTGACGAAAGCAAAGCAAATGACCGACAACGTTAACAAGTAAGTCTAGAATATACGTTCGCTACTTTCCTTTGTCTATCTTTCGAGTACAAAACAGTTTTTGTACTTTCAGCTCATCCGAAAATGGTAATTGGTTTTATGGACGGAGAATGTCTTCATTTTAATGCGCTAAAATTTAAAAACGAATTGGCTGAGATTTGTTGCTCATCAGGAAAAGTAAAACTACCCGGGATGGAGAAATCGCCAAAACAAACAGAAAAATCTGGTGCGGGCAACACACGCCTTTCACTTACCACCATTTTTAAACTCAATAAAAGAATTTTCAAATACACTAAAAGATAAAAATACGTGAAACTATTAAAGAATTAATTAAATTGAATTTATATAGAAACATGTGTTTTATTAAAAAATCTATTGCATTATTATCTAAAATAATTAGTTCTATCTGCTTTTCATCACTCTTTATTAACTTTTACAAGCTCTTGTGTATTAGATAATATTTTTTTTCTAAAATCAAAGATTTCCAACGGTATATTATAAGTGTATATTACTGTTGCTATGTTTAAAATCAAAAAATTGCATTAAAAAAATATTTTTTCTGTTTTCTCCTTTAGTTGGGTATCGAGTTTATTCAATTTATACATTTACCAGTTTTTCATCAGCGTTAAGAAGATAATCTAGTTATTATTATTGAATCTACAAAATTAAAGGTACTTTAGGGAAAACAAAATTTAAAATATCGGCATTTAAGCCCTGTCAGACCATTTTTATCTAAATAAAACCTACATGAAATTAAAGCCCATTAAATTTTACATCGATATAGCGAGTTTAATCAAAATCGTCAGAACCGTTTTTGAGAAAATCGAAAAAAGGTGCAAAATGCATGGTATAAAGTGCCTCTTCTGGTAGGCTCATTTTGATGAAAAAAGTTTTGTCACGTCTTGGGTGTATAGTTGTCTTAAATATGAAATTTCAGTTTCATAGGACTTACCGTTTCCGCCCGGGAGCTACCACACACACACACACACACACACACACACACACACACACACACACACACACAGAACTTTTTGCGCGACTTGGTTATTTGGACTCAGGGGACCCTAAAACGTGTATTTCCGTTGAAAACTGGAATTCTAAAATTTTCACGATCGCAATACTTCCCCTTACTATATATAGTAAGTGAAAGTAATAAATTAAATTTAATTTCTATAGAAACATGTGTTTGATTCAAAAATCTATTATATTATTATCTAAAATAATCAGTTAGTTTTATGTTCATTTCATCACTCTCTATTAACTTTTAAAAGCTTGTGTATGAGATGATAATTTTTCTAAAATATTTAGCTTTCCAACGGTATATCATACATGTATATTACTGCTCTTATGTTCAAAAACGAAAAATTGCATTAAAAAATATTTTTTCTGTTTTCTCCTTTAGTTGGGTATCGAGTTTATTCAATTTATATATTTACCAGTTTTTCATCAGCGTTAACAAGATAATCTAGTTATTATTATTGAATCTACAAAATTAAAGGTACTTTAGGGGAAGAAAATTTAAAATATCGGCCTTTAAGCCCTGTCAGACCATTTTTATCTAAATAAAACCTACATGAAATTAAAGCCCATTAAATTTTACATCGATATAGCGAGTTTAATCAAAATCGTCGGAACCGTTTTTGAGAAAATCGAAAAAGGTGCAAAATGCATGGTATAAAGTGCCTCTTCTGGTAGGCTCATTTTGATGAAAAAAGTTTTGTCACGTCTCGGGCGTATAGTTGTCTTAAATATGAAATTTCAGTTTCATAGGACTTACCGTTTCCGCCCGGGAGCTACCACACACACACACACACACACACACACACACAGACCTTTTTGCGCGACTTGGTTATTTGGACTCAGGGGACCCTAAAACGTGTATTTCCGTTGAAAACTGGAATTCTAAAATTTTCACGATCGCAATACTTCCCCTTACTATATATAGTAAGTGAAAGTAATAAATTAAATTAAATTTCTATAGAAACATGTGTTTGATTCAAAAATCTATTATATTATTATCTAAAATAATCAGTTAGTTTTATGTTCATTTCATCGCTCTCTATTAACTTTTAAAAGCTTGTGTATGAGATGATAATTTTTCTAAAATATTTAGCTTTCCAACGGTATATCATACATGTATATTACTGCTCTTATGTTCAAAAACGAAAAATTGCATTAAAAAAATATTTTTTCTGTTTTCTCCTTTAGTTGGGTATCGAGTTTATTCAATTTATATATTTACCAGTTTTTCATCAGCGTTAACAAGATAATCTAGTTATTATTATTGAATCTACAAAATTAAAGGTACTTTAGGGGAAGAAAATTTAAAATATCGGCATTTAAGCCCTGTCAGACCATTTTTATCTAAATAAAACCTACATGAAATTAAAGCCCATTAAATTTTACATCGATATAGCGAGTTTATTCAAAATCGTCGGAACCGTTTTTGAGAAAATCGAAAAAAGGTGCAAAATGCATGGTATAAAGTGCCTCTTCTGGTAGGCTCATTTTGATGAAAAATGTTTTGTCACGTCTCGGGCGTATAGTTGTCTTAAATATGAAATTTCAGTTTCATAGGACTTACCGTTTCCGCCCGGGAGCTACCACACACACACACACACACACAGACACACACACACACACACACAGACCTTTTTGCGGGACTTGGTTATTTGGACTCAAGGGACCCTAAAACGTGTATTTCCGTTGAAAACTGGAATTCGAAAATTTTCATGATCGCAATACTTCCCCTTACTATATATAGTAAGTGAAAGTAAAAAAACTAGAAATAAGTATTGTGGCATAATAACGAAAATGACTCACTATAAACGATTTTTTTGGCATTATAACGAAAAAAGATCTCACAAGAAATAATTTTTATGGCAGAATAACGAACACACGACTTTCACTTACATCCGTTTTTAAAATCGATTAAAGAATTTCTAAATACAGTTAGAGATAAAAATGAGTGAAAACATTAAAGAATGAATTAAATTGAATTATTATAGACGCTTGTGTTTTATTAAAAACTCTATTATATTATTATCTAAAATAATCAGTTAGTTTTATCGGTTTTTTATCACTCTTTATTCAATTTTACAAGCTTGTGTATAAGATATTATATTTTCTAAACTCTTTCAAACGGTATATTATACGTCTATATTACTGTTCTTATGTTAAAAAACAAAATTGGCGGGCTCTGCTTTATTGACAAGCCGCCAGGTTGCAGCACCGTCAACATAAACTTTCCTTTTTGGGAACCAAAAAAGCAGTTAGTTTTATCGGTATTCATCACTCTCCATTACCCTTTACTCCGTGAATCTGATAATATTTTTTCTAAAATCTTTAGCTATCCAACAGTATATTATACATCTTTATTACTATTGTGTTCAAAAAATGCATACATATTTGTTCAGTTTTCTCCTTTAGTTGTTTATCAAATTCGCTCAACGTTCATATTTATCAGTTAATTTAATTAAGTTTTCACTCCTTATCCTGAGTTTAATCCAACCCATACTGAACAGTTGATGAGTTCCTTACTTCACCAATACCACTCTCCTTACCTCCTGAAGCAGTTAATCTCTCTGAGGTCAAATATCTTCTTAAAAAGCTTCCTCTCCGTAAATCCCCTGGATATGATCTCCTCATTCCTCAGATCTTAAGACAACTTCCACAGAAAGCCATTACATGCCTTACATATTTCTATAACAGTATCCTACGCACTACCTATTTCTCTCTCTTATGGAAACATTCAACTATCATCATTTTCCTAAAACCAGGCAAACCTTCCAAAAGCACGTTATCTTCTAGACCTTATTAGCCTATTTCCCATTCTTTCAAAAACATTCGAAAAACAAAAGTTTGGATCTCGTTCTCAACATTCCACAGTTCGAGTTGTGGAACACATTTCCTCCGCCCTTGAATGCAAGGAGTATTCTTCGGGTGCCTTGCTGGGCATAGCTCAAGCTTTTACCGGGCTCAAGCACCCGGGATTGCTCTTTAAGCTCAAAACACATTTACCTCAATCCTTATACCTAATCCTCCGATCCTATTTATCAAACCGCTCCTTCCGAGTTCGTTGTGATTCCGAATGGTCCAAACATTATAATGTTGCGGCCGGTGTTTCTCAAGGCAGCGTCTTGGGACCCGTCCTCTACATCCTCTACACTTCCGATATCCCTACCGATACCGATATCTTTCTGGCAGCATTTGCTGATGACACAGCCATTTTATCATCCGATTCCGATCCTGAAGTAGCATCGCTAAATCTTCAAAGGCACCTTTCCCTTGTCGAAGACTTGTCACACACGTCACCTTCACCCTTCGACGTAAATCCTGTCCAACAGTTCAATTCATCTCCATACCGCTTCCTTCCTCAGACACAGCCCGGTACCTTGGCTTTATACTTGAGAAAAGGCTGACGTGGAAGCCACATACAAGACTCAAAAGGATAAAACTCAACCGCAGATTCGGCCAGTCATACAGACTACTAAACAGAAAATCTCATTTTACATTTTACAGTGGTCAACAAATTACGAATATGCAAGACTGTACTGAAACCTATATGGACCTACGGACTTGAGCTATGGGGGAGAACTAAACATTTTTACATCCAACGTACCCAATCCTTCCAATTCAAAGTCCTTCGAACAATAGGCAATGTTCCTTATTACGTTACCAACTGTACTCTACACCACAACCTTAATATTCCATTTATTTTAGACCTGGTATCATCCAAATTTTCCAAATTCCATCAGAACCTTCTTCATCGCCCTAATCCTCAAGCTCAATCGCTCTCCAGCTCCACCCATTCCTACAGTACAATCCTCCTCGAAGATTGAAACGGCATTGGCCACGCGACGTTTTGTTAACACTTATAGTGGAGTTCTGACAATGGCCAGATTCTCCACTCATGTACTGTTTGTTTGTGGCTATTGGCTTACACCAGTGATGCGGCTGAGAGAGAGGCGCTGGGATCTCTTGGATTCGGCTTTCCCAGCCTGGGATCCCTTTAACACATGGTATATAGTTAAGTTTGTTTGTTTAATTCCTACCTTGAATTTATCTCTACT
This sequence comes from Piezodorus guildinii, assembly GCA_023052935.1. Taxonomy (NCBI): domain Eukaryota; kingdom Metazoa; phylum Arthropoda; class Insecta; order Hemiptera; family Pentatomidae; genus Piezodorus; species Piezodorus guildinii. The sequence goes on along the minus strand of CM041293.1, from coordinate 136,944,909 downwards.
ACAGGTTGTTGTTTTGATTTGTTTTTGTTTTTTATGTTTGTTTTTTTTATTTATTGTGATTGCAAGTTTTATATGTTCTGATTGCGTTTGTAATTATTCACTAAAATCTATTTTTTAAAAAAATCTATAAAATGAGCCATTGAATATGTTTCGATGAGAACCAGCAGAAAGAAATGTAGTTTCAATTCGATAAAAATATAAGCTCATAATGGATTTTTTGTTTCTTATTCCCATGATGTACGATTCCTAATTTGTCTTTTTTATTACTGACTCATTACTTTTTCTGTTACTTCTATAAATTTACACAAAATACAAATACAAATATGATATGTACACATGTCACATTTTGTCCTTCTATTACCCGAAGGTATTCTAAGGAAGATTTCTATATGCGCTGCATGCACTATTAATCTTTCAATGGCTTTTTTGCCTTTATTTATCAATTACAAAATCTGAGGGACCATTCTTCACTAATGAAATATTAATGATATCATTTGCAAATTTTAAGCACCGACGTAGCTCTAATTCACCGAAAATATAATTACCTAAGGGACTAGGTAGCCCTGTATAATCACTTGCCGTTTCATTATACTAATATATTTTTTAATATTAAACTTTATTTAGTAGTCTTTAAAAGGGTTAATATAACCATATAATGCAAAAGAATTGAACAGAGAAAGGTCTTTTGAACCTTTATCCTCTGGGATTGAAAAACAAACAAGACATTTAATACCGCCCATTGTAAGCAATCTCATCAGGTCTTTTTTTATCTTTGAAATTTATTCCCAAAAACAATCTTCCGTTTCATAACGTAATTTTGTCAAGTTCCTTTCAAATAACCTTTATATTGAATCAAACGGTTTAATTGTTATTTATAAAAAAAGTTTCCAGGAATTTTATAAAATTCCATTTCCATTTATTAAAACAGTTTTTATTAAGTAAAGAGTTTATCAAATTTCTCATTTCGTAAAGGACCAAAACCAAAATAGTTTTAAGGGTTTTTCCCAACCTTAGAATAAAAGTTTATTATATTTATAATAAACCTAATATTTATGTTAATGTAATATAGCGTATATTAAAATAAATCTTATTATATTTATAATGTACTCGTTTATCATATTTATAAAGTCGTCGTGGTCGTCGAAAACGCATCCCTCAACAAAAGAAGCGTTTAAAAAATTAAACATAACACTTCATTTTAAAATAAAAAAATAATTGGATATATTCAAAATTATTGAAAAAGGCATAAATATCATCGAAAAAATATAGAATTTTAAAATCTCTCATGAAATGAATTATAATAATAATTATAGTTTTATATAATTATAATTATATTAACTCTGACCACTGTTGATTTCTCACCGCTGTTTTCTATGAAATTTTTTCCACTTCATGTAATCTCACAATGTTAATTGTTTCTAAGAACAAACAAAGAAATAAGAAACGTTATTGTATTTTTTTTATAATTTCTTTATTTCATGAAGCGTGTGATACAAATAAGTAGACAAAAACAAAAATATTCGATTGGATCAAATCTATTACCATAAAAAATTAGACATTGGTGATGCAATATATATATATATATATTGGGTTGTTTGACATGAAATGTCCGTTTTTATAGTTTCTGAAATACATAAAGAATTTTGCAGGTGTCTGTTGTTTTCTTCCGAGTGTTTACATATTTAAAGTAAACAGTTACTAATCCTCTACATTTGTATTATAAACATTAGCATCCCAATCAATTACCCACTTTTTAGTATACCTCCATATATGAACATGGAAACACGCGATTTTCGAGTAATATTTTTGTACGAGATTAAACTCGGCCATTCGGCAACTAAGGCCGCTAAAAATATTTGCAAGGCGTTTGGGGAAGGGAGTGTTAATGAACGGACCATTCGCCGTTGGTTTGCTAAGTTTTCAGCTGGGGATACCGACTTGGAAAATTTGCCCCGAGGAAGACATCCGTCCGTAATAGACAACGATGTCCTCAAACATTCAGTAGAAGGAAACCCCTACCAAACAGTTAATGGACTCTCAGCACAACTAAATGCAAGTGCATCTACCGTTTCCAGACATTTAAAGTGTATTGGGAAAGTAAAAAAGTTCGATACATGGGTACCTCATGATCATACTGAGCGGCAGCAAGATCCCATGTTTCAAAACATTCCGTACAAAAATTGAAAGAACAGGGCTACGAAGTTCTTCCGCACCCACCATATTCTCCCGACTTGTCTCCAACAGATTACCACCTGTTCAGGAATTTAGAAAACTTCGTCAAAGGAAAACTTTTAGAAAATGATGATCAAGTGAAAAGTGCGTTTTTAGATTTTGTTTCACTTTAAAGCTCAGAGTTTATCAGTTCGGGAATAAAAAAGTTGGTGCCACGTTGGGAAAAATGTGTAGAAAAAGAAGATAAATACTTCGAATAAAATTGTCTTGTTTTCATATCGTATTTAAAAAAAAAAATCCTTTACCTTGAAAACGGACATTTCATGTAACACAACCCTATATATATATATATATATATATATATATATATATATATATATATTATTATTATTAACAAAATATTTATAAAGGAAAAACTAGAGAGAATGTGCTTAAAAACTAAAAAAAAAAAAAAAAAAAACCATTACCACTACAACCCATGAAGGGTCTTAGACTATGTACATATAGAGGGCCAGAAATATTATTTTTATTATAAATAAGTACATAAAGAGATTCGTACTGTTTCTTGGCTAACGGCTATGCAATGAAGTGATTAGGCCGAGACCACACACAGCCGCCAGGTTTTTCCCCATTGATTCGTGTATCCACTTTCTATAGGATGGGTCTGCCCCATGAGGGACTCATATTATAATGAAGTTCATACCCTAGGGTCATCCCTCGGCCGAAATAACAAAATAAATGATATTCTCTAACAACCACGATTTAAACCCAAGACCCGGAGAACAGTAGTGCTCTATCCTCCAGACCACGCCGCTCCGTCCTAACGGTAATTTACGTTTCGAACATAAGAAAATCACAAAGACTTTCATTTAATTCTTCGCTCAAAACAGTTCGTATGAGTTTAAATCCAGTTACTAGTTTAATAGTAAAAAGGAGGTCACCTGTGACGTAGTGGCTAGCATTACAGCCTTCTAAGCGTAAGGTAGGTATTTTTATAAGCCTTGGAATTTTTCAAAGATAGTAAAAGATTTTTTTTTCCGCCCTTCTTCGGAGATGACATAAAATTGTGGTCCCAAACCTGTGCGATGTCCGTTACTCTCTCATTCCTAATTAAACATGGATAGGCAAAGTTTAGGTTCTTCCAATGTAGTATCGTCCGATTAGCCACAGTAGCATAAATGAAAAAAAAAAATACAAGTAAAAGCAAATGTTTTTAAGCACATTCTTTCTAGTTTTTCCTTTATAAATATTTTGCTAATAATATATATATATATATATATATATATATATATATTATATATGAACTTCATTATAATATGAGTCCCTCATGGGGCAGACCCATCCTATAGAAAGTGGATACACGAATCAATGGGGAAAAACCTGGCGGCTGTGTGTGGTCTCGGCCTAATCACTTCATTGCATAGCCGTTAGCCAAGAAACAGTACGAATCTCTTTATGTACTTATTTATAATAAAAATAATATTTCTGGCCCTCTATATGTACATAGTCTAAGACCCTTCATGGGTTGTAGTGGTAAAGGTTTTTTTTTTTTTTTTTTTTTTAATTACAGTTAGGACACGAAATTTTAATTTATATATTTGTTATAATATATATTTAGAAATAATTCTTTATCGCGTAATATTACAATCAGTCCAATTTAGGATATTTTTAATAGTGATAAAGTACTACATTTACACTATCTATATAAAACAATAAATGTATACAATAAAATACAATATACATATATATATAATATATATATATATATATATATATATATATATATATATATATATATATATATATATAAAACAGAATCAATAAGAATATATACAAAAGTCACTCATCCCTATATACAATTCTCAAGCATACAGCTCGTGGGTGGAGAATCTATCCTATGTTAGAACTCCAATATACATGTTACAAGAGGTCTCGAGACCACTGCCGTTTCACCTTCTAGGGGGGTGGTAAGGATGTGTGGAGCTGGATGAGGATTGAGCTAGTGGATTAGGGGGCTAGATAAGGAATTTTGATGGTATAAGGTCTAAAATAAATGGAATATTTAGGTCGCGGTGTATGGTATGGTTCTCGACATAATAAGGAGCATTGTTCAGAGGACTTGGGATTGGAAGAATTAAATGCGTTTGATGTTAGAAAATGTTGCTGTCCCCCACAGTTCCAGTCCGTAGGTCCAGTACTGTCTTGTATATTAGCAGTTTGTTTTCGAAAGATAGTTAAGAATTTCTGTTCAGTATATTTATTAAATATACTTTTAAGAAGCTGATTGAAATTTTATTGCAAACACCAAAAATAAACATCGTGGTATATCAGTCACTGTTTACCTAAGCCATTTTTAAAGTAGACACCTATCTTTAAAGCCTGGAGGCAGTGACCCGAAACCATAACCATCCTCTCCCCACTCCAGCTTTATTGCCTGCTGCGGGACAGCTTTTGCATTTCCAATGTATCCCGGGCTAGCTCTTGTACATATGTATCTTTCCCTAACTGGAATATATTATGGTTTTTAGGTACAAGGTTTGGGATTCACCTAAGAATAAATATAGATTTTTTTTTTTTTCATTTTGCCTCTATCGTACAGACAAAACTGACTTTCAAAATTTAAAAAAAAAGTATTATACAACTTAAGGTGATTTATAAGATTATATTGTCACTTTCGGCTCTAGCACCCTCGCTCAGTATTCACTGTCATACAAGTCCAGTGATGTGACTAAAAGAATTGCGTCGGAATCTCATTAAAGACAAGTTAGTGGATGTCTAGGTTTGATTCTGAGTTCTAAGGGGTATTACGTTAATATTGTATATAGGTATGAGTATAATCAACGTTGTAACTATTTCTGCTCAATGTAACGTACGTATCACCATAAACAAATTACAGACAGATTGCAGGCGATTGATAGGTGTGAACCTCACATGTCATTTAAATATAATCTAGTTTTTGACCCGGCTTTTCCGCACAATCTGCCTACCTAAAACTGACCAGCGACATTTATACTGCTATTGACGCATACAACTTGACTTAATATTTATGGACTTTTCGAAATCTTGTAACTCTCTTGACCATTCTATCCCTCTTTACTTTACATACTTATAAATCAAACATACTCTTATAGTAAGGGAAGGTATTACGGTTTTTTCCTCATTACAGTAACCCTGCAATGGGTGCATTTATTTCTACGCCTACCATCTTGCGATAAAACGCGTATTTTTATTACATAACATAAATTAAGTTACATAACATATTTTATAAAAACGGTATATAAAGAAAAGTAAGCTAATAAACTAAGAAAAAAAATATGTTATTGAGAAAATGAAATAATTATAAATAAAAAAAATAATAACAACTGTAGTTTCAAGAAGAGCAAAAGTTTTTTTTATTTTTTATTTTATTTATTAATTGATATTTACAACTGTATAGGAAAATACAAGTAAATGTGAAAAAAAAGTAACAATTGGCTGGAAAAGTATTGTGAAGTAGCTACCCAGCGGTAGCACTTCAATGTTTATGTCATTAGCAGGTCTCGAGGCCACAGTCTTTTCAGGCGCCTCCGAGGATTATTAGGAATAGATGGAGATGAGAGGATACGGACAAGCGGTTTTGAGTGAGCTGGTAGTTTGGAATTAAATGAGCAGACATGATACCATATGTCCAAATAGGTCTAATAATGGCTATGTAAATTAGTTTTTTGTTGTAGATTGGAAGCTTTGACCGTTTGTCAAGTAAGTGTTGTAACAATCGGTATCTGCGAGCAGTTTCTTGTCTTTTCAGTCTGGTGTGAGGGTTCCAAGTTAGACGTTTGTCAAGGTGGAGTCCTAGGTAGCGGATCTGTTCAACAGGAATTAGTGGATGTTACTAAAGAATACAGTGGGACAGGAGGTCATAGGTTTGCGACGAAGGGTAAACGTGATTTGATGGGATTTGTTAGGATTTATTTTAATTCTCCATTTCTGACACCATTCTTCAATGGAGTCGATGTGTGACTGAAGGTTTTGTGATGCGACAGTTGGGTCATTGTTCACTGATAACACAAAAGTGTCATCAACATACATAGTGAGGACAGTGCTAGGATGGATGGGGATATCAGCTGTATATACCGTATAAAGGATCGGACCCAGGATACTACTACCTTGAGGTACTCCGGCGGACTGAGTAAATAAGGATGAGTAAGAAAGGTTATGGTTAACTTTAAAGGCTCTATCAGTGAAGAGCAAAAGTAAAAATAAAAATAACTAATGAATTATTTACAATGTAGATTATAAAACTCATCCCGCTATGTACAATACATGCCCGTTACTATTCGTCTAATTCTGCATAATCCACCCGGTCCACAAATTCATCAATTTTTTAAAAGTATTTTGTAAGAAAGTCACACTTCGAAGGCGGCCATTGGTACTCGTTGAGTAGGACTGTTGAAATCAGTTTGTGTTTATGTTTGTCCAGTTTACCGCAATCGAATAAAAGATGGTCGTATGTCTGTTCGCTTTGACCGCCACCCTTACAGAATTTGTCGTATGTTAGTTTGAAACGAAATAGCTTTTAGCTCCTCCATGTCCCGTCAGAAATTTTGTCAGTTTGTAAGATATTTTTTTATGTTTAGTTCGATCGTCGATTGTTTTTATGAAGTCATATGTGTATCTACATTTGGTTGAAATCGCCCATTTTGTATTCAAGAGAAAGTATTACAATCGTGAAAATTTTAGAATTCGAGTTTTCATCGGAAATTTGCGTTTTAGAGTTCTCTGAGACCAAATGACTAAGTCTCCCACAAAGGCCTGTGAGTGTGTGTGGGTAGTAAGTCTAAAAGCCTTAAAAACTAAATAAAAAACACATCGCACTCGTTTTGATAGCGTGGACGTATCAAGAAGTGAGATATTCCTAACCTATATCTAGCTTCCAAGTAGTGTACTTTGTCTCAATTTCTTTCAATTTGTTTTGTTTAAACATGTGGTCAAACGACAAAGTTAAAGTTAAAATCAATTGAAGATTACCATTCTTCAAATTGTTTGTGGAATAATTCTCGATTATAAAAATCCAGTGGAAATAAGAATGGCCCTAGAGTCTCTGACTGCAAAGCAAAATCTACCAGTGGATGATAATAAAAAATAAATACATCATTATTTAAAATATGTTTAACAAAAAAAAAAATCCGATGAATGGGTACTCTATTTTTCAAGGAATGGATTCTCTAAAAAGCCGGGTTAAATTCTTAAAACCCATGGTTTATTAAAATCCCGATTTATTAAATAATGCGTTACCGAATCTAGGTCTTTGACTGCACGTTCAGCAAAGATTGCGTTTTTGCGTTCCTTCACATTGCAATTAGTGCTAAACACGCACTTAATCCACACAAAACAATGTAATTCATGGTCGTCTGCGAGTCTTTATAGCAATCCGTTGTCCTGTTAAATTTTAAATATGTTTTCGGTTTAAGTGTGGTTTATTTCATAACCGCACTCCTACTAATCTTCTTTAATCATGCATACTAAAGAGTTAACGATTACTCCATCATAATTTAACATTTACCAACATATATAAGATAAACTCATCAATCGACAACTCCTTTTGTTTTACTTTCTCCCCGGAAGAGAGGCTTTGACTTATTGGAAGCGGAAAAGTTCGTGTTAAGACCAAGTAGAAGTTGAAGACGCACGAGTTGGCGGAATGAAAGATGGGTTAGAAACTTGCAAGAGAAGCTGTTCTGTCAACAAGCATGACAAACTGTTGTTGTTACATTTGTAGTTGGTTTGCTTGAGCTAAGGGTCGTAATACTTCTCCGAGCTGTATTTTTTTTTTCCACCATCACCTTAGAGCGAGAGGTCGAGAAAAACTTTTGTAAGAATCTTGAATAAAATCAACAAATTAGAATTATCAGAACGTTCCGAAGAAAACATTACATTTTATTATTTCAGAAATTCGAAAATCTGGTGCGCACAAAAAAAGACTTTTAAAATAAATTAATAAATTAGAGACTTAGTAAGAAGTTCATGTATTTATGTTTTGATGGAAACATGTGTTTCAGAATAAATCTGAATCTCGTGTTTGTGGCTTGTGGTCAACTGATTTATGGGATTTTTTTTAAATATATAAGGTAGTATGAGAATAGTTTTCAAAGTACACCTCATTCCTAAAGGTGATTCGGGAGCTTTATGCCATTCATTTCGCACCTTCTAATTAGGGATTGCAATCCGGTGCCATTTCCAATCCGGCCGGATCCGGTCCCAAATTTCATCAATCCGGAAGGATCCGGCCGGATCCGGATGGTATGACTAAATCAGGTTGATATTCACTTTTCGGCCCAAGATGAACAGTTAGTATGTTATTTGAATATAATTTTACTCATAATAGGAAGTTTATAAAATAAAAGTTATGTTAGGATTAGATATGGAGCAAAAAAATTAAAGTTAAGTAGTTTAGGTAACTAGTAAAATTTTAATGGCTATTAAAACAGTCGGCTATTGATTACAATTTGCTGAAAATAAGGACTATTTGTTTTCTACCACCCTTTTTCTAAAATCAAAATTGATTTTTATAATATATACTAAAGTTATTAGTACTTACGTACTATTTAAAAAACAAATATTGTCAGTAGAATAATTTAAAGATTTATACTCATATTACAAACTCATTATTGTGATAATTATGCCATTCATCAGATATACTCATCAAAATATGATTGTGCCCATCATTAATGTAAGAGTTTTTCTAATTGATAGCATTCTCAAATAATTTAAAATTATTGTTATTACAATTTCCATCTGAGTTAATTACGCAAGGATAATTATATAGGATTTTATAAAGTAAATTGATTGAGCTATCTGAAAAAGTGAAGTATAGAAGACGTGAGCAGTAACGTAGCTCAGTCTTCCTAGATTTCAATAGATTTGTAAGCAGTTTATCATATAATTCAGTACAGATGAATGAGTCAGCACTTGAGTGAGCAATTTCTCTAAAAAAAATTAGAGTAGTTTCAGAAGTTCCTCTACAGACAACTTAAAGGATGCTATAGCTCGCGTATATCCAAGATAATAATATCTGTTAACTTACATTTAGGTGAAGCACCGACAAAAGAAAAGCTCATGTACTGTATCGTGAAAAACGAACGAATGATGTATGTTTTATACGTCATGGTATGTTTTTGACTGAACTGATGACGTGATGTAATTTGGTGTCGAACGACACCACCATACATGTACACCAAATGTAACGCATTTAAAGTACTTTTTTTTATTAAACTGCACTATTTTTCGCCAACAATTGCTATAATCGGATCCGGTTAACGTATAATAATGCCGGATCCGGTTTTCCGGATTGCAATCCCTACTTCTAATGCTTCCTCCAAAAACAGTTCTAACAATTTCGATTAAACTCGCTATATCGATGGAAAATTTCAATATCATGTAGGTTTCATTTTGATTTAAATAGTCTCACAGGGCTTAAATAATGATGAAGATTTGAATTTTCTTTCCTTAAATGACCTAATTTTTTATTGATTTGTTATTAAAATTGTTAAAAAAAAAACCGGTAAATACACAATGTGAAAACGTTTTATAATCAGCCTAAGGATAAAACTGCTGAAATATTGTTTCAGTTAGATTTTTCCCCGATATACCGTTGAGAACTAAGATTTTAGAAAAATGTAATCTTATATAAGGTAATAGATACTGATAAAAAGCGGTTAAAACTAAGTAATAGTTGTATATAATAATTTATAATGTTACATTAATTAATCTAAGACATAAATTTATGTCAGAGCTAAATGTGTTTTTTTTTTTTTACTCTAACTTAATTTATATAAAGTTGTAAAATTCAATAAAATATAAATTAAAAAACAAAACTTAAATTAAAGTTTCTTAAACTAATAACGTTACAGGCACCAGATGTTTTATTTAACAATTATAATATTCTCTAGAATAATTTAGATAAAAGAAAACCATTCATGTGTTCTAGGAAAAAAAAAATTGCTATTTTTCCCGTAAGTTGGTTATCAAATTCGTTTATGTTGTATATTTAGTCTGTGTCTTTTGTCCGATGCTATTAATGTAATATGTTACATTTTTAAAAAAATCTAAATTAAAGATATTGAAAATATCAAATAAGTTTTAAGTCCTGCCAATCTTGTTCAATCATAATGAAATTTACATAATAACAAAGATAGTTATAATTTACATAGCTTCAGCTGGTTTAGTCAAAATTATTATAGCCGTTTTTAAGAAAATTATCAAAAGGTGCAAAATGCTTTTTTGCATTTTGATTTGATGAATTCACATGATTGCACATTGATTTTCATGAAAAAGCTGCTGTAACATCTCAGGCATGTCGCTCCTTAAATATAAAATTTCATTTTAATAAAACTTATTGCTTTAGGGCTAGACACACACACAGACCTTTCTGCCTCTCATCGTCAGTTTGACTCAAGAGGACTCAAAACTTGTATTTCCCGTGAAAACTAGATTTATAAAATATTCACGAACAGCACTTTTCCTTAATGAATGTTGAATACATTCAATGTTCTATTTCTATCATATTCTTTTACTCGGAGTTAAAAAAACTTGTGATGCATCTTTTTTTTTTTCTCAATATATGTGATATTTCTAGACTAATGTTTAATTTTTATACTTTTTGTTTTTTATATTCTAGGTTTCGCAAGAACATTCTTATATTTCTGTTGATCACTTGTTTTCTAACCACAGTACCAACATTTGCGGTCAGAAATTTAATAGCGTAAAGTAATTTGACGCTAGATATTGATGACCAATCAGGTCAATAACTTGGGTCAAATTGATACCACTTCTAATTAACGTCCAATCTACATTCTATTCCTATTAAACCACAAATGCATTACTCCTCTCAATTACAAGAATGATAATTAGGTTTTCGAATATTACAGTAGGTTTCCTAAAACGTTTAATTCACTGAACTAAACTGATTATATTGTTTAAATAATGTAATAGGGAAGGTATATGGTTACCAAAAAATAGCTTAAAATAATTTTTTTTAGAAATAATATGGCTTTATTGAGAAGTAATACAATCTGCCACTATCTTGGGCAATAAGTATTAGAGATAAAAGAAGTCATTCATTCCATATGTACAAAGTAAAACGAACAAAAAATAAAATACCTCAATAACAAATGAAAAAAAAAAAATAAATGAAATAAAAAATAATTAAAATCTTGGCCACATTCATACCTATATACAATATTTACATACTGCCCCTGGGAACTCCGAATCGAACCTCTGCATCCAGAAATGGATGCCGAGGCACAATGTCAGGAGATCCCAGCGCCTCTCTTTCAGCCGCGTCACCAATCTAGTCAGTGGAAACTGAGTGAGGGCGCTAGAGCCACACTTTCTCAGGCATGAGTGGAGAAGTTGGCCATTGCCAGCACTCCATTTGCGTATTTATAAGAGATCTCTCGGCCACTGCCGCCTCAACCTACAAGGAGGGTTGTAAGAATGGTTGGTACTAGATAGGGATTGTGCCAGGGGATTAGGAAGAAGAGTAAGTTTCTGGTGGAAAGTTGAGAACTTGGATGGGAAGAGATCAAGGACATAAGGGATCTTGAGGTCATGATGTAAGGTCTTGTTTGTAACATAATAGGGAGCATTGAATATTGTTGTTAAGGACTTTGGACTGAAAGGATTGGATATGTTTGATGTTCGAAAATTCTTTATATTTATATCCTTATTATATTTATATTCCTTATATGTTTGATATTCGAAAATTTAGTAGTACCCCAAAGTTCAATTCCATAGGTCCACATAGGTTTGAGAATTGTCTTGTAAATTAATAGTTTGTTTCCAACGGAAAGTTGTGATGTTTTGTTCAGTAGTCTATATAATTGTCCGTATCTTCTGTTGAGCTCTTGCCTTTTAAGTCGAGTATATGGGTTCCAGGTCAGTCTTTTGTCTAGTAGGAAACCCAAATACCGGACTGTGTCGGAACAGGGAAGTGGTATAGCGTTGAAATGAACTTGTGGACATGATTTACGTCGGAGGGTGAAGGTGACGTGATTACTTTTGGATTGATTGACTTTGATGTGCCAATTGTCGCACCAATGTTTAATTAAGGAGAGGTGTCTTTGGAGATGGAAAGAGGCTTGTTCTGGATCTGAATGGGTTGATAGAATGGCAGTATCATCGGCTAAAGATGCTAGGAAGGTATCAGGATCTAAAGGTATATCAGCTGTAAACAAGATATAGAGGACAGGACCTAGGACGCTTCCTTGAGGTTCGCTGGCCTCGATTGGGTAACAAGTGGAGTAGTTTGACCTCAGAGGAGTTGACAGCTTTAGGAGGTAGAGAGAGAGGTATTGGTTAAGAGAGAAATTCTTCTACGCCATAAGTATGAGTGGAATTGTGGTTGGGATGGGGGGGGGGGGGTGAATAATGATAGAGAGGTACTGGGCAAATTCTTCTGCTCCAGCCTCCTCTGACGATGCCCAAGAATCATCAGCTCGTCGGACAGGATATGTGATAGTATGATGTTTAAGTACCTTTTTGGTTATTCTCCTGAGAGAATTGTTGGATACGAATAATGAGGAGAGGTAGGAATTGTAGGAGTTGGATCTAAAGGAATCTAATTTCCGTTTAACTAATTTGGTATAATAGTTGTATGATTTCCGATCGTCTGGGTGCCTGGTTCTTTGCCAGAGGATTCTGGAGCATCGCTTAGTGTGGATTAGATCTAGGAGGTCTTGGGGTATAGGATTCTTCTTGTAGTGAAGAGGGGAAGGGGAAGGTGAACATGCATTCCAGGCTGCTTGTTGGATCAGGGTGGTAAAGGAATTAACAGCATTGTTTAGTTCTTGAGGAGTTTTGAGGGATACTCTGAGCTCTATTGCATCAGTCATGATTTCACGGAAGAGGGTCCAGTTAACTGGGCCTCTTAGGGATGACGGTGGAGAAAGTTTTAGTATAGGTGATAATGAAAGAGTTAGAATAAGACGGCTATGATCTGAGGATAGGTCATCGAGCCGGGAGACAGAATGATTTAGCGGTCCTAGGCCTTTGTGGATGAAGATATCTAGTAGGTCGCGATTACGGCTAGGATCGGTGGGCCAATAGGTGGGAGAGTTGGGAGAGGATGTTACTATGGGTGGAATAGAGTGCAGACTGCAGTGTTCGCCCCCGTTCGTAGTTCTGGCTCCCCACTGCTGGTGTTTTGCATATAAGGAAATGATGGTCCAGAGAAAAGTGGTGACTAGATAATATGGTTATTCATATAGAATCTACAAAATTAAAGGTACTTTGGGTGAAGAAAAAATTAAATATCACAATTTAAGCCCTGTCAGACTATTTCAAGCAGAATAAAACCTAAATGATGTTAAAGCCCAATAAATTTTATATCAATATAACGAGCATAATCAAAATCGTCAAAGCCGGTTTTTAAATAATCGTAAATAAGTGGAAAATGCATGGTTTAAAGTGGCTCTTCTGGTTTGCTGATTATTGTGAAAACGTTATTGTAACATCTCGAGCGTATAGTTGGCTTAAATATGAAATTTTAGTATCATAGGACTTTTCGTTTACGGGCTTGAGTTACCACACACGTTGGACATTTGGACTCAGGGGATCCTAAAATTTGTATTTCCGTTGAAAACTGGAATTCGAAAATTTTCAAAATCGCAATACTCTCCCTTACTATATATTTCGTATATATGTTAGTGGAAGTAAAAATCATCAAATAAACGTTTAGAGATTTCGAAGGAAAATTTACATTATCTGGGCAAGAATGATATGATTTCCTGAGTAAGTGATTTTGTAGTCTTTATACACATTTGTTTTGTCGTTTATTTTTCCGATCACAACTTAATTTGGACATAAAATTCAAGAAAATGAGAACATCAGTAATCAGTTCGTAACATCACGTTTATCATATTTTTTTGGCAAATGATATTTTTATTTATTTATTCTTTATTGAAATTTACAACTCTATTACATAGCATAACCAGTGAATATGCCAAAAGACAAATGGCATAAAGCACTATTGAAGAGATGCTACCCATTGGCTACACTCCAATAAATATTCTAGAACAGAACGTCACGCGGCCATCTTCTTTTCAGGCGCCTCGGTGGATTATAGGAAATTAAAGTGGAAGCAAGGATTGTACTTTTACTTTTACTTACCTATCATATATTTCATCTCAAACTGTAATTGAAAATTCTTAAATTCATTTTAACAACGGAGATAAGTGAAAGTTGCGTGTTAAGGGCACATTAAAAAAATATAATATTTCATAAATTTAATATTTTTAAATAATAGTAGGTATTTTAAACACGTAGTTTCGATGCCGGAAAAAGGGTGTATGCATTAGGCTACGGTTCTCTGTGTCCAAGGTATTCGTTTTTCTGCGACCCTGAGTAATGGAGTCCCTCTTAGGGCACACACAGCCTCTAAAAGTGGATACCCGAATTTAGGGAGAGAAGAAACCAGGCGGCCGAGCGTGATTTAGGTCTAACCACCTCATTGATTAGTCTTTGGCCGTATAATAATAGTACGATTCTCAATAAGTACTGAGCCTGAGAGCCTTCATGATTGTAGACGAAGTTACTGTTGGTTCTTTTTGTAATTTTTTTATAATATGGGTTTATTATAACTGTTTCGTATTATTTTATATTCGTATATATTATACTCTCCAACTGATATAATCCAAAATTACTGATTCTCCAAGCCACCCGGAAGTAACAAGGTCTCTTTACGCTGATGATACGGCCCTATAAACATCATCCTATCGCTTAATACCTTAGTAAACAGGTTACAGCTAAACTTCTACATTTTCCTCATTAGTATCGTGCTTACATCACCTGTATCAGTATGTTTACATCAAAAGATGTTTTCGGACAAATCAATAGCGAAAAAAGTGCAGTCGATTATCTTTAGATGCATTGACTTATTCCAAACAAAGAAGAGAGAAAAAAGCCCTGGTGCGAGCAACAAACGTCTTTCACTTACCCCCGTTGTTAAGATAGATTTCAGAACTTTTGAATCACGATATTTTTTCAACCCCTATATCGATACCTGTGTAAGTACAACTCCGATTCCTATGATCTACGATCGCATATAAAATTATATACTGCTAATTTTTTTTTTTTTTTTTTTTTTTATTTTCTATTGAGATATATTACAATTTGTTACAAAATGAACAATGATAATATTGATAAGAGACCACATTCATACTATATATACAGAAAATAATAATAATGGTCAAATTTCATAAAATATAACATAAATTCAAATATATACAATAAAATAATAATAATAAATAAAAAACAAAACAAATCGAAACATAAACCTATTATTAAGATAAATAAAAAGTTGGCAAATAAATAAACATCTTACACACAATCATAACTATATACAATATATACAATTGCTAAAGGGATCACAGCAAGCGCTTTTTCCTCCACTTGTGGAGGAAAAAGCGGAATCCAAGAGATCCCAGCGCCTCTATCTCAGCCGCATCACTGGTCTGAGCCAGTGGAGGCTGAGTTAGGGCGCTGTAGCCACAAACATACCGTACATGAGTGGAGGATCTGACCATTGTCAGAACTCCAGTTTAAATGTTTACAATAGGTCTCGTGGCCACTGCCGTTTCAATCTTCGAGGAGGATTGTAGGGATGGGTGGTGCTGGATAGGGATTGTGCTAGAGGGTTAGGATGATGACTAAGGTTCTGATGAAATTTGGAAAATTTGGATGGTACCAGGTCTAAAACAAACGGAATATTAAGGTCATGGTGTAGGGTACAGTTGGTAACGTAATAAGGAGCATTAACTATTGTTCGGAGGACTTTGGATTGGAAGGATTGGATGCGTTTAATGTTAGAATGTTTAGCTGTCCCCCACAGTTCAAGTCCGTAGGTCCATATAGGTTTCAGTACTGTCTTGTATATTAGTAATTTGTTGTCAACTGTAAGATGAGATTTTCTGTTTAGTAGTCTGTATAACTGGCCGAATCTGCGGTTGAGTTCTTTTCTTTTTAGTCTTGTATGTGGGTTCCACGTCAGTCTTTTGTCTAGTAAAAAGCCGAGATACCGGACTGTGTCTGAGGAAGGAAGCGGTATGGAATTGAAATTAACCGTTGGACAGGATTTGCGTCGAAGGGTGAATGTGACGTGAGTGCATTTGCTTTCGTTCACCTTAATGCGCCAAGCATTGCACCAGTCTTCGACAAGGGAAAGGTGCTTTTGGAGATTTAGCGATGCTGCTTCAGGAACGGAATTGGATGATAAAATGGCTGTGTCATCAGCAAATGTTGCCAGAAAGGTATTGGGGTCGGTAGGGATATCGGCGGTGAAGAGGATGTAGAGGACGGGTCCTAAGACGCTGCCTTGAGGAACACCGGCCTCAACAGTATATTGTTCGGAAAATTCGGAACCACAGCGAACTCGGAAGGAGCGGTTGGATAAATAGGATCGGAGGATTAGGTATAAGGATTGAGGTAAATGGGTTTTGAGCTTAAAGAGCAGTCCCGGGTGCCACACCCGGTCAAAAGCTTGAGCTATGTCCAGAAAGGCACCCGAACAATACTCCTTGCACTCAAGGGCGGAGGAAATGTGGTCTACAACTCGGAGTCCTTGCTGAACCGTGGAATGTTGAGGACGAAATCCGAACTGATGTGAATGAAAATTTTGAAATTTGGCTAGGATTCGTTTTAGTAGGAGCTTTTCGAAAATTTTTGAGAGGATCGGAAGTAGGCTGATAGGTCTGTAAGATGACGTGTTGTTAGAAGGTTTGCCTGGTTTTAGGAAAAGGATCATAGTTGAATGTTTCCATAAGAGAGGAAAATAGGTAGTGCGTAGGATACAGTTATAGAGATATGTAAGGAATTTAATGGCTTTAGGTGGAAGTTGTCTTAAGATTTGGGGAGTAAGGAGATCGTATCCAGGAGATTTGCGGAGAGGAAGCTTTTTAAGAAGATATATGACCTCAGAGGGATTAACTGCTTTAGGTGGTAAGGATAGTGGTATTGGTGACGTGAGGAACTCTTCAACTGCTGCAGTATGGGTTGGATTAAGCTCTGGATGAGGAGTAAAAACTTTGGAAAGGTGCTGTGCGAATTCCTCGGCCTTATGCTTGTCAGAAGCAGCCCAGGAACCATCACAGCGCCGGAGAGGATGGGAAATGGTGTGGGACTTTAGGATTCTCTTCGTGACATTCCATAGGGAATTGTCACGAGTCGAGAGAGAGGAGAGGTAGGTATTGTAGGATTGGGAACGGAAGATCGCCAACTCCCGCTTTAATTTTCTACAAAAAAAATTATAGGAGCGGCGATCTTCTGGGTGGCGGGTGCGTTGCCATAATGTTCTAGCTCGACGTTTGCTATTGATGAGGTCTGTCAAGTGTTGTGGTAAATGGCTTTTGTAAGGAATTATTTGGGATTGTTTGGGAGAGGAGGCAGTCCAGGCGGCTTGTTGAATAGCGGTTGTAAAGGAATATACGGCGTCGTCAAGGTCATTTGGGGTTTTGAGAATCACTCTGAGGTCAATATCATTAGTGAGAATTTCGCGGAAGAGGTTCCAGTTGACAGGGCCCCTAATGAATGACGGTGGGATAGGTTTAGGAATAGGTGTTATGGATACATTTAGAATCAATGGACTATGATCAGAGGATAGTTCATCAAGGCGAGCTATGGAAAAATTCAGAGAGCCTAATCCGCTGTGGATGAAGAAGTCGAGGATGTCAGGATTACGGTTAGGATCTGTTGGCCAGTAGGTAGGAGAATCGGGAGGCAGGAGATGAAAGCGTCGGGAGTTGAGTGCAGACTGCAATGTCCGTCCACGAGAATTGGTGGTTCTAGAACCCCACTGTTGGTTCTTAGCGTTTAAGTCTGCACCCAAAATGAAGTGATTACCCAAGGAGTTGAGGAAGGATCCAAATTGGGCAGAGGAAATGGGATGTTTAGGAGGGCAGTATGCTGATGCGATGATAAGCGGAAAGGAAAAGGTTTTGATAACGATGGAAGTTGCTTGTAGGTAATCGTGGGCGGAAATCGGGTGTAAGTGATGGGTGAGGGATTGGCGGACTATGACAGCAGTACCGGCATGGGCTTTGCCGTCTGGATGGTCTGTCCGGTATGTCGTGTATCCTGGTATTTTAAAGTACTGTTTAGTGGTTAGTCTAGTTTCAGTAATGAGTGCAACATCAATGTTTTTGTCCTGCAGTACGGCTGTAAGTTCGTCAGTGTGAGTTCTAATACCATTCGCATTCCAAAGGAGAATGGATAAGGAATTAGGTGAGGTCATTTATGGTTTTTTTAAGGCAGGAATGAGATTTGTTACGAGATTCGTAAGGAGTGATATTAGGGGCATAACAAGGGATTTAATTTCGGAAATAAAGGATGTCATCAAACTGGTAAGGTCTGTGGCGTTTGAAGGAGGAGGAATATGAGAGATTTGTGGTGGATTAGGATTCTTAGGATTGGCTACATTTTGAGAAAGAGGTATATGTGGAATGGATTGAGGTACATTTTGTAGTTCCGGCAGGGCCACGGCTTCAGTACTTTGATTCCCACCTCCAAGTAAGTGGGCAAATGATACATTGGCATCAATAAGTTTAGAGGGTTCTCTTCTGGTGCTTGCATGTCTTGTTGTTTCATCCAGTACTTGAGGTTTTTGAAACCTGGTCCTGAGTTCCTTATAGATTTGGCATCCTTTATAGTTGGCCGGGTGGTCCTTCAGGCAATGAGCACATACAGCTGGTGTTGATTTTGGTTTTGTACACTCCACAGACTTGTGCTGTTCACCGCATTTCACGCATCGAGGTATGTGATGACAATAACTTTTAGTATGACCATATGCTTGACAATTATGGCACTGAATTATCTCTCTCTTTGTGTAAGGTTTTTCAACTCTTACACTGGAATAGTACAATCTATTGAGGTCATAGATTTTTTCAACTCCTTCAGCTGGTTCCAAATCCACAAAAAAGAGAGGTAGAGGAATTTTATCCTTTAGGACGTTAGTGACTTGCCGCACTTTATAGCCCATCTCCGTTAGTTCTTCTTTAATAGCTTCAACTGGTGTCGAGGGGTGTAAGTTTCTGATTACAACCCTTAAAGCTCTCTCTTGGCGTAGCTGATAGGTATGGAAATCTGCTTTGGTTTCAGTTAGGTATTTCACTATTTTTCTATATGTCTCGGCAGTAGTAGGAGATATTTTGGTATCATTGATTCTACTCATACAGTAGTAGCTGGTAGATTCGGTAATTTTGTTCAATTGCGCACACAACAACTGGAAATTTCTAATATTTTTGACAAATATTGGAGGAGGCCGTGGTTCACTAGGTATAGGAGTAGATTCCATGTTTTCTTTTTCATTATGTAAAATCTGAAAAGGATTTGGGGTGAAAAACGGCGATTCGTCAGTCATCCCTTGTGACGATGTGCCAGGTTGTGGTTCAGATTCTGAATTAGTACCGGAAGGGGTTGCTTGTAGATTTGATCTTTTATTAGTATCACGGCGGGGTCTTTGTTTTGTAGGTGACGGGATTGAACCACTAGATCTAGATCTTTTAGTTGAAGCTTTGGAGGACATTACTTGATGATAATATCGCATTTCATGTATAGAAAGTAATTAAATAATAACCAGATGTGGGAAAAAAACAATAACTTAAAAAAAGTTAAGCAAGACCAGCCTTGCCGGGCTATTGGCAATCAGCTGATATGAAGAGGTGACTCAGCATTCACTTTACACTGTAAATTATATCACAACTTACCGCTGTTTGCTCCAATAATAACTGTTGTTGTTATCCTGAAGTCTGATGATGTTTTCAAGACTGTGCTGAAGTGAAATCCAACTGTAAAAGCAAGAAATCCGAGAGCCGACTTGAAATATGACTGCTAATAGTTTAATTTACTTGAAACTATATAATTTTGTGAATGTTTTTGATTAGGGAGGTAATCGAAAATTGTGTAATGCGTGCACCCGATTTTTGCTCCTAAGCAAAGAATATGATGCTCCTATGATTCCTAAATAAGCCTTAAAGACGAATCTCAACCCGACTCACGTAGGAAATGGCTGGAGGTTCCCGTCTAATTGATTCTATTGCTGCGCCAACTTCTCGACTGTGATATTGCTCTTGATGGTATAACTTTACACGCTCCCAGAATTTGCTACAGATTTATTAAATATAATTTTGTGAACATTCTCTCTCAAGATAAGCTTGATTAAGATCGTATCAGGATTAAATGAGATTTACTAGTCATTATTTTGATCAATGATTTCAATGAGTTAGAAACAAATGTAAAATAAAAAAAATCTAGCTATATATAGTTAGCTATTTCCTAACTCGGCTTTTAAAATCAATTTCAGCACTGTTAAATAAACTCCAAGTAGAAAAAAAGTTTTAATTTCATTAAAATATATAGTGTATTCAGTTGAGTTGTAAACATAATTAATTCGAATTTTCTAAAGTTTGCACCAGTCATGTAATTGTGTTAAGTGGTGTTGTAATGTCTGTGAGGTAGGGGTGGGCATAATCGAATGACGATTATCGGATCATTCGTTTATTACAATCATTCGGATTAATCGGTTTGGATAAGCGAATGATCATTCGAACTGAACTGTTTAACGATAATCGAGGGATTATAAGGAGCTCGGATAGAACGACCTTTTTTTTTTTATTTGCTCATTACATAAATCGTCTATAATACTAGTCATTCGATCATTCGATTGTGAAATCATTCGATTATTTAAATCATCGAAGTCCGATCATCAGATTATGACGATCATTCCATTATGCTCACCCCTACAGTGAGGGATGTAAGAAGAATGCCTTCAAATTCAATTTTATTTGCAGTCATTAAATATTTGTTGGTGTTTTTATTTTATGTAATATTGTTTAGGAGATTAGTTCAGCGTGAACGTGAATTTCCGGTGAAAACTAGAAATTGAAAACTTTTACGATTGCAATACTTACCTAACAATAAAAAAAAATTTCAAAAGGAATGTACTTCTGTTATTGCTTTTTAAATGAAAATATATTTACTATTTTATATCAACAAAAAATCCGACTTAAATTAATAATGAATGAATTTATCTCTTCAAAGAATATCGATGTGTATGTCTGTCACAGTATTATCACAACTTCCTTTTGTACATAGTATAAGGAAAAAATAAATAAATAAACTACATTAATTTATAACCATCAAGAAATTGGCAAACTAATTATCTTACATTTGGGAATTGCTAATCCAAAGGAAACAAAATGATGGAAAAGTAAAATATTTGAGTATGGTAGAGTGGGTTAGTCACTTAGTCACTAAAATCAACAGAGCTCTTGTAATTAAATCCAGCTTATCTGTTTGTTCACTTTCACTCGCCGAAATAATAATATCCTAGCTTGTTTGCATTACCAGTTTCGATAAAGTTATAACATCCAATTGTCAATATTTTTCTTAAAAACTTGATGACACATTTATTTATAAGGACATATGTTTAGGATGAATTCGCGTCGTTGAAGAAAAGTAAAATTCAGAACTGGAAATGGTTGGAAGTCACAGATATTTTTTGAATTTTTATATGTCAATACTTCCTTATTGAAAAGCCCTGATATTATTGCTATATAATATTTTTGGTATGTTTTGTAAGTGAAATGTGTATTGATTATTATTTTCACTTGCCTATACATTTAATATTACATTGTAAGGAAAAGTATTGCAATCTTAAAAATTTTTTATTTCTAGTTTTCACAGGAAATTCACGTTTATATATATATATATATATATATATATATATATATATATATATATACATATATATATATATATATATATATATATATTATATATATAACTTAATCGTAATTTTTGTTTAACTATTTTTTTAAGTAAGATTTTTTGTTGATATATATAATTCCAGATTTATTTTCGTTTAAAAATCAATAACAGAAGTACATGCCTTTTAAAACCACTTTTTTTTGTTGATAATTTTATCTTTTTTTTTCGGCTATAGGTATTTACATTTATAGAAACTTTTTTCTAGAATATATTTTTATTATATTGTAAGGGAAAGGACTAATTTACTATTTCAAAGGATATGCCCGATTTTCATATTTTAAGGACTGTTTTAATTTTTGTTTTGTTTTTCATTCTAAGTTAAAGTCGCCATTCTCGTTGAAAGGATTCGTAACAATTGACATTTATTGTAACCAGGATACGGTTCAAAATGGAAGAGAACCACCATTTTTGACTCGATTCTCCTTTTAAAAGGATACGAATCGAAATAAATCAATGGTAACTAGGATTACCATACTAAAAAGGACACTTTTTAATATAGAAACTCTCTTCCCGATGCAAGAAGCTGTCCGAAATAACTTAAGTCTAACTGTCTATATTAGGGTGGGTGAGGTGGGTTACGCCCGAAAAGGACTAATTTACTATTTCAAAGGATATGCCCGATTTTCATATTTTAAGGACTGTTTTAATTTTTGTTTTGTTTTTCATTCTAAGTCATAAAAATCATAAACATTTTTGATTTCTAGTTTTCACCGGAAATTCGCGTTTATATATATACATATATAACATAATTTTTGTTTAACTATTTTTTTAAGAAAGAAAAAGGGATTTTAACCCAATTTAAATATATATATATATATATATATATATATATATATATATATATATATATATATATTGGCAATTAAAAATTCTCTGGTTGTGGATTGTATGATTAAAATATAATAATAAAAACTTTAAATTTAGATTCTGCCCAGAATAAGGGATCTCCAAATCGTTTTACAAGTAAATTTAAGATAGACAGCAGCTTACCTAGTAGCCTTCTTCGTGTCTTCCCGAACGGGCCCGCTCCGGCGCGGCAGTCTCCTCCAGCTGCTCCTAGATTTTATCTTGTAAAACTTAGGTGAACCTAAATTCTTAAAATTTAGTCCATCTATCGTGACCGGGAACCGTATATCACCACAAATATCGTCACGGGCTACAAAAACATACAATCGGGACAGAATCTCAATTCACACCCACGCTACAGCAAAAACAAAAAACTGTTGAACTAAACATCTGTGCCGTATCAAAGCCTCAATCTAATTAAATTTAAATCAAAATAAATATTATTATATCTAGTTCACGTACGTGCTAATCGTAATTTTGTTTAACTATTTTTTTAAGTAAGATTTTTTGTTGATATATAATTCCAGATTTATTTTCATTTAAACATCAATAACAGAAGTATATGCCTTTTAGAACCTTTTTTTTTTTTTTGTTGTTGATAATTTTATCTTTTTTTTCGGTTATAGGTATGTACATTTATAGAAACTTTTTGTAAAATATATTTTTATTATATTGTAAGGGAAAGTATTGCAATCGTAAACATTTTCGAATTCTAGTTTTCACCGGAAATTCACGTTTCAGGGTCCTATGACCAAGTCCCGCAAAAAGGTATGTGCGTGGTAAATTAAGTTCGATAAACGATAGGTTGTATACAACTGAAATTTCATATTTTAGAAGCGCGTATGCCTCAGATTTTACAGTTTCTATTCTAACAAAATCTGCTAGCTAGAAGAGGCACTTTATAACCATTTTCTAAATAAAACTTTGACCATTTTTTTTATTTTGATTGAAATTGCAATACCGTTGCAAAATTTAATATGATTATTTTTTATTCTGAAAAAAATAGTCTGACAGGCTTCAAATGCCTATATTTACTTTTTCGTAATTTCGTAAACTTGGTAAAATTATCTATTTTATTATGTTAGCTTTTATAGAGACAAAAACCACTTTACGGTTTGAAATATAATTTAGGTTGTATTGAAATTTAAAAAGTCTAAAAGAGGGTAAATGATAATATTTAAAATTTACAAACAAAAAAACTAACCACATTATGCTATTAGCTCTGAAATAAAACGGGTCAAAATATAAGATGAGGCGTGAAAAATTTCTCACTCACTCGAAGGAGACGTAAAATGTTGGTTTCCAAGACTGTGCGATGTCAGGTATTCGGATAAATTCAGGACTAACACTGTTGCATCGTATAATTCGCCAAAATACAATAAATTGACGTTAAAAGAATAAATAAACAACTTTCAATTTATTAAAAAATTGATTTTAACAACAGAACTAAGTTAAAGTCGTGTGTTGAGAGCACCAGATTTTTTTTTTTTAGTCGTGCATGGCGAAAGGATTGAATTTTAGTTATACAAAGCCAAACTTTCTCTAAGATACAGATATGTTTAGATATAAACTTATTATAAATTAGCTATTTCCTCATTACAGGTTTTTTACCTACGAAGTTTCTAAATAAAACAGGACCTAAGGCAGATCGGAAAGAGGTACAGCTAGGGACAAAGTTTTCCAAATCGGTCAGAAATAGCCTTTTCCAATAAATTGAATTCCCCGCTCCCCTTCAGCCTTTTGCTGCGGATAAGGCCGAAAAAGTTTTCTCTCGCCTCTACCGATCTGATATCCACCTCGGATATCCGACATTAATTTTTTGTGCTTCTCCGACTGACAAGCAATTAAGCAGATGTATATTGCATCAATAAATTGCTCGGGAATCGTATCCCATAATTATAACCGCAAATCTCAAAATAAAAATTCGAATTCGCGCAACACACACTTTTCACTTAAATTCATTGCCTTTCATCACTCCCTTTATTCTTTAGCTTCCCAACGCTATGTTTTACATATATATTATTATTCTTATGATAAAAAAGAAAAACGTCTTGAAGATATGCTTGGTAAAGAAATGGCACGAGAAATTGTCAAAACGTATTAACAACTCTACCAGCCAATTTTTCGAGGTTCGGATGTAGTTGTTAATAATTGGTTATTGTACATAGGTATGAATGAGACATGTTTTGTTTATTTATTTGTAAACTTCATTTATTTGTATTTATTTTGTCTATAAATTTTGCTATTGTATACGTTTATTTATTTTGATTTTATTTTATGTAATTTGACTTTCCTTTTGTTTATATTGTAAATATTGTATGAATGAGATCCTGTAGCACTATTATTATTGTCTATTGTGACAAATTGTAATATATACGAATAAAAAATTAAAAAAAAAAAAAAATTGGTATATACGAATCCTGATTATATAGACTCTTATCTGTTAACTTTTTTTTTTTTTTTTCACTACCTACATATAGCATTTCCAAGTCGAATTCAACCTTTTCAAAGTCGAACTTGACTTTTTTCAAGTCAAATCCAACGTTTTCCAAATCATATTAAACCTTTTCCGTTTCTAATTCAATTTTTTTCGATTTAAATAAAATAATAAAGTCAAGTTTACATGATTTTATGATTATTTTAATTATACTGTTTAGAGTAATCACCTCCAACTAAATGTCAAGATGATCACTCCTTTATTAGTATGTAAGTGGACTGTATGAAAAATAACTAAATGAAATAAGGCTGGGCCAAGATAAAATAAACACATTATGGGGATAAAATTAATTATATTATAAATAAAATCGGTACATATTTAACTTAATGGCCAGATGTTCATTAGGACTGGGTTAGTAAAGTTATAAGTGCTATTGTAAATTATAACAAGTTGACTTAAGTGGTGATCTCTGATGGTGAAAATGCTCTGGAAGATGAGTCTGTTCTTCTCTCCTCCTCTCCTCCTCCCCTTTGGCCAGGGGGTCTTCTAAATTCTCTACTCCATGGTAAAGGGTGGTTCACAGGAGGAACAAAAGAAACTAGAGAGGCTGTCTGGCACAACCAGCCAGGACCTGCCACTTCAGTTTCATTCTCGACCTCTAGGGGCGCTCTCTTTCTCCCTATGGCCACTAGATGGCAGAGCAGTGACATTTCTCTTTTCGGGAACACGAAACAATACATTATGCGTTTAACCCTTGGGGCTTGATAACGGTTCCCAGGGAACCTTTTGCTTATAAGTACTCGCGATAATAATAATAAGTTAGAACCGATACTTCACTTTTTAGACATTTTCGATATAAGGGTTGGTTGTACGGATTAGCAGGTGTTAGTTTAGTTTTAGTTTTAAAATCGCGGGCATGGATATTGAATTATTTTAGCTATTCAGATTTATTCGGTCAGTACCTACGTTCCCAAGGATTAGTATACTGATTATACTATTAATTTTATGGGCGCCCTCTCAAATAGGTTTTTTATAACTTTTTTTTTGTCAGGAATTTCTTCAATTTGAAGGTTTCCTCAACCAAAGTCCTTCCTCAACAGGTCTTTCCATCTCTTACAGTCCATCGCGTCCTCCTCCGACAGCCCTCTACCAGCCATACTCTCCACCACTCTATCCTTCCATCTAACTAGGGGTCTTCCTCTCCTTCTTCTACCACCTGCATAAGTATTTAAGGTAAGCGATTGTCTCCCATTCGTTTCACATGGCCGTACCACCTTAGCCTCCTTCCTTCCACCACCTCATGAATGTTGTGCTTTATTTCAAGTGCTTCTCTTATAGTGATATTTTTCACCCTTTCGATTCTCGATATCCTTGCCGCTCTCCTCCAAAAATCCATTTCAACAGAAAGAAATGTTTTTCCCTGAGCTATGCTGAGAGGCCATGTCTCCGAACCATACAACATTATGCTCTTTACCAAAGCTTTGAATATGAGCTTCCTAGTTTTTATCGTTATATTGCTGCTCCAGAGTAATGAATTGAGCATTCCTAATGCTTTTTTTCCGCATGGGATCCTTCTTTCGATTTCTGCCTCTGCTAGACCATTACATTCGATTATGGAGCCTAAATAACAAAACTGTTCCATTTTTCATAGATTGCACAATGTTGGGTCGGTACTTTCGTCCTCCGTGCACATATATTTGGTTTTTTCATAATTTATTTTGAGTCCTCGTTGCTCATAATGATCTATTATTTTTCTGAATAGGTAACTTATATCCTCTTCATCTTGTGCAATTAGTACCTGATCATCAGCAAATAATAAATGGTATAGATTTTTTTTCCTAACTCGACGCCCATTTTCCCACATTTCTGTATCCATCCTTTTAGGTATTCGTCAAGGTATATTTTGAATAGGGTGGGAAGCATGTAGCAATTTTATAACTTTTTCGTATTTAATCAATACTAGGCTCAGTAGCTGCGTTATCAGAGGCTCGTATACTGGTTATAATATTAATATTAAGCCCCCCGGGAACAGTTTACAAGCCACAAGGGTTAAACACATATTGTATAATTAAAATAATCATAAAATTGTGTATCCTTGATTATTATTATTTTATTTAAGTCAAAAACCGTTGAATTCGATATGAAAAAGGTTTAATTTAATTTGGAAAAGGTTGAATTTGACTTGGAAATGCAATGTATATGAAATAAAAAGTAAAAAAAAATTAATTCCAGTTTTTAACAGAAATGCTCATTTTAAGGTTTGAATGATAAACGCTTTAAATCCACGTAATATTTAATTGGATTTAATATCATACAGGGTTTATTCTGACTGAAATAGTCTGACAGGGCTATTTCGTAGATTTAAAAAAATAACCATATCTACTTGTAAGTAATTTATTTTACATTTAGGTGCCGTGTACCACAACATTAGGTTAGAGGCACCGTTCGTTGTATTAATTACAATTTTTTGCATAAATTAATCTTTTTGATGTATTCCATAACTGCATTGTGGAACTTCGTGTCATTTCCTAGTAGTTGTTGTAGCTCGAGCCCGTCGATTCCATTTTTTCTCCTTTCTTCTTGGTATCTGATACAGTCTACCATTATGTGTTATGCTGTGACTTTTACTTTACAGTTTTCACATATTGGTGGAGTTGTGCCTTCCAATAAATGACTGTGCGTGAGCCTTGTGTGTCCTATTCTCAGTCTGGTTAACACTAATTGATCCCTTCTTTGGTCTGAGATGAGGTTCCAGGGCGTCGCGTGGGTTCTAATTGATTTTAGCAAGTTGCTTTCCTTTACTTCCTGCCAATTCCGGTCCCAAGCTTCCTTAGTTTCCTTTCTTATTTTTGACTTGAAGTCGGTCAAGGGAATGGAAATTCGTGGAACTGGAAAGAGGGTACAGACCTCTTTAGCAGCGTTATCCGCTATATCATTCCCTTCTATGCCTTCGTGACCTGCGATCCACATGAAATTACCAGTTTTGTTTTTTCTTATGGTTTCAATAAGAGTCAAAATGTTTGATAAGATGTAATTGTTATTTATTTTATTTTTACTAATGCTATTGAGGGCCGATAGGGAGTCTGAACATATTATATTGAGTAAAACGCAGCATTCGTGTTTGTTCTCCTCACGACTTTAAAATCGACGACAAGGTAGAAAGATAAAACCCAGCAGCTTACAGGAGTCATGCTTTGCCCTCTAGAGATGAAAATGGCTACAGGCTGAGTTCTTGGTAAACAAAAGTACATTATTAGCTTTACCTTCCTCCATTTCCTTATTCGTTTTTTTTCCCATCATAATGTTCAAGAGCGAATTTCGTTAGCTAACAACTTCAATCCCGATCGTATTCATCCTTCTTATTCTTGTTAATGATGGTAATATATATATATATATATATATATATATAATATATATATATAAATATTTATAGATAATATCTGATTTATATAAAATAAACCTTTAGAATATAAATATGTCAAAGTATGATTTCTAATAAACGTCCTTTGTACATTTTGGAATTCAACGTCTCAATTCCGTATGCTATCTATATACTGGTCTACAACCAAATCCTCCTTTAAATAAAAATATGATAGCTATGAAGAACTTAATATACTAAATCGTTGTTTGCTTTCTATTTTTTTCACATATAGAAACTTTTTTAAGTATTTTTTTTTTTGCAACTATTACCTCCTAGAAGGCGTAATAAAATCATCGTCCGCCCACCATGACGAGCCCCCGTCATTAAGGAAAGGGCGAAAGAAAAAAAACAAAAATTATATTTTCTTAATAAAAAAAAAAAATATGCTTTTATGAATGAAACAAAACCAAAGAGCTTTACTTGTCTTTATCCTCAAGAGGGTAAATAATGGCACTACCGAGGTGACTGCGCGAGTCAAATAGCTTCCAGAAGGGGTACGCACCGTCAAGGTACGGGTGACTCCATCCCTACCTGGGAAGGTTTCTGTGACTCTTGCGATGGGCCACTGACCAACGATGGTCCGTTTTTCGATGAGGATGACAAGGTCTCCCACAACCAACGTAGGCCTTTGCTCTTTCCACTTATGGCGTTGCTGAAGCGAGTGTAGGTATTCCTTCTTCCAGCGATTCCACACATGCGTGATCTGGGCCTCGATCATTTTCCATCTGGACATAAGAGGAGGCATCGGACCGGCGTGGATTGAGCATTGAGGTAGCGATGTGATAGGGCCTCCTATCAGGAAATGGCCTGGCGTCAAAAAATCAAAGTTCGTTGCGTCCTCGGTGAGGGGGCACAGAGGACGGGAATTCAGTACGGCCTCAATTTTGATTAACGCTGTAGCCAGCTCTTCATACGTGTATGGTTGTCTGCCAACAGAACCTGTCAATAATCTCTTCACCGACTTGACACCGGCTTCCCATAGACCGCCGAAGCGAGGAGCTCGAGGAGGTATGAATTTCCAGTCTATCCCTCTTAGAGCCAAATGGTCGCATACCATCCCTTGAATTTCCCTTTAAATTTGAATATTTCCTTAAGGAACTTGGAGGCACCGACAAAATTGGTTCCGTTGTCGGACCAAATAGTACTAGGTGCGCCACGTCGCGAGATAAATCGCTCCAGACTAGCTATGAACGCAGATGTTGTAAGCGAAGATACTAATTCCAGATGGATAGCCTTACTGGACATACATACAAAAAGACATAGATAGGCCTTCCCGAGGGACGAGTTTCGTCTCCTGGACTCCTTTATGAGAAAGGGGCCAGCATAATCAACGCCAGTCTGAAAGAAGGCGCGTATCCCGTCAAATCTAGCTCTTGGCAGTGGTGCCATCATGGGCGCTATTGGTTTCGCCCTTTGGATACGACAACGAACACAGCGTCGAATTCTACCTCTAATAAGTTTAGCAGCTGATGGTATCCAATATTTTCCTCTAAGAAGTGCCAAAGTCAAGGCTTGTCCTGAGTGAAAATTATTTGAATGGACCGAATCGATTATAAGGGTCGCAAGCGGTGCCTGTCTTGGAATTAGAATCGGGTGTTTACTGGAGTAGGAAATCGAAGATTCCTGTAGACGTCCGCCCACCCTAACTACACCCCGTTCGTCCCGAAAGGGCGACAGCTGATCGAAGGATTTAGGGATCCGGAAGGTTTCACTGAAGCACTCAGGAGGAAGGTACAGTCGCTGAACGAAAACGATGCATCTAATCTCAGCTTCGGCAATCTCGTTGGCGGAGAACTGCTCTGACTGCTGAACACTGTGTTTAGAGGCGACCCTGGCCCTTCTTAGTCTTATAAACCTTATAATCCTCGCCACGGTTCTAACAAGGGTGCGCATAGAAGAGAAGCGAGAGGTCCAATCATAGGGCGGCTCGTGTAGCCTTGGTTTTGAGCGTAGTGCACTCATGACGACGGTCCTGGAGACGGGTGCAAACCAAGATGAGATTGGTGAGCTCAGCCATTCGGGTCCATTCCACCATATAGTGGCGTCCTTCAGTTTCTTTGGATTGCATCCGCGCGATGCTAGATCGGCGGGGTTGTCCTCGGAATCTACGTGTCTCCAAAAGTCAACAGCAACGGCTTGGGTAATTTGAGACACACGATTGGCTTCGAAAATCCCTAGTTCATGAGTTGGAGTATGCAGCCAAGAAAGAACCACTTGCGAGTCCGTGAAACATATTACATTACTAGCCGCAGGTAACGTGATCGAAGATACCAGTCGAGCGAGCAGGAGAGCGCCACACAGCTCGAGACGTGCAGTAGAAACATATCGTAATGGGGCCACCCTCGACTTGGCTTTTACGATTATTATAATTAATAAGAAGTCCCTGGAACCTCGAGGGAGAGAGAATATGAGAGTGAAGAAAGTTAAGAGATATCACCATCCTGGGAAACTAACTCGGCAACAAAGTTGCGCTTATATGTAACTCGGGCTGAAATATGAAAAAAAAAAATGAATAAATCTTGCCAATCTGAAATACAAATGGTGAAACGTCGAAAGCCAAACTAAATTATGACGTCACCGCAACTATTTAAGACATGTGAAAATGAAGATGGTGAAACGCCGAAGACCAAACTATATTATGACGTCACCGAAACTAATGCAAATAACGTTTGAAAATTAAATATAGTGAAGCACCGAAAGAAAACTGAAATATGGTGACCACAAAATATTTAATATATCAGAAAATGAAGATGGTGTAACGCCGAAGGCCAAACTATATTATGACGTCACCGAAACTAATGCAAATAACGATTGAAGACTAAATATAGTGAAGCACCGAAAGAAAACTGAAATACGGTGACCACAAAATATTTAATATATCAGAAAATGAAGATGGTGAAACGCCGATGGCCAAACTATATTATGACGTCACCGAAACTAATGCAAATAACGATTGAAGATTAAATATAGTGAAGCACCGAAAGAAAACTGAAATATGGTGACCACAAAATATTTAATATATCAGAAAATGAAGATGGTGAAACGCCGAAGGCCAAACTTAATTATGACGTCACCACTAAATAATTGCATCAATATCTAAGAGAAAAGGAAACGAGGTGAAGCGTCGAAAGAAAACTAAAACATGACGTCACCAAGTAGAGACTCGATTGTAACTGCTAATTGAAGTTGATGCCAGCGCTAGCACAAGTTAGTCCGACCTCTTTGGATCCAGGTTATGATTAAATGAATGACTAACTCATGAACGTCCACCATTTTGGAAGTATCTCTTTACTGTTATTGTAACTGGCTGGCAACTATAATGAAACTATTGTATTAAAACCTATTGTAATTGAAATGTAATGCTGAAATTAAATATAAAACATGAAAGAAATGTGATGTGGTCTTTGTTAATGTTTTACTTACTGGTTTAAGTAGATAGTGATTTTAACCTAACAGCTGTGCCTAAGGCAGATAATTTAATTTATAAATGAAATAGTAAATTAAAATGTAAGAACAAATGAACTTATGCATTATTACATATGTTCTTAGGTAACAATAACTGCAAACTACTTATGGATTGATTTAAAATAAAACTGCATGCAATGAATAGACATTATTTAAAAATTACCTTTAAAGGCAGTCAGTTAAATGAATTAAATTGGCTCTGTGAATAAAGTTACATATAATAATACTTGAAAATATTATGCACAGAAATATTATACAATTATAACAAACAAAACAGGCAATACATTATTTGATGTAATTTTGTTAGTTCTATTAATAGGTTAGTTCTATCATAACAATGAAATACCCTTAAATTGAATTTATTACAAACATTAAAACTTTATAGTTGCCATTTGATAGAGGTTATTAGGCGATTAGAGCACATTTAATTCAATAATTTTTAACATGAATGGCATACTGTTGTAGAATTTTGCTAATGGATATACAATTTTGAAATTATTTCACTAATGAATTGAATAAAATATGTTTAATATCTTGGCCATATGGAAATACAACTTTGACTATAAATTGAATAAAAGATGTATCATTTTGGCTGTAACCAATTATGAATGAAAAGAGCAAATGTTTTGACATCTTGGCAATATAAAATACAATTTGACTTAGATTGTCTAGGTCCAGAGTTATCAAATAGTTAGGTATCTAGGCCCCGCAGGGCAATTTGTTAGGATATCTAGACCAGCTGTGACCAATTGTTAAGATATCTGGGCCCGGAGTGACCATATGTTTAGAGTAATCACCTCCAACTAAATGTCAAGATGATCACTCCTTTATTAGTATGTAAGTGGACTGTATGAAAAATAACTAAATGAAATAAGGCTGGGCCAAGATAAAATAAACACATTATGGGGATAAAATTAATTATATTATAAATAAAATCGGTACATATTTAACTTAATGGCCAGATGTTCATTAGGACTGGGTTAGTAAAGTTATAAGTGCTATTGTAAATTATAACAAGTTGACTTAAGTGGTGATCTCTGATGGTGAAAATGCTCTGGAAGATGAGTCTGTTCTTCTCTCCTCCTCTCCTTCTCCCCTTTGGCCAGGGGGTCTTCTAAATTCTCTACTCCATGGTAAAGGGTGGTTCACAGGAGGAACAAAAAAAAACTAGAGAGGCTGTCTGGCACAACCAGCCAGGACCTGCCACTTCAGTTTCATTCTCGACCGCTAGGGGCGCTCTCTTTCTCCCTATGGCACTAGATGGCAGAGCAGTGACATTTCTCTTTTCGGGAACACGAAACAATACATTATGCGTTTAACCCTTGGGGCTTGATAACGGTTCCCAGGGAACCTTTTGCTTATAAGTACTCGCGATAATAATAATAAGTTAGAACCGATACTTCACTTTTTAGACATTTTCGATATAAGGGTTGGTTGTACGGATTACAGGTGTTAGTTTAGTTTTAGTTTTAAAATCGCGGGCATGGATATTGAATTATTTTAGCTATTCAGATTTATTCGGTCAGTACCTACGTTCCCAAGGATTAGTATACTGATTATACTATTAATTTTATGGGCGCCCTCTCAAATAGGTTTTTTATAACTTTTTTTTTGTCAGGAATTTCTTCAATTTGAAGGTTTCCTCAACCAAAGTCCTTCCTCAACAGGTCTTTCCATCTCTTACAGTCCATCGCGTCCTCCTCCGACAGCCCTCTACCAGCCATACTCTCCACCACTCTATCCTTCCATCTAACTAGGGGTCTTCCTCTCCTTCTTCTACCACCTGCATAAGTATTTAAGGTAAGCGATTGTCTCCCATTCGTTTCACATGGCCGTACCACCTTAGCCTCCTTCCTTCCACCACCTCATGAATGTTGTGCTTTATTTCAAGTGCTTCTCTTATAGTGATATTTTTCACCCTTTCGATTCTCGATATCCTTGCCGCTCTCCTCCAAAAATCCATTTCAACAGAAAGAAATGTTTTTCCCTGAGCTATGCTGAGAGGCCATGTCTCCGAACCATACAACATTATGCTCTTTACCAAAGCTTTGAATATGAGCTTCCTAGTTTTTATCGTTATATTGCTGCTCCAGAGTAATGAATTGAGCATTCCTAATGCTTTTTTTCCGCATGGGATCCTTCTTTCGATTTCTGCCTCTGCTAGACCATTACATTCGATTATGGAGCCTAAATAACAAAACTGTTCCATTTTTCATAGATTGCACAATGTTGGGTCGGTACTTTCGTCCTCCGTGCACATATATTTGGTTTTTTCATAATTTATTTTGAGTCCTCGTTGCTCATAATGATCTATTATGTTTTCTGAATAGGTAACTTATATCCTCTTCATCTTGTGCAATTAGTACCTGATCATCAGCAAATAATAAATGGTATAGATTTTTTTTCCTAACTCGACGCCCATTTTCCCACATTTCTGTATCCATCCTTTTAGGCATTCGTCAAGGTATATTTTGAATAGGGTGGGAAGCATGTAGCAATTTTATAACTTTTTCGTATTTAATCAATACTAGGCTCAGTAGCTGCGTTATCAGAGGCTCGTATACTGGTTATAATATTAATATTAAGCCCCCCGGGAACAGTTTACAAGCCACAAGGGTTAAACACATATTGTATAATTAAAATAATCATAAAATTGTGTATCCTTGATTATTATTATTTTATTTAAGTCAAAAACCGTTGAATTCGATATGAAAAAGGTTTAATTTAATTTGGAAAAGGTTGAATTTGACTTGGAAATGCAATGTATATGAAATAAAAAGTAAAAAAAAATTAATTCCAGTTTTTAACAGAAATGCTCATTTTAAGGTTTGAATGATAAACGCTTTAAATCCACGTAATATTTAATTGGATTTAATATCATACAGGGTTTATTCTGACTGAAATAGTCTGACAGGGCTATTTCGTAGATTTAAAAAAATAACCATATCTACTTGTAAGCAATTTATTTTACATTTAGGTGCCGTGTACCACAACATTAGGTTAGAGGCACCGTTCGTTGTATTAATTACAATTTTTTGCATAAATTAATCTTTTTGATGTATTCCATAACTGCATTGTGGAACTTCGTGTCATTTCCTAGTAGTTGTTGTAGCTCGAGCCCGTCGATTCCATTTTTTCTCCTTTCTTCTTGGTATCTGATACAGTCTACCATTATGTGTTATGCTGTGACTTTTACTTTACAGTTTTCACATATTGGTGGAGTTGTGCCTTCCAATAAATGACTGTGCGTGAGCCTTGTGTGTCCTATTCTCAGTCTGGTTAACACTAATTGATCCCTTCTTTGGTCTGAGATGAGGTTCCAGGGCGTCGCGTGGGTTCTAATTGATTTTAGCAAGTTGCTTTCCTTTACTTCCTGCCAATTCCGGTCCCAAGCTTCCTTAGTTTCCTTTCTTATTTTTGACTTGAAGTCGGTCAAGGGAATGGAAATTCGTGGAACTGGAAAGAGGGTACAGACCTCTTTAGCAGCGTTATCCGCTATATCATTCCCTTCTATGCCTTCGTGACCTGCGATCCACATGAAATTACCAGTTTTGTTTTTTCTTATGGTTTCAATAAGAGTCAAAATGTTTGATAAGATGTAATTGTTATTTATTTTATTTTTACTAATGCTATTGAGGGCCGATAGGGAGTCTGAACATATTATATTGAGTAAAACGCAGCATTCGTGTTTGTTCTCCTCACGACTTTAAAATCGACGACAAGGTAGAAAGATAAAACCCAGCAGCTTACAGGAGTCATGCTTTGCCCTCTAGAGATGAAAATGGCTACAGGCTGAGTTCTTGGTAAACAAAAGTACATTATTAGCTTTACCTTCCTCCATTTCCTTATTCGTTTTTTTTCCCATCATAATGTTCAAGAGCGAATTTCGTTAGCTAACAACTTCAATCCCGATCGTATTCATCCTTCTTATTCTTGTTAATGATGGTATATATATATATATATATATATATATATATATATATATATATATATATATATATATATATATATATATAATATATTTATAGATAATATCTGATTTATATAAAAATAAACCTTTAGAATATAAATATGTCAAAGTATGAATTTCCTAATAAACGTCCTTTTGTACATTTTGGAATTCAACGTCTCAATTCCGTATGCTATCTATATACTGGTCTACAACCAAATCCTCCTTTAAATAAAAATATGATAGCTATGAAGAACTTAATATACTAAATCGTTGTTTGCTTTCCATTTTTTTCACATATAGAAACATTTTTAAGTATTTTTTTTTAATTTCTCATAATTACGTGTTTTTTTTCTGAATTCAATAAATATCCTTCTATTCCTGTTGCAAACGCAACAAACATGAAAGAAAATTATGAAAATATGAAGTTGTTATTGGAAAAAAATAAATATTCACAGTATAAGTGGAACATTTGTGCTGATCTAAAAGTTGTTGAATGTTAACTGGACTGAGAGGATATACCAAATGTTGTTGCTTTTTATGCGAATAAGACAGTAGCGCTAGAAAAAAACATTACATAGTAAACAAATTGGCCACAAAGAATGAGTTTGATTTGACTTTAGGGATCATCTAAAAGAAGAACCTTTCGTTTCAAGTGATTGAATTTTTCTCCCACTTCTCCAAACAAAGTTGGGCCTTATGAAAAAAATTGTTAAAGCAATTAACAAGGACGGTGGAGGTTTTTAATATCACAAAACTAAATTCCCTCGAATCAGTGACACAAAATTGAAAGAAGGAATCTTTTTTTGATCCCAAATACGAGAGATCATGAAGGACTCAAATTTAGAAAGTACATTGAATAAAGCTGAAAAGAGAGCATGAAACGCTTTTGTAGAAGTATGTCATAATTTTCTCAAAAAAAAAAAAAAAAAAAAAAAAAAAAAAAAAAAAAAGGACTACCGTGAACTTATCCTTGAACATATTTTTTTTTTAAAATACCAAGCCCTAAAATGCAATATGTCCTTTCTATGTCATTCCTTGAATTCAGATTTGGACTTTTTTCACGCTAATGTTGTAGTAATGAACACGGCCAAAGGTTTACCAATGCATACCGCAAATAGTAAAACTCTATAATGGAAAATGGTCAGAAGCGATGCTTGCTGATTTCTGATGGCTTCTTCGTCGCAAAGCACCTATAGAAAATATGAGAAGGAAGAAAACTACAAAGTGAAATAATTATTAACAACCAACAATGAGAGTATCTAATGATTTGTATGTTTTGTAACACATTTATTCAACATTTTTATCAGTTTACAATTGTAATATATTTTTTTTTGCAATAAAATGAGTTCCATTTAAAACTACTATTGAGAAAAAATGTATTTGATACAAAAGGTTTGATACTACATATCTATTCAGAGTTATCGAATTTATCATTAGTTATGCATGAAATAGAAAGGAGGGAAAACTTTTTTTTTTTTTTTTTTTTTTTTTTTTTTGCAGATCAGTGTTATTTAATATCAGCTAGAATAGAAATAGATGTCCTTCAGATGAGGTTTTTGTTGTATTCATATTTATATTCCTTTTTTTATTTTGAAAAATATAAAACGTTTAAAATTCAGAAACCAATTTTATGTTCTACAGGTAAATTAAATACATATTTCCCCTCTTTTGCACTCTTTGGAAGAACACTTTAAAATAAAGCAATCCATCAAGCGGATTAAGGAAGTACAGTGTGTGTAGGGGTCAGCCTCCCACCCGATCAATCACCAACACCCATTTATCCCTCCACATAATAAACTTTTTTATTAACACTCGCTCCACCGGGGCACACAATAAATCCTTTCAGAGGTATAACATAGCAATTAAATTTTATCTTTATGTTAAAAAAAAATCTGGTGCGGGAAACAAATTTTTACTTACTTTGGTTGTGAAAATCAATTAAATAAGTTTTAAACAACGTCTGTTAAACTTTGATTATGGGTCGATCCATGCAGAATCGTCTAGACCTTGCTGCTTGACATTTTTGAATTTCGTGATTTTTCGATCATGGTGGCGAATACTTTTAGCATTGCAGCCGTTTTAATTCAACTTCGTGGGCGAAAACATGTTTTGAGAAATCGTTTTAATTCTTGTAATTTATTTAGTTATCATATCGAAACAAAACTAACAATACTATAAGGTCGTGCTTTGCAGTGTTTTCGTTAGCATTGGAGCACGGATCGTACTGCATGCGATAAAATCGGATCGTACTGCCTTTCTCGACGTAAAACAGGGCCCCAAGAATGCTTTACAAGCTCCATTAAATTCATCCCTCCTACATACTACCTTATTATCTAGTACTTTTTCTCTGAAAGATCCTTAAAAGTAAACCAAAATAGTTCCTATTTATTCACTCTGCTGGTGTTCCTCAAGGCGGTATCCTAGGACCCATTCTTTGCACAGTCTCTACATATGATATCCTAAAACCTTTCTTTCTACCTATGCGGGTGACATTGTGTGTTATCCTACAATTGCCTTGGTACATTTGCCAATCCTCTTAAAATCTTTAATCCTACATCCCTCCAAATTGGGACAGATTGTAATTTTACTCAATAAAAAGTGTTGTTGAAAAAAAAAAAAAAAAATCCTACATCAGAGACCTTGAGGTATGATTTCAGAATATAGAATCGAAATCAATTCTAACAAATCCCACCAAATTACCTTTACCCTTCGTCGTAAGCCTATGACATCCTGCCCCTACAGTGTCCTTCAATAATATCCCGCTTATCCTGGTTTAGCAGATTCGCTATCTAGGACTCCTACTTAAAAAATATCTAACTTAAAATCAGCACATAACACTAAAACGACAAAAAAACTGACCGCCGCTTTCACTTACATCAACACTTACTGTACAGACGCTCCAGCATTCCACTTAAATACAAAGCGCTCATCTATATCACCATCATAAGGCCTATCTGGACGTATGGAGTTGAGCTTTGGGTCTCTAATAAACCATCAAACTCTTCCTGTGTTTATCAAATCCTTTGGAAAATCCTCAATGCTTCTTACTTTGTCACCAACAAACTCATCCATAAAGACCTTAATGTCTTATATTTTGCTGATTGGCCCGTACGAGGTATCAATCCTTCCATAACGAACTCCACTCCCACTTCAACCAACTAGTTTCAATCCTTGCTTCCTCTTTCATTACTCACAATCCTCCGAGGCGTCTGAAAAGAAGATGGCCCCGAGGCCTTCTAGTTTAGATTACCAAGTGGAGTGCTGCCAATGGGCATATTTTCTTTATGTCTTTTCATGAATATGATCTTTGTAAATATTATCAGCTTTGCTTTACTTTATTACAGCTTTATGTATTTACTAATATAGTTGTAAATTTCAATAAATAAGAAGAAATAATAAAATAGAAATAGAAATTAAACTTTATTTACATTTTTACATATTGACAAAAAATTTATAAATGATTTCGGATGAGACATCCTTACAATCATCAAATGTTTGGTTCATTTGGTAGTTATAATCTAATTATCTAATCTACAAGTAGTGGTAAAATTAAATTGATATTAACTATGGTAGTAGGAAAAACTAAGTAAAAAACCTACATATAAGTAAAAAACCTACATATAAGTAAAAAACCTACATATAAATAGAAATAATAAAATAAAACACATGTTTCTTTAGAAATTCTATAAAAAGTAGTACTTTAATAGTTTTACTTATTGTTATCTCCAACTGTATTTGAAAATTCTTCAATCGATTTCAAAAACGGAGGTAAGTGAAAGTCGTGTGTTTTCCGCCAGATTTTTTTTTCCGTTCCTAAATATGCAAAATTATTTAGATTAGAGTTCAAATTTTTGAAATAAAACTTTATTTTATCAGTAATGATAATTTTATTACTCCGGAACCAGCTTCCCTTTTAAGATATTTCCGCGTAAACATCGCGAAAAATGAATTTTTGCCAATTTACAAAATTGTTCATGGTTTTTTATTCACGGAACGATAAAAAATAATTAGTCGAATAATCACGAAAATCAAAAAATGTCAAGCAGTAAAATTAATAAAAATTAGAATTATTAGGTTCCTTTAATTAAAATGATCCTTTTCATTCAACTTATTTTATTTTCTTATTTTTTGTCCCTACGTTTCGGCTCTTTGCCATTCTCAAGGGATCTCTTTATACTCCTTTATACACTCTATACAATATATAGATATATATTTTGTCATAATTGAGTAAAATAAAAATTAAAACTATTACAGGCTGACCAGCCCTGTCCTGGTTGTTATCATCTACTGGATTAAAGAAATCTATTCCCTCACTCTTAACTATTGATATCAAAACTAATATACACACATATATTGTTTTATTATCTCCTCCTCAGTCAAGTCTACATTTATTTTCACAGCCAAAATTTTTTTCTTTTAAAATTCTTTAATAAATTATTACCATACATAAACATATACATACACACACACACACACACACACACACACACACATTCACATACACACCCACATACACATACATATATATATATATATATATATATATATATATATATATATATATATATATATATATATACATAAACACATAAACAAATATATTAATATCCAATTAAAAACAAGATAATTTACCTAACCATAAAATTCCAAATATTATTCTATTATATTGTTATTTAAACTTTATTCCAGAAATTCCATTTATTTAAATTATACTACTTATTAATTTTGCTCAAAATCTCAGCATAATGGTCATTCAAATTCTTTGTGTCTGTTTTGTAATTTATACTGTAGTTAATGTTTTCTGATATATATATTGAAAAAAATTAGAAGGTTTAAAATGGATTGAACCATATTGATATTATCCTTTAAAATACCTTTCGATGGTATATCTATTTTCTTCAAACAACTTGATACAATTTATAAAACTTAAATCATAAAAAATATATTGGCTAATGATTAATCATAGATTTAATGTTTCAGCTATAAAGATAAAAGTTAGTTCCAGGAACAGCGGCCCATAATAAATTTAAAATAGAAACCTCTTTTAAAATAGGAAACCCCTTCCACTTGATTATCAAGAAAAATTACTTAGAGTGTAATCTCACCGGAACGGGATAGAAAAAAAAATAATAATACTCTTTTTTTCAAATATACTTTTTTCCGATAGTTGGGAACAATGATAAGAGAAATGAGATAGCCTAGGAGGCTCCCTCAGATTCCATAATCCTTGGGCCCAATTTGCTCTTTCTCTTTTATTCTCTTTTCTTAGAGCCTTCAATTTATCTTTCAATGACGGAATGGAAATATAACCTGCCTTTATTATAGAGGTTTATATTTTGTCTCGTTTCATGGGTAGTTAATAAACGAGGCATACAAGTAAAGAAAATGAATCTATAGATAGATCTTTTTCACCATATACGGTAATGTATAATACATTATGATGTATATCAGTTTTTCTTTTACTTACCTAACATATTAAATATATAGTAGGGTAGAGCGGGGCTAGTTGAGCATAGGGGCAAGTTGGGCAATTGAAATACCTCGCGAGCTATTCACCGTACGCATAGGAATCTTATGTTGGAAAGAAAGAGTTGTGCGAGAGATAAACACCAATAAATAATTTTTTACACCAGATAATTTTTTTTTCAGTTGATAACCAAAAAGTAAAAACGTCGTTCATCGCAAGTTTCGTCTGTATTAGTCAATTTTTTATCTGTTTTTAATCAGGTAAGTGTTAATCTTTCAGAGAATTGTTGTACTTTTGATATGTGGAGTTGTTCTGGGTATAATTCTTATGATTTTTTTATAGCCTTAAAATTCCGGGTTGGGTTAGTTGAGCTATAGCTGCTATATTATATTTTCACTTAATTATCCAAAGAAAATTACTTCAAGTTTTGTTATTGTATAACTAACACTACATAAACGTACTTTTATTTTCGGTAATTGCAGCTGTGGAAATCATCATTAAGTTCCAAAGATCAAATCTTTTTTAGGTATAAGCTTTATGAGTAATAATATAAACATTTAAGTCTGACTTTAAATAGCAAGACTGAATCTAATGTTAAAGTTAATCTTATAAAATATTAAGATACGTTAATATTTTATTGATTCTAGTTTTGGTTAATTATTGAAATAAACTTACTTTAAATTTTGACGTAAAACTAACTAAATGACTACTTATTATCTAATAACTAATAAACACTGAAATACGATAGTTAAAGTGCTGATTGTTAAACACATATTTTACTTTATTTCTAGTCGAAACTAAACCTTGGTTTGGTTTGACATTCTTAGTGCTCAACTTGCCCCATACCCTTGCTCAACTTACCTCGCATATGGGGTACGTTAAGCAAACTTCACTCCCTGGATTTGAATAGCTGTAGCTCTTAAATTCGACTTCTTACAAAAACATTACTATGGACGCTTTTCCTAACGGATATATTACAAATCAATCAAGCCGCTTAAAAACTCATTGAGACTTATCATTGAAGAGCTATATCCGTTCAAGTGAAAAGTTGTTCAACAAGCCCCGCTCTACCCTACAGGAAGGTATTGCGATGGTAAAAATTTTAGAACTCTAGAAATACACATTTTTGGGTATCTTGAGCCCAAATGACCAAGTCCAGCAAAAAGGGCATGTGGTAAGTTCAGCACAAAATAAAAAAAAATATACGAAACTGATATTTCATATTTGAGACAACTATACGCCCGAGATGTTGCAACAACTTTTTACTTAAATACTACTCGGAAGTGTTAGTTTATAGCATGAAATTTGGACTTTTTTATCATTTTCTCAAAAAAAGGCATAACAATTTTAATTAAAGTTGCAGCATCGATGTCGAATTTAGAAGGCTTTAAATATCGTGTAGTTGCTTTAATATTTAAATTAGTCTGAAAGGGCTTAATTTAACGAATTTTTGTATGGTTTCCTCTAAAATACCTTTTGATTTTGTAGTTTCCAAAAGATTTACCGTATTATCTTATTAGCGTTGATTAATAGCGGTTAAATAAACTAGTTGAACGAATTATATGATCCACTAAAGAAGAAAAAAGCAAAAATATATTTCGTTGTAATTTTTTATAAGAACAGTGATATATACATACGATACACGCAAGTTGTAAAAGTTAATGTAGTATTGAAAAGCGGATAAACTAACTGATTTTCATTGATAATAATATTATTATTTTTTTTTTTTTTTAACAACAAGGAACATAGGTACAAATGGCTATAGGCATATAAAGGTAAAAGCTCCTTCGGGGCTCATCTAAAATACTGGGTAAAGAAACCTCCCAGTGAAGGCACTCCTGGCGTGCAAGATTTCTGGTAAAGAAGTAGGTCTCTGCTCCAGAGGCGTTACAGTCTCCTTGGTAGGTTTTGTGCTAGTGTGTCAGTCAGTAATGTTTATACCAGTAGATTTGGGTGTCCAACGAGTGAGTAGTGAATATTTTCGTAGTGTTTCTTAATGACATCCGTTACGATTGGTATGTTGAGGTCTTTGTGTAATGAATTATTGATTACGTAAAATGAACAGTGAGTAATAAAGCGGAGAAATTTAGACTGAAAGATTTGAATTGTCTTCAAGTGTGGTTTTTTGCATGAGCCCCACTCCTGGGTACCGTTCGTCCTATTAGGTTTAAGTAATATGTTGTATGTGATAGCTTTGTTGTTTAGTGGTATTTTTTTTTTTTTTTATGATGAATAAATCGTCTAAGTATTGATATTTGTCGTCTTCTACATCGGCAGTCAGTGATTCTAACATATTACATAAGCGTATATTGGGAATACTATTTAAAGTGGTCGATGTATTGCTATTTGTGATATGAGAATTAGTATTTTGTTGAGCTGTAGAATTATAAATTTTTATACTGGAACTATTATTTTAACTATTTAATGGAGTCATTGTTTCTAAAGCACGTTGCTTATTCAAATTAACATGTGTTTTTATTTGGTTAGTTTTCAATAATGAGGTTTTAAGTTGGGAGTCTTTAGGATTCATCAGTTTCTTTTCTATTAGGCTATCTAGTTTTGACATTTGGTACTTTTTACCCTTATCTTTAAAATGGTAGAAAATAGAGCATCAGTAGATCCCTTACTTGTACCAGGCACACAAAAAAAGAAGAGAAAATTTGTTCACAACTTCAAAATACAAGGG
The DNA here is from genome assembly GCA_023052935.1 of Piezodorus guildinii. NCBI lineage: Eukaryota > Metazoa > Arthropoda > Insecta > Hemiptera > Pentatomidae > Piezodorus > Piezodorus guildinii. The sequence continues at coordinate 136,900,666 of CM041293.1, read as the reverse complement.
TTAACAGCTGTTTTTTCATCAATTTATTTTAACAAGGTGGCAAGTGAATATCATGAGTTGCACTCACCAGATTATCTTGTTAATGTATACAAAAATTTCATATAGAAATATATTTGGATTATTTGTTGTCGTTTTGCGTAGTTTATTAGTTTTTTTAATATTAATTGCAAAAAACTAAAATGTTAACGCCAGCAAATATGTGATTTTGTGAACAGGCGCAAAGTGGTATTAAGATATTTTGGCCTAACGGTTGGGACCATCTCAGCTGATAAGGGAGAGACACAGAAAGGCTTTCCCGATAATGTTTTCTTTCAAAAAGAAAAAACAAAATATATCCGTACCTTAAAAATCACAAAACAGTATTCTGATACATAAACAGCGTTAAATTATTACTTTTATATAACAATATATAAAGTATAAAGTAAGGGAAAATATTGCGATTATAAAAATTTTCGAATTCTAGTTTTTACCAGAAATGCTAGTTTTAGGGACCTATGAGCCCAAATGACCAAGTTCTGCAAAAAAATTCTGTGAGAATGTTTCTGTGATGCGTCTAGGTAGAGTTGTATCAACGATATTACCAACGATGAGTTGTATAAACCTAAGAATTCATATTCCAGAAGTGTGTCTTAGATGTTACAGAAATTTTTTCATCAAAATAGGCGAACCAGAGGATCTGCTTCATACCATTTTCACGAATTTCTCAAAACATTGTTTCAACGATTTCGATTAAACTCGCTCCATCTATGTAAAATTTAATTGTTTTAACATCAAGTACGTTTAATTCTGATTGAAATAGTCTGATACCGCTTGAATGCCATTGTTTTTTCTTCACCTAAGGTACTTTTTATATTGTAGATTCAAAAAAACTAACCACATCATTTTTTTAGCATGGGTAGAAAAGGGATAAATACCTAAGTCGAGCACATTATATAACTAACAAAAAGTGAAATGAGGAAAAGTATTTTTTCAAGTATTTTTTTTCTTTCTGTGCTTGTGAATAGTGATATAAATGTATTATAGCATTTCTAAGTCAATTGTTACTTTTTCCATTTCAAAGGAAACCTTATCTATTCCAAATTTAACATTTTCAAAGCAAATGTAACTTTTTCTATTTCAAATTTGACCTTTTCCATTTCAAATGTAAACTTTTCCCAAGCACCCTTATTTTTACTTCTAGCTATTATTGCATTTTATTTATTTATTTATTGAAAAATAATTATTTTCACACTAAATTATAAAATAATATCAACGGTAAAAACAAATTCCCAAGCGCATTAATTTGTATTCCCAAGAATACACTTCAAAACACGTATAAAACAAAAAAAGACCACCCTATCAAATTAAAATATAATTGTAATACTTCGTGGAAACACGTAAGCGCTATAAAAAAAATTAGTAAAAAAAACGTAATTATAAACCTCAGAAAACACAAAACCTTAGAAGTAAAGGCGAGTTAAAATCGAGCGATGGAAAATACAGCTCAAAAAAAGTTATAATAATAATCTATAGGATATGCCAAAATTATCATAAAAGACATAATTTTTAATTAAACTAATTATTTTTCAATAATAATAGTTTAAATCCGCACGATGGATAAAAAATACAGCTCATAAAACGAAATCATACCCCAAAAACAAAATAATCAATCCCTATAACAATAAAAAAATATTAAAAGTAAAGGCGAGTAGAAATCTGCATAAGCAATAAAAAATACATCTCAAGAAACGTTACCAGATGTACTTAAAACACAATTATCAACTCCAATATAAATAAAAAGAATTAAAAATAAAAGCTAGTTAAAATACGCAAGAATAATTTTTTTTTTTTAAATACGTCTTTTTAATTAAAATAATTATACTTCAATAAATAAATAAATACAACGTAATATTTAAAGCTAGAAGTGGAAACAAAAGTACAATTGCTTTGGAAAAGGTTACATTTGAAATATAAATGGTTAGATTTGCTTTGAAAAGGGTTAAATTTGCTTTGGGTAGGTGAAAGGGATACATTTGAAATGGAAAAAGTTACATTTGACTGGGAAAAGGTTAAAATGGACTTAAAAGTTTGAAAGATCAAGATTATTGAAAAATGTCACAAAAATATACAACGCGTAATGCAGAAAGTAATAATTGTATTGCGTAAATAAAAATAATAATATTTATTGTTGTAGTACTTAATCTAAAACAGATGTTTCCAATGAAAAAAAAAAAAAAATCTCTAAATATTTTTTTTTTATTTTATACAGTTGTAAATATCAATAAATATGTTTAAAATGAAAAAAAAAGAAATATTTTTTTCATAGTGGTTAAATTGATTTTATCAATTGAGGTAAGTAAAAGATGGGTGTTGCCCGCATTAAATATTTATAATTTTTTTGGGTAAAACTATTAAGCTATTCTTACTTACCCTCTTCAATATACTAAACGGGTGCTTTGTAAAAAATGTATATTTCTTTAGAACAACTAAAACTTCAATTAAAATTAATGATGGAATAATCGGAGTTAGAAAGAGTTGACGAAGCACGAACTCAACTTAGCCTATTTTTTTTTTTTTTTTTTTTTTTATTTGCTGTAAAGTTTCTGAACAAGGAAAAATGTAATAATAATCCATGTACCCTCCATTGGATTTTGTCCTCATTAATATTTGTAATTAAAAATAATATTGTTACAATTATAATGAGAGTTGTGCTGATTAAATAATTACACTTTATTTGATGAATTTCCCATAGGAATATTTAATTATCGCAGTCCAGTTTTCATATCTGAATAAACAACAGTCCATAGCAGCTTCATATAATTAACATCATTAGCTATTTCCGTAAAATCATAATTAACACAAATTTATTTATATTAATAACATCTTTATTTAAATCAAAATACAGACATTGTACAGTTCAAATAGAAGTCACTATGCCACTAAGGCAAGACCGTGTGTGGGGAAGGAAAAGGATAGGAAATTTTAAACTAATTAAATCGTCGTGTATAATTAAAATATCTACAATTACAGAGGCAACAAGTTCTAATAGCTTATTATTGTACACAAAGAAGTATAATTTTGACATAGACATCTCATTTTACTGGGGAGTTCATAGTTGTTTTTCTTGTAACGTTTTTTTCGCGCTCTAGCTCTGTCCATAATGCTCAGATTAAAAAATTAATATAACGGTTTGATATATCTATACTACTGTTTGTATGTTTAAAAACAAAAAAAAAATTTACACGATCGCAATACTTCCCCTTACTATATATAGTAAGTGAAAGTAAAATGCATGAAAAAATATGTTTGTGCTTTTTTCCTTTAGTTGGATATTGCATTTGTTCAAAAAAATATATAACCCTTGTTTATCAATGCTAACAAAATTATATTTTGGTCAATTATTTTGAACCTAAAAACCTTCTTTAGAGACCTGGATATGCTGGAGTTCTGACACTGGTCAGATTCTCCTCTCAAGTGCGGTGTGATTGTGGCTAAAGCGCCCTCACTTAGCTTCCGCTGGCTCTCAACAGTGATGCGGCTGAGAGGGAGGCGCTGGGATCCTTTGGACTCTGCTTGTCCTTCCACAAGTGGGGGGACAAGTCCCGTCCGGGGTTCCCTAGCTGATTTTAAATATTGTACATACGTATGAATGTGAAATGTTTTGTTTCTTTGTTTATTTAATTATAAACTTCACTTATTTGTATTTATTTTATCTACAATTTTCGTTATTTTATACGTTTATTTAGTTTGGTTTCATATTATGTAATTTGCCATTTCTTTTGTTTATATTGTAAATATTGTATGAATGGGATCCTTTAGCAATATTATTATTGTCCATTGTGGTAAACTGTAATACATACGAATAAAAAAAAAAAAAAAAAAAAAAAAAAAAAAAAGAGACCTGGATAGGCAAAATTTAGGACTCCCACTGTACCATCGTCCGATTAGCCACAGTAGCATAACGGGACGTTAAATAAATAAACAAAATAAACAAACCTGCTTTAGAGGAATACAATTTAAAATTAATGTTTATTTTAATAAATTAATGTTAATGTGTTTTCGGAAATTATAATTACGTTTTTTGAGTTTTATTTTTTTATTGCTCCGGCGAATCGTAACTGAAATTTTCTTTTAATATTTTTTATTGTTATAGGGGTTGATAATTGTGTTTTCGGGTCTTGTGATTAAGTTTTTCAACTGTATTTTTTTTTCGCTCATGCTTTTTATAACTAAAATTTACTTTTTGTGTTTTTTAAGGGATAAAGGAGTTAGTAATAGTGTTTTTGGGTTTTATAATTACGTTTTTTTATAGCTCCCACGAATTTTAAATCGAATTTACTTTTAATGTTTTTATTGATATCGAGATTAATTGATGTTCCTTCGGGGGGTTATAATTACGTTGTTCGAGCAGTATCTTTTATCGCTAGCACGTATTTCAACTCCTATTTACTTTTAATATGTTTTACTCTATGTTATAGAGGTAATATTTTACTTTTAGGCCTTCTATTACAATTTTTAACTGTGTTTTTTTTTATTGCTCACACACATTTCAACATGCATTTACTTTTAATTTTTATTGTTATAGGGATCTATTCTTTTGTTTTTGTGGGTGGAGAAGGGGGTTATGACCACGTTTTTGAGCTTTTTTTTACCCTTTTTTTCGGATTTCAATCTGTCTTTATTTCAGAAATTATTTATTGATTTAAGTACTGATTGTTTTGTTTTTGGTTCTTTTATCGTTTAACTGTCTTTTAAAATTAATTTTTTTTTAGTTATAAAAGGACTAGTAATTGTTCCTTTTTCAGCGTTCTGATTTTTTTCGACTACATATTTTATAAAGCGTGCGCTTTTCAACTTGGTCTTACAATTATTTGAGAAATCGTTTATTCTATTTTCGTGGGTTCTGATAACATTCATCGAATCTTATTTGCTATCGCCTTTACTAAATTTAGGTTGCTATTGCTGTTTTATAAAAATTGGATAGTGGGGTCGTTTATAGTGTTTTCTGGAATTCCAATAGCGTTTATAAAATTTGTTAATAGATTGTGCGAATTTAAATTAATGAAGAGAGATCTCGAAGAATGCGCAATCGCGATGTAACGCTCTGTTTAACAACGTAATAAGAACCTGCAAAAATACAATAAAGAATTTTTTCATTAATTTATCAAATAACAACTACGGTAAGTTGAAATTCCCAAGCGCATTAAAGAATAAAGTTTTAAAAACGTGATCAGAACCACCTAAAACAATAAAATAAGCACTATATTAAATCATAAAATATTATTAACGCTAATTTGAAATCCGCACGAGTAATAAAAACAAAAAAAAAAAGCTGAAAAACGTTTTCATGACCCCTCCCCTAAAAAAAAAAAATACTAAAAAAAACGTAATTGTAATACCCAAAACCACAATTATCAACCCCTATATCAATTAAATACATTAAAAGTAAATAAGAGTTGTAAATTCGATAAAAAATATAGCTCGAATAACGTAATAACAATATCAGAAAAAACATTAATTAATCCCAATAACTACTCCACTCATTTAATAAATCAAAATTAATAATTATCTTAAAAGTAAATAGTAAATAGACGATAATTAATTTTTAAAAATATTATCTCGTAAAACAGCACTTAAGGAAGCGGCATGGTCTATTGGGTAGAACGCTAGTCTACTGTGCTCCGGGTCCTGGGTTCGAATCCCGGGTATGGCGGAATATTATTCATTCTGTTATTTCAGCCGGGGGGCGATCCTGGGGTACGGAGACCCTTCTGGGGCACAGCCAGCCTAAATAAAGTGAGTACCCAAAAATGGGAAAAAAACCTGGCGGCTGAGCGTGATCTCGGCCGAATCACCTCATCGCACGGCCGTTGGCCTAGAAACAGTACGAATCTCTACATGTACTGAGCCCATAACTCTTCATGGGTTGTAGTGGTACAGGTTTTTTTTTTTGTTTTTTTTTCGTAAAACAGCACTTGATATCAAATTTCTAGAAAAAAAAAAAAAAAGTGTAGATAGGATATGCCAAAATCATAATAAAAAACTTAATTTTAATTAAACTAATAACTTTTCAAAAAATAAATAAAACGGAATATATAAGGCTAGATGTGAAAAAAAGGGATACAATTGCTTTGGAAAAGGTTACATTTGAAATGGAAAAGGTGACATTTGAAATGCATCGGGTTACGTTTGCTTTGAAAATGGTTACATTTCCTTTGGAAAGGGTTACATTTGAAATGGAAAAGTTTACATTTGACTTGGAAAACGTTACAATTGATTTAGAAATGCTATAGATGTGACATGTAATAAACAACACCGTAATATATATTCCTTGTGATTGTGGAAACTATCATTCGGATTGGTAGTTTTGAAAATGGCATAAATAACCTGACTGTATATTATTTTTTTAGATGAGGAAGATGGTTGGGGGTGCAGTCATCAGAAAGAAACACATTAAAAAGTAGTACTTATTTTAATTGTCTTTTTCTCTCTGACCGCACCCCCAATCATCTTCCTCATCTAATATTCTCAACAGTCAACTAAAGTACATCATTATATTATTTTTAGTAGGAAAAGTTATCACATATCGCTTTCTAATACAGACCATTTATTGAAATGGAGGAAGTTTATATGACAATAATATAACTGTATGATGATGGATGATGGATCGTTCGTGAGGCAGGCTGAGTGATGGTAACTCTACAGTCAAACTAGGTCGGGCAATTAATGTCAATTGTGTTCTCGAGTTGGGAGTTAGTACTGAATTTACCTGTCAAATAAAATTATTTCGTATTATACGAAATAGCGTCTCATTCCAATCAAACGAGTTACATACAGGATAATGATTATTTTCATTTAAAAATACTTAAACCTTAACAAAAATTGGTATACAAATATTTGGGAGTTAAAAAACAAAAAACGTTACAATCAAATTTTAGAACGTAAAAAGTCTTCAAACCGGATATCACGATATAGGAATGTAGGACTGTCCGTTAAGGGGTTAAATTAAACGTGAATGCATTTATATATGTGTTAAAAATATGATTTGTGCAACACTAACCTACATTGGTAAAATCAACTGTTCAGTTTAAGTTGAATTACATAGGTGACCGAAAGTAAGAAGGTTAAGCAATTATATACACTGAATGTGTATAGCATCATGTGTTGTATTATATAATTGTATTTTTTCTCACTAGTATCAGTTAATTTGATTTTATCTGTATCTACAAAATTTAAGTTACTTTAAAGAATAAAAATATTAAATATTGGTATGTAACTATTTTCAGACTATTACCGTCAGTATGAAACCTGCAAGAATTTTACATTTACATCGTCTACCTATGCCGATGACACTTGCTTGTTATCAGTTAATAACGATCCTACAATTGCCTCTCAAACTCTCCAATCCCAATTCAGAGACTTGATGGTATGGTGTCAGAATTGGATAATTAAAATCAATTCCAATAAATCCCAACAAATTACCTTTACCCTTCGTCGAAAACCTATGACATCCTGCCCTACGGTGTCCTTTAATGATATTCCACTTGTCCCGGTTGAACAGATCCGATATTTAGGACTCCTGCTTAACAAACGACTTACATGGAATCCGCATATAAGACTGAAGAGATAAGAAACTGCACGACAATTTCGGCTACTCCAACACTTACTAGACAGAGGCTCTAACCTTTCACTTAGCTACAAAAGACTCATTTACATGACTATCATAAGGCCTATCTGGACCTACGGAGTAGAGCTTTGGGGCTCTACTAAAACATCAAACTCTTCCCGTATCCAATCCTTACAATCCGAAATCCTATGCAAAATCCTTAACGCTCTCTCGAATAAAATCATCCACAATGATCTTAATGTTCCATATGTTGCTGATCTGGCCCGTACCAGGTATCACACCTTCCATGAAAAACTCCACTCCCAGTCTAATCCATTAGTTTCAATCCTTGCTTCCTCTTTCATTCCTGATATCCTCCGAGGCGTCTGAAAAGAAGATGGCCTCGAGACCTTCTTGTTTAGACTCACTACCAAAGAGTGCTGCCAATGGGCTGTTTCTCTTCATGTTCATTTCATGTGTTATAACATTACAGCATATTTACTTGATGTATTTTTTGTACACTTGTAAATTTCAATACAAAATATATTTAAAAAAAACATTTTCATCGATATACCGAAATTAAAAAAAATCGTTAAGAGGTGTTTTTGAGAAAATCGTAATATAGCCGTCGCAAAATGCATGAAATAAAGTAGTTGTTCCTGTCAGTTGATTTCAGTGAAAACATTTCTGTAATATCCCAGGCGTATTGTTGTCTTTCATGTGAAATTTCAGTTTCGAACGACTTATCGTATAGTACTGTAAAAATTAATGAAATTAATGACGTATAGGTTTTATTGTGATTGAAATGGTCAGAAAGGACTTAAATGCATCACCCTACAAAGTACCTTTAATTTTGTGGTTTAAAAAAATAACCATATCATAAGAACATGAATATAGATGTATAACATACCGCTGGAAAGCACATGATTAAATATATATATATATATATATATATATATATATATATATATATATCTTATACACAAATCGTAAAAGTTTATGAAGACTAATAAAAAGCCTATGAAACTAACGTACAGTGGTAGAAAATAATATAATTGTTTATTTATTAAAACACATGTTTCTATCGAAACATAATGTAATTAATATTTTTTCATCTCTTTATCATTTAAGTGTATTTAAAAAATCTACTTTATACACACACACACACAGATATATACATAGTATGTCGATTATTATTACTTAAGAAATATATAGGAAACTTAATGAACATAGAAATATTTTTTATTGTTCCGCTCAACCTTCCTAATTTTTTCTTTTATAAGAACCTTTTCCAGACAATAACAAACACAAAACAAAAACCAATTAGCGAAATTGGTCTAGCCTTTCAGGGCTGATGCCATAAATTTTCTGCTTCTTCTCCCAGTGGCGTGACTGGCCGTGCAGGTTCTCACCTTTTTCGATGTATTTTATTGGAAAGGGTCATCACTCCTTACACCTAATTTTGTGAGTGGCCACCATTCGGCTGACGGTTCTCACATACCCGGGGGGAGAGGGTGTGAGGGGACCCCCATTGATTAAATACTTGAAAAAGCCCCTCTGAGACTGGGATTCGAATTTACAACCTTCAGGGTGAGAGACTAGCGCGCTAGCCAGCCAGCCACGGGCCCCCCCATATATATATATATATATATATATATATTGGGTTGATGCAAAATTAATGCAGGTTTCCTCTATTGTAATATCTTAATTCCAATTGTGTAAACAAAGCTAATCCTAACATTGATCATTATTATACCAAAACAAACCTTATCTAATACCCTCTCTTTCACCATGAATTTGTTTAGTAAAATCGTTTTGTTCAGTGTGTTCAAAGGTCTTGAATCGAAAATGTCAAAGTGCGATTTTCGTCAAATTTATTTTACGAATTTAAATTAGGGCGCAGCGCTGCGCAAACGGCTCGTAATATTAATGAAGTTTGGGGTCAGGGGGCTATTAATGAGTGCACGGTGCAGCGTTGGTTCCAGAAGTTTCGCAGAGGAGATTTCGACCTCGAAGACAAGGAAGGTCGGGGCCGTCATCTTGCTTTGGACAACGACCAGCTGAGGTCAAAAGTGGAAGAAGACCCAACCAAAACCACACGAGAAATGGCGGCGGAACTCGGAACTCAAAAATTGCAACGTCTTTGCCCAGCATTGATGAATCGGAAGGGGCCGATCCTGCTTCACGATAACGCCAGACCACACGTTGCACAACCAACGCTTCGACGACTGCACGAGTTGGGCTACGAAGTTCTCCAACATCCGCCTTATTCACCTGACCTCTCGCCTACAGACTTCCACTTTTACAGGCATCTGGACAACTTTTTGAGGGAGAAAAATTTTCAAAACCAGGACGACATTGAAAATTCTTTTCGTGATTTCATTGAGTCCAGGGATTCGGATTTTTTTTCTGGTGGAATAAGAAAGCTTGTTGAACGTTGGCAAAAGTGCATTGATTCAGATGGAAATTATTTTGATGAAATATATATGGTTAAAGTAAAGATATGGCGTATTTACAATACCTACTAAAAACCTGCATTAATTTTGCATCAACCCAATATATATATATATATATATATATATATATATATATATATATATATATATATATATATATATATATATATATATATATATATATATATATATACTTAATACAAAATTAAAGGATCACTTAAAAATATTTATATTATTATTACATAAGAGATAAAAATTGGAATTCCTTTGTCCCAGACTGGACTTTGTGTTGTATCTTATCAAGTTAATCCTCTACCTGTTTATATTCCCACCCGTTTATGGAGAAAAGGGTCAGTTAATCCTCTTCTTTTCTTTCTTCCTATCAGTAAATGGTTAGTTATTAGCAAAGATTCATTTTATTGAAGATTTTCTAACATTTAAAAGACTTTAGATTTTAATTGTGAGTTTAGTAAGAACGTTGTGATGGCCAACAGAAGAGCATTGACCGAAGAGGAATCAATTCGTGCTGTTGCTTTGATTTAAGAAGGGTTTTCTCAAAGGCATATTGCGCAACGGCTCCAGCTGTCACAATCCGTAGTGTCTAGGGTGCTTAATAGGCACCGTCAAACTGGAGGGCATACAAGAAGAGTCGGACAAGGCCGTCCGAGGTCAACTTCCCACCGTGACGAGAGATTTTCGCAACCGCATGCTCTTCGGTATCGCCGACCAACTGGTAACAGTCTGCGTGGTCTCCTCCAGAGGTTCAAGAGTGCAAATTTCAGAGCGAACCATAAGAAGACGACTCAACGATTATGGATTGACTTCCCATCCTTTAGCTACTGGACCTCTTCTCTCCAGGGAACACCGGGTTGAGCGCTTGAGGTTTGCTCGGGAGCACCTAAACTGGACTCAGAAAGATTGGAGACTTGGAGAATGAGTCAAGATTCTGTCTCCGATCTCCAAATGGACGGGAAAAGGTATGGACAAGGCGGGGAGAGAGGTATGCTCCATGCACTTTTTCTCCAAGGGTTGCGTTTGGTGGTGGATCAGTGATGGTGTGGGGGGACATAAATATAAACTCCCGTACAGAGTTAGTTCTTGTGAACCGTAGCTCTATAACTGCTGACAGTACATTAGGGTACTTGAGCCACATGTAATACTTTTCGCCAGAAATATCGCAGGTAACTTTATTTTTATGCACGATAATGCCCGACCTCACGTTGCTCGGTCAGTGCAAAATTTCCTCAGACAAAAAGAAATTGACGATATGGTTTGGCCACCCAGAAGTCCAGATATGAACCCAATAGAGCATGTATGGGACATGCTTGGAAGACGTGTTCGCGCCTAAGATCCACAAAATCTGGCATATTTAAGGGAAATGTTAGTGGAAGAGTGGAACAACATCCCAGAACAACATGTAAGAGCCCTGGTCGATGGAATGGGCAGGAGAATGGAAGCAATTATCAGAGCTAAAGGTGGGAATACCAATTATTGATCGTTTTCCTCGAATTCTTCCTTTTTATTCAGTTTTGTTATTTCATTTAATTTCAAAGATTTACTTTTTCATTTTGAGACTTTTCGTCATTTTTATTTTTTGATTTGTTTTCCCATTAAAAATTCAAGAAAAGAATTTTTTTCTTTTTTATTACCCTTATAATAAATTGTGAATTCCAAAGAAAAAAAGAATATTTTCAAAAATACCCTATACAGTTCAGTAATTTCAAAACATTGAAGTGATCCTTTAATTTTGTCCAGCAGTGTATATATATATATATATATATATATATATATATATATATATATATATATATATATATATATATATATATATATATATATATATGTGTGTGTGTGTGTGTGTGTGTGTGTGTAAATTACAACATTACATTAGTTTAGAATGAAAAAAAATCCGAATGTTATGTAATTTTCTTAAAAAATATAACCCTGTTTAATATTGATAATATTTCAATATTCCCTCATAATTATTCTACTGGTGGATGTTTGACCTATCCAACCGCTGAATTACGGAGACTTTGGCACTTACAGAAAAGTTGCTCTGACAAAACTTTTCTCTTATCAAATTAAAAAGTTAACTGCATCCGAAGGCGCGAATGAAGTTATTTAATTTAACTTTCACCATTTGGAAAGTTTTTATAATAACATTTATAAATTTCTTACGACCTTATGGTTACATCAGGATACTCTAAAAATAAAAGTAAAGTCCAACGTGATGCTTTTAGCTATATTCTAAATGCTTTAGAAAATATACTTTTTATAATATTTTTTTTTTATTTATTGATCCTGAGACAAGTCCAACTTAAAGTAATACAAAAGAAAATATTGTAAAAGTGAGCTTTAGTGACTTAGCGTGAGTATAATAAAACTATAAAGATTAATAAGAACAATAACGAATAATATAATAAATCAATGGCGAACATCTCATATAAATGATTTAATTATAAAACCATATTTTTTGGTAGTACAACACTCCATTTAAAGAAATTTGAAGTTGTCATCTCTTAAATTAAGAATATAAAAAAATAAAATAACTGTGGTTTATATAATGATTTAAATATACATTATAATTTCACAATCGTATTTTTAAAATTTAATACTTTTCCAATTGAATCTGTGTGTTTTTATTTCATTTCTTATGTCAATCCTACAAATAAGCGTGCCTAGCAAATGGACCGTAAAATGTAAAATGCATATTACGCGAATAAATACGAACAATTCTGTTTGTCTAGTCGGAATATATATACAAATATAAAATATATTCACTGACAGAACTCGGACTGATTTGCATTACATTATATGCAAATGGTTTTATTATGTCAGTTGCGTTGGTATCAGGACATTTAAATATTTAGCATATTCAATCCCTACCATAAACATTAATACAGCATGTCAAAACGTTCAAATACATTTTCTGTTTCCAATCTCATGGGAACTTGATCAGATTAGCACGAAATCTAAATAACTTAGGTTAAGAATTTATTTAGTTTACCTTTTAATATTTTTTTTTCGTAATAATAATATTGAAGCTCTATAATTTGAGTTTATTATTAAATTTAATGAAAGTTGCTTCACTTTAAAAGATAAAGAATTGGTGGAAGCTTACCTCTTACCTTTTTAAGCTTACCTTTTTAAAATAAACTTTGTTTATCAGTATATATTTTCTATTACCCCCAAAACATTTATACACTATCATTTTATATAATATATTTAGATTTCTAAAGGATATATATATACATCCATAATTTACCCTAAATAAATTATTCTGGAAAAATATCTTGGATGTTTTCCTACGATTGGCTATAAAATCATTTCATAATCGATCACACTTTTTGCAATTTATCATACCCATAAATAAAACAAAAATAGTAAAAGAATGTATTGCGATCTCGAAAATATTTTAATTCAATTTTTTATCGGATATATACTTTTTAGGATCCCCTGTCTCAATTAGACCTGTGCTGATACTACAAACTTTACAAGAACACTGTGATCTTTTAAGTGTTAGATTGTTTAGTGACACTTAAATGGTTAGTCTACGCCGATCTCTATGAAAGACACTATTTTATCTCGAATTCCAACGAATATGAGAACAGTGAACCCTCAAAACGTAGCCTCAATAAATTTTCTTACTTAGTGACTAACCCTTAAGATTCGTAGATAACTTAAGCTAAGTAATCTCAATAAGAGAACTAATCTAGAATGCACACACATATACACTCAGTCAAAAAAGTTTCTTAACAGCATCATTTTATTTTGCCTCGCTATTTATTTTCAACTTAACAATTTACGAACGTACAAATTATTAATACTAATATTAGATAAAAAAATATTTTTTTTATTTTCATTTCATCATTAATATAAAACGAGGCAGAATGTCATTTGTTAATGGTAGGTCAAAAAAAAGTTTTCAATACACTTACAATATTAATCGTACTTGTTGTACTATGAACATCTTTCCAGTGTTATATGTATAAATCTTATCTCGATAATTAAATCTTAGTTCAGTATTAAATTTACTTGGGCCTGGGAAACTGATTTTTTTTTAATATGCGCGTTTCTCCTTGATTCGAGAGATCTCATGGTTCTCAAGGCTTATCTATAAGAAAAATTAAATATCTGTTTAATAAGTCACATGCTACTGTACAGTATGGACTACAAAGACGTAGAGAGTTATAATCTTTGGAGGATAGACCACATGCTGGAAGACAGGAGACTGGAAAATCGCCAGAGAAGAGCCATCCTTGCAAATCCTAATACTACCGACACCTCATTGGTAATCCGAATAAATAGGTACTATGGGATTCAAGTCCACCCAGGAACAGTCTAAAATACTCTAAGAAGGTAAGGATACAGTGGAGTCGCAAGAAGAAAGCCCTTCTTCTGTATGTTAAACCAGAAGAAGCGAGTGTAATTTGCTAGGGAGTTCGTAAATGAACCCAAAAATGTCTGAGAACGAGTCATATTCTCTAAGAAATCCAAATTTAATAGTTTTTGGCCAGATGAAAAGTCAAAAGTGTGGAGGAAATCAACCTCAACTTTCAAAACTGAGACTTTATATATGGATGTATGGAAATTGTTTTCAGTAAGTGCATATATATGTGTAGATATCATGTTTCTATCGATTGCAACAACCACATCGGAAATGAACTTGAATTTAGATCTACGACGCTACAATGTTATTTATAAAATCGTAAAGGTATTCTGCTGTTGTGTGATACTGCAAATTTTTGTGAAAAAAAATATAAAACTTGCATCGGAAACTATTCCCTAAGTATGCACTCGAGTGCTAATAATTATATTTATAATGCTGGATGTAATAGGTATAATGGTTTATTAGAAGCATGGAAGTCACTCACATTTGTAAATCAATATTGCCAATTTCTGAAAATATTTTTGATTAAAGATTTGGTAGAATTATAGAATGGGATATTATTGGTTAAAAACAAGTCAAGATAGGCCAAAAACAAAAAGTTCACATTTGGAAGTTTAATCCAAATTTTAACAACTGTGTTGCTGACGGCGAACAATAGGATTTTTTATTCGTTATTCGGGTTCTACGTATCTTGAAACTTAAGTATTGTAGTGTTTAGGAGGAGGTGGAGTACTTTTTTTTTGTGTCGATTACAATGGTTCATTATTGAAAATAATAAACCAAATTTAATAAACATATAAATTATATACAATAACAAGTCAATCAAATATATCTATAAACTTTAAAAACAAATAAAAATCTAAAAAACACGTATAACTATATACAATTTTTACAATCCTCTAAGAGACCGAAGACCAAAATCTCTCTACATATTTTAATTAACATGTAAATTTACTTAAAAAGGGAACACCTATTATTTGGTTAATAATATACTTTTTTTTTCTAAAATTAACATCAAGACTTTCGGTTATTACTTGATCAATATCAACGAAATAATATTTTGTAAGAGCTAAGCAAAAACAAACGTAAATTAAAGAGTTTTTTTTTTTCATTAGGAGGCGGGGAAACAAACGGAATCCTTATAACTAATGGAACGGAAAACCTTCTTAACAAAATATTCTCCTGAGAAGCTTTTCTGAGTTGTTTTCTTTATGTTTTCCGAGAGGGCTTCGCTCTTTTCCGCCTGTCACATTTATCATTCAGGGCCGTAGCATAAGCCAAACAGCAAATATCATCAATTCCCTGTTAAGAATAGATTTTTATGTTTTGACAAATAATCTCTATGAATTTAATCATTAATCAAGGAGGCTTAGCTAGATTGGTTTATTACAAAAATAAAACACTTATATAATGTGTTACAGACCCGAAAGAAGTTTGTTTTAGTGCATATATATATATAAATAAAATTAAATGAAAAAAAATATATTCTAGGATCAAGTCTCCATAGAATAGACGAACAATGGACAGAAAGAAATCCTTATGATCCGATAACGTGAAGAAAATATATGTAAAAAATATATATTTAAAAAAATATGTATATAATAGAAAAAAATATCTATACATGTGAAGGGTCAAATATTCATTATATCTGTAAATCTTTGCAAATTTATACTATATATACCTATGTTAGGTAAAGACTACCTAATTGGGTCGACCTGGAAGATCGAACCACACTTCCCAACAAGGAAAGAGAATGACGCTATCAAACTGGCTTCGCTTTGTACAATCAAAAGGTACTAATATTTTTTTTATTTTGCAACAATAATTAACTATCGTCGTTGTGGTAAAAACTTCATTTGACAAAGAGTAGAATCATTAAATAGGTCATTTTTTCAACATTAGATAAAATATAGATATTATAATAGGACTTCATATCACTATTTTTTTTTGTTTATTCATTGTAAGGTTTATCAATTTAAACAAACAATTACTTATAATTAATAAGAATTTATTTCAGTATGTTTAGTATAAAATTTCTATTTATTCATTTATTGCGTATTTGAGTTTAACCAACAAAAAATTGTTAATTTGTAAATTTTGAATTGAGTATTTCCCTTCTTGTAGTTCATTCATGTATTTTTAGAATTTTAATTTGATGTTTCTTGGTGAGCAGCTGGGCCCGCACAGTCATCATTATATGTTTTGGTTTTTTAATTGTTGTTTGCTAATTAAAGGTTAATTATAAAAGAAGACAAAATACTTTTGGATGATAAAGATTGGTTATTTCATAAAACTGTTCATGTAACTTCATACTACGGTGGCTCATTGGACGGATTTTGATAGATTTTGCCTAACCAGACTTATTTAGTATAGGGATATAAAACGATTTCCTAACATCGCACAGGTTCGGAACAACCATTTTACGTTCCCTTCAAAGGATGTTATAACCAACCATTTTTGCTCCCTAAAAAAAACCAATGGCCAACTGCAGGGTTTAAATCTTCAATCTCTTGCATATTAAATTATTAATCACTTATTAAATATATCAAGGTTCACATGTGGTGCAGTGTCTTTCATAAAATTCTTCTATGCACAAGACCAAAGGTTCAAAACCACTGGAATGTTTAATGGAGTAAAAAACCTTTGGTTATTTCGTCCTTCGAAAGAGATGTAAACAATTATGAATAGTTCTAAAAACAGCTGTAATTATCTGTGACTTACTATATACTTACTGCAAATCTGTATTTCATCGTTTTACATTAGTATATTTAAAATTATTTAAAGAACTTAATTCCCTAATTGATCTGAGACAGAGCTAATATATCATGAGACAAGGTAGTAGTAAATTAAGTAAGAAAGTAGAGTAATTAAAGTAAGTAGACACCAACTTAGATTGTCCATGGTCTGAAGATAGAGGCCTGCAGGAGGCGATAAGTCTTCCAGTAACTAATGAGTCGATTTAGTCCAGCCACTCCAGGGTCTGTGCTGGAGAATTTTCTTCAAATCGGCCCAAGTTGGAATTCTCTTCCTTCATCAATTGTTGTTTAGAGAACTCTCAGCCATTAGGTTTTATGGAAATTTTCACTTTTAGCAATATAAAACTATTGCGATCGTAAATATGTTTTAACGGAAATACACGTTATACGGTACCCTCAATTAAAATGTTTAAGTATATAATAATAATTTACAAGCTAAATTATTAGGCTCATTGTTAGGCCGATCATGATATACAAGCAGTGGTCTGAATTTTTGTTTTTTTAGAGAGAAACAGTTCTTTGTTAAGTAATATTACAATCAGTCCAATTAGGACATTATTAATAATGATAAAGTACAACATTCATACTACATTCACACGATATATATAAAACAACAAATTTATATCATAATAATAATACAATATACATATATACAAAACAAAATCAATAAAAATATTATACAATACCAAATCAATAAAAATATTATACAAGACAAAATCAATAAAAATATTATACAAAACAAAAATCAATAACAATATTATACAAAACAAAATCAATAAAAATATATACAAAAGTCACTCATACCTATGTACAATCCTCAAGCATACAGCACGTGAGTGAAGAATCTAGCCAATGCTAGAACTCCATTATACATGTTACTATACATCTCGAGGCCACTGCCGTTTCAACATTCGAGGGGGATGGTAAGGATGTGTGGAGCTGGATAAGGATTGAGCTAGGGGATTAGGGTGATGGATAATGTTCTGATGGAATTTAGAGAATTTTAATGGTATAAGGTCTAAAATAAATGGAATATTTAGGTCGCGGTGCATAAGGAAGGTTGGATACATAATAAGGAGCATTAACTATTGCTCGGAGGACTTTTGATTGGAAGGATTTAATGCGTTTGATGTTAGAAAATTTGGCTGTCCCCCACAGTTCAAGTTCGTAGGTCCAGATAGGTTTCAGTACTGTCTTGTATATTAGCAGTTTGTTTTATATGGATAGTTTAGAATTTCTGTACAGTAGTCTGTATAATTGGCCAAATCGTCGATTAAGTTCTTGTCGTTTAAGTCTAGTATGTGGGTTCCAAGTTAGTCTTTTGTCTAGAACGAAGCCAAGATAGTTCTGATATTAAAGTAGACTATGGAAGCCAGTGAGCGACTGGACATCTACCGCCAATCTACTGTAATCAAGGAAGTCCAAAAAGCTGCAGAGTTTAAATAAGTTTAATAGCAACATTAAAAGAAAAATCACCTAAAGTGGTAGGAGTTAAACTGCCCCTCTTCAAGAATATAACCTCATATGAAGTTTTGTCATATAAATAATAATAATATTATTTTGTATTTTTGCCATCCCTGTACAAAGTTTATATACCATAAATACCAAAATAGGAAATAACAGAAAACTATTGGGTTTGTAAAATAAGTTTTTAGCGTTTGTTCAATATTTCAATATAATCCACTAGCTCAATATAGAAGCGGAAAAAAAATCATTTTCACCTTTTAATACTTTTTTTTATTTCCGAAAAAAAATCCCCTGCACAGACGGTTAACTTGATTTGCATAGCGATGATACCTAAGGAGACAGCACCGTCTGAACCGACTGTTAACGATTACCAAATACATAAAATTATCTGAAAAATCAAATCTAATAAATCAAGGGATCACTTGTGGCTGGGTTGTTAGCATAACAGCCTCCTATGCCAAAGGTCACGGGTTCAAACCCGCTGGTAGTCCTAGGATTTTTTAATGGGAGTAAAAAATCCTTAGTATGCCGTCCCTCGGAGGGGACGTTAAAAGGTAGTCCAGAGCCTGTGCGAATTCAGGCACTCGTTAAAGATCCCTCTCCTAATAAAACCTGGATAGACAAAATTTAGGACTCCCACTGTAGCATCGTACGATTAGCCATAGTTGCATAAAGTGACGTTAAATAAATAAACAATCTAATAGATCAAAATATTTCATATATAATTGATTAAAAATATTTATAACTAGCTGTTACCAGCGACTTTGTCCGCACAAAGTTCACTCATTATGATCGGGATTTCGCAGTTTTTAAAAGAATATATTTTAAAGACCTTCTTCGTAAATTATATTTTTAGTTTTATTCTCTTGTGGCAGAAGAACGTACTGATTTTCTCCGCAACCCGATCTTGACAATGCGACAAATACAGTGAGCCTTGAAAGTATTCGGAATTCACTATCATAATGTAATTTACTTGCTTTTGTGTTATTATTTCTGTTTTTAAAGAGTTGGTACTCACTTTATAATGTTAAGAGGAAGGTATACATTAGACCAACCCAAAAATCACTACAATAGTCATTTTATATTTAACGGTTTCAACGTCAATTTACGAAAAATATAAAAATAGGAGTGTCAAAAGTATTCGGAATTAAGTGGTTTCCGATATGGAATTTAGTGAGAACATTTGAAACCATTAAAAAATAGGATTTCCGATTTAAACAACAAAACGATTTCCGAATACTTTTGACACTGAATGGTCTGGTAATTTTACAAAATTAATTGTTTAATCTTAAAAAAAATAAGAATTTCGGTTATCTGGTTCGTGATTTTGCTTTACGGAAGTCTCTTTTTAAGATTTATGAATTAAAAAGGATTATATAAATTAATAGTTATGAAATATAATTATTAAATGAAAAGAAATAGGAATTCCGAAGACTTTTGACACTCACTGTTGTAGGCAGTGTGAAAAGCATTCTTGACGTAAATCGATTCCTATCCCCTGTGATTAATTAATTGTTACGACAAAATATAATTCAACGGGAAATTATATTATTTTAAAATTTAAAGGTAAATCGTTTGGAATCGTTGGGATGCGAGGTCCATTTCCTCCGTTTTCTCCACATTTTCCACTGATTCTTGGCTCCTATTGGTCGCAGCGTGATGCTATATAGCCTATAACCTTCCTCGATAAATGTACTATCCATTGAACCATTAGTTTTTGAGATGAGCGCGTTCAAACAAACAAACTCTTCTGCTTTATAATATTAGTATAGATAATCTGTTGTTTTTATTGAAATCACCTATAAAACACGATACGAACATATTTTTATAACCCAGTTTTCATGAATCATGAATGAAGGATAAATAAATACGGCATACTTTTTGAAATCACAAACCATAATGTAAAACAACATCCAAATGTGTAGCGCTCAACACGGCGAAAAGCAATTTATGGACTGTTAAAAAGAGTCAGAGATGAAAAAATGCTAAAGAATTACAGAACTTTCTGCAAAACTTGGTCATAAATACTAGGAGGACCCTAAGACGTATATTTCCGGTGAAGACTAAAATTTTCATGATCTCAATACTTTTCCTTAGTATATATTTCGTATGTAGGTAAGGGAAAGTAAACTTATTCCGAATTCGATACATCTTAGGTATGATTAAAAGATGATGGTTATGACAATAGCCAAGCTGTTTTTACATTGGCTTTCCATTTGAAGATCTCTTCACCAACTCATTTCGGGACAAATTGGACAATACCTCTTCGCTCTTTCATTATGTTTATAATTGCACGATGCAATAAGATGCTTTTTCTGTCATTTGATGAATTCATTTCATGGAAACGCTAAATTGCATTTGAGAAGACAGTCATTAAAGTGAGCTTCCGAGTAATAAAGGATATTTAATAACAATAATAATGAAACCGCATGCCTTTTTGATACTGCTGGATTTCCTTATAAATGAATTATAGTTTACAGAAAACTGCGAGTAATTACTAGTGATTCATAGGTATATTAACTTTGATATTTTCTCCTTTCGTTGGATATCGAATTCATTTATATACTTATCCGTTTTTTATCAATGATAACAATATGATATGGTTGGTTGGTTGTTATATTTTATCGGCACAAAACATCTCGGTCATCAGTGCCAGACACTCGTTTTAGAAAATCAATTTTAGGTTAAACAATGTACAATAATTTTACTGAAAAACAAATAAAAACAAATAGTTGAAAATATTAAGAATAACAGTATTAATCAAAGGTAAATATAATCAGGTTAAAAAAAAAAAATAAATAAATAAAAAAAATTAATTAAAAAAAAAAAAGATATATATATATATATATATATATATATATATATATATATATATATATATAAATTAGGTTAAAAAATAATAATAAATAAAAATAAAATAAATAAATAAATAATAATAATTTAAAAAAAAAATAATTATAATAATTAAAAAAAATAATAATAATAGTAAAAAAAAATTTCAAATCTGCTTGTAAAAGTCTATTTCATTAAGAAAGCACATCAATTCGTCAATTCTATTTATATCGTTCCCCAAAGCAACCGCGACATTGAGTGGTATTCCACTTTGGTTCAATTTTCTTTTTTAGAAGGGACATTCTACGAAAATGTGAGTAATGTTCCTCTAAAGTCAGGGTTCCTCTACAATGCTGACATCTTGGGGGCAACTCCTTAGATATTAAGTGCCCATGGGTTAACCTCGTATGTCCGATTTTCAGGCGGGCCAGGACCACCCCCTCTCTGCGGTTATGATATGGTTAACAAATATCATATTGATATTCCTACTTACTTATTAGATATGAATGTAACCTATGGTCCTCCGATGTAGAGGAGAAACAATAAAGTAAAAAGAAAAAAAAAATCTTTGATAGAATTTGTTGTGGCTAATTATCGAAGGGCGGCGGAGGACTAGTTCTATACACCATTTATCCCCGTCATTCGGTAACCCACACTAAATCCATTGGCAAACCACTTTATTATTGTCACAGGAATTAAGGCTTATTCGCACACGGCATAAATCTTTAGTGGGATGAAATAAAACCAAGGGTCGTTCTAAACCGAGGGATATCTTCTAAGGACTTGCATATACACATGCATGCATGCATATATATATATATATATATATATATATATATATATATATATATATATATATATATATATATATATATATTTTTTTTTTTTTTTTTTTAAATCCACTTCTTCCTAACTCTATTTCCGAAACATATTACTCATTACAACATCCAAAGAAACACAGATATATTTTTCTTTCTTTTTTAAATTTATTTTACTGTACATCATATAAATACAATTAGCGAAAGGGCTAATTAACAATTATGTGCATGAAAATTCTTATGAAGAAACTACCCAGCGGTAACATTTTAATGTTAATTTAAGTTCGTAGGCCTCGAGTCTTTCTTCTTTTCAATCTCCTCTAAGAGTTATCATGGATATGTGGGAATGATAGGTTGTGAAAAAGGGGATTAGTGTGTGTTGGGAGTTTAGAAATAAAAGAGGTACACATACTCAAAAAATTGTCCATACACCCATAAGTAAATTCTCAGTTTTGAAAGCTGAGGTTGATTTTCTCCACACTTTTGACCTTCCATGGCGCCGAAAAATATTAAATTTGCATCTCTTGGAGAATATGACCCGTTCCCAAAAATTTTTGGGTTTATTTACAAACTCCCTACATACATGAAGAAGGGCTTTCATCTTGCGACTCAACCACTATACCATCCTTACCTTCTTGGAATATTTTTGACTGTTTCTGGTTGGACTTGAATACCATATTACCTATTTATTAAGATGGCCATTGAGGTGTCGGTAGTATGAGGATTTGCTTGGACTTCAGCAAGGATGGCTTGCTTCTGCCGATTCTCCAGTCTACTGTCTTCCAGCACGAGTTTTATTCCTTAAAAGTTTAAACCTTCTATGTCTTAGTAGTCCATACTGTACAGTAGCATGTGACTTATTCAACAGATATGCAATTTTTGTTATAGATAAGCCCTGTGAACAATGGGCTCTCTCAAGTCACGAGAAACGCGCATAATAAAAACAAATCAGTTTCTCAGGCCCAAGTAAAGTTAATACTAAACTAAGATTTGATTTTTTTTTATCCGGAATTCGGATTCTACGCATCTTGAAACGTAAGCTCTCAAAGGTTTTTAGTCCTTTAATTCCATTGCAAAGGTTGATTATTGAAAATAATAAACCAATAAAATAACAAATATAGATTTGGAGTTTCGTACTGTTTCGGGATCAACGCCTGTCCAATAGGGTGATTATGCTGAGGTCACAATCAGCCACCAGCTTTTTCCCTATTAATTCAGGTACCCACTTTTTAAACGCTGAAGGTCCTGAATGCCCTAGAGTTGCCCTCTTGCCAATATAGCAACATAAACAATATTCTGCTATAGCTGGAATTCTAACCTAGGTTACTGAGAGTAGTAGGCTCTATCGACAAGAACAAGCCGCTCTCTCTAAGTACTTATACACTCCTTAATTTATTATTGTTCTGATTCGCTTCTTTTCCCATATCTCTAGGTCACATTAGATCTAAAGTAACCAAATAAGTATTAATTCTGATACACCTGGATTCGAATCCGGAAAAACGGAGTGGTAAATTCAACTATTCTATTTTTTTTTCCTCAATATTAGTGATGCACCGCTATTTACATCTGTTATTTAATTCCAGCTCAGATTAATCACCCACAAGATGGGTCGGAACGTTTTTTCAACAAATATATATATTAAATAAGCAACATTAAAGAACCCTTTCGATATAAAACAAAACATTAAATATAGAATTCGTCGAAAAAATTTATTTCCGCCATAAATCAGGAAAGTCGGTAGCTCATTATCAAAATTTGATAAGCGGAAAGGCAAAAATAATTTTAAAAAGGGACCTCCAGCAGGGCTTGAAGAGGATTTATACCAGGCCAAGAGGGCAGAATAACTTCCAACAAGTAATTTAAAAAATAATTAGATTTAAAGGAGCAAGGAGTGAGAGAGGAAACTTGGGTAATAACACCAAGTCCAGAATTTCCCAAGAGCCGAGCACTGCCGAGTTAGCTCAAGGTGCTAGTAGCTGTATCCTCAAAGCTATCATCAATTATATTCATTTGTAAAATAGATTCGTAGCGTTATTAAATATTATAAATTAATCTTTCTCTGTTTATTAAATCATGTTTACTTGGTCAGTAATGACTACATATTCTAAAAAAAAGGTCAGTTAAGGTGCTTTCTAGCACCAGATTCAACCGAAATTCATTATCCTTAAGTAGGTATTATGTTTGCCCGAAATTGAAGAGAAAAAAAAAATTCGTCTTTTAATGATTTTTCATTTTTGAAAAGGAAAATCTGCTGTACACACTGTTATATATCTAAGCACATGTGACAATATCGATTATCAGAACATATGTTATAAATATTATTAGAATAAGTATTGAGGTTATTCATTGTTGTTAAAATGTTCAAAACAAATAGTACGTTCTTTGATTCTTAAATATTAATGACATAACATTGGCGACGAGGATGGTTGACTTACACTTCTGAACTCACGATGTCTGAACAACTTATCGAGTCATTGGTGGCAGCTCTTCAACGGATTCAAGTCCGAGAAACTGCGGCTACAGAACAGTCCAAACACCAAGTTCACGGGCTTAATTTTCAACCTTTTGATGACCATTAGGAAACGTTCGATGCCTACGTTTTGCGGCTCGAGAACTTCTTGGCTTTAAAAGGACTTGATGGTGCAGATGAAGCCTCCAAAACTCGTAAGTTACAAATTTTTATAAATAGCTTAAGTCCAAAAATATTCCAGACTTTAATTTCCACCTAGGAAGCCGCAAGATCTAGCTTATGAAGAAGCAATTAAGATTTTAAAAACTTATCTGTGTCCGCAAGCCAGCAAAATAGCAGAACATCATCGATTTGTCCTTCGACATCAGAAGTTTGATGAAACAATCGGTCAATATGTTGCTAATCTGCGGCAAATTGCCAATAATTGTGACTTCACCTGTCAAAAGTGTCAGGAGTCCACAATGGAAACTCATTTAAGAGCTCAATTTGTACGGGGGATTACTGATAATGACATCAGAGAAAAAATATTACAGCAGGGGGAAAATATGACATTTCATGATGCTGTCAATTTAGCTCTTGCTACAGAGACTGCTAAACTAGAAAGCCAACAAATGAGAAGCTCACATTTTACTGTCAATAAAGTAAGTAGGGAGAAGAAACGATCTCAGTACAGAGGGTCCCCCACAGTACAGGCTAGTTTTAGGGAGAAGCTGAAAAAACTTCGGGACTGTTGTTACCGATGCGGGAAGAAGAGTCATCGCAGCGAGGATTGTAATGCTAAGAAAATAAAATGCCGAGAATGTGGGAAAATCGGACGCCTGGCTCGCGTATGCCTTAGCACCGGACGGCCTAGAAAAAGTAAACAGAACCAAATAGACGTCATACCATCGACGGAGGACGACTCGGAGATAGAAGAGAATTTTGAAGTTCATCAAAGTCGAGATGTATACGAAATTCATCAGTTTCAGAGACGTCCCAATGGTAAAATGATGATCAATGTCATCATCGAAGGTAAGCATCTAGAACTAGAATTAGATACCGGTGCCGCCATTTCGACCATCTCGAAAAAGACTTTCGATAGACCACTCCCTGGTCCAACTCCAACCTACCAACATAAGACTTCGAACATTCACCAACGAAATAATTAGACCATTAGGCGTCTGTCAGGTCAAGGTTCAATGTGAAGGCAAGAGGATCACAGGTAACTTAGTTGTTATTCCCCAATTAGTGGACTCTATCATGGGAAGGGACTGGATCCGGAAACTTTGAGTCAACTTAGCAGATATCCGGGCGGTTAAAACATGTCAACCACCTGAGTTAGAGTTAAATAAATTGTTATCTTCTTATTCAGATATATTTGCTAATAAGGTGGGGAAAATCTCTCATGCCACATGTACACTTAAATTAAAAGATGATGTAAAACCTATTTTTAAGAGGGCTAGACCAGTTTCTTACGCTCTTTTTAAACCTGTTGGTAACGAAATAAAGAGATTGGAATCTGGAGGAATTATTGAGAAAATAACCCATTCAGATTGGGCAACTCCTGTGGTGCCTATTGTTAAACCCAAACGTCGATAAAATGCGCAAAACTGATTTATGCGGGACCACCAGAAAAAAAGTGCAGTGCGTCATTATGGTAGACCACCTAAGGATCCACTGGGGAGAGGTGATGCCCGTCAAGATCGAACACAAGATAAGGAGAGGAGAAACGGATCTCTTAACTTCAACCCGAGTAGAAGGAAATTCACCGGAGGCGCCAGCGTTGGATCGTACGAGGAATAAAGAATCGAATGATGAGCACCCACCATTGAGATATACGAGGCAGCGCAGGCCACTGGTTTCGTATGTGAAGGAGCCGATTAGCGGAGGAGGACTGTTATATATCTAAGCACATGTGGCAATATCGATTATCAGAACATATGTTATAAATATTATTAGAATAAGTATTGAGGTTATTCATTGTTATTAAAATGTTCAAAACAAATAGTACGTTCTTTGATTCTTAAATATTAATGACATAACATAGACGATTAACAAAAAAGAAATAAAGTTTCTTAGTTCTTAGAGTGTGGTTTTAACTACTACCAGAATAAAATTCGATGTGGAATTTTAAGGGTTTTTCCGTCAGAAACAATGAACACTGTATGATTGCATGAAGTGAAAGGATCATGGAAAACAGGGGTGACACAAAACAACTGTGGCCAGAATTTTGAGCATTATATTGTAATTAATTTTACGAGATAATTTCTAGATCTACATTTTTTCATTGATTTTTTTAATGTATAATATTATATTTTGGGTAATTAGTATTTATTTTAAACTTGTGCTAATGATTTTTTTTTTTTTTTTTTTTTTTTTTTTTTTTACAGTGTGATGCAATTTCAATGACCACGATCGCTTATAGATTTGTTAACGTCGTTTTATTTATATTAATTATAACTTTTTTAAGCACCTATTTATCTAATTCTTATAAGCCTAAATACAGTCAACACTATTGGCAAAGACATAAACTATCACAAAAGCTATGGACTGCTAAATTCTCTCCCAGCCAGCTCTGTCTGCCTAATCGACTCTCCCTGCCCAAACCGATTGTGTTCTTACATTAAATCATTTTCAAACGACTACCTTTTGGCAGTAAAGGCTAGGGAAATGCTTTCCGATCCCATACATCTCTCCTTTGGAGTTCTCCAAGAACGACCGTAAGAGACCCATTCTATTTGGCTCAGCATTCAAGTACACCAAGAGGTCTGTACGAACACTGCTTGTTCCGATCAAGAACTATTAGTAGCGTTTTGAATTCCTATAAAGATGCTTTATATAAATGCAAAATTCCGATTGTACGCGTAAACTATTAAATTGAACCCAAGTGCTTTAATAAATACCGATAAAAAGATAGAGCTTGAAAAAATACGGATGGGACGAAATACACTGTTAGTAATAGATACGAAGATAGTCTTGGTGGTATTGATACATTAAGATGTACGTGTAAATATGTGGAATTTATTGAGGTACGTAGAATCTTTAGTAACTAACAAAAAACTAAATTCATGAAGAAATTAAGGCGCGGTTAAAGGTCGGGGGTCTTTTTACTTTCACTTGTTATATACAGTAAGGGAAAGTAATGCGATCGTGAAAATTATCGAATTCCAGTTTTCAACGGAAATACACATTTTAGGGTCCCCTGAGTCAAAATATCCAAGTCCCGCAAAAAAGTCTGTGTGTGTGTGTGTGTGTGTTAATCGAAAAGTCCTATCAAACTGAAGTTTCATATTTAAGGCAACTATGTGTGTGTGGTAACTCCCAGGCGGAAACGGTAAGTCCTATGAAACTGAAATGTTATATTTAGGACAAATATACGCCCCAGATGTTACAAAAGCTTTTTCATCAAAATCAGCTTACCAGAAGAGCCTCTTTATACCATGCATTTTGCACCTTTTTTCGATTTCCTCGAAAACGGTTCCGACGATTTTAATTAAACCCGCTATATCGATGTAAAATTTAATGTGCTTTAATATCATGTAGTTTTCATTCTGATTAAAATGGTCTTACAGGGCTTAAATGCCGATATTTTACATTTTTTTCTTCTAAAGTACCTTTAATTTTGTAAATTTCATAAAAATAAATATATAACCTTGTTATCACCGATGTAAAACACTTAAATATATAAGTTAAACGAATTCGATATTCAACTAAAGGAGAAAACTGAAAAAAATATTTGTTTAATCCAATTGTTTCACCGATTGGCCACTGAATTGCACTGTCATCGTAGGACACTCCAAGTAGTTCTAACACGGAGTGATGAAAAAAAAGCTTACTGAATTTCGTAGATACTATTATACCATATCATTAAATAAAACACACCTTTCTATAAGAACCAAAGTAAGTGATTATTTAACAATTTATATTCGTTTTTAAATTTGTTTAAAAATTCTTAAATTGATATTAATAACAGAGGTAAGAGAAAGTCGTATGTTGCTTGCTAGAATATTGTAAGTTATACTTATTACTTGGACTGCCTTTCTATTCCAATATTGTACGGTTCAGTGTATGTTTGACCACTCTTCAATATATTACTATTGTCTAGAATAGAGTGTATTAGAAATCCATTATTTATATAATGCCCTATCTGTTCCACTGTCCCTTGATTCGGCTGACTGAATCGATAAAGTAAATAAATTATATTAATGGCTAATCTGGACAGCCCAGGGTCTTGGCAATTTGCCCCAGCGTCTCAGTCCCTCTTCGTCCTTCCGAAAATTATTTAATTTACTTTATATACCACTTATATACTATTCACTATTTATATACACCTGTTTTATATACTGTTTGGAAGTGATTCATACCCTGATGAGATGAGGATTTTTCTATTTACCAAGGGATACCCCTTCCCAGCCTAACGGCGAACCGAATCCCATTTTACATACAATATAACTGTATATTTAATTATGCCATTCAGACACGAATAAGCTACTGAAATTCTTTAAGCCTATCTTATATAGCTTTTCCGAGTTTAAAATTTATATTTTATTTCAGTTAATATCATAATTATTACAACTTTTTTTTTAAAACTCCCGCGAGCAAACTATTCGCCATATTTATGACAACTATACGCCCGAGATGTTACAAAATCTTTTTCATCGAAATCAGCTTAACAGAACAGCAACTTTGTACAGTGCAGTTTGCACCTATTTACGATTATCTCAAAAACGGCTCAAACAATTTTGATTAAACTTGCTATATCGATGTAAAATTGGCCGGGCTTTAATATCATGTAGGCTTCTTGGTTAAAATAGTCTGACCGAGCTTAAATTCCGATATTTTAAATTTGCTTCCTCCAAACTACCTCTAATTTTGTAAATTTTATAAAATTGACCCTATCATCTGAATAGTAATGCTAAAAACAGGTAAATATATAAGTTGAACGAATCCGACATCCAACAGAAGGAGAAAACTGCAAAAATATTTTTGTATGCAATTTTTAGGTTTTTTATAATAAGAAAAATAATGAAGACTTACGATGTACCGTTTGAATGCTAAAGATTTCAGAAAAATTATTATTTTGTATACACAATAGTCAAAGTTAATACCGAGTGATGAAAAGTTGATAAAACTAACTGATTATCGTATATAACAAATGTTTCTATAGAAACTCAATTTAATTAATTCTTCTTTGTTTTCACTAATATTCATCTCTAACTGTATGTAATCCTTTAATCGATTTTCAAAACGGTGGTAAGTGAAAGTCGTTTGTTGCCCGCACCAGACCCGAACATAGGAATAGTAACATATGTGTATAATATACCATTTGAAAGTTTAAGACTTGAGAACAATGCTTTTTGTAACCCAAAGAATAAAGTAATGGAGAGTGATGTAAAGTCAAATAATTGTTATATATCATAATTCCTATTGTTTGATTAATTAATTGAAAAAATAGGTTTTCATCGGAGCTATATTTAAATGTTCGAAACAAATTGATTTTAACAACCAAGATAAGTAGAAGTCGTGTGTTGTGCGCAACAAATTTTATTTCATAGACACGTACAGGTTAGTAATAACACCAATATATATTTAATTCATAGGTAAGTAAATTTAAAACATTTTAAGATCGTTTTCGATTTATTCAGTAAGATATCCGAGGCAGAATAGAAATAGAAGGTTAAATATTAAGATAGTCTTTTTCTCATCGACCTCCGGCGGCTATAAATTATGTAAAGTAATTAATCCCTCAGGATATAATTATGGAGGGTCCAGGTGTCCCGGAATCGATAATACTTTATAGGGCTTTTTGTATACTGGACCCAACAATTCCCTGATACATGTTAATTGTCCCTGAAGGCACGATAATTAACGAACTAACCAATTAACAAAACATGGGTCACTATATTTTAAGGCAAATTGCATAATAGGGGATTTAGAAATATATAACGATCAATACCTAAAAATAGTCATCACGGAGAGATTAAAAAACAATCTGATGGCGACAACATACGACTTTTATTTACCTCTGTTGTAAAAATCAATTAAAGAGTTAATTACATGAAGATATTGAATTTCATTGGAAACATATAAAATTTCATTGGAATAAATAATATAAAATTGTATATCCACAACAAACAGTTGGTTTCATCCGCTTTTCAATTCTCTCCACCCGAAATTTTACCACTTTTGTGTAAAAGATAATTTTTTTTTTTAATCCTTAGCTTTTAGACTGTATATTACACGCCTATATTACTGTTCTTACCTTTGGAAAACCAATAATTACTTTAAAAATATTTTCCTCTTTTCTTCCCTACTTAGTTGCAAATTTTTACATTTAGCTGCTTTTCATCAATCCTAATAAGATGATATGGCCAATTCTTCTAAATTTAGAAAATTAAAGGTACTTTAGAGGAAGAAAAATTAAAAAATTCGTAATTTAGGCCCTTTCAGGTTATTTCAATCAGACTGAAACCTACATTCTCCAATAGTTGATTCTCAAATTCTTAAAACGTTTAAATTTATCCGCTTATATAAATTCTAACAGGATGATATGGTTGATTTGTTTAGATCTGCAAAATTAAAGAAAGAAAATTGAATCTACCAGCACTTAAGACTTGTCAGACCATTTTAATCACAATGAAATCTACGTCGTATCAACGCCTATTAAATTTTACATCAACATAATGAGTTGAGACAAATTATTTGTAGCCGTTTTTGAGAAAATCGTGCAAAATGCAAATTATAAAGTGGTAACTCTTCTGGTTAATTAATTTTGATAAAAAGTAGCTTTTATATCTCAGGCTTATACGCCTCTAATATACGAATATACTAGAGCGGTATCAACACATGCTGAGAGCGAGGCGCTAGTATCGTTTAGCAAATTGTAAATATCGTACATAAGGGGTACTCACTACGTTTGCTATAGCATGCTATTTGTGTTATTTTGCTAAACCCGTCGAGTTTCTACAGTTATTTCCTGTATAAAATTGATGGGTTTAGCACAATAGCACAAATAGCATGCTATAGCAAACGTAGTGAGTACCCCTATAGTTATGATTTTGTGTATGGTGTTAATATATTTCTTACTTCTTTATTTCATTTATTTGTTTCTATCTCAATTATAGGTTGTTGTTATTTTTTTGTGTTTATATGTATATATATATAATAATTTACGTAGTTTGACTTTATCATTGTTTTATGTATATATTGTGTGAATGTGGTCTCATATCACGATTACTAATAATCATTTAGAAACAAATAGTAATATATCTCAATAAATAAATATTAATTAAGTGAAAAAAAATTGATAAAAAGTTGCTGTTATATCTCAGGCATATACGCCTTTAATATATGAAATTCCAAGTTTTATACAAATCACCGGTTTCGAGCGAGACTTAACACACACACACACACACACACACACACAAACAAAGGCTTTTGTGCGGGATGTAGTATTTATTATTTAAAGATACCCTAAAACGAGTATTTTTGTTAAAACAAATTTGTTATACATTCCATACTATATATTTCATAGTGAAAGGAAAAATCTAAAATTTATATATTAAACTATATATCTTGCAAAGAAGCAAAAGAACATGTCTTGAGTGTGACCATATTTTTGGAAAAAGTAAACGGATCCAAACTGCTGGAAGTGAAATGACTAATGGGTTCCTGGCTGGAGCGTTGCGGTATAACCCAACCCAGGAGGCCGTTTTCAAACCTCCTATATATTATAATGGATTTATGTATTTGTATATTTCTTTAACCATATATAAGGGTGAATAAGTGATTGATGAGATAAAGTGTAATTATTTGCTTTTTCTTTATTTAACCGCACTTCAGCTACTGTGGCTAATCGGACGATGTTACAGTGGGAGTCCTACATTTTGCCTATCCACTTTTGATTAGGATATGGATCTTTAACGAGTACCGGACATCGCACAGGCTCGAAACCACATTTTTTTATGAAGGACGGCGTAACTAAGGAGTTTTTACTCCCATAGAAAAATCTCAAAGGGCTTGAAACAAGGATGTTGCCTATCGCCAACACTTTTTAACATCTATATAGAACAGGTCTTAAAATCATGGAAAAAAAGTTGCCGGGTATGGGAATAGAGGTCGGTAAAGACGTTCTATTCATCTTACAATTCGCGGACGACCAGGCTGTCATAGCATCGGATGAATTTGACATGGAATATATGTTGAGGAAGCTCGTAGAAGTATATGCACAATGGGGTCTGGAAATAAATAAGGAAAAAACTGAATATATGCCTATTCTCTCATCTGTCTCTGCTCTGTTTGGAAGGCTGGACGATTCCACAAAGCGATGCCTTCAAATATCTAGGCGTTACTATAGATAAGAACGCATCAATAGATAGAGACATATCTAATAAGATTGTTAACAGAAAAAAGATTATCGGAATAATATTAATAAATGGAGTGTTATGGAATAAGGTTTCACTCCAAAAGAAAAAGAAGATATTCCACTCCCTTTTGGTTGGCACTACGCTATATGGATGTGAATCTTGGATGGTGAAGAAATCCCAGCAAAAAAAAAATATTATCCCTGGAAATGGATTTTTGGAGAAGAAGTAGTGCAGTGTCTCGATTAGAAAAAATCCCCAATAATCATATAAGGGAAGGAGTGGGGGCTGAGCTCACCATTCTCGAAGAAATTAGTAGAAGAAGGCTGATGTGGTATGGGCACGTTATGAGAATGGATGAAGCACGTTGGCCTCTTCGATTGATTGAATACTGCTCACCCAAGAGGAGAAAACGTGGATGACCTCGGAAAAGATGGATAGAAGTTGTAATAGAGGATATGGCAGCCAGAGGTCTGACTGAGGACGACTGTAATGATCGAGATTATAGGAGAAACGGAGTGCTGAGGACCGGGATGTGACATCATTGCAAAACCCCGGAGAAAAAAAAAAGAAAGAAAAATCCTAGGACCACGTGACGGTTTAAACCTGTGACCTTCGGCATAGAAGGCTGTTATGCTAACTACCCTGCTACAGGTGATCCCTAATAAAGTGGTGATTACAAAGACATCTATGTCAAAAAAATTAAATAAGACAAGAATGCATTACTTCCTGCTTCACCAAAACTTTATGGCATATAAATTAAGAAAACGTGCACCAATTATTTTTTACAACTTTAGAGGGGTTGATTACCGTAACCCTTCGTCGCAAACCTATGACTTCCTGCCCCACTGTATCTTTACCCCTTATACCTAATGACACCCCACTCATACCCATTGAAAAAATCCGATATCTAGGACTCCATCTTGACAAATGCCTTACATGAACCTCATACGAGACTTAAACGAAAAGAAACTGCCGGTAGATACCGATTAATAAATCACTTAACAGACAAACGCTCAAAACTTTCGATTTATAACAAAAACTTCTTTTATGTTACCATCGTCAGACCCATCCGGACATGGAAAAATGAAAAAAAAAATTTCCCCTATTCAAAATTTGAGGCCTTATATTTCAAAAAAATTAGAAACCAAATAACGAATACAAAAAAAATCCAAGAAAAAAGTCCTCTTTCCGCCGTATGCCTGCGGATTTTCTCTAAAATTACTGAACAATTTTCATAAATATTTGGTACAAAACATTAGGGGATCCAACGATGGTACGATCTGTAGACGCTAATACTAGTCGGTTAGTTTAGGTTAAAAAGGTTTAATTTAATAACTCAGTTATTTTTTTAAGAAACAGAAAAGTGTAATTACAGTTTTCTAACTAAGAAACAATTGAAATTTTACCCTTAAACAAACCCATGACTCAGTTATTTTTGAGGATAGGGAAAAATTGCACTGAGTTTGGAATCAAAAAATAAAAACAAATAAAAAACAAAACAATAAAAATAAACTCAAGATAAATAGAAAACGAATAGCGAATAAAAAGTATCTGTTTTTCTACCTTACAAATAACTAATACCGTAGACAATTAAATTTCCTACAAAACGAAAAACGATTTATTGAAATCGGTTCAGAAGTAGCAGAGATATAGCGTTTTAAAATTAGCAGTGGTGATAGACCATTCTCCTTTAATTTATTTATCAATATTCGTATTAGCGAAATTCATGTAAACACCTATATTAACAGTAATACCCTAATATAGTTATTTGGAAATAATTTTCAGTGTTTTATATGTTTGTATATATGTAGGTAAGCAAATTTATGTTAGTATCTAAGTGAATAAAAATAATGTTTGTATAATAATAAATGGGTGGATAAAATAGCTAGGAACGAAGACAAAGCTGAACCTGACACGGAGATATATTGGTCGTGCTTCCAAATAGGACAACCACCATCTCCCTCCTTTGTTTTCTAATAAATCCTCTTTGAGAACTCTCTGTCGCGTGCGGCCTCTTCTCATATTTGTTCCTTACAAATTTCAACCCCAACTATATCTTATAGAGCTTATTTATAGCTTTGTATGAAGATATTGATAGAATAGAACAAGAGAAGTATAACCGTAAAAAAAAATAAAAAAAGGAGAAAAACTGCTTTATGTGCGTCCATCAATAAGAAACAAGGTATGTTTAGAATTGATTAAATACATTTTTTTTTAAATATTTCATTTTCCTGATAAATTATTACAATAGGAATTCAAAAAGAGCTAGTTTTTGTTTTCTTTTCATATTTTCTATTAGCATTGGTCAGAAGCTGACAGTGAGCAAATGTGCTATATAAAACTTAAGCAGCAGACATGATAGGTATGGGGAAGGAAAGTGCCGAGCTGCATCCCATCCAAGACTACAATTTAGCAGAGGAGATCTCTCATCCACCTTATCTTCGGCCTACTTCTATCATGCATTTCAGTTATTGACATTTTGTTTATAAGTCTATTGTTGTGTCCGTGCACTTTACCATAAAATCGAGAACAGAGAGTTTGAATGTGTTGTTCAACTGTTGGTTGTTGTAAGTCTGCATGAAAGTTTGATTGTTTACTAACAAGGAGTTGTCGTTCTGAGTCGAGCTATATTTGAAATATATAGTACTTTCTCTATATGAATTATATAATAAGGTAAAGTATTGCGAATTCCAGTTTTCAGCGTTAATAGTTAGTAAAAATACACGTTTTAGGGTCATCTGAGTCCAAACAAACAAGTCCGGCAAAAAGTCTGTGTGTTTGTGGTAAGGCCAGCGAAAAAACGTCAAGTCCTATAAAACTGAAAATACATATTTAAGATGACTTTACGCCAGAGATGTTACAGCAACTTTTTCATGAAAATCGGCTGACCGAAAGATGTACTATTTTGCAACTTTTTATGATTTTCTCAAAAACGGTTCTAATTTATATTTTTATTATATGTTATATTATATATATCACTTTGACGACCACGCGTGTTTGGAGCACCTTCTCTTGTGGACCATAGCGGGCGTATGAGTCCGCTGCAGCGGTTCCAACTGGGACCGACTAAAACTGGCTATTTTGGTTCAATGGCCCAAAACATTATTATCAGCTATTTGTGTTTTATTTCACCCGAAAAACACATAGTATTAACAAAATTGTGATAAAAGTTACTTTAAGTTAAATAAAACAATTAATAAATGAAGCGGGCGCATACGCCCGCTGCGGTCCCACGGAGAAGTTACTAGAGGGCGTGCGTGCCCTCTGAAGAATAAAAGAGATGTCCGTATGCTCTCTACTGAACACACGGATGAAATGACTGAAGTCGTGACTCGAAGTGGAAGAGCCATTACAAAACCAAGGATGATTGTCGATTATAACTGTGGAAAATCGTCAATCGATACCTCGAACCAAATGTCGTCTTATTCCACAAGCTTACGGCGAACCCGTTAGTGGTATCACAAAATTGCAATTGATCTTATTTTTGGGACCTCTCTACTAAATGCATTAGTTATTCATAACAGCTTTAGGCGAGAAATTTTATAGAACATAACAAATTTTAAAGAAGAGGTTCTAAGGGCGCTTCTTGAAAAAGATCCTCTTAGTGACTCCGCTCTTCCACCTTCAGCTAGTTGACGATCGCTTCAGTCGCACAGATTTGATAAAAAAAACTAGGGCTCTTTCATAAAGTTAGAACATACTGTAAGGGGTGCTATTTAAAATTTTAGGAAGCAAAATGTACAAAAAATAAAGTGATAAAGTTGTTGCATATTGTATTTTTTTTAAAAAGTTATTTTGTTCAAGTACGTATATTAGATTAATTCATAGGAAAGGTGCCAGATGACTGATTTGTACATTATTTAATATAATCTTTTGCTATGATTAATTGTTTAAAAATAAATTAATAACTTTTTTTTGTTTTAATATCCAGAATAGCAACTGGTATCTAGATTTACAATATCATAAAAAACTGAGAAAAAAAGTACAACCCAAGTTCATTAAAATGTTTTTAGGACCCAACACGGTCGGTTATCAAGAGAAAATCAATTATCTAGCGGGCGTCTGGTCCTATGGGATAAGGTTTGTGGATGAGGAAAACCGATTGTGTAGCGGGCGTATACGCCCGCTCGAGGCTGGTAGTGAAAGCTGGAGAGCGGGCGTATACGCCCGCTGCGGTCCCTCTCGCTCTGCACATAAACCAGGGAGCAGGCCAGGCGTAGACTAAGCCAGCGGGCGTATACGCCCGCTCTGGTCGTCAAAGTGATATATATATATATATATATATATATATATATATATATATATATTATATATTTATATTAAATTTTATATATAGATGTAAAATTTGATGGACTTTTACATTATGTAGGTTTCTTTCTGATTGATGCCGATGTTTTAATTTTTCTTCCTCTAAAGTATCTTTAATTTTGTAGATTTGATAAAAGTGAGGCACATCATCTTATTATAATGTAACAAGTTTTAATTTTCCCGCTCGGTTTCGTCCGCCCGGTGTTTTAAACTTGAGCCTACATATGGAAAGTACAGTGTCTCCGCCTAGGAAGTACCGTGGAGGTACCGGAATTCCGCGATCTTAGGCCATTCCGGTAGAAAGTCTCGTAACGTATCCATGTATGGAAGTACCGAGTTAGCAGGGAGCAGTATAAGGATATTTTTATTTAATTTTTTTTTTGTCATATATATATTTAAAATATACCCAGCGGTAAGCATCCTCTGTTAACTTTACTTTGAAGATTATTTGATATTATTTCCTTTTTTATTTTTAAAACTGATTATTATTTAATTAATTTTAGTTGGTGTTACGAAGAATATGTTTTGCCGTACGCTTGTATGCCACAAAGGAAATAAAGTAGAAGATTGTAAATAATTTTATTTTCTAAGAACCTGGACCTTAACCGTTAACCATGTCACAAATCTATGGCGCCCGAGACCAGGACAAGGACATTTTTTACATTTTTTAAGTTAAGTGCTGACTTTAATGGTTATTTTTTGTTAAAAGGAAATGAATAATACATTGGAAGAATTAAGTGACACTATTTGCATTGCAGTAATTCGCAAGCATGGTATTAGGTATAGTCAATTGCATCAACAAAGTTAAGACTTTTATGATTATCGTATCGAAGGAAAACATTTTATTTTTTTTTATTTTAAAAATTGTAATATATTCCGTAATTGTATCGACAAAATATTTCTATATTGTTCTAATTAAGAAGAAAAACATTTTATTTTTATTTTTATTTTAAAAATTGTAATATATTCCGTAAAACTTTATTGTATCGACAAAATATTTCTATATAGTTCTAATTAGGAAGAAAAACATTTAATTTTTTATGGTAATATATCTTCCGTAAAAGTTTCTTGTGTTATTTAATACAAAATATTTCTATATTGATTAAAATTTTTTATTTAAAAGTAACGTTTATTAAACTGTTTTTAGTAAATTTAGACTGTTTTATTTTAATTAAAATCTCAAATTAAAAGGTTTCAAATTAGGATTTTATTTACTTGTATTTAATTAAGATTTAATAATTATGAATTTTGTGGTTGATAAGAATTATTATTATAATAACAATATTTTATTTTTTTGTAAATAACTTTAGATAACAGAGAAAATAATTTTTTGTACAAAATAATTTTTTGTTTTTTTATAAGGTATCTTATTAAACAAAATTTAGATTAATTAGAGTTTGAGAATAATTGTTATTTGTCTCATTAATTTATTTCTTAAACTTTTGTTTTGATAGGTTCATATAAGTTTTAAGACTTTGTTTTCCTGTTATTCAACTTGTACCTTGAATTTGTAAAGGACGCTTACCGAGTTTAATTTAATTTAAATTATATTTTGTTTAATCTTTTTTACAGGTTTTTATTTTAATTGCCTTAAAGTAGGAATTTATTTTATTTTATCTTAAAGGAAAATTTTCTCCTGGTTCTATTATCGGTTTCCAGAGTGCTAGTTTATTTCTGTTTTTTAAATTTTTTACGTTTTGTTTGCTTTGCCATAATGGGTAATCCCGACGTCTTGATATCGGAACGGGAGGATATATTTGCTGCAGTTCAGAACATTTTTACTAAATCAAACTCCTTGAGTGTTGATACAGTAGTTGATTTTAAACCAGTTTATGATAGGCTGGTCAATTACGAGTCGCGTTTTGAAAAGATCCAGTCCAAAATCCGTGAATACAACTCAACCGTGACGGGTACTAAGGACAAGGTCGAAACCTCAGCTGTACAAAATTCATTTTTCGATTTAGTCGACACCACTAAAGCGAATTATTATAAATTAATTAAAACGTGTACTCCCACGGAAAAGAAACCTGATGTTTTTTCTACCCCTACTTACTCTGTTCCTCAGGAGCTACCAAGAATTGATTTACCGACATTCTCGGGGAAATTGGAAGACTGGAATGAGTTCTATTCTCTTTTTGATTCTATGGTTCATAGAGAGAAATCTTTATCGACCATAAGAAAATTCCATTATCTAAGAAGTAGTTTACGCGGGGAAGCTTTGTCCCTTATCTCGGGGTTCGCATTAGAGGAAAGTAATTATTCCCTAGCCTATGATGCGGTAGTTGCTCGTTATCAAAATAAAAGACGGCTAGCCCGATTTCACATTAAAAGAGTGTTGGATTTCACCCCTCTAAACAATTCGTCCGCAAATAATTTGCAAAGATTTTTATCCGAACATGAAAATAATTTTTCCGCCCTATCGGCTTTAGGCATCGAAGATATGGGGGACTTCATTAAACTTCATTTAGCCCTCACCAATTTAGACCCAGGGACCAGAAGATCGTTCGAAGAGCGGATAAAGTCGACTGAGATTCCCTCTTATAGGGACTTAATAAATTTCGTCACGGAACGATCTAGAATCTCCGAGATGATGGCTCAAGAAGGCCGAGCGGAAAAACCGAATGGAAAAGAGAAATCCCGATTTACGAATCCCACTACAAATAGGCAGTATAAGAAAGAATCCTCGGGAATATATAGTATTTTACCTTCGGGTTCCTCGGTGCCAACAGATTCTGACGCTTCTGCCGACAAATCAAATTGTAATCCCGAATTCGAACGAATGAAAACCGAGTCAGTTGGTTGTATGGAAAGGTTATCCCCATCGACCAAAGTACGATCCAGAAATAGTTCTGAATCAATCGTTGACAATAAAAACATCTCAAAAGACTTACAGCCAGCTCTAACAGCTAAGAAATTAAATTGCTGGAATTGTGGTGGACCACATGTATATTCCAGATGTTCGCTACCTCGTAAGTTGTTCTGCTATTGTTGTGGTAACCCAGGAGTTTCCATTCACGCCTGCCCTAAATGTACTCCGGGAAATGGGCGAGGGAATCGGAAGTGAGGGTCATTCCTATTCCTACAGTTTTAGCTGACCCACTAAATACCGTTCCGTATCGTATACCTTTTTGTACCGCTAAATCTGATCTCGTTTCCTCAAATGTCGCCTCGAATTCTTTAGAAAATTTTACCGTACCTCTTTATCCCGTATCGTTCCCTAAACAGCTTTACATGGTTTTCCAAATAGGAAAACAGTGCCGAAGAGAGTTGAATTACTTGGCCCTATTTGACCCTGGTTCAACCACCTCATTCGTTGGACCAGAAGGGATCAAAATTCTCCTTCAACTGGGTTATGTCGTTGAGGAAATTCCCGAGTTTAATATTTGTGTCGCTAATGGAAGTACCAGTATTGTGGATAAAATATTCTCTATTCCAATTACAGTTGGAGGTAGGTCGTACAACATAATACTGTATGCTTTAACATCACTTCCATTTATGTTTTTGTTTGGATTAGATTTTATAGTTAATTCTAATATGTGCATGAATTTTCGTGAAGCAACCTGGTGGTTTCAAGACGATCCTAGCCATAAGTTTTCGTTCCGTCAGGATGTTCCAATAGAGGGAAGGGAAACATCAATTTGTGGTATTAATTCACTCAGTTCCTCAGAAAAGTTAGATCTGGATAAGATAGTTAGTGAAGGTTTGCTAACTCTCCAAGATTCTCCGGGATTAACAACCCGTATAAGACATAAGATAGATGTTATGGGTGCTCAACCTATTAAGCAACGCTCCTACCACTACTCGCCTAAAGTTCTTGAGGCAATGTACCAGGAACTTGATCGGATGTTAGAAGAAGGCTTAGTTGAGCCTTGCCAATCTCCATGGTCATCTCCGGTAGTCATGGTTCGCAAGGGATCGGGTTACCGGTTCTGTATCGATTTTCGCAAGGTAAACGAAGTTACTTGTAAAGATTCATATCCCATGCCAAATATGACTTCTCTTTTAGACGGACTTAGACAAGCGAGATATCTGTCCAAATTTGACCTTAAGCAGGCATTTCTGCAAGTACCACTAGCTGACGAATCTAGTAAAGAGATTACAGCGTTTACAGTTCCGGGCAGAGGGTTATTTAGGTTTAAAGTTATGCCTTTTGGGCTAACCAATTCACCTGCTACCTTTCAGAGGTTAGCCGATGCCATATTTGGACCCGAACTATACCCGTACGTTGTAGTTTTCCTAGACGATATTTTGGTTTGCACGCCAACTTTTAAATTGCATTTAGACATGCTTCAGAAAGTATTTCGTCGACTTAAAGCTTCAGGGTTGCGTATTAATCCCGATAAATGCAAATTTGGTTGTAAAGAAGTTAGATACTTAGGGTATTTAGTTAATAGTGAAGGCCTGAGCGTTGATCCAGACAAAGTAAGTTCCATTACTTCGATCCCTCCACCCACCAATGTTGGGCAACTTAGAAGGTTCCTTGGAATGGCAGGGTGGTATCGCCGTTTTATAAAAGATTTTTCCGCGGTTGTCTCTCCCCTTACATCCTTGCTCAAACGCAAAGCTAAATGGATATGGTCAGGAGAGCAAGAAGCCTCTTTCAATGCTCTCAAGTCAGCACTGACTGAAGCACCAATATTAGCAAGGCCCGATTTCGAGCAGCCTTTTCAACTACAGACCGATGCCAGTGATACAGGTCTTGGAGCTGTCTTAACACAGATACAAGATGGCGAAGAAAGGGTTATCGCTTTTTGCTCACGTACCCTCAGTCCAGCTGAAAGAAATTATACCGTCACCGAAAAGGAATGCCTGGCAGTCCTGTTTGGTATCGAAAAGAATCGGCATTACTTGGAGGGATATTCCTTTACCGTTATTACGGACCATGCCAGTCTTAAGTGGCTTCTAAATTTGAAGAACCCTTCGGGTCGTTTGGCTAGATGGGCTCTTCGGTTACAACCGTATAATTACAAATGGAATACCGTAAGGGCAAACTGAATACAGTGGCCGATGCATTATCCAGAATTGCCGCAATAACTGTTTTATCTACAGGTATCGATCATGGCTCCTCTTCCAATGATATTTCGTCTTCGGGAACCCCTATATCGTCTGATGAATGGTACGATCAGAAATTTTACAGAGTCCAAAAGTTCCCAGAATTTCACCCTGGCTGGTTGATAAAGGACGGGCAGTTACTGTATCATCGGAAGAACTCTTTGAAAGGAGAGTTGGAGGACCCCAGTGAGGAGTGGAAAGTGGTTGTTCCAAGACACCTGCGGAGATCTATAATATATGATAATCATGATCTTCCTCAGTCTGGCCACTTAGGGATTGATAAGACGTTCGCGCGGGTTAGCAGACTATATTATTGGCCGGGTCTTTATTCGGATATAAGCCAATATGTGAGACAGTGTGAGTTGTGTCAAAAGGTAAAACCCAGAAATACACCACCTCGTGGATTGATGTACCCTCGCTATAACAAGCAGCCGTGGGAAATCGTTTCTGTCGACATTATGGGTCCCTATCCTAGAAGCACTAAAGGCAACGTTTATCTCCTAGTTTTCGTCGATTTATTTAGCCGATGGGTGGAATTGTGTCCCATTAGGAAAGCTACCTCTTCGGTTATAGTGTCGAAATTAAAGTCCCGAATATTATATAGGTATGGTGCACCTAGGAAATTAATTTCCGACAATGCAAAGAACTTTGTGAGTAATCTTGTTGATGAAGTAGCTAAGGAGTTCGGAATCAAGAGGGAGACTACTCCTCTTTATCACTCACAGGCAAATCCCACAGAACGGTCTAACCGTAATATAAAGCAACTTATCGTCACGTATCTTGGGAAAAAACACCAACGCTGGGACGAGAAGTTAGGAGAGATCCAATTCGCATTGAATTCCGCAGTTCAGGACTCGACCAAGTTCAGCCCTGCTTTCTTAAATTTCGGTAGAGAGCTAAGGCCTTTACACCAAGTTCTCGAGGGAGATATTCTAGCAGCTCGCGAAGAAGAACAGACTCGTTGGGCGGCAAAAGTGGCCAAATTGCCTGAAGTTCATCATGTCGCTGAGGAAAATTCTCTTAAAGCAAGCTTAAGTCAGAGTAGTCGTTATAATTTGAGACGCCGGAAAGATCGTTTCCATCCGGGAGATCAGGTTTTAAAAATGACTTTTCAGTTATCTTCAGCAGCAGATAAACTCGCAGCTAAACTTAACCCCAAGTATGAAGGCCCTTATACAGTTGTCTCAGTTACGGGTGGCGGGTCGTGTAAGTTAAGGGATCAGAATGGAAAGTTCGTAGGTTTATGGCATCCATCGAAGCTTAAGTTATTCCAAACCACCTGACGGACTTACCCGCTGGAGGGGAGTGTGTAACAAGTTTTAATTTTCCCGCTCGGTTTCGTCCGCCCGGTGTTTTAAACTTGAGCCTACATATGGAAAGTACAGTGTCGCCGCCTAGGAAGTACCGTGGAGGTACCGGAATTCCGCGATCTTAGGCCATTCCGGTAGAAAGTCTCGTAACGTATCCATGTATGGAAGTACCGAGTTAGCAGGGAGCAGTATAAGGATATTTTTATTTAATTTTTTTTCGTCATATATATATTTAAAATATACCCAGCGGTAAGCATCCTCTGTTAACTTTACTTTGAAGATTATTTGATATTATTTCCTTTTTTATTTTTAAAACTGATTATTATTTAATTAATTTTAGTTGGTGTTACGAAGAATATGTTTTGCCGTACGCTTGTATGCCACAAAGGAAATAAAGTAGAAGATTGTAAATAATTTTATTTTCTAAGAACCTGGACCTTAACCGTTAACCATGTCACAATAATTGATAAATAATGGCTAAATATGTAAGTTGAGCGAGTTTTATGAACAACTAAAGGAGAAAAGTGCAAACATATTTTTATGCGATTTTTTTTTAACATTGAAACAGAAATATAGATGTATAATATACCGTTGGAAAGCTAAAGATTTTTGAAAACATACTATCATATACACAAAATTCTAAAAGTCAACGGAGGGTGATGAAAAGCCGATAAAACAAACTGATTGGCTTAATAATATATTTGATTCTTTAATGTTTCTATTCAAGCTTGACTTTTTCTTTTACTTTTTAAAATTTCTTTTAATCTTTATAAGTATTGAAAACTTCTAAAATTGAATTTAACAAGTGAAAGGTAAGTGAAAGTCGTTTGTTACACGCACCAAAGCTTTTTATCGAATTTATTGCAGATTTTGTATGTGAATTTTTTTAGATAACTTAGTCATAGATAATGTACAGAGTTGGTCTGAGGTATTCGTTGGTCACTGATAAAAATTAGTGGACAAGATTAAATCGAAAACGTCTCATAGCGCTTAAATGCTAGTATATTGAAATTTCTTTATTTTTGTAGATT
Organism: Piezodorus guildinii; assembly: GCA_023052935.1. Taxonomy (NCBI): domain Eukaryota; kingdom Metazoa; phylum Arthropoda; class Insecta; order Hemiptera; family Pentatomidae; genus Piezodorus; species Piezodorus guildinii. Next base: position 136,855,846 of record CM041293.1, on the reverse strand, counting down.
AGAAAAAAAAACAAGAAAATAATCTTGTTAAAATTGATAAAAACCTGGTAAATATACGAGTTGAACAAATTCGATATTCAACTAAAGGAGGAAAGAGCAAAAGGTTTTATATATAATATTATTTTATACAAAAAATTGTTAAACTTAATAATGAGAAAAGGTAATGAAACCAATTGATTTTGGTTGATTATAATATAATAAACTATTTAATAAAATGCATGTTTCTATTGAAAATCAATCTATTAATCGTTTATATTTTCTTTATCTCTGTATTTAAACATTCTTAAATTTATTTTAATAATGGAAGCAAGGGAAAGTCGTCTGTTAAGTGCACGTGATTTTTTTATTAGACTCTAACGTTTTTATTTGATGTCGTTTTTGGTATATAGTTTTAACAAAAATTAAAGTTTATAAGATTAATAAATACAAAGAGCTATTAAAGTGAATAGAATAGAGATACATATATATTTTCGCTAGCTCACTTAGAAGTCCAACCTTTTTTGCTATTATTTCCAATGTTTGGTGCCTGGGGTGTGAAACAATGACATCGGCAATTAAAGCCACTACAACCGACTCCGGCCAGGCAGATTGGATCTGAATAAACTGTTCTCCCGATAAAAGAGAGAGATTCAATTCCACCATCAGTAGTCATAGAGATCTAATAGGGAAAACCAACACCCAGTAAAGAAGAAAAAACTCTGATTTTTAATTGGATTTCGGTGTTATGATATGAAGTTTAAGATATACAACATTTCAACTCCTAGGCCTCAATATTAATTATAAATCTTCTATAAATCAGAATCAAATAGAATATAAATATAAAATAAGCTAAACTATAATCATGCGATACTAAATGAAATTATAATACTAAAAAAATATGCTGCGGGCAACATACTTCAACAAGCCTCGGCCGTTAAGATCAATTAAAGAAATGTTCAATAAACTTCAATTTAAAATTTTTTAAAGTTATTATAAGAAAGTTTATTCAGTTTCGTTGAAAACATATGATTTAGATTATATTATACTGATATGATATTGTTATGTATAATTATTAGTAATCATTTGTCACTTTACATTGCCTTTTAAAGCTTTATATATAAGATAATATTTATATTTTTAATCTTTAGCTATTTAACAGTATATTATACATATATGTTGCTGTTATGTTCAAAAAAACAAAAATTTCATTGAAACGATGTCTGGTATTTTCTTCTTTAGTTAGTTATCAAATTGGGTCAACTGTTAAGTTTAACCGCTTTTGTTTGTTTGTTTTTATGTTTAAGGCGCAAAACATCTAGGTCATTAGCGCCCGATCCAGACAATAATTCTACGGTCATTCAATATAAGAAAAAAAAATAAGAATAAGATATTATATAATAAATAAAAGAACGAATGTGGAAAGAAAGATAAGGTCATATCAATAATAAATAAGTATTAAATAAAAAGTAATGTTTCAACACAAAATTTTATTTTATTATTATTATTTTTTTATCTATATTTCATTTTCTCATTAATTATTTTTTTTAAATTTATTATTATTTTGTTTTGCATTTTATCCATTTATTATTATTTTTTATGGACATTAGAAATATTTTAACAGCTTTACTATTTTGAGAAAATATATGACTTTGTCAGCTCTGTTAGTATCGTTCCCTAAGGTTATTGATATGTTTTGATGTGTTCCTATTTCTTTTAGTTTATTTATGTAATATGGACATTCCTGAAAAATATGGGCTATTATCAGAATATTTTTACGATTTGGGCATTTCGGTGGTAAGTCTTTTGTGATGAGGTGAGAGTGTGTCAGTCTAGTATGGCCAATCCTAAGGTGTAAGGACCACTTCCTCTCTGCGGATGTAGCGACAAGAAGAGTGCCAAGCTTTAACGTTCTTCTTTACCAGTTTTAGTTTACTTGGAGGACTCCTATCCCATTGCTTATATATATTGTCTTTTAGTCGTCACTTTTTATCAATTGTGAAAATATAATTTCTTTGAATTAAAAAAATTAAGCGGTATTTTAGAAAATATAATTTTAAAATATCGGCATTTAATCACTGTCGTAATATTTTAATCAGAATGAAACCTACATTATAGTAAAGCCTATTAAATTCTACATTTATAGAGAGTAATCAAAATCGTTAGATCCATTTTTGGGAAAATCGTAAAAAGGTGCAAAATGCATAGTATAAAGTATAACTTCCAATGAGCCGATTACGGTGAAAAAGTTGTAGCATTTCGGACGTATACCACATATGTTTTAAACATGGAATTTTAGTATCGTACGAATCACCATTTCCCTTGCAGACCACTCACTCATGCACACAAACAAGAACTGGGTAATCTAAGAACTTCGCGTGACTTGGTAATCTAGACTCAGAAGACCCATAAAACGTACATTTCCGTTAAAAACTGGAATTCTGATTTTTTTATTTTTGCAATGCGTCTCCTAACTCTATATTTCATATATAAGCTAGTGGAAGTAAAAATTTACACTTTTTTGGAACGAAAACATAAAACGAGCTAAATTGTTTTTGTTTGTTTTTTTTATTCTGACTTGACTAAAAACTGGCATGTAATATTTAAAAAAATGCAAAATCACCATAAATCTAATCAATAATACTTAAAGAGTATATGCGGTTTATATTAGGATTTTATGTAATAAAAATTGATAAAATAGTTTTTTAATTTATTTGAAGCAATGATAAGCAACAAGTTTATTTTTTTAGAACATGATTTTTTCTTTCTTTTTTTTTTCTTGTGATTGACCACATTACTTCAAAATCAATACATTTTCTGCTGAGCTAGACTGATATAATGAAACATGATAGTTCACTAGAGGGAGTGAAGTTTACTTATTGATATGGCCAGGTACGAGACTAGCCATCAGTTTTATCTGACGTGAGTACACTCGACAGCTGACTAGAACCCATTGGAGAAAGCTACATCAATTGCTACTGACGTTATTGTATTAAGTCGAGGAATTGTTGGGTCGATGTAGTCGGGGATGTAGCAAGTAGAATACAACAGAACAGAAAATAATTTATATTCAGAAGAATAGCATAAAACAAAATGATTATCGTAGATAATAATATAATAGATTATTTAATAAAACACATGTTTCTATTGAAACTCAAATTAATTAATTCTTTAAAAATTTATTTTGATCTCTACTTTCATTCAAAAATTCTTAAACTGATTTTAATATTGTAGGTGATATCTCATCCCTTCCTAACACTTTCCTTTCTACCTATGCTGATGACACTTGTGTGTTTTAAGTCAACTACGATCCAACTATCGCCTCCCAAACTCTTCAATCCCAAATCAGAGACCTTAAAGTATGGTTTCAGAATTGGAGAATAAAAATAAATTCCACTAAATAACCTTTACCCTTCGTCATAAATCTCTGACATCCTGCCCAACAGTATCCTTCAATAACACACCGATATATACCGGTTGAACAGATCCGATAACTAGGACTGCACCTGGACAAACGTATTACTTGAAACCCTCATACAAGACTGAAAAGACAAGAAACTGCCCGACGTTTTCAACTACTTCAACACTTACTGGAAAAACTCCTCTTAAGTACAAAAGGCTCATCTACATGACTACCATAACACCGATATGGACTTACGGAGATTTGGAACTCTACTAAACCATGGAATTCTTCCCGTCTCTAATCCTTACAATCAAAAATCCTTCCGAAAATCCTCAATGCTCCTTATTTTGCCACAAATAAACTTATCCATAAACACCTTAACATTCCTTATGTTGCTGACTTGGTCCGAACCAGGTACCACTCCTTTCATAACTAACTACATTCCCACTCTAACCCCCTAGTTTCAATTCTTGCTTCCTCTACAATCCCTGATAATCCTCCGAGGTGTCTGAAAAGAAGATGGCCCCGAGATCTTTTAGTTAAACATAGTTTTTTGGATAGCTGCCAATGGTTAGTATCCCTACATGTGAATCATGACATTTGTATCTTGTATCTCATATATATATATATATATATATATATATATATATATATATATATATATATATATTGGAGGTAAGTGAAAGTATAGAGTTATGCGCACCAGATGTTTACGTTTTTTGCTAGCATAAGATATTTTCCTTTATATATAATCAAGCTTTGTATGTGTGTGTGTGTATCTTTGTGGTGTCTTGTACGAAAACGAAAAAGTATATAAAACTGAAATTTAATGCATTAGAAGCGTTTATTCCTGAGATGTTTTGAACCTGAACCTTTTTCATTAAAGTTGGACGACCAAAAGAGCCACTTGAGACCATATATTTTTTACATTTATACGATTCCACCAAAATGGCTCTCACGATTTTGATTAAACTTGCTACATCAATGTAAAATTTTAGGAACTTTAATATCATGTAGGTTTTATTTTGTTTTATTTAAATAGAAATAGTCTGACACGGCCTGATTGCCGTTTTATTTTTTATTTATTTCCTAAAATAACGTTTACTTTTGTAAATTCTAGCAAAGTAACCATCTAATTAAGGTTAATAAAAAATTGCTAAATATAAAATATAAATGAATTTGATAAACAACTTAATATATCTTCTAGACATAATATTAGTAATATAGATGTATAACATATTGATGGAGAACATACTATTTTAGAAAACATGCTATGTTATATACAAAGTTGTGGAAGGTAATTAAAGTGACTAAGAGGACTAAAACTTGTCTGATATTTGTACATTACAATTTTATAATATTACACTATTTAATCCATATAAAACATATATTTCCAACGAAATTTAATATAATGCTTTGAAAATGTTTAACTCTTACATTTTTTATTGGTTTTAAACTGTTTTTAACAGCTGATGTAAGTGAAAGTCGTGTTTTGCCTGCTCCGAAACAGAAAATAATAAATAAATTTTAAATTTATAGCTAATATTCTAGGGTAAGCTAAAATAAAAACATACGAACTAAACTAGAACGCAAGCCTATAAACTTTACTTAACAATGATACTACTACTAATAGTACCTGGAAATAGTTTCACCTATCTTCCTGACTAACTTACCTAGCACAATAACGCTTACTCTTCCAAATGAACACAAAAGCCCCATCTTACCTATCCTCCGAACTTCACGCGAAATTAAGCCCGGCTAAAACTTAGCTTACTAAGTGAACTGTTTAACTTAAGTGCTAATTTAATTTCATAGTATTCGCTAATAAGGTATTCAGGGCTAACTTCGTTCTAAATCTGCCTCTTTTATCAACTAGCCCCTAAAAGATGTGAACTTTGTCGCTCTTACTAGCGGCTAGACGCGCCTCCTTTAGTAACTAAGTACTCTAAACTTGCCCCATTTTTAATTATCCCCGTTGAATTGGACCAGCGATACCTTAAATATTACTTTAACTTACCTACATATGAAATATATAGTAAGGAAAAGTATTGCGATCGTAGAAATATACCAATTCCAGTTTTGGACAGAAATCCATCTTTTAGGGTCCCCTGACTCCAAATAACCGTCCCAAAAAAAAGGTGTGTGTGTGTGGTGCCTAGCGCAAAAACGAAAAGACGTAAAAAAATTAAATTTAATATTTAATAAAACTGTACGAACTGTACTATATTTAGGTTTTATTCACATTTAAATAGTCTAATAGGGCTAAAATCCTGATATTTTGATTTTCTATCTCTAAAGTACCTTTAATTTTGAACAATCAAAAAGATTAACCATATCATCTTAATGACATAAATGATGGACGGCTAAATATGCACGTTAAGCGAATTTCATAAGCAACTAAAGGATAAAAGAGCAAAACTATTTTTTTAATGTAATTTTTGGTATTTTGATTATAAGGACAGTAGTATAGACGTATAATATACCTCTGGAAAGAGAAAGGTTTTCGAAAAATATTTTCTGATACAAAAAAGGATAATATTAAGTGAATAGGGAGTAAACTTATTACTGATTAACAATTTAACACAATTATATCATTTAATCTTTTCTTAAAATCGACTTAATTTTTTTTTTATTTTTTAGAATTGATGTATATTTAATAGTTTTTAAGTTGATGTTAACAGTTAAGGTAAGTGAAATTCTTGTTTTGCCCACCCCAGATTTTTTCGAAATAATTCTGGGTTGTCAGTTCCCGCCCTCTTCATATTCAAGCAGGACGCTGAGAACAGATAGGATTGCTCATATAAAGCTTTGATAGTTATTGTGATGATAGTGATAGTGCTTTTTAGTGTCTAAAAATCTTATACACTAATATTCAAATTTCCCTTAAGGTCATATGAATCAACGACAAAGAGAGAAATTGATAACTTTGTATTGATCTGGAAACACTGTTAACATTTGAGTTAACCTCTAGAATAAAAAAAAAAAAAAAAATCTGGTGCGGGTAACACACGACTTTCACTTACCTCCGTTTTTAATATCAATTTTAAGAATTTTTAAATACAGTTATTTTTAAAAATGAGTGAAACTATTAAACAATTAATTGAATTTAATTTGGAGGAGGTACGGTGTATTCCTGTGTCATGAACTCAGATTACATTAAACCACAAAATTTAATAACTGTATAAACATGTGTTTTATTAAAAAAAAAAAAAAAAGATTATATAATTGTGTAAGATAATCAGTTAGTTTTATCGGCTTTTCATCACTCTTTATTAACTTTTATAAGATTGTGTATAAGACAATATTTTTTATAAAATATTTAGCTTTCAAACAGTACATTATGCTTGTATATTACTGTTGTTATGTTCAAAAACAAAAAATAGATTAAAAAAAGATTTTGTTTTCAGTTTTTTCCTTTAGTTGTTTATCTCATTACCTCAACGTGCATGTTTAGCGGTTATTTATAAATGCTAACAAGGTAATATATATATTTTTTTTTATAAAATCTACAAAATTAAAAGTTGTTTAGATTAAGAAAATTTAAAATATCTGCATTTAAGCCCTGTCAGGCTATATCAATCAAAATAAAACCTACATGATATTAAAGCACATTAATTTTTACATCGATATAGGGAGTTAAATCAAAATCGTTGGAGCCGTTTTCGAGAAAATCGTAAAAAGGTGAAAAATGCGTAGTACAAAGTGGCTTTTTAGCATGCTGATTTTGGTGAAGGTTTTGCAAAGACATTTTTTCGTAATTGATTGGTGACACATTTGTGTACTTATGTCGTCATTTTTATCTAAAAAAAAAAAATCTTTTAGAATATATTTGAAAATTCCTGAAGGTACTATAAATATTTCCTTCTAAAATGTACTAGATACTCTGTAAACTAGAGTAATAAAAGATGTGAGACAAAAGGCTATAATGGTTCAGTCCCGGCTTTAACACTCAATTATAAAACAATATACGTTTTTGACTAGAAATATTTGGCGATAATTACCAAATTCTTTACAGGAATGTAATCAAGGCGTATTTGTTTTTTAAAAAAAAAAAAAAAAAAAAAAAGGCTTGTAAATTTGAAACGGTTTATTTTAGAACGGTCCCTGAAAAAGTGGAATCTAATCCTGATAGTGCATGGAGAACGCTTGGTGATTGTCCTATAGGTGTGTAATGTGACATTGTCTGATAGGTGTGTTTTGCGACACTGTCCTATAGATGTGTACAAACCCCTGAGATCCTCGTCCTTAATAAACAGATCAGGAGTAGCTGGGAGAGGGCGTGAGGTGGTGAAACTGCTAACAACGATATTGTTCCCCCAAAGGCAAACAACAATCTTGGCTGAGGTCGATTACCATAGCCAATGCCTTCAATCAAGCGAGCTCTAATGGCTTGTCTAGTTCTAACCCTAGGTGGCAATGCAAATCTTTAGACCTTCCTTCTTTTTTCAGTTCACAATATATTATATCATATAGAACTGTTTATTACTGAGTACTGTTTATTACTGTGTACTGTTTCTTATAATTGTTTTTTGTATTAATTAGGTATAATATAATTCAATTTTGTATTGGGTTGTGTCACATGAAATGTCCGTTTTCAAGGTAAAGGATTTTTATTAAAAATACGATATGAAAACAAGATTATTTTATTCGAAGTATTTACCTTCTTTTTCTACACATTTTTTCTAACGTGACACCAACTTTTTTATCCCCGAACTGAAAAACTCTGAGCTTTGAAGTGAAACAAAATCCGAAAAAGCACTTTTCACTTGATCATCATTTTCAAAATGTTTTCCTATGACTAAGTTGTCTAAATTCCTGAACAGGTGGTAATCTGTTGGAGATTTTTGCACGGTATGTTTTTAAACTTGAGCTTTTTTACTTTCTCAATACACTTTAAATGTCTGGAAACGGTAGATGCACTTGCATTTAGTTGTGCTGAGAGTCCTTCAACTGTTTTGTAGGGGTCTCCTTCTACTGCATACTGCAAACATATTTGAGGACATCATTGTCTATTACGGACGGAGGTCTTCCTCGGGGCAAGTTTTCCGTTCATTAACACTCCCTTTCCCAAACGCCTTGCAAATATTTCTAGAGGCCTCAGCTGCTGAATGGACGAGTTTAAACTCGTACAAAAATATTACTCGAAATACGCGTGTTTCCATGTTCATATTTGGAGGTATACTAAAAAGTGGGTAATTGATTGGGAAGTCAATCTTTATAATACAAAGGTAGAGGATTAGTAACTGTTTACTTTAAATATGTAAACATTCGGAAGAAAACAACAGTGACCTGCAAAATCCTTTATGTATTACAGAAACTGTAAAAACCCACATTTAATGAGAAACAACCCAATATTTACTAATAATTCAATTTTATTTTATTTCTTGTATATATGTATATGTATTACTTATAGCTTTTTAGCTTGGTCAATTACTTCTTGTTACAGTGTACTGTGTTACTGTCTCTTTATAATTATATTTTCATTTTATTTATGTATTATATTGCGTCTTGCTCTGTAGTGTGTTACTGTTTTTATATAAATTTGTGTTCTATTTAGTAATATTATTTAAGTATTGTACTGTATCTTACTGTGTACTGTATTACTGTTTATTATTGTACTTTTACTGAATTCCCACAAACGGGCACGCCTTAGTGTGATAGTGAATTCTACTTGCACTGTGAAATATATGTATTGTTTCTCCAACAGTATATTTTACTATACGCACCATACTTTAGCTGTTTTTGGAGCCGGTTTTTGAGAAAAACGTAAAAGGATGCAAGATGTGTGGTATAAAGAGGCTCTTTAAGTTCGCTGATTCAGTTGATGAATTTGCTGTAACAAACGAAATTTTAGTTTCATAAGACTTTACGTTTTAGTGCCAGTCTGAACTTTGGCACAAAAATTTTATAAGTATACTCAATAAGTGTGATTTATTTGTTGAACACGCCTCCGAACGAATTCTCCAAACCTTTCCTGCAAGATTTTTAATTAAAAACTACTTGTGAAGAAATATAAGTTTTCTGAAACTGAAACAAACACAGCTATAAATTGAGATAAAACTAGTAGCAGCTTAGAAAAAAAAAACAATAACTCGATTACAAGAAAACAAACAGTAACTTTTCAAGTAATTTATCGAATATCATAGAAAACTAATTTCATAAAGACTGGAAACGAAGAGATATAACTTATAGTTTGTTTTAATATGAGCAAAAACATGTCATAATAGGAACATTTTTTGTTATAATACGTAATAATTCAGAAATCAAAGCGACATTCAGATAGTTTGCTTGTTGTCAGAATGATCTGAATTGGAGTTAAAAACTCTGATTGTGATTGATTATCCTATGCATTTGAAAAGGCCGAATCAATTTGAAAATCAAACTATTTAAGTTGTATAATTAAAATAACAATTTCCTCTAGTGTACATAAAATTGAAGCATTCCGGCTTAAACAAGCATTAAAATTGAGACTTTGATTCCCACTATGATTCCACCACGCAGATATTAAAGTACATTTTTCAGAAAATTGATATTTTTAACATATTTGTATTCTCGTCTTTTAGTTCTATCTTACTCTTATATTTGATTTTATCTAGTTTCATTTCTCACAAGTTCTTAAACAATGTGATTTAGAAATGAATTATTTTCCAGGTACTTACTTTTTAGCTACTAATTTTACATTTAGTTTCATTCCAAATCATATTTAAACATTTCATTTCATAACTTTAGTATAGTTTTATGAATGGCCCTAGGATTATTTCTAGAGAGTAAAAATATTCGATTACGCCGTCCTTCGGAGGGAGGTGGGATGTAAAATGGCTCCCGAAGCCTGCAATTGCAGGAAAAGGTTTGAATATCCTAATCCTTATTAAACCTGGATAGGCAAAATTTAGGACTACCGCTATAGCACCAACGAATTAGCCTTAATAACATAAAGTAACGTTAAATAAATGAACAACGAGATTTCATAGAAGGTTAAGTTTTTTATGACAAAACCTCATAAAACTAAATGTGTGAAATGGGTTCAAGAAAGAATCAAATTTATTGAAAACATTTAGAATTTTAATTTAAAGAAGGTTTCATACTCACCCATGCTATCTGTTTTAACTGAGAGATAAAAGTTATTTTCCATAGAACTGTTCACCGAATATTCCTTCTTTTCAGTGGCGCGACATGCCGTGTAGGTCCAGGGCCTCGGGGTGTAATATTCTGGGAGATTACACCCACGTTTCGTGATGGATTTTATAGTGTAGGGTCATCACTCCTTGCGCCTAATTTTGTGAGTGGCCATCATTTGGCTGACGGGTCTCACATACCCGGGGGAGAGGCTGTGAGTGAATCCCCTTTTGATTAAATCCTTGTAAAAGCCCCGCCGGGGCTGGGATTCTAACTCATTACTTTTTGCATGAGTTTTGCAGGATTTGTCTAGTGCGCTAGTCACTCAGCCACGGGCTCCCCTATCGAATATTTCTTGAAGTATTAATATATAATTTTCCACTTAAAGCAGCTCGTCAGCACACTAGCTTTCCTATTTTAAGGGTTGACTTCATCTCCTTTCGGAAAATTTTCTATTTTTTCATTTAGTACCGCTTATTTTCCTCTGCCTATACATCAAGTAGATATATACATATATATAATCTTATTTAATGAAAACTATGGATATCATCAAAAACATAAAATTTGATTTTCCTTCCTAAATGTTGAAAATCGGATAATGTGTCATATGAACTTTTATTTTGCCTTTAAGGTCAAGTATCTGCTCTCACAATATGACTAGAATTGTGTGAGACACTTTTTAAATAGAGAGGATATGAAACATCATACACACAACTGATCGCATGCAGTTCTGTATTGTTCATTCAAATATCAAATAATGTAATAAGGGAACCATGAATAAATACAATTAGTTAAAATTTCATCGAATAACAAATATTGTTTAGATATGTGTGTTCATTAGTGGTAAAATAGCTCTGTGACGAAATTGTAACATTGTTTGCAGAGGCGCGGTTGCATCATGGCAGATCCACTACACGTCGTGTTTGCTCTCGTAATAACAGGCCCATCATCTAAACCTCCATTACACTACTGTTAATCATATCATATTAACCATAATTATGAATATGTTAATACTGTTTCTATTGCATTGTATTATATTTTTGATTTACCAGAAGTATATTATAACTTTAGCCGCAAAAAAGGTTTAGACATAATTATTCATTACACATAATTATTAATATTACACATAATTATTCATAAAACGTATAATAATTATATTTAAATGGTTGTTTTTATAAATATGAGATGTGTCCATGCACATTTAATTTTTTTTTTTTTTTTTTTTTTTTTTATCTTTTCCTCCTATGGTTACCTCAAAGAAGGAGAGTTTATTGATACAACATTTAAATATATATATATATATATATATATATATATATATAATATATATATATATATATATATATTTTAAATGTTGTATTGGCGAATACTCTTGAGAAGACGATGGATTTTGAGATTAAATTAAAAAATATTCAACCAATAACTTATGCAGCCTAACATAAAATTGAAAGCATTTATTAAAGTAACAAACGAATTTAATTTTTAGAACATTTTTCCTCTTTGCTGCTTCATCACGATTTTAAATCAAAAGTACAAAACGTTACTAACTGCTGTTTGTAATAGTTTAGTCATTAGTAAAAGTTTGGATCGTTTGTCAAGGAGCCTGGTCAAAGGGTTTTGTCATCTGTTTAGTTGCGGCATTTTGTTTTATGGTGGCTTGAGTTTAGTCAGTATGTAGCAGTTCACTCCACACAAAATTTAAGTCGTATGCGATATAAAATAATGGACGTGCTACTATTAAACAAAATTTTAAAAAACAACTCTTTGTTATACTCTGTGCTGTTACATCTATTAAAAAAATAGAGTTTAAATGTGGGATACCATGGTAATTTTAGGCGTTGATGACCTTAGGGTTTTACGCCTTAAAACCTAAACAAACAAAAAAACCATGGTAATTAATAATTATAATAACCCAATAAGAATTACTCTTGAGTAAATAATTGTTAGGGGAGCCCATAACTGAGTGGCTAGCGCGCTAGTCTCTCATTATAATGATTGTGAGTTCGAATCCCAGTCCCGACGGAGCTTCTTCAAGCATTTAATTAATGGGGATTCACTCAGTCTCTCCCCCGTGTATGTGATACCCATCAGCCAATCACAAAATTAGGCGTAGGGAGTGATAACCCTAAACTACAAAATGCATTGAAAAACATGTCATCTCCCAGGAGATTACACCGCGAGGCCTAGGGCATATTGCGCCACTGAAAAACAAGAAAGAAAAGATAATTGTTAACTCTAATATTTTGTAGGGGTTTTCTTTTATTTATTTAAATAAATTGACAACTGTATTGCTTAAATACAACAAGTAAATAAGATAAATATATGATTAAAACCCATAATTAATGACAGGCGGTCTCTTAATTATCTTCTTTCGATTTTATTATAACAAGCATAGACACGGATCTATTAAAAATTCGATTTAATTTCTATAATTTGTAATTTTTAAACTAAAATGGACTTTATTTTAATATTTTAATTGTGTGTTTTTAGCTTATTATGGTTTAATCATTGTCTTTGTGAATCTCTTTTTTTTTTTATTGAATTTAATTATATTCGATGTTATTTTTTAAATCATTTTTCACCATTATATCATTGGTTTTTTAAATAAGTTCGTAGTGATTTTTAGTAAATTAATTTAATCATAATAATGTCTAAATATTCTAAAAAAAAATATTACTTAAAAATATTTCAACTGAGATTTCTTCTGTTAAAGTGGTATCTTGCTTTCTCAAAGTGGATGAAAACAAAATTTTTTTATTTCCTAAAAGGGAAAAATCCGATGGTCTGACGGATTGCTTTAATTGAACAAGATAATTTAATTGATTATGACTTAGGAGAAAGCATCGACTGTAAGTCGTATATTTGGTTCAGAACGGGAAATTTTGATTTGGAAGAAGCAAACTCTCGATTAGTCCTCCAACTGTAGATGATGGCCAAATTCAATTAAAAGTGATGAAAGATGGCAACATGAAATAGATGAAAATGTGTCATATATATTTAATTTAAAATATTTACAGGAATCTGAAGTTTTTATTGACGTCACAAGTAAAAACGATACGAACTTACTTAACAACCCAATATTTTTTTTTTATTTGTTCTTGTTTTAATTTACTTTTATTATTTGATTCTTATTTTATTCTTTAAACATCTGGTGCTGCCGTACGAGCTTCTACCTCGGCGGGCATCAACCTCCTACATATTCTCTCCTATTCTCAACAGGCATTGTTGACGCCTTCCGAATTCCTGTGTTTATTATAATAATCAACCTCGACAAATATATTTTAATCCTTGTGAAGAAAGGAAAAAGTAAGACTCCTACAGCCGATCTGATAAAACAGAAATACTAAAATTAAAATTAGAAAGTTTGAACGGACACAATTATCGTTAAGTGTTATCCGAATAAATGATAATGAATGAAATACAATAAATGATAATAAATAAAATACAAGAAGACAGAATGACGAAATGTGAAGAAAAATTGAAATGATTCCTGGCTGTAATATAAGGAACATTTGTTATGCTAATGTTTAAAATAAATAAGGACTCTCCGGCGGTAATGCGGTCCTTTATCCAGCAGCTACTAATGATCGCATATATCTAGGCCAAGTACATCTCATATCAGCAGTATAAAGGATACTGCTACCGGAGGGATCACGTTATTCAAAGAACATAATCACGGTGTAAAATTCTCTTTCAAGTTAATGAGTCTTTTTATACGAACTTCACACGACTCAGCTGTTTAAGAACAAAAGAACTCATAAAATCGATTTAAGAACTATTAAATTTACTTGAAGTGAGAAAAAAAATAGTTTTTAGTTCCTTTAAGTAAAAACTGTACTCAGTTTTGTTATAAGCATCTAATTTAGATTAAATTTACAAAATTACGGTAGCGTGTGGTCTAGTGAACAGTGAAGTAGTCTTCTCCGGTCCTGGGTTCGAATACCGGCTGTGGTGGAATATTATTTATTCTGTTCATTCAGTCGGGGGGCGACCCTATTGTATGGAGAACCTCCTAGGACAGACCCAGGCCTTTATAAACTAGGTACCTAAAGAAATTGGAGAAAAAGCCTACCGGCTGAGTGCCATATTTACGTAATCACTTTATTGAACGGCCATTGGCCTAGAAACAATACGCATATATATATATATATATATATATATATATATATATATATATATACATTGAGCCCAAGACTCTTCATAGGTGGTAGAGGAACAGGTTTTTACCTATCTTATTCCAACATCCTATTTTAAGTCTTTATCACTGTTATATATATATATATATATATATATATATATATATATATTTTTTTTTTTTTTTTTTTTTTTTTTTGATGGTTCTAATTCTAATTAAAATATGTATGTACCTACTGTATGAGTATTCATTGTTCAATGTATTCTTTTTTATATCTCTAACAATAACATCATATATAAAATATTGTACAATGATATTAATGTTCTGTTTTTTCAAGGCATGATTATGAGAACAATAAATTCTCGAAACGTCGCATAAATAAAATTGTTTACAAAATTAAAGGTACTTCAGATGAAGGAAATACAAATATTCGCTATTTACTATATTAAATTGTTAATCAGTAATAGCTTTATTCCCCATCCGGCATTTTATATTACCATACACTTACAATTTTTTTTTTTAAATCTTTTTTTATCCAGCGGTATATTATACCTCTGCATTACTGTTCTTAATATCAAAATACCTAAAATTACGTCAAAAAATAGTTTTTCTCTTTTATCCTTTATTTGATCATTAAATTCGTCCAACTCGTATATTCAGCCGTTCTTTATCAATGGTATTAAGATGATATGGTTAATCTTTTGGAATGTACAAAATTAAAGGTAGTTAAGAAGAAGAAAATTTAAAAAATCGGCATTTAAGCCGTCAGACTATTATAATCAAAACTAAATCTACATGATATTAAAGCCCATTAAATTTTACACCGATATAGAGAGTTTAATAAAAATCGTCGAAGCTGTTTTTGATTAAATTGAAAAAAGGTGCAAAATGCAAGGTATAAAGTAGCCCTTCAGTCAGCCGCGCTTAGTTAAAAAGTATCTGTAACAACTCGAGCTTGTAGTTGTCTTAAATATGAAATTTTAGTTTTATAAGACTTTAGGTTTTCGTGTTGGACTTACCACACACAGACCTTTTTGCTACACTTGGTCATTTGAGTTTAGGAGACCTTATGACATGTATTTCAGATAAATATTGGGATTCTCTTTTTTCACGATCGCATTACTTCCACTCAATATATATGAAATATGAAAGAAAAAAATAAAATAAAATAAGATTGAATGCTTTTATAAGAAATCGAGAATAAGAAGCTTTCCTGGATATCAGATGCTGTAAAAGGAAATCGGGCAGAAAGGAGGAAATGAAATTTTTCTCAAACCAATTATTTCCTTTAAGCGATCCATAATGCAAAGGGTAAAAAAATCTAAAAAAAAAAAAAAAAAAAAAAAAAAAACTTATTCCATTAAGTATGAGGAGAAAACAACAACAGAAGTAATATTCTTAGCAGTTATATATCATAAGGGCAGGAGGAAAATGAAGGGAAAAAATTGCGGTATCCTGTGGAGGAGGAAGGAGTCAGAACGGATGTGAAATATTGGCTTCGGCTTCAGGAAGTGGGAAGAAGGGTCAACTCCACCGGATTTCCATCAATTCAGAATCTTACCAGGCACTCGGAATATATTATTAGGGATCGTAATACGTTCTTCACTTCAACATGCTTATATATGAATTTAAATTATCGATTTTGAGTTTTAACCGAAAAGTTTTACGATTCCTTGAGTCCAAATTACCAAGTTCAGCTAGTTAGTCAAGCCAAGTATACAACGCTTTGATATTTTAGAAGCGGATATGTCGAGATGTTAGAGCAACATTTTTACCAAAATCATTTAAGCAGAAGAGCCACACGATGCAATTTGTACCTATGTAAGGTTTTCTTAATAACTAATCAAACGATGTTAATTGAACTCACTATAATGATTCAACATTTTACGTCATTATAATTGAAATAGCATGGCAGGAATTTAGTGTATATTCTGCTTATATGGTTTTTAATATTTTTTTAAATTTTCTTTTATATTCAATATGTAGTCTCATGAGGCTAAAAAAAGCTTACTTATATCTTATATCTTCAGCTTATTTATTTATATATAAGTCAACGATATTGCTTAATTTCATACAAGAAAATAGACAATTAGCTCCAATTGAAGCGATATTTAAAAAAAAAATGTTTATAATTGCATTTTCTTTTAATTTGTTAATAAGTGCATACTTTTTTAACAGGATCAAAAAGAAATACTTAAGTATTTTTTTTGTTTTATTTTAAACCTCACAAACACTTTACCGGAATGGTTGTTTTAAGTGAATTATCAATTTAAAAATGAAATTACAAGAGTAGAACTTAATTAGATTACCAGCCAAGGTTCATATTGCTTGAACAGAAGTTTAGTGATCATTTAATAGCTGCTAAGTCACATAATTCGGAATTTGCCACCTTGGTGATTTTGACCCATATATATATATATAAGTTAAGATAAGATAACTACCAATATAGAGCTTAATCCTATTTCCTGTAAATGTAAACATGTGATAAAGTATAAATAGAGGATTAAAAGGACAAATAAATTAGTGGTTATCCAGCAAGCGTAAGTGTTGTTTCTCCTCCCTAATTTCCTTTTTTTTAATATAATTTTCTCCGCTGAACTTAAGTGGTGCCGAAACCCGGGAACTTTATTTGCAGTATTTTGAGTACTGAAAGAAAAGTTTTTTTTTTTTTAATTCTTTTTGGTGTTTCTCTGTTTTAATTTTTTTTTTCTTTTTCCGTCGTTTTATAAAATTTGGAAAACATGGCCGAAGGTTTTTTGAGACCAGCAGTTCTCACACTACCAGAAGACGTGGTGTTACCTCAGGCGGCACAGCAGGTGGTACCCCCAGAGATGCCCCCTCTACCGGCGGAAACACTGGCAGGGGCCCACGCAACCACGCTGGAGTGGGTCAAAGTTTGGACGGCAACAGCACAAGACATAAGAAAGGCCATCTCGGAACTCGAACGATTCGACGGCGAGGTTGGTGATCTTAACCATTTTCTAAAGGGAGGAGACAGAATCATGGCTAGTATAGAAGCGAAAATAGAGGAACGACTGATGGACTCACAAGATGCCGTATCGCTTCGGGCAGCCCTGGTGTGCCGAGTCCGTAGGCAGATTTTAAATCTAATACAGGCTGATGAGGACACGCCGTGGGTCGTTATTAAGGATCGGCTGAAGAAGGCATTTGGAGGAGGCAGGTGGGCTCCGGAAGAGGATATATTCCAGATGTTCCGCGAGACAAAGCGACCACACCAGACGAGCGGTCAGTATGCTGGAATATTACTGGCTCGATATAATCGGATAACAGAGAAGTTGAGAGAAGCGCACTGCACAGAAGAGGTGGAAGGTAGGATGGGCTTTCTCTCGACTATTTTGAAAGTCCAATTGGCCAGAGAGACGGGAAAGAAAGAAGGCCTCCCCCGGGATAGGACATTCGTCGAATGCGCTCAGGAGATGGTGGATGCGAGCGCGAGAGAGGAGGAGTCCAGGTACGGGGAAGTCGAAATGGAGTGGACAAAGGTGCCCTACAGGAGGACTGAACCCCATAGGAATAGGCCAGAAAATTGGAGGAGGAAGATGCCGGAGTCTTACGGGAGAGAGAGAGGTACCCCTAGAGACAGGGGACAAGGAAGGGAGAGGAAGGCCTTTCGCAAGGAAGACCGAAAGTGCCACGGATGCGGAAAGATTGGCCATCTCGTAGCTCAGTGTCCGCGTACTCGATGTTTTGAGTGCGGAACAGAGGGACACATCGCTCGACAGTGTCCGTACATGAGTAGAAACAGAGACACGGGCAGAGGAGAGCCCATGGAAGTCAATGCTCAAAGGGTGTGGAGGAATACCAGAACCACATCGGATTCAGCGCGTTCTTCGGACTCATCAGAGACGGATGAGGACAGGAGCGAACCAGGAGACAGCAGAGAGGAAGACGTAAGGAGCGTGAGGAGGAGTGAAGGGCGTCGAGGAGCAGCTGGGAGCGTGAGGAGGAGCGAAGGGCATCGAGGAGCAGCTGGGAGCAGAAGACGTCATAATGAATGAGGTGAGTGTGGGGAGAGAGGCAACCGCGCAGTGGTGAATAATATTAGAGGGTTGTGCGGTAGGTTGCCTATAATAAGGGTCGCGCGGGGAGCGTGGTGTTTAGTGGACACAGGTAGCTCCCACACAGTGATGTCAGGGAAAATGATTGAGGGCCTATGTAAAGAAAAGAGGATACCGAAGGTTTGTCAATGTAGACTCATTACTCTGGGCGGCCCGTGTAGGGTGGAAGGAGAAATAGAAATTGAACTCAGTCGTTGGGGACTGGAGAAAGAAAAACTAGTGGTTCACGTAGTAGAGAGTATGCCGCGGGAATATGGAGGGATAATCGGATGCGATTTATTAGGGAAATTGGGAACCAGGATAAGGAGTAAGGGCAGCGAATGGGCGATACGGATAGGGAAAAAGTCCTATAGGAGAAAATGGGCGCAGAGGGATGGGTTAGGCCAATTAGGCGCAATAAACCAGGCAGAAGATTGGAGGAAAACCCTTTTCCGTGAATATAAAGATATTTTCTTCCAGGAGGGGGGTATATTGGGATTCACTGGGAAAACAACCCATGAAATCCCGTTGAAACAGGAGCGAGTGACATACGTCAAGGAACGCCGATATCCGCAAGCGTTACGTCGCCACATACGGGAGGAATTAGATGAACTTAAGCGTCAGGGAATAATCGTCGGTAGTACGTCCCCTTATAACAGCCCTCTATGGGCGGTGAAGAAAAAGAGCGCGGGCGACGGGAGACCGGAAAAATATAGGTTGGTTGTGGACTTCCGGAAACTGAATGAAAACACAGTAGACGAGAAATATCCCATACCCCGGTTCGAGGACATCCTGGACCGTCTGAGCTGGGCTACGGTGTTTAGCACTTTAGATCTGAAGGCCGGATACCATCAAATTCAAATGCACCCAAGAGATAGGCATAAGACGGCCTTTTCATTCGAGCGCGGGCATTATGAGTTCACGCGAATGCCGTTCGGTTTGAAAAACGCGCCCATCACATTCCAGCGGCTGATGGACGAGTTTCTTCGAGGGATCGATGAGGCGGTCTGCCAGGTCTACATGGACGATCTCTTGATCTTTAGTAGGTCCGAGGAAGAACACGTCACTCACCTGCGCAGCGTTTTTGATCGTATCAGGCAATTCGGACTCAAACTATCGGGAGAAAAGTCGCTGTTGGGTAGGTCGGAAATAAATTTTTTAGGCCACACGATATCCCAGGAGGGTGTGAAACCGGATGTCCAGAAGGTGGCGGCGATCCGGAACATGGCGATCCCACGGGACGTTAAGGGGATTCGACGGCTGTTTGGTACGCTTAATTATTACAGGCGATTCGTGCCGGATATGGCGCGGTATCTAGTTCCTCTCAATAAACTCCTCAAGAAGGGTCAGACCGTTGTAGTGACACCCGCCATGGAGGAAAACATCCGTCAGTGCATGGCGCGGTTGCAGGAGGAAAATGTCTTGGCATTCCCAGACTTTACCCGGCCTTTTTCAGTAACCACCGACGCAAGTGAGTATGCGCTGGGGGCCGTACTTTCCCAGGACGGACCAGAAGGGGAGCGTCCCGTAGCGTATGCAAGTAGGCGTCTCACTGAGGCAGAAAGCAGATACAGTGCGTTAGAGCGGGAACTCTTGGGGATCGTATGGGCGGTAGAGCATTTTCGTCCTTACGTGTTTGGGCGGAGGTTTAAGGTACACACGGACCATAGGCCCCTCCAATGGGTCGGTACCCTCAAGGAATCCTCGGCGCGCGTAACCCGGTGGAAGGAGTTCCTCAGCCAATATAACATGGAGGTTGTATATAAACCTGGCCGCGATAACGTTGTGGCGGACTGGCTGTCGCGAGCGCTGGTGGTTAACGCGATCGAGGAAGAGGAGAGTGGGCCGTCCGGGGGTGTTCGACAGTTCCTTCGCGAGTGGACACCTGAGGGCGAAGGAGGGCGCGGGACCCCGGAGTCTGGCAGTGCAGGGGTGTCTGATGAGCAAGCTAGCCCGTCCGATGAGCGTGGGATGGACATGGAGGAGCGGGAGGAGATCATTAATGACAAGCGGCGGCAGATTGTGTGGAAGACTCGGACATCAGGCCTATTAAAGTTGGAATACACGAGATACGGCAAGTCACGCATTACTACCATCTGGTCGAGCCCTGGCGTACGTGATGACCAAATTTGTAGGGCGCTCCAGGACGTATCTAAGCCGGGAAAGACGTACTTCCTGTATGTCGGGAACGCGACGATTTGGGACAAAATCATGCGGCTCTGGACTCGCGAGCAGATCGGGATTGATCGAACGCTCGTGCGTTGTACGCTATCGGTCGAGACGGTTTCGAACCCGGAACGGCAGCGGGAGATCACCCTGGCGTACCACCAGGGAAAGACCAATCATCGGGGGGAACCCGAGACCCTGCAGGCATTGCGGCGTCGGTACTTTTGGTGGGGGATGCGCCGGACCATCGCAGAGGTTGTCGGGGCCTGCGAGGTTTGCCGGGTCACAAAATATGACCGCCATCCGCCGCGGGGGTTACAGGAGGTTACGCCCACCTCTGATGCGCCATTGTGCGATTTACAGGTGGATACGTTTACGTGGCGGGGCTACAAATGGGTTACGGTGTTAGACCTTTTTAGCAAGGTTGCCATGGCTTCTCTCGTGCCGGACCGTTCCTCAGAAGCCGTTTTAGGAGCCCTCCGGACATGGTTTCAGTTTTATGGAGTACCTGATCGGATATCCTCGGACGGGGGTCGGGAGTTTAACAACAGTCAGGTGAGGGAGGCAATGAAGGCCCTAGATGTCGCGTGGCATATTAATACCCCGGGGCACCCCAAGAGTCGAGGCGGCATTGAGCGGCTGCACAGTACGCTCGGAGACCATCTTCGGGTGTATCAGGTGGATCAAGGATTGGAACCCCAGGTAGCAATGCCTCGGGCCGTGGCGGCGTTATAACCACTCGGTCCATGCGGCGACGGGATTTTCGCCATTTGAAATCCTTTTTGGCCTGCGAAATCGGCGCAGGGATTACGGGGACACAGCGGCGGAGGGAGCTTTATCCGACGTGCTGGTGAATAACCGCGCGGCTCTCGTCAAGGTTTGGGGGAAGGTGCGCGGGAAGTTGGTGGCGGAGAAGAGTCGCCGTGTAGCCACGGACAACCTTCGCGTTCGCGATCGGATGGAGGATCTTCGCATCGGTTCTATCGTGTATCGAAGGATCGGTTCGAATCGGAGTAAGGAAGTTGCTCGGTATGAGGGTCCGTTTCGGGTGGTGGTTATTCGCGAACATAATGTTGTCACCATTCAGTGTTTAGCGGATCCCCGGAAGAGGCGGACGGTTCATATCGAACAGTTGAAGCTCCCTGCGAGGGAAGGCCCTTCTGCAGTCGATCGCGCCTAGGTATCCTCTGTTTCTGTGGCCACTCCCAAGGGAGTCTGCTGTCTGTTTTCTGAGTATTGGATACTTTTGTTGAGTTTTCTTCCGAGTTTTTTTTTTTTTTTTCTTTTTTCTTCTTTCTTTTCTGTTAGTTTTTCAGAATCTCGAGTGAGTGTTTTCTTTTGGTTTTCGAGGCTTTTTGTTTTCGTTTTTTGTTTTCGGTTTAACCTAGTTTGTAAGTTTACTATTTTGTAAGATTTCTAGTTTGTAAGTTCGCAGTGTTGTCGGGTATGTACTTTTGTTTTGATATTTTTGTATTTTTTATTTACTTTTATTTTATGTTTTTCCCCTTGTAGAGTTTACGAGGAGTGTTCGTAAACTGGCAGGGGGGAGTTAAGATAAGATAACTACCAATATAGAGCTTAATCCTATTTCCTGTAAATGTAAACATGTGATAAAGTATAAATAGAGGATTAAAAGGACAAATAAATTAGTGGTTATCCAGCAAGCGTAAGTGTTGTTTCTCCTCCCTAATTTCCTTTTTTTTTTATATAATTTTCTCCGCTGAACTTAAGTTATATATATATATATATATATATATATATATATATATATATATATATATATATATATATATATATATATATATATATATTCTCTTTCGACATGATTGTTATATAGCATCTTTTTTTAGTCAGTTTATATCCAGTATTGCTTTAGGAAATTGTTATTGGGGTCCTATAGACCCCACCTCACCATTACTGTTCAGATTTATTGAAAGTGTGTTTTTCAATTTGTTTAAAGAAATGTCTCGTGATCGTATTATTTTATGCATCTTTTTAATTTTATCAAGAAGCTGGTATTCTCTTACTTAAACGATCACTTGAACAGACGGTCAGAAAATCCCAGACTTCCCCGGAAGCTTCGATTTAAAGCTCAAACATTATTTGGGAAAAAATCCAAAAGAATCTAACGTATGTAGTCAGGAGAGCCCTCCCAAGAAAAGGAGATGTTATTTTTGTCCAAGAAACAAGGATAGGAAGTCATCTATAGTTAGTATTAAATGTGAACAAAATATTTGTGTATAATGTTCGGTTTCCTATTGGAAAAACTGTACCTAATTTTAGCTGTGCATACTTGCTTTACAATACAAAATTTTCCGTTTTTTAAATATAATAAACTTTAAGATAAGGACTTGTTTATGTATTATTTTACAAATGTTTTCATTTATAATAATATAAAATTAAAAAAAGGAAAAAAGTATTAATAAAATGTATTTAATATTATCAGGCATTTATTCAATTTTGTAAGCATCCTTTCCTATGGCACCTATTGAAAATAGGTTGAATAAACGTATTTCACAAAAAAACAAAAACAATTCTAGATGTTTTAGGATTAAAAAAAACAATTAAATCTGGGGTCTGCGAGACCCAACCTAACCAATTTTTATTTTAAAGACTGTAAATTTCACTTCACCAGTTAACGGTTAAATATATATATAATTTTTTTTTTCTAGATATGTAATATTTTTACACATTTTGAAGCTTTGATCCTCCTTCCTGAAGACAATATTTCAAAGTAGCCAACCCTGAACGAAAGTAGCGATGTTAGCGTAATGCAGGTGCGGAAGTAACACACCCTCAGAGGCCGAAGTCAGGGGCAATTAAGGCAGAACAGCAAGCATTGTCGGAGGTTACCAACGCACTTCATGGCTTCCGCGTCTCACCTCCGAGGAGTCCTAGCTCAGGTAGCTTCGAGAAAAAGAAGGCTTATATACAAAATTAAACGTCAGAGGTGTGATTACAAAAATGAAACTTCTCCTGGTATCGTGTTAAGCGTTGAGAATTAAGTTATTTGATAAAAATATAAATTAAAAAATATTGTGCTTCCAACTCACGACTTTCTCTATCCTTCTTAATTAAAATCAGTTTAATAATTTTTGTTATAGATGTATTTATTTTTAATTTATTTAAATCGCATCCTGGAATTGTTATAATAATAATAATAAACTATATTGTAGGTCTATGTCATTTAAGAATAACAATATTGTACACTACATATTAATATATACGTCTTGCCGAAAAACTAATAAAATTAATTTTTATTTACAAATGTGAAAAATATAATAAAACACAAATAAAACCAATATAGATAATAAAATCATAGAATAAAAAAAAAAAGGAAGAAAAGAAATCCCCTAAAAGCTAAGAGAAAATTAAAATAAGAAAACAATTATAAATAATTATTCATCAGAATAAGAATCAAAAGAAAGAAATTAAGATTGTTGAGTTGTAAATTTACATTTGTTGTGCGTCTGTTTAGAATGCCAAACGATTTTTGAAAAAGTGAGTTTTGAACGGGAGAAGCATGTCGAATATGAGTAGGTAGGAAATTCCAGAGGGTTCCAGAGCGAAAAAAATGAAATAATCAGAATATTTAGTAGCCTGGGTGGGAATTTAAAGGTCAGAGTGGTGGGATCTAGTTTCAAGAGAGTCAAGTGTCGATTTTAATTAATTAATTTTAATATTAAGGAATTCAATTAAGAACACATAAACACCCTACAAAAATGTATACTTTATTTCTAATTAAAACATATGGTTTACATATTTGTCATACACAGATTTTGTGTGACTCGGTATTTTGGACCTATCTACTAAAGTGACTTTTCTCTTTTATTCTGTCATAAGATCCTTCTCCTGACTGGTATAAACGTAACAAAAAACAATAAGGGAAATCGGTCAAGCCGTTTACGCGTGATGCGATGACCATCTTCCATCCAAGAAAGCTCAGCTTTTTTAATAGAAATAAAATGTTCTTTTTTCACTTTGCATTAAGAGCTTAAATTCAGAATAGAAAAGGTTATGATAAATGTTTTCCTAATTTTGTTGTTGTTTTTTTTATATAGAAGGTGTAGACGCTGAAAAGGAATAGAAGTGAGGGGAGATAGATGGCCATGGAATGCATTTGTTAAGGAAAACAGGGGAAAAAGGGATAAAACAAACGATGTGCTTCTTTTTTATATTGTCGGCTCAGACCTTATGCAATTCAAGGCTTAACTTTTTTTTCTTACATATTAGCACTTCATCGAACATATATGCGCTTTTGAAATACACATATTAATTTAAGATACATGTATTAATAAAATTAAAATTATAACAAAAATCTCTGAAAGCTCTGGTGAGACCACACACAGTTTTCACTTAGCTCTTTTTTAAAAATATCTTTAAAAATTTTCAATAA
The DNA here is from genome assembly GCA_023052935.1 of Piezodorus guildinii. Classification (NCBI taxonomy): domain Eukaryota; kingdom Metazoa; phylum Arthropoda; class Insecta; order Hemiptera; family Pentatomidae; genus Piezodorus; species Piezodorus guildinii. The sequence continues at coordinate 136,830,596 of CM041293.1, read as the reverse complement.
ATTTAGAGGTGAAAAAAGGTAATGACATTGAGTTTTGACAGAGTTGTATGTTTTATTACATAATGTGTAATATTATTGTCTTCAACAACCAGTTAGTTCTATCCACTTTTCATCACTCTTTATTAACTTCTACAACTTTGTCTGTTTCTCATTTATTTAATATAAACGTTTTAGGGTCCCCTGAGTCCGAATTGGCCATTTCTCTCGCAAAAGGTTCCGTGTGTGTGTCCGAATGTGTATGGTATGTAAAGCACGAAAACAAAAATTTGAAGGTTACAGGAATTTCATATTTATGAAAATGTCAAAATTTCTTCCTCTAAACTACCTCTATTTTATTTATTTTTTTTAAGAAATTGACTATATTATCTTATCGCGTGAGAAGTATCAGTAATAATTATATTGAATCAACTTATTTCTAGCTATTTACGATATTGACAAGCCTTTCTTACATATAATTAGGAAACTTGGTTATAAATACAAAAAATTAAAAGATACCTAAATTTTTTTTAGGTATTCATAAAGGTTATTTATGATTTATTGATTGAAATTATAGGAAGTCAAAATCTAACTCGATTTTGAAAACTTGTGGTCTTGTAATTCAAAGCGAAAAAAGTATTTTAGAAATTAAAATGCGATAGGCGTTTAAAAACAAAAATTCAATTTTACTAGTTTTTTCTTGTTCATACATTAATTTAGAAATCATAACTACAGTGTAATCATTTACTGCGTTTTTCATTTAAATACTACATAATAGTACACATAAGGATAAATGAAAATTCTTCTTAGAATCTACACCAGTTTATTCCCTTAATACAATTTAGCTTCTTCAAATTAATTATCTGTGTTTTATGACACATTTACGTATTATATAAGCTAAAAAAATTTTATACATTTAAAAGCAGTTGGAAATAGTTAAAATTGACAGAAAAGTCTTTGGCAAACACCTCGGTTCAATTACGCCAAGAACATGCTTTCGATGATGTGTGGTGGAAGATAGATTCCCTTTCCTACATAAATTTGGTTTGAGAGGGTAAACAATCTTGAAGGGTTGCAAGATAAACAATCTAGGCTAGGAGTGTCCAAACCCAATCGATAAATCTTCAAGATCGTGGGAGCAAAACCGCATCAATATTCTTCCAGAGGGCACATGCCAGATGTATTTTTGCAATATGTAAAAATTTACCTTATCATCTGATTAGCATTGATAAAAAATACATTGAACGAATTCGATAGCCAACTAAAAGAGAAAAGAACGAACATAGCTCGTTATGCAATTTTAGTGTTTTTGAACTTAAGAAGTGTATGTATATGTATAATATACCGTTGGAAAGCTAAAGATTTTAGAAAAAATATTTTCTTATGCATACTATTGTAAAAACTAAGGGAAAGTGATAAAAAGCTAATAAAACTAACTGATTGTCGTAGATAGTAATATAAAAGATTATTTAATAAAACCCGTGTTTCTATTGAAATTCAATGTAATTGATTCTTTAAAAAATTATTTTTATCTTTAACTGTATTTAAAACTCTTTAGAACGATTTAAATTGATTTTAAAAACGAAGGTAAGTGAAAGTCGTGTGTTCGCGCACCAGATTTTTATTTCCATCATTTTAGTTACTTAGCATCTATTTTTATTCTTAACGTGTTCAGAATATTTAAATAAAATCATAATTCCATTATAAAAGAAAACCCTATGGGCCAGGTTCATCTCATATCCTTGGTAAAAAGGGACAAAGTTGCTTATTTTTAAGTCAAAAGGACTTAAAAGTTATGATAATAATGAAATAAGAGAAAAAAAACACGTTAGGCACAAAAATAAGTAATATTTTGTTTAAGTTTGCAATTTACTATAAAGAATAGCCTCTTTTACGGCAATAAAATGTTTGATGAATAAAGAAATAATAAGACAGGATTTAAAATGAGTTTACGAAGCTTAGAAAAATATTATTTAACATTTATCATTTGATATGAAAGGTAAAAAAAAAAAAAAAAAAAAAAAAAAAAAAAGCATAAGTATAAGAGTTAAGCGCTATTACGATAAATATATCCTAGTATTTGACTGTCTTACACAAGGAAAATGCACATCCTAGGAGACCCTTAACCATTTTCCCATCCTCAACTAAAAAAGGTATATTTAAATGATATTTTTCAAGGTAAAACGTTTGACAAAGACCAAAGAAAATTTTCTATGGTTGGCATTTACCATGCAAATGTAAAAGGTGCGGTGAAGACTTCATTACGCTGGTACATCTGTCCTTTAACTCAAGCTTTCTTTTGTAGCCTCTGCCTTACTTACAAATGTTACTTTTTTTTTATACATTTTCCTTAAACCTCATTTTATTTTTATGAAGAAATATATAATATAAAGTTTATTTTTGTTGAATATATTTAATATGACCGAGTAAGAATAAAAAGGCAGTAAATTACCAAGTTAATGTCAGTCCTGTCCTTTCCAGAAGTATAAAAACTTCATGGTTAGCAAATATGTAGTTATAAAACAGAGATATAATGCTGTGAGTACATTATTACAATTGTAACAAATCTAGTGCGAACAACACCCGACTTTTACTTACCTTGACTTTAAAAATCAATTTATTAACTATTAAATAAATTTAAATTAAAGAAAATATTGATTTTCATAAAACATGTATTTATTTTCGTTGGAAACATATTTAGATTTAGAATAAATAATATATCTATAGTAAATTTTCAATCAGGAATGTGTATTCCCCATTCGTCACGTTAATCTTTTGGAATGAGCCAAATTATAGGTAGTTTAGAAGAAGGAAATTTAAAATATCGGCATTTAGGACCTTTCAGGCTGTTTCAATCAGAAGGAGTCCTATATGACATTAAATTTTACATCAATATAGTTTAATAAAATATCGTTAGAGCTGTTTTTGAGAAAATAATACACTGCCGGACAAAATTAAAGGATCACTCACAAATATTTATATTATTATTACATAAGAGATAAAAATAGGAATTCCTTTGTCCCAAGCTGGACTTCGTGTTGTATCTTATCAAGTTAATCCTCTACCTGTTTATATTCCCACCCGTTTATGGAGAAAAGGGTCCGTTCATCCTCTTCTTTTCTTTCTTCCAGTAAATGGTTAGTTGTTAGCAAAGATTCATCTTATTGAAGATTTTCTAACATTTAAGAGACTTTAGTTTTTACTTGTGAGTTTAGTAAGAACGTTCTGATGGCCAACAGAAGAGCATTGACCGAAGAGGAATCAATTCGTGCTGTTGCACGGGAGCACCTAAACTGGACTCAGGCAGATTGGAGCGTCGCATTATTCAGCGATGAGTCAAGATTCTGTCTCCGATCTCCAGATGGACAGGAAAAGGTATGGAGAAGGCGGGAAGAGAGGTATGCTCCATGCACTTTTTTTCTAAGGGTTGCGTTTAGTGGTGGATTAGTGATGGTGTAGGGGGGGGGGAGGTGCATAAATTTAAACTCCCCTACAGCGTTGGTTATTGTGAACTGTGGCTCTATAACTGCTGACAGGTACATTAGGGAGGTATTTGAGCCACATGTAATACCTTTCGCCAGAAATATCGCAGGTTACTTTATTTCTATGCACGATAATGCCCGACCTCACGTTGTTCGATCAGTGAAAAATTTCCTCAGACAAAAAGAAATTGACGTTATGGTTTGGCCACCCAGAAGTCCAGAATTGAACCCAATAGTGCATGTATGGGACATGCTTGGAAGACGTGTCCGCGCCCGAGACCCACAAAATTTGGCAGATTTAAGGGAAATGTTAGTAGAAGAGTGGAACAACATCCCAGAACAACATGTAAGAGCCTTGGTTGCTGGAATGGGCAGGAGAATGGAAGCAATTATCAGAGCTAGAGGTGGGAATACCAATTATTGATCGTTTTCCTCGAATTCTTCCTTTTTATTCAGTTTTGTTATTTTATTTAATTTCAAAGATTTACTTTTTCATTTTGAGACTGTATGACATTTTTATTTTTTGATTTGTTTTCCTATTAAAAATTTCTAGTAAAGAATTTTTTATTATCCTTATAAAAAAGTGTGACTTCCAAAGAAAAAAGAATTTCAAAATATTGAAGTAATCCTTTAATTTTGTCTGGCAGTGTATAAAGGTACAAAATTCATGGAATAAAGTAGTTCTTCTGGTTAGTCGATTATGATGAAAAAGTTGCTTTAAAACCTCTGGCGTATTGTTGTCTTAAATATGAAATTTCAGTTTTGTAGGATTTATAGTTTTTACGCTGGACAACCAGACAGACCTTTTAGGGAGACTTGGTTATTTAGACTCAGGCGACCCTAAACTTGTATTTCCGTTGAAAACTAGAATTCGAAAATTTTCACGATTGCGATACTTTCCCTAACTATATATTCCATATATAGGTAATTGACAGTAATAAATAAATAAAATAAAACATTGTTTTGTTACCAATTATTAATAATAATATTAATACAAATTCGATGCTTATAATATTATATAATATAATAATCTCTTAATACAGTGAATCCAAGACCTCTCAGAGATTGTTGAGGCGCAGGTGTTTTTTTTTTTTCTTAAAGTAAAAAGAAAGAGACATGGCCTTCGAAAAAGGTCAAATTTATCCCTAACTGACAGCACAAATGATTTGTCTTTTTCACAGAAGTATCGAATTTAAGAAGGAGATTTCCAGCATTGTCCTTTAAAAAAGTTTATATTACCAAGGGAATAAAAGCTTTACTTCCAAAGATTTTCAAAATAAAGGAAAGTTTCAGCACTACCAGCCGTATTGTTTAGCAGAAGGCAGTAAGTTTGAATGGATTCTAAATGATACGGAATTTTCTTTTAAACAACTGTAATTTCGAAATGACGTATTAAAATTTTTTATTCTAAAGTATTAGCCTCATAAGAAGAAACATACATTAGTCGTTCGTACTACCTGATTAAATAACGTATTCAGATCACTGATGTATAATCTGTCAGAGTTATAAGAAATTTCTCTAAAGGTAAAAAAAAAATAAAACATTTTCCAATAAACTTTTTCTTTGAAAAGTCGTATATTGAATACGAGAGGAAGTTTATAGTCTTTTTTTTTATCGATACAGTAAAAAAACTAAAGTTGGCAATATAGGGCATTTCCTGACTTTCTGCTTGGACAGCTTTCCAAGTTACTCTGACCCTAGGGGCAATTTTATATCAAGCAGACTATTTTTCTTAACTGTTAGGATATAGAAAGTTTTCGGTAATTTTAACTGATAATTGTGTCAAATGAATGAAAATGCATATATTTTCAGAAACTCATATTGTTTTTATTTAATTAAGTTTTTATACATCTTCATTGAGTACTGATATTATTTGGCTATACATAGTATCAATAAATCATTTTATTGGGTAGTAAAATAATTTGGTAGAATGTTTTACTGCTAAATTAAATAAAAACTTCAGATTCTTGTAAATGCTATTTGCTAAGCGTTTCTGAGATATTTAATGTCGCAGAGTAAGGGCTGCCTGTGACCAATATTTGAATTTGTTCATCATCAACAGTTGATGAGCGACCCGAGCGCTTTGTGTCTTTCTAGTCAAAATTTCCAGTTATCAACTATACACAATGAAAATTTTGTTAACCGTCGGTGTTGTGCAGCGGATTTTCCTTTTAGAAATTAAAATCCATAAAATTTGTGTTCTTCCATTTAGAGCAAGCTAAATACCAATTTAAAATGTGGAATCCATATTAAAACTGATGCATAAACGCACCTTAACTCTTGTTTTTTTTTAGAATATGTAAACTACATTTATCAAGTAGATATAATTCTATAAACACAGAAAAGATTAAATTGAAATATTTAAAAACGCTACCACCTTATTTCACAACCCAATATTTCCCTGCTAAATTAGAAAATAAAACCAAAAAAAAAAAAAAAAAATAACTGACTGCATAATAAAGGATTTTTCACTTTCATTATGAAATATTAGCGCCATCTGCCGAATTTAAATCCGTGACGTATGGCATAAAAGGCTGTTAAACCAGCTACTACACTACAGGTGACCTCACAAGGAAAGTGTTATCAATTAATGGCTGATGTCAAACTTACAAGGAGGACATTTCCATAATAACTCCATAAGTTTGAGCTTTCATAAAAACGTCATCATATGCAACATATATTTTTTAAAAGAATATGTCACACCATTCCGTGCGGCGTTGGTGGGAGGATTGTGTTATCCAATCTTGGAGGATTAGGATGGACATAGATTTTTTTTATTCGCTACGCTCATTATTATTATACAATACATTTGCATGTTGTTTAAACCACCTTATTAATTTCCTTGACGGCGTTTTAGTAATGGAGCGATAATATTCTGAAGGAGTTGGAAAGATGTAGATGGGCGAAGACATTCCCTGATGGCTCTTCACATTAGCCCTATATTGCCGAGCTATGGACATCTCAAGTCCTTGCCAATGTTCGTTCCCTCTCTCTAGGGCATGTATTTATGCGATAGGGCTTGGAGGATTTATGTAGGAACAAGCAAGTATCATGCAAGGCATTCGGTATCGAACGAGCATGCAATGCAATCAAGTTGTGATCTGACGTGCTAGAACTTTGTTCAAGTGGGAAACTTCAATAATTAGACCATGTTTTAATATTCCATCCAACCTTATTACTCTAATATTAAAAAAAAAAAAATCTGGTGCGGGCAACACACGACTTTCACTTACCTCGATTTTTAAAATCAATGAAAGAATTTTCAACAGTTAGAGATAAAAATACGTGAAAACTATTAAGGAATTAATCAAATTGAATTTATATAGAAACATGTGTTTAATTAAAAAATCTATTATATTATTATCTAAAATAATCAGTTAGTTTTATCTTTTTCTCATCACTCTCTATTAACTTCTAAAAGCTTGTGTATGAAATGATATTTTTTCTAAAATCTTTAGCTTTCCAACGGTATATCATACATGTATAATACTGCTCTTATGTTCAAAAACGAAAAATTTCATTAAAAATATATTTTTTCTGTTTTCTCCTTTAGTTGGGTATCGAATTTATTCAATTTATATATTTACCTGTTTTTCATCAGCTTTAACAAGATAATCTAGTTATTATTATTGAATCTAAAAAATTAAAGGTACTTTAGGGGAAGAAAATTTAAAATATCGGCATTTAAGCCCTGTCAGACCATTTTTATCCAAATAAAACCTACATGATATTAAAGCCCATTAAATTTTACATCGATATAGCGAGTTTAATCAAAATCGTCGGAACCGTTTTTGAGAAAATCGAAAAAAGGTGCAAAATGCATGGCATAAAGTGCCTCTTCTGGTAAGCTCATTTTGATGAAAAAAGTTTTGTCACGTCTCTGGCGTATAGTTGTCTTAAATATGAAATTTCAATTTCATAGGACTTACCGTTTCTGCCCGGGAGTTACCACACACACACACACACACACACACAGACACACACACACACACACAGACACACAGACACACACACACACACACACACACACACAGACCTTTTTGCGGGACTTGGTTATTTGGACTCAGGGGACCCTAAAACGTGTATTTCCGTTGAAAACTGGAATTCGAAAATTTTCACGATCGCAATACTTTCCTTACTATATATAGTAAGTGAAAGTAAAAAAATGGTGCAAGAAATACACGACTGTCAGTTACCTTCGTTGTGAAAAGCAATTGAAAAATATTTAATTTATTTTAATAGAATTTCGGTAGAAATATTTCTTTTAATGTAAATAATCTAACATCTAACAACAATTCTATATAACGATAAGTTAGTTTTACCGCTATTATTTACTCTCCATTACCTTATGTAACATAAAAAAATCTGTACTTCTACAATCCATGAAGGGTCTTGTGTTCAGTAAATATAGAGATTTGCACAGTTTGACTTCCATTTAGTTCAGCCAGCAGATTTTTTACGGCAGGCTAGTGCTCTATCCACTATACCACACAGTTACCCAAATCCGAAAATAACGTAATATAGTTTGTAAAAACATTACCTATCCAATGGTACGCTATAAATCTATATTACTAGGTTGTAAAATATGTTGGAAGAGAAGGAAAAATCCGCTGCACAGACGGTTAACGAAATTTGGAATGTTTAAAGTGTTGAAGAGTTAGGGAAAATGCACCATGCGAAACGCTTGAAAGACGCAAAGCGGTCGGGTAGTCCTTTAACTGTTGATAAGGACAGAATAAACAAATTACCTGAAAGATACCAACCTGTAATATATCAAAATGGGTCATATTCAAATATTTACAAGAATCTAAAGTTTTTATTGAAAACAACAATAAAAAATACTATTTTTATTTTCGAAAAATACCCTAATAAAATGTTCTTTATTTTATTTTTTTTTTAGTTGGTTATCAAATTTTTTTATACTTAATTTAGCTGTTTTATCAAATCTTACGGGATTAATTTTTTATGTAATCTTAAAAAATTAAAATTAAATTGTTTGCTCTTTTCTCCTTTTACACGTTCACGCCGGCGTAACGCACAGGGTCATATTTGACTGTTCTGTGGGGCGGGGTGACCCATCGGTGGGTCACAAATAACTATCTCGTGGGGCGACGTGCATCCCAGGTGAGGCACATGTTTAAAGAAAATAAATTTATTTATTTTTTTATCAACATTATATGTTGTTGTATTAACAAGTTTATTTATTAAATATATTATAACTTTCAACAAACCCTCCTCAAAGGCACTTATCAGTTAATTTCACTTGATTACTCTACAAGGGCTTAATGGATGGTGTGGTCCATTGAATAAGACTCTGGTATAATCTTCTACGGATAGGAATAATGAAAGAAATTATCCATTGGGTAGCCGAAAATTATGTGAAAAATTGGTTTTCGAGAGAGATATCTGCTGATCACCTAGTTGCCTGTCCTCATAACAGTAAGGATCCCTTTATAAGTTTTGTTAATTTATCTATCGAACGTCACATTATGCTGCTGCGGCTAATTAAACGATGCTACTGCGGGAGTTATAAACTTTGCGTTTCCAGGTTTAATAAGGATAGGATCCCCGTATTTATAGAACTAAGCAACTCCATTTTACAAAATAAAATGGTTATATCAGCTGCTTGAATGTTAATATTACACTAAATTATAGTATCTTCAGCAAGGTTTATGTTTGATATGTAACCCGAGATTGAGATAAATATGATTAACTGTATACATTGTACCAGAGTAAGCTGTGAGCGGGAAACAACTTCATTATTATGGTAAAGACTACGACTCTTTTTTTTTATTTTTTATTTTTTTTTTTTTTTATTATTTTTTTTTTTATTTTTTTTTTATTTTTTTTTTTTTTATGGTGATTTCCTTTTATTAGTGAGTTACTTACAGAAGAAAACTCAAATTTTTATTAAATACTCAGCCACTGTAGTGATATGCTTTAGAGACGTCTACATTAGTTAAATCGGCGATGAATCCCTTCATTGGAAGTTCCATTTTTAGTTTAGGTTGGTGTTTCATTGAGTGGCCGAAGTAATGCTTTCTACACGCCACAGAATTTAATAAAAATTTAACTGTTTAAATATAAGACAGTCTTGGGTTTAGTATATTTATATTACTATATAAATCATTACTGTCCTATATAAATAACAAAAGAATAACAAATTAAGAGGTTTCTAAAAGAGGTTTTACAAACGAAATTGATCATGTGGAAGTAAAATTTTGCTTCTTTCCACTTAATTTAAAGTGTAGGTGTTGTCGCTGACTAAAGCATGTAATGACAAAACAACAACACAGTTAAGAGAGAGACGAATGAAACTCTAAATTGATTGGTGTTTCTTTAAGTCTTTAATTATAAACGACCTTCAATTACAATTAACCAGACCTTCAGTTTAATTGCAATTGTGTAGTGCAACGTTTAATTCATTGACTCATTCATATTACCTTCAAACATGAAATGTAGAACTGCAATTAAGGAAGAGTTATGTAAGTTGCGCAATGATCGCTGGAAAATCTGAGAAAAATAGTGACATAACAATCTTTAACATACAGCTTACTATGACAGTTTAATTAATCATTTAACGTCACATTTAACTGATGTGGCTATTTGGAGGATATGACATTAGGAGACCCAAATTTTGTCTATTTAGGTTTAATTAGAACAGGGATCTTAAGCAAGTAAGTACTTGACATCCTTAGGATTAACTAAGGATTTTTTACTCCCATTAAAAAAGCATTTGGCCACCTGCAGGTTTGAACCCGTGACCATCGGCATAAAAGGCTGTTATATTAGCCACTATGCCACTTATGATTCCTTTAACAGATATAGTAGGGAAAGGTAAAAATTATTTGATCCCAATATTCAATTGAAATACACGTTTTATGGTCTCCTGATTCCAGAAGACCAAGTCCCGTCTGAGGTAATTCTAGCCCAAAAAGAAAAAGTGGTACGATACTAAAAAGTCAATAATTAAGAAGAGTCTATGTCAAAGTAATTACGGCAACTTTTAAACCAAATTCACAAAACCTGAAATGCCATTTTTTATCATACATTTTTCAGCTTTTTTCATCTCATAAAAATGGCTCTAACAATTTAACTTAAATTATTTATATTGTGGTATAAAATTAAATGAGATGTGGGGTTGCCTTCCACAAAGGCCGCAAAACATCGTCATCAAGATCTGGAGTCCTTCCTAGACTTTATATCTCTCCCTTCCGAAATATTTGTAGTACCGTTAAACAGTGCATTTATTAATGCTGCCATGGCCTGAGACTTGCTTGATGTTTCTGGCTATCTAGATCCTATTCCGGCTGAGTTCTTAGTAAATACTGAATTAAGGATGTATAGTCGATTGTAGAAGTTATTATAAGTAATCGGGAGTCATTCTTTTTTGAATATTTTAAATTTGCTGACCTCTTACTAGTGAGGCATCATCAGGTCATTACTGGGTCATGTCAAGCATTAATTCTGACTCCCGATTATTACTACCTATAAATACTAAATTATTTCTGAGCAGCATAATGATACAGAGGTAAACATAAGTTTCGACATTCACGCAAAGGAATAATCCCGTCTACTTAAACAATCTATATATTGCTGTGTTTTTACCCGGCTGCTTTTCTGAGGCAGCGGTAGCTTCAAAAACTAGCTTACTTACTATATTTAGTCAATATATAAACTATATTTAATGATACTATTGGATCTCCTTTCCAAAGGTATCGTGTTACCAATCCATTAGGTGGCATGCAGGGTAAGATTAAAGTAAACAAGATTCAATTAATACATTACTATAATTATGAATTTACACATATAAATTATATTAACCCATTGCCTAGAACTCTGATTGAGTTGTATTGAGATGTCCCTCAGATTTTACTACCTTTGCCATACAATATTACAAATAACGATATACCTTTGAAACACTTAACCGGCTGGCGAAGTTGAAATCAGTCTTAGGTCCCCTTTTTTGGCATCATCCTCCAGCTGCTCTCAGAACCCCGACGGCCACCTCCTCTTCTTGTAGATAGAACCCGGCTCACTCTTCCTGAGGATAAAACTTGACTACACTCCTGGTTCGAATAAGACTGCCCTACGAATCTTCTCTCCCATCCTCGTCACCTCGGGTGGGCTGACATGGGAAGTACCCCGGTTGGCGGTATAGCCTTTGTGCTATTATTCTTATCTTTTCACCCATCTTAATATTCTTGTTGGCCGCCGTTGGGGGGAAACTACCAGAGGTTTCTGGTACCGCTGGGGGGCCCATACCGATGGGAAATCTAGGGGGCTAGGTAAACACCTTTTGATGTTTTGCCGACAAAGGTTCGTTATCATTAATGGTTTAATATTAAAATTATTTAATTATGAACTCCCCTCAGTATCCTCAATACATTACAATATTGAGACGTATTTCAGAGAAAACTCAAATTATTTTCAGGAGAACGCAATAATTACTTAATTCATTCTACATTAGAAATAATTGAATCAGAACCTGTTTGATTGATAACGAAGATGAGGGTATTATGTTTAAGTTTATAATAATAATAATAATAATAGGCTTACCAAACCCGAAGGTTCGATGCCGATACCACCAAACTTCGCCTGCACAGACCCGTCCAATGTTCGCCGGTCAAGCCCAAGCCTCCGAGATCAGCCTTAATGCTATCCTCCCATCGAAGCTTCGGCCTATCTTTCGGACGCCTACCAGTCGGTTCAGCGAATACCAACTTTCTCGGAATCGGTTCCTCACCGAGCCTAACAACTTTACACGCCCATTTGAGTCTCCGAGATGCTATCAACTCAATTATATTCACAGGGTACAGACTCCACAATTCCGCGTTGTGCAACCTTCTAAACTCCCCAGTGGCCTCATCTCTCTTCGGACCAAATATTTTACGCATTACCTTATTTTCGAAGACCTTAAGCCGTTGTTCATCCTTCAAAGCGGTAAGCGGCCACGTTTCACATCCGTAAAGAACCGTTGGAAGAATAACAGTTTTATAAATTCCAATCTTTAAGTTTTTAGACAGAAGCCACGAGCTAAGTAATTGAGCAACTGAGTAATAACACCTACCTTAAACCGGGACTTTATTTCTTCCTGGATTTCATTTTTTCTTGTTATCATTGAACCTAAATACTTGAATTTCTCTACGTGTTCAAAAGTATGACCTGAAATATTAATATCATCAAGATCGCCACCATTTCTGCTACTAATCATATATTTTGATATATCGGCATTTAATTTCAGACCTATTTGTTTACCGATTTTTATTAACACACTTGTATTTAGTTGTATGGTTTCCGTGTCTTCACCTACCAGTACCAAATCATCGGCATACCCTAAAACCAAAATCCTGTCACCCATATTTAAACCTTTCTCGGTACACATCACCTTTTCTATGACACAATCTAAAGCTATATTAAACAAAACAGGTGAAATGGAGTCACCCTGTTTCAAACCCGATCGCACCTCAAATCTCTCGGAGTAATTATGACCGATTCTAACTTTATGAAATGTTTCCGACAAACACATCTCTACTAGGTTTACAAACTGTCTAAGTATTCCCTGTTCAATCATGATGTTATACGGCTTCTGACAGTCTATGGAATCATAAGCCTTTAAGTTTATAATAAGTGAATATAAATGCAGTAAAATGATAATATTAACATTACAATAATATTGTAGAAATATTCGAAAAGTATACCGATGATAGGGAGGGGGGAAAAAAGCAAAGTAGTTAGAATAAGATCTCAATAACTCACTTCTATCTAGATAGGCAAGATTTTTTGGAGAATCGTGAATTTTCCTTCAAGAAGATAAATTTTCTAACCCATTAAATAACATCTTGCTTTCAGAACTCAATCGATCGCCTTTATTACACCTAATGTTTCTTGTCGCTTAAAGTATATTAATTCAGTTTTGGTAGATGCTAGGAAGTAAGGGTGTAGCGGTATTAATATGGTGACGGATGGGTGATTGATACCCACTTAGACATTATTGGTCCCAATGGATAGGATTACGGGTTGCTCACTTCAATGCCTAACCTCAATTACTAAACTCTACTATTGTTTATAGTATAAAGTGTCTATAATACACTTGGCAAGGAACTAGTGTTTAATAGTTATAATTTAATAGTTGAACTAATATAAAATTGGAGGCTTTACCACTATTTTATTGAAATGAACGTTTTGGCTATAAAGCCACCTATTGGTGCGAGTACATTTTTCATCTTAAAGTAGAAATATGATGATCTTAATACAACTAATATCAGAATATACAATTTTATCCCCTCAAAACATGGACCATAAAAGCCAATTTGAATTTATTAACCCAACAATGTTAGCACAGTATAATATCAATAAAAGAACAATATTTAAAAAATAATACATCACTATAAACATTCAACTTGTTTGCGATTTCCAACAGGATAGCAACATCATTTCACAACACAAAACACAACATTTATAATATAATACCGCTTAAAAAAATATAACTTTTGTATAGAAATTTTATATTTTTATAATTAATAATTCAAACAGCAAAATTAATTATATGATCCTCCAATTTAATTTTATCACTCTCCTACTCTTTATGATATTCTATTCATACATGAGGATTCTAGGAGGAATTACCTACACACCTCAAGGTATTTTGCATATTTAAAAAAAAAATAATGATTTTTTAGTTTCACTTGCCTATATGTGAAATATAAAGTAACAGAAAGTATTGTGACAGTGAAAATTTTCAAATTCCAGATTTCAACGGAAATACACGTTTTTGGGTCTTCTATGCCTAAATAACCAAGCCCCGCAAAAAAGTCAGTGTGTCTGTGTGTGTGTGTGTGTGTGGTAAGTCTAACGACAAAACGGTAAGTCGTACAGAACTGAAATTTCATATTTACAACAACTATACGCCCGAGATATTACAAATATTTCATCAAAATCGACTTAACAGAAGAGCCACTTTATCCTTTGCATTTTGCATCTTTTTACGATTTTCTCAAAATAAAGCTGACACGATGAAATATGGTGGCTCATTTTTTTAAGAATATTGACCCTCCTTTCACTTTTCAAAATGAATAATAACGCTGCTTACCGAAGTAATACTCTCAAATTTACTGTTTTTGATCTCTTGGGACCTGTTTTCAAGACTAGACTTAAAGTCCTTACGAAAAAACCAAACATCTTAGAGATGAAGTGAAGAGCCACTACCGTCCTATAGTGTATGCGCAAAATTCTTAGTTCTCAAAAATAAAAATATATACATTTACATATATCAAAACTTATTAAAAATCGTTAGGATCTTTTTAGAAAATCGAGAAAAAGATCAAAATGCATGGCTTTTCGGGTTAGCCGAGTTTTATGAAATGAAACGTTTATTACCAAACATATGTACAAAAGCAGGGTATTGTACATTACATACCAGTAAGGTTTTAAGTTGGCCTTGCGGCTTTTTTACAATTAACATAGGATTACAAATAATCATGATTTAAATTGATCTACTAAAGTACAGTACAGCATCCTTAAACCTGCAAAGACACCTTTCTCTTATCGAAGACTGGTGTAATGCTTGGCGCATAAAGGTGAACGAAGCCCAATGCAAACACGTAACCTTCACTCTTCGACGAAACTCCTGTCCGCCAGTTTACTTCAATTCCATTCCAATTCCTCCTTCAGATACAGTCCGGTATCTTGGCTTACTATTAGACAAAAGATTGACTTGGAACCCACATACAAGACTTAAAAGACAAGAACTCAACAGACGATTCGGACAGTTATACCGACTACTCAACAGAAAATCTGAACTTACAGTTGACAACAAATTATTAATCTACAGGACAATACTGAAGCCCATCTGGACCTACGGACTTGAACTGTGGGGGACAGCTAAACGTACTAACATCAAACGCATTCAATCCTTTCAATCCAAAGTCCTCCGTACAATAATAAATGCTCCTTATTATGTTTCCAACTATACCTTGCACCACGACCTTAATGTTCCTTTTATTTCAGACCTGATTCCATCCAAATTTTCCAAATTCCACCAGAATCTCATTTATCATCCTAATCCTCTAGCTCAATCCCTATCCAGCCCCACCCATCCATACAACCCACCTAGAAGGTTGAAACGGCAGTGGCCTCGTGACCTCTTATAACATGTATATTGGAGTTCTAGCATTGGCTAGATTCTCCACTCACGTGCTGTATGCTTGTGAATTGTATATAGGTATGAGTGACTATTGTATATATTTTTATTGATTTTATTTTGTATATATGTATATTTTATTATTATTATTATATAAATTTATAGTTTTGTATATATCGTGTGAATGTAGTATGAATGTTGTACGTTATCACTATTAAAAATGTCCTGAATTGGACAGATTGTAATATTGCTCATTAAATAAAAAAAAAAAAAAAAAAAAAGTACAGTACAAGAGGGAAAACCATAAACGAACGAAAAACCCTATAAAAACATAAATATTAATCAGACAAATAATTAAATAATGAAAAATAATAACAAATGTAAACATAGTTAATTTAAATAACAATATGTTTTAGCTTTTTATATTTTTAAGTTTTGCAAGTTAAATTGGCTTTACAATAATTAACGATTTCACTTATGTGGTATTTGTTTCGTGTATATTACTATTTCCTCATTAATTTAAAGAATCTATTGTTAATTTATGAATATAATTTGAAATGCTAGGCATATTTGAACAATAATCTAATAGGTCAATTTGCGTCCATCTCAGATAATTTCAAAAAGCCTCAAGCATTAATTTTGCAATATTTGTAATTTTTTATAATTTTCGGGTATGTGTTGGAAGATATAGGACAAACGTAACATATGTTAGGCCTAATATAAAGATAATATAATTGCATTTTATTAATTAAATTACTCTGATAAAAGAGGAAATAATTTTTGAATGAGCATGGACACACACGCGCGCACAGAACTTTTTCTAGGATTTGGTCATTTGGAATTAGAGGACCCTAATGTATGTATTTCCGTCGAAAACTGAAATTCGAAAATGTTTACGTTTGCAATACTTTCCCTTACTATATATTTCTATAGGAAGTAAAAGTAAATAATACATTCTCCTCTCAAGGCATTTTGATCAAAAGGGAAAATCAAAAGTTCGACAAACAAGGAAATAAAATGGTATTGGTGGAATGGGTTTGATTTTAATAAAGCTAGAAAAACTTCCTCGTTCCGACCCTTTTTCAAAGAAAACAGTCAAAGCCTTGTTAATATTTACTGCATAAAATTGAAATGAATTTCCAAGAAAATTTTCCTCTTCTTGGTTCTAGAAAACTATTGCAATTTGATTTCATCCTACTTTTTAATTCCAGTGGATATAGATGATTTCGACGGAAATACACGTTAATAGTCCTTATTTGCCCAAGAGCAACAATTTTTTTTTTTCTCCACTTAACATTATATTTACACCTGTAAAAAATATTACAATCAGCAAATGTGCTAAAATCTAAGGAAATATGACGTGGGCAGGCATGAGGGAGACAGCATCCAGTGGTGCATCCTCCTGACATTAGTCAGAACTATATTTTCAGGTCAGGAGGTCCCTCATCAAACTCCTTTTCAGCTTACGCCGAGTTATGTCTGGTATGTTAGTTGTAGCACAAGTTAGTTTATGTGTCAATTTAGTTTGTCTTAAAATCGTTTGTTAGTTTTTCGAATGTGGTTTGTTGTAGTTGGAATACGTAAGTCAGTATGAAGGGTATCGTTTGAAACATATGGTGGTGAGTTTGTTGGAGGGCAGCAATTAGTCTAGCAATAAATTAAACCATAAATATATATTAATCTAAAATAACATAACATGGCATATTTGCGAGCAAAGCCGCGAGTTACGGCTAGTTATACATACAATTAATACGGCAAGTAAAAGTGCTTTGCATAATTATAGACGTGAAAAAGTCTTGTGAAGAAAATATCCGACTAAAAATATATACAGTGGTAGCACTTCAATTATTGTTTATTTAAGTTAGTAGGTTATTTGAGATCTCGGAGGGTTTCAGAAACATGTGGGGGATGGTAGCTTGCGAAGCACGATATTTATGTTCAGAATAAAATGATTTATATCTATTTCGGAATAGGTCTGCGTTAAATGAGATATTAATTAATTCAATTATGGATGGATATGATGGCGAAGGATTGGGGGTTGTAGTGAAAGAATCAAATAGTTTAATAGAGCCCTAAAGCTCGCTTCTGTATGTACAGATGGGTCTAATAATGTTAAAATAAATGACTTTTTACTTTCACTTACTTATATATGGAATATATAGTAAGGGAAAGTATTGCGATCGTGAAAATTTCCGAATTCCAGTTTTTAACGAAAATACTAATATTAGGGTCCCCTGAGTCCAAATGACCAAGTCCTACAAAAAAGTCAGTGTGTGTGTGGTATCTCCCGCGCAAAAACGAAAAGTCCTATAAAACTGAAATTTCATATTTATGACAACTATACACCCGAAGAATCTTTTTCATCAAAATCGGCTAACCAGAAGAGTCACTTTTATACCATGCATTTTGCACCTTTTTACGATTTTCTTAAAAACAGCTTTAGCGATTTTGATTGCACTCGTTATGTAGATATAAAATTTAACGGGCTTTAATATCATGTAGGTTTCATTCTGATTTAAATAGTATGACAGGGCTTAAATGCCGATTTATTAAAAATTTCTATTTCTAAAGTACCTTTCATTTTGTAGATATTATAAAAATAACTATATTATCCTTTTAGCATTTTTAAAATCAGGTAAATATATAAGTTATATCCAACTAAAGGAGATAACGGCAAAAAAAAAAAATTCTAATTTCGGGTTTTGGAACACAGGAACAGTAATATGCATGTATTATATACCGTTGGAATGCTAATTTAAAAAAAAAATATCTTATACATACTTGTATAAGTTAACGGAAAGTGATGAAAAGCCGATAAAACAAACTTTGCTTGTTTGCTTATTCCCAATGAAGGGGAATTGTTATGACGGATTCATTCCTTCTGTTTTAGGTCAAATTGATACTTCTGTTGCTAATCGAATGATGCTACAGTAAGAGTCCTAAATTTTGTCAATCTGAGTTTGATTAGGCTAGAACTCATTCATGAGTAATTGGCAAGGCACAGCCACGGAACCACTATTGGAAGAATAACAAAGGAAGAAATTGTTTACACTCTTTCAACGAATGCTAGGACCATCTTGTTCATCGAAACCCGTTTTGACAACCTCCTCAATACATGTTATTATGGACTAAAGGGTTTATGATTCGGCGGTTGGGTCATTATGGACGGATAGCACACATGTGTTATCCTCGTTATAAGGACAGCGCTATAATAGAGCGGAATATAACCTGTGTACACCAAATAAAAGATTCATATCACGATTGACTTATACATGACACGGCAATCTTAAATATTCAGTACATTTGGTTATGAACTTACTCTTGCAGCCTTATGAAATAGTGAAAACAGGAAGTAATTAAGAAGAAAGGTAAATACTTTAATTATTTAATGAAGGAATTAGTCCGGATGGCGGTCATTAAATGAAACAACTGAATAGTTTCAACTATTTTATTGTTTGCCAACGTTTCGACCCCCATTGTGGGTCATCATCAGGGCTAAAAAGATACAAAAAGGATACATTTAAAATAAGATTACAAATACTATTTAAAAAAAATTAACAATTTCACTAGAGAATGTCAATATTATAACATAAAAGAAAATAGATGTGTAAAGAAATCAATTAATTAAATTACAATGATAAAGGTATACTAATGAGAGCTAAACAGACCAGATAATGACTAAAGATAATGTACAAATATATAAGAAAAAATTACATGAAATAAAAACCATTAACAAAATGGAGTACAGTGGAGATACGTACCGTCTGGTAGGTGAGTGGAAACTAGGTTCAATTTGGTCATAAGGAATATAGGCAGGTAGATAGGAAAGTACGTACAAAAGGTTGGGTAAAATGGAAAATACGTACCATATTTCTAGACGGGATCTGACAACAATAAGTAAAATTGTAATATTAACATAAAAGGAAGTGTTCAGATTAAACCTACAATATTAATAATATCATAACGGTATTAGAAGATGTTTTAACAAGATTGTTGAAGTAAAAACAATATAATACAATAGTAAGAATAATAATGTATAAACTATATATAGTAAAACTGACTACCTCCCAACCAACGTTTTAATAATTATTGTACATATATTAAGACATTAAAATTAACCAAGTGAAAATATTATGACAAAAAATAATAATAAGTAACAATCATTGACAGATCATATAGTTGATACAAAATAGTAAAATAATTACAAATAGGAATAAATTGAATTGTAAAACCATTAAGAATTTATTAAGTGCAGAAACAAATGAAATAGATACATATATAAAATAAATGTATACATAAATAAGTAAAAAATAAACCAATAAATAAACAAAAGGTATACAGTGGGATGGACATGGGAAGCTGTATTACTTAAGAGAGTTTAATATATGGCTGTAGGTGGAGGAGATGCACTGTTTATCAGTTTTATGATTGACAGGATTAGATTGGAGATGGATGTGGACGGATTCAGCGATGAGCCTTTTTTTATGGTTGGGAACAGAATCTAAAATGGAACAATCTTGAAAGTTAAATGAATGATTAAAAGTTATGGAGTGTTCGGAGAGTTTTGAGGCTAGAAGGTTTCGAGAGGATATGGAGGATTTATGTTGAGATATGCGGGTTTTTAAGTAGTTTTTTGTTTCACCCACATAGGACACGTCGCAATCTAAACAAGGTATTTTATACACAATATTTGAGCGGTAGAGAGGATTTATCGGGTCTTTAGTATTAGTGAAGAGGTGGGAAAGTTTGTTCTGGGTCTTTAATCCTAGCTTTAGGGAGGGTAAGGAAGATTTAAAGGATTTTTTAATATTTTCAGACAGGTGTGGAATATACGGTAGGGATCTATATTGAAATATTGTGGGTGAATTTTGGTCTTGTATTGTAGGGGGAGTAATGGTCGTTTTTACGTTGTATGAGTTTATGAGTTTTTTAATGATATTAAGTGGGAAGCTGTTTAGGGTAAGGATCTTTTTAATGCGCTGGATATTGGTAGGATGGTACTGTGGATCAGACAAGGAGAGGCAACGGTGGACGAGATTTTGGGCAACATTAATTTTTTGATGGTATGGGTGCTGGGAGAAGAAATTGAGGAGTCTACCGGAATAGGTGGATTTTGTGTACCAATCAGTGGAAATAGAACCGTCCGTATTTCTTATTATCAGTAAGTCTAGAAAGGGAATTGTTGAGTTGTTTTCTTTTTCTACTGTAAAACGGAGGCGTGGATCGTAGGAATTAAAGGATTTAAGGATATCTGGGATTTTTCAGGGTTTATTATTAGGAGGAGGTCGTCAACATATTTCTTAATGAAAAAGATATCGTTTTTATAAATTTTGGTTATGAAATCCAGGAGGTCATTGAGAACAATATTAGAGAGATCCGGAGCTAGGCAGTTTCCCATTGCTAGTCCAGAGACCTGATTGTAAAATTTTCCCTTAAAAGTGAGGTATCCTGTTTTGCAGCAAAGTTCCAGTGATTGTAAGTAAGTAGAAAGATTTAGCGTGGTGTGAGGTTCGATAATGGTCCAGTGTTTTTTAACTAAATGGAGAACTTTGTCAATGGGAATATTAGTAAATAAGCTTTCGGCGTCAAAAGATGTTAAAATGTAGTTAGGGGGGATTTGAAGTGATAATAATTGTTGTCGGAGGTAAAGGGAGTTTGTAATGTCGTAGGAGTTTGTACGGCTGAGTATTTTTAGTGACGGTAGAAGAAATTTACTGAGTTTGGAGGAAGGTGCATTGATGTTTGAAATAATGGGACGGAGTGGATTACCTGGTTTGTGAATTTTCGGAAGGCCATACAGACGTGGGGGTAAGGAATTATAAGAGATTAGGTTTCTGTATGTAGATAGATTAATGAATTTATTATCGAAGAGATTTTTGATATGTTGGTTAAATTTTATCATGAGAGGACGGGTTGGGTCACGGGTAGAGGGTGTATATGTTGATAGGTCTGATAGAAGTGAATTTATTTTGTCATCGTACTCAGTTCTGTCCATAATAACTGTTACGTTACCTTTGTCGGCTTTGGTTACTATAATTTGGTCGTTTGATTTGAGGAATGAGCGGGTTAAGGAAAGATCTTTGAAGAAGAGAGGGGAAAGTGACGAAAGAGGTTTGGGGTGTTGGAGGTGGTTGGAAATCATGTTGCTAATCCGCAACCGGGAAATTTCTTTGTCTTCGTCAGTTATTTTGAAAATGTCGTCTTTATAAATATATTCTAGATCTGTTATAAGTTGGGGAATCATTTTAGAAGGGTTAGAAGAAGGGGTAGAAAAATTGGGACCTAAGCTTAAAATATTATTAACATTAGTGGGAACGGAGGTAGAGGAAATATTTTTGATCCAATCATCCGAGCCTTTGGGATACGGTTTTTTATTGATGCTCTTTTCATAAATAGTTTTAAATTTTTTAACGAGGGAAAATTTTGTCTGTTTTTTAGTGAATGCAAAAATTGTTTGAATACTTGTAGTCAGTTTGTCCATGTTGTGGTCGCCTATAATAGGATGTAAAGAGGAATTTAAGGAGCGGATATTGTCGTTGATGAGGTCTATTTGTTGTATGGTTTCCCTAATTTTTAAGTTAAGTAACGTTCTCTTGTATTTCTCCAATGAGTGAGTCAATTTGGAAGTAAGGGAGTTTGACAAAGGGACTTGACTAATGCAGTTCTCAATAAATTTTGGAAAAACAGAATGGGTTCGACATTTTAATAAAAAAATTCTTTGTTCAGTTTTTTTGGCCAGTCGTTTGTGAAGGTTGCAGAGATTGTTAAAAGTTTGTCTGTTTTGGGGGAATCGCGATTTTAGTGAAGAGAAAATATGATGTTGGTCATTATTAGGATTTCCTGAAGAAAGGTGGGAAGAGGATATATTTTGAGTTTGGGAGAAAGATGTATCCAGAGAAGTAATTGAAAAAAGAGAAGTAACTTGGGAAGAAGGCGTATGGGGAGTTTTAGTATAATGTTGAGTTGGGAGGTGAGTCAAAGATCTATTACTATTTAATCTAGTGTTATAGCGGTGTGATGGTCGAGAAGAATCCAAAAGAGAGGTTGATTGAGGGTTTAGTCGTTGTGGTGGTGATCGTGGAGTTGTTACCTTTTTTGAGCTGGAAATGTGGTGATGAGAAAAACTTGAGTCACCTGGAGGTGTAGAAGAGATGGCTTGTTGAGATGAGAATGCCTGCTGTTGTTGAGTTGTAGATTGTATGTCCTGTCTGCGATTTTGTATTCTGGCACTGCGGCGGAGAGTTGAGGTGGATGTATCTTTTTGTTGTTGTTCCCGTGTTCTTTTCATCATTGTGGATATAATTAGTTGACCGTTGAGAATTACTGAAGGAATTAGTCCGGATGGCGGTCATTAAATGAAACAACTGAATAGTTTCAACTATTTTATTGTTTGCCAACGTTTCGACCCCCATTGTGGGTCATCATCAGGGCTAAAAAGATACAAAAAGGATACATTTAAAATAAGATTACAAATACTATTTAAAAAAAATTAACAATTTCACTAGAGAATGTCAATATTATAACATTTCTCATCACCACATTTCCAGCTCAAAAAAGGTAACAACTCCACGATCACCACCACAACGACTAAACCCTCAATCAACCTCTCTTTTGGATTCTTCTCGACCATCACACCGCTATAACACTAGATTAAATAGTAATAGATCTTTGACTCACCTCCCAACTCAACATTATACTAAAACTCCCCATACGCCTTCTTCCCAAGTTACTTCTCTTTTTTCAATTACTTCTCTGGATACATCTTTCTCCCAAACTCAAAATATATCCTCTTCCCACCTTTCTTCAGGAAATCCTAATAATGACCAACATCATATTTTCTCTTCACTAAAATCGCGATTCCCCCAAAACAGACAAACTTTTAACAATCTCTGCAACCTTCACAAACGACTGGCCAAAAAAAACTGAACAAAGAATTTTTTTATTAAAATGTCGAACCCATTCTGTTTTTCCAAAATTTATTGAGAACTGCATTAGTCAAGTCCCTTTGTCAAACTCCCTTACTTCCAAATTGACTCACTCATTGGAGAAATACAAGAGAACGTTACTTAACTTAAAAATTAGGGAAACCATACAACAAATAGACCTCATCAACGACAATATCCGCTCCTTAAATTCCTCTTTACATCCTATTATAGGCGACCACAACATGGACAAACTGACTACAAGTATTCAAACAATTTTTGCATTCACTAAAAAACAGACAAAATTTTCCCTCGTTAAAAAATTTAAAACTATTTATGAAAAGAGCATCAATAAAAAACCGTATCCCAAAGGCTCGGATGATTGGATCAAAAATATTTCCTCTACCTCCGTTCCCACTAATGTTAATAATATTTTAAGCTTAGGTCCCAATTTTTCTACCCCTTCTTCTAACCCTTCTAAAATGATTCCCCAACTTATAACAGATCTAGAATATATTTATAAAGACGACATTTTCAAAATAACTGACGAAGACAAAGAAATTTCCCGGTTGCGGATTAGCAACATGATTTCCAACCACCTCCAACACCCCAAACCTCTTTCGTCACTTTCCCCTCTCTTCTTCAAAGATCTTTCCTTAACCCGCTCATTCCTCAAATCAAACGACCAAATTATAGTAACCAAAGCCGACAAAGGTAACGTAACAGTTATTATGGACAGAACTGAGTACGATGACAAAATAAATTCACTTCTATCAGACCTATCAACATATACACCCTCTACCCGTGACCCAACCCGTCCTCTCATGATAAAATTTAACCAACATATCAAAAATCTCTTCGATAATAAATTCATTAATCTATCTACATACAGAAACCTAATCTCTTATAATTCCTTACCCCCACGTCTGTATGGCCTTCCGAAAATTCACAAACCAGGTAATCCACTCCGTCCCATTATTTCAAACATCAATGCACCTTCCTCCAAACTCAGTAAATTTCTTCTACCGTCACTAAAAATACTCAGCCGTACAAACTCCTACGACATTACAAACTCCCTTTACCTCCGACAACAATTATTATCACTTCAAATCTCCCCTAACTACATTTTAACATCTTTTGACGCCGAAAGCTTATTTACTAATATTCCCATTGACAAAGTTCTCCATTTAGTTAAAAAACACTGGACCATTATCGAACCTCACACCACGCTAAATCTTTCTACTTACTTACAATCACTGGAACTTTGCTGCAAAACAGGATACCTCACTTTTAAGGGAAAATTTTACAATCAGGTCTCTGGACTAGCAATGGGAAACTGCCTAGCTCCGGATCTCTCTAATATTGTTCTCAATGACCTCCTGGATTTCATAACCAAAATTTATAAAAACGATATCTTTTTCATTAAGAAATATGTTGACGACCTCCTCCTAATAATAAACCCTGAAAAAATCCCAGATATCCTTAAATCCTTTAATTCCTACGATCCACGCCTCCGTTTTACAGTAGAAAAAGAAAACAACTCAACAATTCCCTTTCTAGACTTACTGATAATAAGAAATACGGACGGTTCTATTTCCACTGATTGGTACACAAAATCCACCTATTCCGGTAGACTCCTCAATTTCTTCTCCCAGCACCCATACCATCAAAAAATTAATGTTGCCCAAAATCTCGTCCACCGTTGCCTCTCCTTGTCTGATCCACAGTACCATCCTACCAATATCCAGCGCATTAAAAAGATCCTTACCCTAAACAGCTTCCCACTTAATATCATTAAAAAACTCATAAACTCATACAACGTAAAAACGACCATTACTCCCCCTACAATACAAGACCAAAATTCACCCACAATATTTCAATATAGATCCCTACCGTATATTCCACACCTGTCTGAAAATATTAAAAAATCCTTTAAATCTTCCTTACCCTCCCTAAAGCTAGGATTAAAGACCCAGAACAAACTTTCCCACCTCTTCACTAATACTAAAGACCCGATAAATCCTCTCTACCGCTCAAATATTGTGTATAAAATACCTTGTTTAGATTGCGACGTGTCCTATGTGGGTGAAACAAAAAACTACTTAAAAACTCGCATATCTCAACATAAATCCTCCATATCCTCTCGAAACCTTCTAGCCTCAAAACTCTCCGAACACTCCATAACTTTTAATCATTCATTTAACTTTCAAGATTGTTCCATTTTAGATTCTGTTCCCAACCATAAAAAAAGGCTCATCGCTGAATCCGTCCACATCCATCTCCAATCTAATCCTGTCAATCATAAAACTGATAAACAGTGCATCTCCTCCACCTACAGCCATATATTAAACTCTCTTAAGTAATACAGCTTCCCATGTCCATCCCACTGTATACCTTTTGTTTATTTATTGGTTTATTTTTTACTTATTTATGTATACATTTATTTTATATATGTATCTATTTCATTTGTTTCTGCACTTAATAAATTCTTAATGGTTTTACAATTCAATTTATTCCTATTTGTAATTATTTTACTATTTTGTATCAACTATATGATCTGTCAATGATTGTTACTTATTATTATTTTTTGTCATAATATTTTCACTTGGTTAATTTTAATGTCTTAATATATGTACAATAATTATTAAAACGTTGGTTGGGAGGTAGTCAGTTTTACTATATATAGTTTATACATTATTATTCTTACTATTGTATTATATTGTTTTTACTTCAACAATCTTGTTAAAACATCTTCTAATACCGTTATGATATTATTAATATTGTAGGTTTAATCTGAACACTTCCTTTTATGTTAATATTACAATTTTACTTATTGTTGTCAGATCCCGTCTAGAAATATGGTACGTATTTTCCATTTTACCCAACCTTTTGTACGTACTTTCCTATCTACCTGCCTATATTCCTTATGACCAAATTGAACCTAGTTTCCACTCACCTACCAGACGGTACGTATCTCCACTGTACTCCATTTTGTTAATGGTTTTTATTTCATGTAATTTTTTCTTATATATTTGTACATTATCTTTAGTCATTATCTGGTCTGTTTAGCTCTCATTAGTATACCTTTATCATTGTAATTTAATTAATTGATTTCTTTACACATCTATTTTCTTTTATGTTATAATATTGACATTCTCTAGTGAAATTGTTAATTTTTTTTAAATAGTATTTGTAATCTTATTTTAAATGTATCCTTTTTGTATCTTTTTAGCCCTGATGATGACCCACAATGGGGGTCGAAACGTTGGCAAACAATAAAATAGTTGAAACTATTCAGTTGTTTCATTTAATGACCGCCATCCGGACTAATTCCTTCAGTAATTCTCAACGGTCAACTAATTATATCCACACTTTAATTATTTAAGTAAACTACTTTGCTATTGGTTCATTTTTTTTTTCAATAATAAACCTTCGTAATCGAAAAAATAAAAAGAAAAGAAAAACTCTCAAAATTCGATGGCTTACGTTTCAACATACGTAGAATTCGAATAACGAATAAAAAAAAATCCGTTTGTTCTCTGTACGCCGTCCGCGGCATTTCTCCAAAACTACTGGACTGATTTTTTTAAAACGGCACAAAAATACTAGCTCATCCAATGATAGTCCTAACACCATCACTTTAATATCCACCGAATAGTTTTAGAATAGCGGCCGATTAAATATTATTTTTGAAGATAGAGACCAAATTTTTTACAGTTTTATTACCAAGAACCCAGAATAATTATTGAAAAAAAAATAAAGAAAATTGAAATTTCACTTATAAATACGCCTATAACTGTTATTTTTTTAAGACTCAGAAAAACTAACGAATAGAAAACAATTTAAATCTTACTACATATAACCCTTGTAATTTCCTTATATCCGAAGGTTGAGAAAATATTCTATAGAGTTTTAGTATCATTAAACCACTATTAACGATATTTCAACTATATATACGCCCTTGGCTTAGTTTTTGTTAATATTAATGAATAAATACCAATATTTACCTTAATAAAAAAATACCTTAAAATTCCTATTGTCGCTATTAGATAGAGAATTGAATTTTCTACAAAACAGTACCATTGAAATCAATTGAGAAATGAGCAATAGTAATTGGACATTTTCTTTTGAATTATTTATTGCTTTTAATATTAGTTAATTGCCTTTAAAAGGCTTTGTAAACAGTTATACCCTAATATAGTTATTTAGAAATAATGAGCCATTGTGAAATAATTTGCTGCGTTTTTATTTTTAATTTGTTCCGATATCTCTGTATTACTATTTTCAAGCAGTTAGAATATTTAAATAAAAAATCAAGTGCGCATTTAGTTAACTAGTTAAAATATATTTCAGAAATTTTATGAAAATTAAAATTAAGAAAAAATATCTTTGATCGTAGAACTCGGCTAAAACCGCGCTTACCTTAAAATCAAGTTTTTTATAAACATTTCTTATAAAATATATTTTATTGTTTTTTACAACTCCTTATACAATAAATACGAAAAGTAAAATAGCTAAGTTACAATTATGAGCATTAAATAATCTTATTGAGAAGCTAATAAGCGATAGCATTAATAAACCAATAACTCAAGGGATCACCTGTAGCAGGGTGGCTAGCATAACAGCCTTCTATGCCGAAGGTCACGGGTTCAAACTCCCAGGTGGTCCTAGGATTTTTCAATGGGAGTTAAAAATCATTAGTTATGCCGTCCTTCAGAGGAGATGTAAAAAGGTGGTTCCGAGCATGTGCGATGTCAGGTACTCGTTAAACATCTCTATCCTAATTAAACCTGGCTAGGAAAAATTTAGGACTCCCACTGTAGCATCGTCTGATTATCCACAGTAACATAAAGTGACGTTAAATGAACAAACAAACCCAAAATTCAAATGAGTATTATATTTTTTGGTTGAGAATATTTATTTAAAATTAAATAAGGTAACAACAAAAATTAATATATACAAGAATTACTTAATCTTAGGTCTTATTCGTTACTTTACATTAATTAAAAGAAAATATTTTTTCTTAATTTTTAGCTTACTAACATTTTTGTTGGTTCTTAATTTATTTTGTATTTTACATAAAACAGAAATGGAAAATTAATTTCAATTAACAAAATGAAAGCTATATCAGATAAAGAAATTTTGTAAAATTTCTTATTAAAGCACTGTTACACCATTTTAATCTGAACAAAATCTAAAAGAAAATATTATCGATTTAATTTACACCAATAAAGGGAGTTTAATAAAAATCGTCAGCACTGATTTAGACGAAATTGTACAAAAATAAAAAATGCCTACACACATACAGATATACAGACCTTTTTAGGGGATACGAAAACGTGAAACTAGAGAATAGGACGATCGCAATACTCTATAAAATATTTTAAATACGCGCATGTAAAAGAAAAAACTCCAGTGCGAGCAACACACGACTTTTACTTATCACCGTTGTTTAAAATCAATTACTAATTTCCAAATAGAGACATAAAAAACGCTGCAAATTATGACACAATTGTTCATTATTTATAAAAAATCTATATTAGGGTATATCAGTTTATATTTCTGTATAATATAAAATACCTAATATGAAAAGCAATAAATTAATCAAACGAAAAAAGCTTATCACCACTTATAATTTCAAAACGCTATGTGTTGATTGGATTTCTATTTCAATCTCTGCTATGTGTTGACCCAAATCAATGAATCTATTTTTTGTTTTGTTGGAAATTGAATGCTTAATCAAGAATATTTTAAAATGATAATCGAGAAAAGCCGCGGATAAACGGATCTTTTTTTTTTTTTTTTTATTCGCGATCTAAGTATCTTGAAACTTACCCTGCAATTTAGAGAAAAGGATTTTTTTTTTTTTTTTTGGTCGAATACAAAGGTTCGTTATTAAAAAATCTGGTGCGGGCAACACACGACTTTCACTTACCTAGATTTTTAAAATCAATGAAAGAATTTTCAAATACAGTTAGAGATAAAAATAAGTGAAACTATTAAGGAATTAATCAAATTTAATTTATATAGAAACATGTGTTTTATTAAAAAATATATTATATTATTATCTAAAATAATCAGTTAGTTTTATCTCCTCATCACTCTCTATTAACTTCTAAAAGCTTGTATATGAGATGATATTTTTTCTAAAATCATTAGCTTTCCAACGGTATATCATACATGTATATTACTGCTCTTATGTTCAAAAACGAAAAATTTCATTAAAAAAAATATTTTTTCTGTTTTCTCCTCTAGTTGGGTATCGAATTTATTCAATTTATATATTTACCTGTTTTTCATCAGCGTTAACAAGATAATCTAGTTATTATTATTGAATCTACAAAATTAAAGGTACTTTAGAGGAAGAAAATTTAAAATATCGGCATTTAAGCCCTGTCAGACCGTTTTTATCCAAATAAAATCTACATGATATTAAAGCCCATTCAACTTTACATCGATATAGCTAGTTTAATCAAAATCGTCGGAACCGTTTTCGAGAAAATCGTAAAAAGGTGCAAAATGCATGGTATAAAGTGCCTCTTCTAGTAAGCTCATTTTGATGAAAAAAGTTTTGTCACGTTTAGGGCGTATAGTTGTCTTAAATAAAAAATTTCAGTTTCATAGGACTTACCGTTTCCGCCCGAAAGTTACCACACACACACACACACACACACACACCATACACACACACACAGACCTTTTTGCGGGACTTGGTTATTTGGACACAGGGAACCCTAAAACGTGTATTTCCGTTGAAAACTGGAATTCGAAAATTTTCACGATCGCAATGCTTCCCCTTACTATATATAGTAAGTGAAAGTAAAAACGCCTAGCTTAAATAAAAAATTAATCTAACATTTTGAGCATTAATTTTTCTCATATTTTATGTATTTAATATGAATGAAGATCTCACGAATTGCTCATATAACTTTGAAACGCTTACTATATAGAATGTAAACTATAAGCTTTTAGCGAGACTATTTGCCAGAGATTGAGCGCAATATGAAATAGAGTGGATTCCAAACTGAGCCTGAGGGTGGAACAGATAGAACTTAGCCAGATACTAACTTCATCGCCCGTTAGTTCATTTACATCAGCTTCATACGAGCTCTATTCCTAAGTCCCGCAAAGTTGTTTATGACTTGTTGGTCCGTTGGTTGAGAGTTTACCTTATCAAATGAGTTAGCCTCGGAGGGAAGCGGAATTGGGGTTTAGAATTACATTTACTAATATTAGTACTCCAAAGGGCTAAAAGTGATCGTTCTCGATTGAACTATTCAACATTATTTTCTAGTATATTTAAAATGAAAAAATATGTGGTGCGTCTAACAACCGACTTTTGTTTAATAATTAATCTCCGTTCAATGAAAAATCTAATAATAGAAACTATTATTTATAATTTATTAGTTTTATCGGCTTTCATCATTATCCTGTACTATGATAAATATAGTTTGATAAGGCTTAATTGTTTGTTTTTTTTAATTTTCTTACCCTAAACTACGTTTAATTTTGTAAATTCCTAAAAATCAACTATACCATCTTATCAGTTTGATTTTCAAACCAAAAGAGAAACGAACAATATACAGATAAATTTCTCTCTTCGGACAAAAGAATAGAAAAATAAATGTAAAAATCTGGTGCGCGCAACACACGACTTTCATTTACAACACCTTAAGTTTTAGCTTTACCTTAAGTTAATTTAAAACTATTAAATATAATTCAATTTAAATAATATTTTAAGTAGATTTTAATAAAACGTGTATCCATTTTCGTTGGAAACATATAATTCAGGTTAAATAATGTAACTATATTAAATTGTTAATCAGTAATAAATTAATTCCCTATTCGTCACTATATATTACCTTTTACCACATTGTGTGTCAGATAATATTTTTTCTAAAACCGTTTTCTTTCCAACGGTATATTATACGTCTATGTTACTGTTCTTATTATCAGTAAGCCAAAAGTAACGTTAAAAAATAGTTTTATTCTTTTATTCTTTAGTTATTCATCAAATTCGTCCAACTCGTAGCCGTCTTCATCGATTTCATTACTGTGATATGGTTAATCTTTGGAAAATACGAAATTAAAGGTAGTTTAGAGGAAGGAAATTTAAAACATTGGCATTTAAGCCCTGCATGAAACCTACATGATATTAAAGCCCATTAAATTTTACATCAATATAGAGAGTTTATTAAAAATCGTTAGAGCCGTTTTTGAGAAAATCCTAAAAAAAGATGCAAAATGCACGGTATGAAGTGGCTCTTCTGGTTAGCCGATTCAGATGAAAAAGTTGCTGTAACATCTCAGGCGTATTGTTGTCTTAAATATGCAATTTCGAAGTCGTACGACTTGTCGTTTCGGCGCTACACACAGACCTTGGCCATTTAGACTCATCAGACCCTAAAACGTGTATTTCCGTCGATACTGGAATTCGAAAATTTTCACGATCGCAATACTTTCCCTTACTATAGATTTCATATATAGGTAAGTGAATGTAAAAATATCATTGAAAAGCTAACGATTTTAGAAAAAAAATGTTATCTTATATACAGAGCTGTAAGGTAATGTAAAGTGAGGAATAAATTCACGTAACTAATTATTGTGCGTAACAATTTAATATTGTTTAATTATTAAATTAAAACATATTTTACGAACGAAGCTAAATATGATTATACAAACATCGTTACACTTTTTTTAATAATTCTTAAATTGATCTGCAAACAGAGGTAAATGGGAGTCGTGCGTTTTCAGCATCAGATTGTATTTAACAATCGTCTCCAAAAAGTATAGCCTCAGTCGGATACGAACCTTTGGTCTAGACATACAAACACAGTCTCTAATCCACTGAACTACCCTGCTCCATAGAGGAATAGGACGATAAAGTTGTAATCAGCAAATATTTAAATTTTAGTTTTGAGAATCTAGGTTGCTTAGTGATTTAGTGGGAAAGTTTATTATTTGAAAGGAATCCACCGGACAAGCTCAAAGTTCTGTCTACTCCCTTGCAAACTACTTTTTGCTGAGGTTCGGTTCTTCCAATACACAAACTTTAACCCAGTTTCCTACTGAAAAAATAAATTCATGATTCTATCCGTTTGACTTGGACGTGTTTTACAAAATTAGAAGGTAAAATTATATACTACTCCATATATTTATTACTTTATGTATTTTAAATAATCTGGGGCTCGCAACATACGACCTTCGCCTCCAACTGTTTTTTAAATCAGCTGAAGAATTTTCAAAAAGAAAAACAGGAACGAATCATTTGAATTTTTCGGGAATGAAAAAAGGTCAAAATATTAATTCAATTTTATTTAGATAGAACAATCTGTTTTTTTTAAATAATCTATTATATGCTTATATAGAACAATCAGCTAGTTTAATCGTTTTTTCATCCCACTACATTTATTCGCAAAAAGTCTCGTTTTTTATAAATTTTTAAACTACTTCGATTACTTTGCAAAAAATTAAATTATTTTACAGAATAAAGCTATAAAAGAAAAATTGTAACCTTTCATCATTTATAATAATTTTATTTCATCTGTGGAGTGACCCTCGGGTACAGAGACCTTCCTAGGGTACACCCAGCCTCTATAAACTGGATACCCCAAATTGGGGAAAAATGCTGATTTCAGCCTTCATCTCCTTGTACTGTCGTTAGCCGTAAAGCAGTACGAATATATTTACTAAAATCGATACAGTTTATGGGTTGTAGAGGTACAGATGTTCTTATGCATATATGATATAAATAAATATAATAAATATATAAATAATTTTATATTTTTTAAATATATGTATGTATATATAAATATATATATATATATATATATATATATATATATATATATATATATATATATATATATTTATTTATTTATTTTAAAAATATAAAATGACATCAAACAATGATTTGACTCATATGTATGTATATATTAATCAATTCATTGTTTAGTTGCATATTTCTCTAAATATATTTTTAAACCCTAAAGAAGACTTATATAAAGATGACCGAAAGGTATCCTTAATTGAGCATTACTGAAATTATTTTTTTCATTCGCAGGACCTTGAATGAGAAAAATATAAAACCTTATATTCGCTAGATACGCAGTAACGCATTTGTGAATATGAAAACCAACTTATTAAAATTATGTATATTATATGATATATCAAATGTAATATTCAAAATAAAAGTTAACGAATATTAAAAAAAAATATATATATTTTTAAGCTCATTATAATAAAGCATCAATCGATGACCAAAAACAGCAAAAGAGGTTTAGGTTGAAAGGGTTCACTCTTAATGCTGAATTTCATATGGTAATTTATTTTTTCTAAAACGTTTATTTTATTTATTTATTTTTTTTTTTTTTTGCATTCTAATCAGAATTACATATTTATATAGATAAATATCTTAAGCGTATACATCGATATTTATTTAAACCATAAACAATAATTTAAACCAAAACGTACGTACCACTGTAAGCAATGAAGGGTATGCAGTTTTTTGTTCTTTTTTTTTATAA
Source organism: Piezodorus guildinii (assembly GCA_023052935.1). Taxonomy (NCBI): domain Eukaryota; kingdom Metazoa; phylum Arthropoda; class Insecta; order Hemiptera; family Pentatomidae; genus Piezodorus; species Piezodorus guildinii. The sequence continues at coordinate 136,796,548 of CM041293.1, read as the reverse complement.
CGGTCGTGCAAGCAGTAGCTTGGTAAAGATCAAATAAAACCATATTTTTTTTCTACAATTATGGAAACCGATTTGACGTTGCTGGGAAGGTTCCAGGAAGGTTTCCTGGCACAAGACACAGAATTCAGATAGTTCATAACATTTACGGTGCATCATTACACTGAACTAAAGAAATTATATTATTATTATAACTTATTACACATTCGTAATATTATTTACTCAAAATTAAGTAGATACTCTTAGCTAAATAAAAAATGTTGTAATACATTTTTTATGTAAATTAAAGACACAAATTATAATAAGCCTTAAAACATTGGACAAAATATGTGAAATTTATCATTAAGTAATTTTTTTTTCCATAACCAATAGTTAACCGTTAAATGAATATGTAGGAAAAGATGGATCAGATGGCAGTCAAAAAAATATATAAAAATAGTGAAAAACTGTATAATAACTAACGTTTTAAACCCACGTTGAAGGTCTTGATCAAAACAAGATGACGTTAGTGTTTGACAATAACAGAAAATACCATAAACAATTGAAAGTTATGTAAAATTTATAACATAAATACGGAAAAAAAATTAATTAAGACTGATAAATCGTTAATATTTCAACATAATAAATAGAGATATGATGGACAAATGTAGTTAAAACATATGAAAGGTACTTCAAGTGATGTTAAAATCTGATGCCAAACAAAATGTTAAAATAGAAAAGGAAGTATAAGGAACAGCAAACAAAAAAATAGTTAATAAAATAAAATGTAAATATAAGTATTTAGAGGATAGTATGTAAATTATAATTACATTTAATTTTTATTTTATATTCTATTTTTTTTAGTTTTCTACAATTTATATTTACTTTTCTTTTCTATTACTTTCACTTACCTACGTATGAAATACATAGTTGGAGAAAGTATTGCGATCATAGAAATTTTCAAATTACAGTTTTTAACAGAAATGCACGATTTAGGGTCTCCTGAAGAACTAAATCCTGAGAAAAAGGTCTCTAAAAATGTGTGTAAGGGGGTCTGTATGTGGTAAATCTAGCACAAAAACTAAAATTCTTACGTATCTGAAATTTCATATTATGACAACTATACAAACGAGATCTTACAGCAACTTTCTTACTAAAATCGGAGTTTATTTATCCTTTATCGTTGATACTTTATTTCAGGCAATTTTCACTTCTTTACTATTCTCCCAAAAAACGGCTTAAACAATCTTAATTAAACTAGCATGTCGATGTAAAATTTCATGGGCTTTAACACCATGTAGATTTTATTCTGATTGAAATAGTCTCAAAGGGCTCAAATGTCGATATTTTAAATTTTCATCACGTAAAGTACCTTTCATTTTATAGATTCAGAAGAATTACTGATATATTTCTATTAGGATTGATAAAAAGCTGATAAATACAAAATTTAAACGACTTTGATAACCAAATAAAGGAGAACAAAGAAAAAAGTTTTTTAATATAATATTTGGTTTTTAACTTTTTTTGAAAACAGCAAAATAAATGTATAATATCTCGTTGGAAAGCTAAATATTTTAGAAAAAATATTATCTTAAATACTAATTAGTAAAAGTTAATGTAAAGTTATAAAGTAATTATACGTAACAATTTTACATTGCTTGATTATTTAATCTAAATTATTTGATTTAAATTAACTTTGAATCGTTAAACTTAAGTGTTTATAATAATTCTTCAACTGATTTTAGTAGGAGAGGTAAGTGAAACTCATGTGTTGCCCTTATCAATTTTTTTTTTTTGGTATGTGGTTTTTTAGTTCACTTCATGTTACCTTACATAATTTTATGTTCCATTTTCCTATTTACTTATAATAATTAATTATTTATTAGTATTGTTTTTCTGTCCTTATGTAATCAACTTCACTCATCGTTTGATATTCTATATTATTATTAAACACATACACTCTATCTTGTTTTTTAGCCCTGATAAAGAATTGATACGTGGTTCGAAACGTAGGATATCATATTGTTTTTTCAGTATTTTCTTATCTTCTTTGGACCGCCACTCGAAACATCTCTTCCTTCACATCATTAATTTTGTGAACAAATAATAAATGTAAATTATGTGATTTTTAAAAGTGATATTTCAAGTTTCATCATATCATATCAATGTTGGTCTTTAACAATTCGAAAACTCAAATTTTATCTTAGGCGTTCTTAATTTCGAACGAGGGGTATAACATCTCTTAGTTTTAAAATAACGATCAATTTTTTTTTACCTTGATAAATAATTAATATTATGCTAACATTAAATATTAGAAAGTTTGATTATATGATATTCCTAGAAAAAATGGCAAGTAGACTCTTCTATACCTTACGTTCATACGATTTCAATAAAATATGAAATCATATTAAAATAATTGACCTGTAATGATATAAATATGGAAGGTGTTAATAAAAATATAATTTTATTGTACAAAAATATAGAGATAAAATTATTGTATAATGAAAATGTTTTAAAAATTTGTAGATTGTTTTAATCCTGTTTTAATATTTATTATTGTTTTAAGTTTGTTTCTTTTTCAAATTTAGGAAAATGAATAAATAGCTTTGGAACGCCTAAAATTATTGGAATATTAAATATTTCTAATAAATAAATGTTTTGTTCAAGATGAGAATGGTTCTTCATTTATTTATATTAAAATAATATACTCTTCATAATACCAATTTTAATTTAAAATCAGTATTATGATTTTAATATTAAAAATGACCACTTTCAATCCTAAAAGGCAAACAAAAATTTCTCTAATTACAAACAATTATTTTAATTTTTAAGAATTTTTAAAGATTTGTTTAACGATGTATAAGCCATTATTCATTTTTAACATTTTGCATATATTGGGTCTTACAGATATAATGATGATAAACAAATGGTTACTCTAAATAAGAGAAGATTAACCAAAAGTGATTCTTGTATAAGAACTAATTTTGGAAGAAACTATATTGTAAAAATATATTTTTACAATATAGTTTCTTCCAAAATTAGTTCTTATACAAGAATCACTTTTGGGTAATCTTGTCTTATTTAGAGTAAAAGATAAAATATAAATTGTTCAAAACAAATAAAAAAATAAAATGTAGCCTTCATATAATATAGTTCGACAACTAAAAGTTTTATTAGCATTAAAATTATTGTACGCCTCCAAACCACACCAAGAAATCCACCAACTAACATAATTAAAAATGTAGTTAGATTTTCAATGCCAAGGACTCGAAAATGCGAAAACTTCAAAAATACTCACAAACACACACACACAAACTTCCGTTTACCTAGAAATATTATCAAGCTATAGTTCAAAGTTTTGTGATTGTGAGGTAAATGTTATAAATTGTTTTTATTTTACATTATAAGCATCATTCTATATACTATAAACAACTTTTTAATATTGAAAAAAATCTTTCCTGTATCTTGGCTTATTGAGATATAGATTTTGTTTTTATGATTTTTTTAAAAATATATATATTTTTTTTACTTCCTGGTGATTTCTTTTTTTTTTTTTTTTATCATGAACCAACTAAAATTGTGGATTTTTTTTAAAAGTTTTTTTTTCTTTTCTTTTTTTTTTTTTTAGACTTACCGTATGACGTACGACAAAGCTAGCCCAGAGAGCTCGATAACACTACATACAAACCCCAAGTCCACCGGAGGCCGACTGGCTGTTCATCGGTACTGTTCGGTGATGCTCGGCTATCATCGTCACAGTCAGTTCTCAACAATATTTCATATTCTTTATTTTTCGTTCATCTAATACAAACTTGTCCTAGCTTACTGTATTTTTAATGGGAAAGGAACAAATAAAATTCGTGGGGTAAAAACATAAATTGAAAGCTATGTGTTTTAATTTCGGTTTTACAATACATTGAAACTTCTTGGCAATGAAGTACCTGAGTCTTGTCATTCGTTCCAAACATACCCTAAATTAAGTTTGGATAAATCCACTCAAAATCGTCCAGACATTGCCGCTCGACATTTTAGATTTTCGTAATTTTTTGAACACTTATTCTATATCCTTTTGTGAATATGAAACTATAACTGTATGTCCTTGTCTTATTGTTAATTTTTGTTTTGATTTATGATATATAAAAGATTACAGGAATTAGAATGATTTTCCCATCACATGATTTTGCCCATGAAGCTGACTTAAAACGCCTGCAACACTAAAAGTATATGCTATAAAAAATTTGTATTTATAGTTTTATATTTACAATATAATAGAGAATAACTGGTAAAAAAATCATGAAAATCGAAAACGTCGAGTGGCGAAATCAATAAAAACTGGACGATTTCAAATGGATTGACCCGTATGTGTATTTAGGACTCACCTGTCTTGAACAGCCTTCTAGGCCCAAGGTAATCGGTTCAAACCCGAAAAATACCCCAAGGATTTTTTAAACGGAATACACGATCCTTATTCCTTCGAAGACGACGTAAAATGGTGTTCCCGAGGTTGTACGATGTCGGGAACTCGTTAAAGATCTCTCTATCCTAATTAAACTTGAACGGAAAAAAATTAAGACTAACATTATAGCATCGTTACAATAGTCACAGTAGCATAACAAAAAGTTACTTTACATGGATACACAAACAAAATTAAATGATAGATATTTATGTCAAGTTTTTTTTCTTAATATTATTTTAAATAAGTACTTCTTCAACTTGACTCTAACTTTTGGTCTGAGTGATGCAATGAAGAAATCCTAAAACATGTTCCTATTAGCCATAGAATCATAAAGTGGAGTATTCCTATTTCGTACTTTCGAAACCAAAAATCAATCCTACATCCTTGACAAACCAATCCCTTTTTCATCAGTACATTCGTTTAACACAAGTTCCCAGGCACTATTTTCTTTCTCATCGAACATCTTAATTTAAAAAATCCTTTCCTTTGCAAACCACTTCGTTCTGGAATTTCATATCCACCTCTATACGCAAAGCATCTTCTTTAACCTCATTTACATATGTATATATATTTTTTTAAAGACTTAAATCGATTTTACTTTTATAATTTATATTCTTGCAGTATATAAACTTCATATCAATTCGTATATTTATTTCTTTTCTTTTTTATCTTATTTATTTTTTAAAATTTATTTTTTTATTTTTTCAATTTGTATTTTACTCATTCGTTCTGTTATCAATTTAATTCATTATTCAATTCTTAGGAATAATTATAAATATATTATCGCTAGGGGTGTCTTGTGTAAGAGACTATACCCCCACTTTTTCTATTGTTACCAGTTGTAATAATTATTATTTTTATATTAAAAAACCATGTATGGCTCACGCAGCCGATCTGGAAATAAAGATATATAAAGTAAAAAAACAAATTATTTCTTCATCACCTAAGCCATCCATCTTCAAAATAAAGGTAAGCCAAAGGTTTGAATAATATTTGTATTCCATTTTAAAATGAGGACCACTACAATATGTTTACATTTTTGTTTTTATGATCTCAGTGATAAGTGTAATTATATCACTACATACACATATGCTCATTATACAAACTTAGATATGTACAACTATCGTTTTATTCACTACCTTTATAAATATATAATATAATCTTAATTTCCTTATTTTAATGTTTTTATTTTTGTGCCAGACACAAGACTCAGTTTTGTACATTCATTTTCCTTCTTCTTTCTTCCTAGCAGTAGAGCGAGCAAGGTTTTCGACAGTTTAATTAGATATTTATTTTCTCATCGAATGTTTATAAGAATTGTGCTGATAGTTGTTGCATCTACAACTGCACATCTCCTTTTTTTATAGTATAAAATATTATATTTTCGAAACATTTATGCACCGAAACTCGAGGTTTGAAAAAAGAAAGCTAAAACTTAATATGGTATATGGTGTGATTACGTATAACTTCATGTTTGTTTCCATAATATTAGGCCCAAGGTCAGATATTCCTTTTTAAATTATTACAAAATGGCCTATTATTTAAAAATAAAAATATGAATGAACGCCTGTAGTATAGCAGCATAACAGCATTCTATACCCAACTTCGCTGGATCAAACCCCTATTGACCAAAGATTTTTAAAGAAAGTAAAACTTATTCTGGCGTCCGTTTGAGATGGTAGACCTGATCCAGTGCGATGTCAATAAGTTTATAAAGATCCTAAATAAATAAACCCAAAATATATACAAAGTCCATTCCTTCCAATATACGTCATGCGTTACTATTTCCTTTCTTTTCTTTCAATTTTAATTCAAATAAAATTTCCTAATTCCAGAAGACCTTACATTTTATCTTTATCATCAATAATAACCGAGTTATCAGGGAATTACATCTCTTATAAGTTGTGGCTTGACCATATAAAATGTTTTTTTTATTTTATTTGTTTTGCTCTTTGTTTCAATATTAACCCATTTTTGGGGGAAGAACCTCTATTATAATATTTTACTTGAATGTATTTTTTTTATTTATTTCTTTTTTTATATTTATTGCTCTTTACTGATTCTAAAACACTTTATATATTTTCTCCATCTTCAAAAATAACTGAGTTATGAGCGTATTTATAGGTGAAATTTCAATTTTTTTTCTTTATATCATAATTAATCGCGTTTTTTTGTTTAAAAAATACTAATGGTTTTTTCTCTAACCTCAAAAATAACTGAGTTATTGAATGAAATCCAGTTTAATCAGCCGTCATTTCAAAACCCACCAGGTGATATCAGCGTCTAGGTGTTGGGATCATCGTTGCATGGACTAGTATTGTTGTGGGAAATTTAAAAAAAATTGGTCGAGTATTTTGGAGAAATGCCGCGGACGGCGGACAAACGGATTTTTATTTTTTATTCGTTATTCGTATTCTACGCATCTTGAAATTTTGAGCAGAGGTAATATTTTTTTATTTATTTATTTTATTTTTTTTTTTTGGTCGATTACAAAGGTTGATTATTGGAATAAAAAAACAAAATTATATTTTTGTAAAATTCAAATATTTTTAAGTGTTGCAATAGTTTTGACGGGGAGTTTATATAAACGTGTATATATATTATAGATCAAAGGTCAATTTAAGTGGATTTGAGTGAGGAGGCAGTTTGAAATGAAAAGAGGTATATCCATTTCTGGACAAGATTTTAACTTAAGGGATATATTTAGATCTCTTTGGATGATTTTTTTTTTCTTCACGAATTTGCCATCAAGGACCACGTGAGTATCATTCTGTTTTCTTCACATCTTCATCTTCCTTTTTCTCCAATATTCTTTCATCTTCCTGGACTGATCCTCCCGCTCTTCCTTTGTCCATTTTTCCCCTGTTTCTTTGTTTTTCCTGTACGAACCCCAACTTCTTTTATTTTCTTCCCGAAAAGCTCTCTATCTAAGCAGTTTATTTTCTTGATTTTTAACCTTTCGAGCTCCTCTTTCATTTGCTTTGCATAACCACCCATTGATTTTATTAATAACAAGTGTTTTTTGGTGTAGTTAATGAGGAATTTTGTGTGTTGGTGGATTAAGTGCTGTATTATAGTTATCTAAGAGTAATCTCCTGTCATTCAAGTCCAATAGAAGACTTTCATCTTAGAAGTTTGTCAAGATTGTGTCCTATCAGATTTCGCAACAAGAGAGATATTGTCAAAGAATACAGTGAGACAGTCGTAGAGTAAATGTGATTTCATGGAATTTATTTTCATTCTAAAATGTCGACGCCATTCGTCAAACTTGTGTATGGTTCTATAAGATCAGGGACGCATCAAAAGTGTCACACACATTTGTCATCAATGTAAGAAGTGAAGACAGTACTGGAATTTAATGTCTCTCAGTGGATACATTTTTTTTTTTTTTTTTTTAATATTGCATTTGTTTTTTGGCGGTTTTGACATGTCGACATTGGTTCATAATTGAAATTACGAAACCAGCCATACTTGCTGTACCTCTCAATAACAATAGCCTAGATAAAGTAGTAAATTTTTAAATGCTAGTACTCTTCTGACAGGACTGGGGTGAGAAATGTGCACTTTAAAGACCGAGGAATGGAAGGGAAAGCATTTAAGAAGATAAAAGTGGCGGAAGGTGGTCGGACCGACCGAGGTAGATGGTCTGGAAAAGAAGTTCTAATGTGTCCACTCAACTGGAGGATCCCGCTGGAATCTCCCCCTTACAATGGCTGTTAACGGATCTACAGTGTCCTGCTAAAGGATTATTTATAACAATAAGAAAAATATCAGCAAATAGGAAATCTTCACTCATGCAGGTCTAACTGAAAATATCAATATTGTATTTACACCTAGCATAGAGTAAAATATACCAATGGAAGGGCAAAACTAATGTAGGTTCTTAACTAAGGTAAGCTGCATATTACTTGTAGTATGTTTGTCTATAGTTTTTATTGAGTAAAGTTTTGCTCGGATCGAAAAATTCACGACAGATCCTATATAAGAAATTCAATCAAAATATCTTTTGTTATTAATTTTTATTATAATTGTAATTTGTTTGAGTGAATATATGTATTTCTAGGTTGTTTTAAAATAAATTGATCCATTTTCACTCAGCATTGCTTTATTTATTTCTCCCTGCGTTCCGGCCTTTGCCATTATCAAGGGTTCTATCAAAACCATTTATATTAAAATTAAAAGATAATCAACATTAATTTTTACATTGTTATAAGACATTTTACGTACCTTAAATCATTCTTTTCTATTGCGCATATAAAAAAAAAAATCATTTTGTCTCATATTAAAAAAATATCTAATACAGGCTGAATTAGCCTTGTCAGCTTGTTATTTTCAATTGGACTAAAGTCTTGTATCCTTTCAGTTTTAACAACATTTCATATTAAAAACAATATTTTTCTTTTCCTTTATTTATAATGTATTAATTTCAAAACTATATCGAAGAACATTTAAATTAATATGTTTTTAGTTTTTACATACATTGTTTCATTTCCTCATCCTCTATAATTAATCGATTCCACAATTGTTTTCACAGCCAAATCCTATCTTTAATTTTTTGTTTTAATTTTAAAAATCATTATATGTATATATATACACTCAGGCATACACACCTATACATATATTTCGTTATATTACATTTGTCGCTAGGATCTACCGTTTAGGAATTTTATTGGTTCAAATGATAAATATCGTCCATTTTTTTTTTTTAATTCTGACTATTATACTTTCAAAACATAAACACATTTATCACATTATACCTCTGTTACACGAATCGAATGTTTGACGATAGTTTCCTAGCAGAAATATAATGCAAACTATTTTTTTTATGTATCATTTGCCTCCAGGATCTACCGCTTATGAACTATGGAAAAGTCACGTTTCGAAAACACGTTTTTGTTGTATTAGGGCCTTTTTCACTAGCAATAACTTTGTTGGTATAATACTCTAATCGAAATAATTTAGTTGTTTCCAAAAGGTACTAAAGGACATTTTTTCCGAAATTTATATTTTGACGTATTTGTATACTAATGGTTTAGTTTTATCAAAGTCCGTCGATTAGATTTTATCTAAAAAAATAAAAATAAATAAAAATCCTTTAAAAGCGTATTTGAAAATTTCATTTCATTTCAAGTTTTGAAAAAAATCATATACTATTTGGAAATTGAAAAAACAGGTAATTTCAGAATATTTATCATCTTAACTGTAAACTGTGTAACATTGTTAATTGTATTTAAGATACCTCCAATTAATTTTTAATTTTTGTGTGCAATCGTTTTGAGTTTGTTTAAATGGACACCTAGTTTTTAATATTTTCTAAGAATAATTTTAATTATTCTCCTCACAAGAGTTTTTGATAAGATTTGGAATTGTTCTTTTTTACTTCTAGAATTCTGAGAATGGAGTGAGAGTCTGTAACGTTGATTTTATGAAAATAATAATAAATGTTTTTGGAATAAAAAAAAGATCAACCCAAGTTTCTACCACTACAAGTTTTAGAAAAGAGTTATGGGACGGTAGAAAGATGGATTTTTAGGTTATGGAATTATTTTTACTATGGATAATTTCCAAGAAGCAGGAAAATAAGTAGTACGGTGTACGGCATTGTAGGTAAGGAATAGAATGGCTTTTTGAGGGAGATGTGTTATGATATGGGAAGTAATTAGGTCATAATCAGGAACTTTACAGGCGGGTAATCTATGGATGATATTGAATGTTTCTGAAGATGGAAAGCTTTAGGTGGAAGGGTGATTTGGAGGGGAATAGATATGTCTTCTTCTATCCATTTGGGATAGATTGGGTGATTGGGATTAAGGATTTCTGGGTGTAAAGTAAAAGTATTAAAAAGATGTTGACCGAATACCTGGGCTTTCTTTTCTTCATTTCTTGTCCAGGTTTGGTTTATAGTTAGGAGTGGGTGAGAACAGTCTTTGAGCTTCAGAAACTTCTTACTTGTAGTAAGATTTGAAGTAAAGCTGAGTAAATCTTGAATTTAAATTTTTTTTATTTCTTACTTCAGTTTGTTAGTTATTTAGGCATAATAAGTTGTATCAGCTGGGTATCGAATATTATGCCACTATGATCACGCTCTGCGTTTTTCCTATACTGAGACTCGAATGTGCCGTGTGAGACTAGTATTTTGAGTGTCATTAATTTCAGTGAAAGACGGGAAGAGGTTTCCTAAGAAAAAGAAAGGTGACAGGAAGCGTTGGAGGATTGTCGTGAATACACAGTTATGAAGACTAGTAGATTTATGTAGATTCTTCTTCTTCTTCTTCTTCCAGTGGCGCGACAGGCCGTGTAGGCCCTGGGCCTCGCGGTGTAAACTCCTGCGAATTTACACTCACGTTTCAGGATGCAATTTTTTAGTGTAGGGTCATCACTCCCTACGACTAATTTTGTGAGTGGCCACCCTTTGGCTGACGGGTCTCACATACCCGGGGGAGAGGTTGTGAGGGAATCCACATTTTTTTAAATCCTTATATATAAAAGCCCCGCCGGGACTTGGATTCGAACTCAGAACCTGTAGCATGAGAGACTAGCGCGCTAGCCACTCAGCCACGGGCTCCCCGATTTATGTAGATTAGAAGTTTAGAATTATAAGTGGTATATTTATTTCGTGTAACTGTAACGGAAAGTATCTGAATAATGATTGCCGAAATTCTAAAGAAATAGAAATTTCCTGTTGAAGGTCAAATGATTTACGGATAAAAGCCCCGCAAATCCTCACTGGTCACGGCTCGCTGTTTTTTTGTTCTCTAACTCATATTGTTTCTTAATGTTGTTAAATGAACTTTTGTTCCGTTGTAAGTTCTTCTTATTTTTTTTTCTTCATTTTTTTTTAGCTTGAATAGGGATAAAACTGGAAATAATAAATTTATCTTTATTCTTAGGATGAGTCTTGTGAAAAAGTATGTGTGTTAGGTTTAGGAGTAGGTATTTCTGAAATCTTATTGTCGTGTTATAGAGATCACGAATCGGATGATCCCTCTTCAATCCAGTATTAGTATTATTGTTTGCTCAAAACTAAATTTAATTAAATGATGTTTATTATATTAGTAACAATCTAACCAACTATAATATTGTAATATTATTATTACAACATATTAATCTTACCTCTGATTACCGATATAATGTTTGTTTTGCATGGATTTAGTTTTCCACAAAGATCTAAATATATTATTTTAACGTTCTAAGTTTTAAAATGACTTCTGTAAGCTGCGATTTTGAACTTCAGATGGTATGGTAGATTTCAATACTTTTTTTCATTTTTCAATTATTATTATTATTTTTTTTTTTTCGCGCTTTACTGATTCTAAAACTCTATACATACTTTTCTATATCGTCAAAAATAACTGAGTTATGAGCTTATTTATGTGAAAAGTATCATTTTTTTTTCTCATTTATATAATTATTCGCGTTTTTTTGGTTTAAAAACACTCATAAATTTTGTTTCCATCTTCCAAAATAATATATTATTTTTACGTTTTAAGTTTTAAAATGACTTCAGTAAGCTGCGATTTTGACCTTCAGATGGTATGTTTACTATGTCCGCATTTTCGTTAGAAATCGCACTTACCAGTATCGCAAAAAAAATAATTTCTGTGTGGCTGGTATTTTCATACTTCACGGGAAAGTTTTGATCCAGTTTTGATTTTTTTACCTTTTGGTCGCTGAGCACGATTCTGAAGTTTGCGGGCAAACATTTTTGAAATCTATTATTTTTTTAACCAAAATTTTGGCACATTTTCTGTTTTTGTTTTTTTACTATATCTCGAAAACTAAGGGTTTTGGGGGAAAATTGTTATTCACATTATTATACACACAATTACATTTAGCGAAATTGCCTACATTTTGTATTTGTAAAGTTACATTGTAGGACTGGCCGTTTTTCACTAGAGCGCATCAAAAAGTTTGCAAAATTGTCGGATGGTGGAATTTCGGGTTGTCAATGTTTTAAAACAATTGCCATCAATGATTATTGAAAAATACATGTGTACGTACATGGTAAAAGTGTTATACGGTTTGAAATTTCGTCTACCCTTTAAGAAGCAATCAAACTGAATGAAAATGTTTATATTCAATTTGTCTTTGATAATAACGATTTTAATACTCAGAAAAATTGGGTACCACATTTTTCAGCTTCTGCTGCACCTCCAGACGTACCCATTACTAGTTTGATTAGAATGCCATCTGCAGAGCTAGTCGGACGATTTGGTCATATCACTTTAATACGGTTCGAGTCCAAGAAAATGGTGGTGGACTTAAGACTATCGAGATCCAAGACTTATCAAACGCATTTTACACACGACAAAGCTCATATCCCTGTACAGCAAACAAAGAGATTTCAGCTTTTAATTTGGATAGAGTACATTTGGAATTCGGGTTAACTGAATTCTTTTGATGTCGTCAATCCAACGGAACAGCTAGTTCTCTAGTTCGCCACCAGTCGTTTTCACATTATCAGGATAGTAAAAGTTTCCTACAAAGGTTCATAGTGGGTTCTATACCTAATTTACATAATGTATACATTATTATTTTTTTTTTTTGAATCTTAACATTCACACCTGTCATGCGGTTGACTATCAGTGGATGAGCATAACAATAAGGTAGATGCTGTGGCGTGAAAGATATGAAGGATAGGAAGCTATCATATTAGCTCTGATAATGGGGTTCACGTTTATGTTTTGATCCAGTTTTTATTTGTTTCACCCTATATGGTTGTTGTTGTTGTTTGGGGCTTTGAGGCGTAAAACCCAGGGGTCATAAACGCCTATAGTTCTCTTTAAGTATAAATGAATAAATAAATCAAAACTAATAAACTAGACGTATAATAATTAGATAAAATAGTAAAAAATAAATAGATAAATGCTTAAAAAATAAATAAAATAAAAATAAGTTAAATTAAAAGACTATATTTTATTAAATAGTAGGTGTTTCTTAAGAAACCTGAACAGCGCCGAGATGTTGTTTTCATTATCGGAGAGTATGAAGGATATATTAGGTATAAGCCCAAATTTGTTTAAACCTGTCCTATAAGAAAGGCATTCTTCTAAAATGTGGCCTACAGTCAAGATATTGTTACAATGTGGGCACTTAGGAGGTGGCTGCTTGGTAATGAGATGAAGATGGGTCATGTTAGTGTGGCCAATCCTTAATCTGGCCAGGATAACTTCCTCTCTGCGGCTTGAGCGACATGATGAGGACCAAGGCCCCACTTTTGTTTTGACGACTTTCAGTTTACTAGCAGGACTCTCGTCCCACATGGACTGCCAGGCAGCCGATATTTCCTTTCGGAGCGGCTGAGACATATCTCGCGGTGTTAGGATAGCTACACCTTGACCCGGGAGGGTGAGCGCCTGTTTGGCGGCCCTATCCGCCAGCTCATTACAAACTATCCCCACATGGCTTGGGATCCAAATAAAGCATACTGTCTTGTCTAATTCTTGGAGCATATGGATATATCGGTGTATCTTTAGGACGAGAGGTTGGGGAGAGTACATGCTATGTAAACCTTTCAAGGCACTCAGTGAGTCGGTAACTATGGTGATTGATTGTGAGGGAACTGACATAGCGTAGTGTAAAGCTGAAACTATTGCTTGAAGCTCTGCAGTATAAATGTTACATAATTTATGTAATTTTATTTTGTGTGTCGAGTTGTGTGTAACGAATGAGCAGGCAGTAGATTCTTCTGATTTGGATCCATCTGTATAGATTAAAAAGGTATCCGGAAGAGTATGGAGCAGAGTGGTAAATTCATTTTTGTATTCGGAAGGGGAGGTATTGGTTTTGAGTAATCGAGACAAGTCAAGCATAATATTGGGGGGTTTGTGAAGCCACGGAGGGTTTAGAGGTTCTGGTTTGCAGATAGGTAAGCTTTTAAGGAAATCGATGGCGGAAGACATTCTTTCTGTTAAAGGGAGGGTTGAGTTAGGTTTGTTTCTAAAAGCATTTGTGAATTTTGGTTTAAATATGGAGCTATGGGTAGGATGATCAGGTTGGAGAATTAGTTTCGATATATAGTTCACAGCTAGTTTTTTCTTCGAAATAAAAGCGGAGGGATACCTGCTTCGGCGCATAAACTAAGAACTGGGCTTGTTCGGAAGGCCCCGGTTGCGTTTCTGATGCCCATATGGTGCACTGTATCTAGCTTATTTAGAGTACGAAAACGAGCCGATCCATAAACAAAGCAAGCATGATCTAATTTGGAACAAACTAAATGTTGGTAGATCTTAAACATCGTAGAGCGATCGGATCCCCAGGAAGTATTGCTAAGGTATCTTAATATAGTAAGTTTTTTTGTTGTAGCCGATTTAAGTGCTGAAACATGTGGTTCCCATGATAGTCTTTTATCGAACGTCAACCCCAAAAATTTATGACTATTTGTATAAAGAATGGGAGAATTTCCGAGGTAAAGTGTAGGGGAGGCGGGAGTATTTCTTTTCCTGCTGAAATGTAGAGCTCTGGTTTTTTCGGAGGAGAATTCGAGATCAATGGAATGTGACCAGTTGTTGATGCGATTAATAGCGTCTTGTAGCTTGTGCTGTATAGTAGAAACGTTTCCAGAACGGCAGGCAGTGGCGAAATCATCTGCGAACAGCATCGGTTTGACACCTCGAGGTAGGTTGAGCCCCAGTTCGTTGATAGCGAGGCAAAACAAAGTCGGACTAAGCACACAGCCTTGTGGGACTCCTTTAATCTGTTCTTGGTTCGCAGACAGTTCGCATCCTATCCTAATTCTAAAGAAACGATGTTGAAGGAATTCCTGTATGTAATGGAACAGATGACCATGTATCCCATTGGACGAGAGTTTGCTGAGGATCACTGAATGGTTAATGTTATCAAAAGCTTTAGTCATGTCGAAGAATATGGCTATTAGTTGCTGGGAATTGATAAAGGCGTATTGGATTTCGGTTTCTAGTGTGACTAGGTGATCAACTGTGCAGCGGCCTTTGCGGAATCCAGATTGAAATGGTTGAAGCAAATTGTTGTTTTCTATCGTCCACATCAGTCTTTTGTTTACCATACGCTCCATAATTTTGCTCAAACAACTAGTGAGGAATATGGGGCGATAGCTGTTGAGTAAACGCTTATCTTTTTCACTTTTTGGAATAGGGATGACAAATGAGTGACGCCAGAAATTCGGAAATTGTCCCGTGGACCAAACATGATTATAATAATTAAGCAGCCATGTAAGCGTATTGCTAGATAGATGTTTAATCATGTCATAATGGACCAGATCGGGGCCAGGAGTGGATCCTTTAACGGAGGACAAAGTATTTTTTAGCTCCCACTTTGAGAACGGGATATTATAATCGGTGGAGTCATCATGTATACTTCTATTTACATAATATATGACCTCACAATCGTTATTGCTTGAGCCAGAAGTGTAGATTTCAGAAAAGAAATTGCCAAAAGCATCTGCGACGGTTTTAGGATCGTCGGAGAGTTGTCCATTGATGAGGATGGTGTAACGTGTTGACGAAGAGGATTTAGTGATCTTACGAATTTTTTTCCAGATTTGAGTTGACGTCGTTGACGAATTAATGGAGCTTATATATTTTTCCATGATTCGCTTTTGCTCAGATTGATTATTCTTCGACAAAGAGCTCTCTGCCTCTTATATTCTACGAGATTTTCTGATGTCATACATTTTTGGAATTTTTTGTACGCTTTTCGACGATCTCTGATCGCTTCCCTGCAAGCATCGTTAAACCAAGGTACGGGTGGTCTTCTTGGTGAGTCAGAAGACATTGGTATCGATTCTTTAGCTGCACGAATGATCGTATTAGTGATAGTTGAACAACCCTCATCAATGGTCAATTCATGAGGAGGGGTTCGAGGTGCCGAAGCTAAGGAGGCAAAGAGATCCCAGTCCGCTCTATGTAGCATCCATTTCGGAGTTATACGAGTAGGTTTAACATGTTTCATTTTAATCAGCAAGGGAAAATGGTCACTACCATGTAGATCGGGCAAGACGGTCCAGTCTACGTCGTTATATAGGGAAGGGGAACAGAGGGACAGATCAAGAGCTGAATATGTCCCATAGCTGGAACTTAGGAAGGTAGGGTCACCGGAGTTGAGAAGTAGGAGATTAGAAGTGTCTAGAAAGTTTTCTATTATTTTACCCCGGATATTCATATTTGGAGAACCCCAAAGAGGATTGTGTCCGTTCATGTCTCCAACAAAAAGAACAGGACGAGGTAATTGGGTATAAATATCCAAGAGTTGATTGGTGTCTATTGTAGGATCCTGTGGGAGGTATATAGTACATATGGTTAACGGAAAGTCTCGATGTACTCTAACGGCTACGGTTTGTAGCCGGGAGTTGAGAGGGATCGATTCGGAGTAAACGGATTTGTGCACGGCTATGAGGACACCGTGGTGACCATGGTTCTGATTTGGTCCGTCTTTTCGGTATATTTCGAAATTTTTTAGAGAAAAGGGGTCCGTTGTTTTTAGCATTGTCTCTTGAAGAGCAATGACAGTTGCCTCATTATCGTGAATTAAAATTTTTAAGTCATTGAAATGAGATCTTAAGCCATTGCAGTTCCATTGAAGTATCGCCATTTTGAGAGATATGATCGAAAGAGATTAAAATGTCAGGAGGCAATATAAACATAAAGAGAAGTGCAAAAGAAGAATTAAATAAAACAAGATACGACTGGTAACTAAAAAAATAATTATTTATAGTAATTAGAATTGTATAAATAAACGGATAAGAGAAAGTAGAATTAAACAAAAAAGTAGCGGTGGTAATGGTAAATTTAAATATATGGAAATGAAAGCAACACATGAGAGAGGAAATTAAAAATATATCTTCATATGTTAATAAGGAGACTAAAAAATAAATTAGAAAAGATAAAAGAAGATGTGTAATAATTATATTTTGTGCTGGAATATATTTACTTTTGAAAGATAATTTGATAGATTGGTCAGCATCATCGAAACGGATGCATTTCCGGTCGGAAAGAATTGTTGATAGGCAACTAAAAGTTAAAAATTCAGGAGGCAATATAACCATAATGATAAGTTGAAGAGAAAAAAATAATAAAACAAAATATGACGAGTAATTAAAAAAATAATAGTTTATAGCATATAGAATTAAATAAATAAACAGGTAAGATAGAGTAGAATTAAACAAATAAGTAGTATTGATAGTGGTAAATTTAAATATATGGAAATGACAGGTACACATGAGAGAGGAAATAATACATATATCTTCATATGTCAAGAGAAAATCGAAAAAATATATTAGAAAAAATAAAATTAGATGTGTAATAGTTATATTTTGTGCTAGAATATATTTACCTTTGAAAGACACTTTGATATATCGGTCAGCATCATCGGAATGGATGTACTTACAGTCGGAAAGAATTGTTAATATATAGCTGCCAGTTTCATTTGTTTTTGAAAGGAAGAAGATAAAAAATACAGTAAATAGATATGTGGCTAAAAATATTTTCAAATGGCCATTAGAAACACTACCGTACACATAAACAAGAGATTGTCGGTGATTAATAAAAAAATAAGATCTATAGACGTAATAATGAGAAGAATGTAAAGCAGGAAGTTTGTTTACAAGTGCAGAAGCGAACGGTTTAGTTATGTTTATGTTTATGCTAGGTATTGATAAGAAGATGTTTCGAGAGAAGTGAAGTGTAAAATTTGTACGATTACTGTTATTGTTGTAATGTTGGTGTATATTGTTCTTTGTGGAAATAGATTTATATTTTCTAATAGATATAAACGAGTCGGGGCCAGCAATGAAATTGAAAAAGTTAGTGGTGATAGTGTTATTTTTATCGAAATTTGTGAACGTTTCGTAAGTCATTAATTTTTTTTAGATTTTCGGTTGCCCTGTTTTTTAGGATATACGATGGTAAATTCTCCTTCCGGATCTACTTCTGTGTTTAAAACACAGATACCGGAAGGTCCCGGATCAGAAGAGACAGGGAGCAGCGGAGAGGGGAGGACTGGAGAAGGAGGGGGAATAGAAGAGGAGGGGAGGGGATCAGTTCTAGTCCTGGACGCGGAGCGAGACCGACCTCGAACAGGACAGGGGGTCTCTTGGGAGGATGATAAGGAGAGGGGGGTGGCCGGAGGAGGCGGAAGGGGGGCGGCCGGTGGAGGCGGAAGGGGGGCGGCCGCTGGAGGCGGAGGGGGGGCGGCCACTCCTGGTGAGGGATTAGAGGTTAATGAAGGATTAGTTTTAACATTATCATCGTTTTTTTTTAATGTTTTCTCTAAAATTAAATGTGAAATCGGTTTGAATACCAATATCTTTAGTCGTGGTTGATTGTTGTTTTGTAATTTCGGAAAATGATTTGGTGAATTGAACTGGGTTTTTTTCTAGATATATTTTTTTTGCTTGATTGAACGGAATTTTATTCATTGTCTGTATGCTTTTTATTTCTTTGTGGATTTTAAAAATGGGGCACGTACGATCTAGTGCGTTATGATTCCCGCCACAGTTGGCACACCTGGCAGGCAATGTACACCGACCGTTATCAGCATGCTTTAATTCCCCGCATTGGATGCATTTTGCTTGTTGTTTACAAACATTAGTAGGATGAGAAAATCCTAAACAATTAAAACAACGTTGGGGCGAAGGATTAAAGCTGAGTACCTTGACCGCAAAATAACCTATGTTCAATGTCTCAGGAATTTGAGGGGTCGGGAAGGTAACGATATATGAGTTTGTCATTATTTCCTCACCATTTTTTTAAATTTTGATTCTAGTTATATCAATGATTTTTGCGGACAATTCTTTTTTAATTTCGTCTATTTCCAAAAATTGGAGATCGTAACACTTTATTACTCCTTTACTATAATTTAAAGTCCTATGTGGGGTTACCTGAATAGGAAACTGTCCTCCGAAATTCTTACATTTTAACAAGTTTTCCGATTGTTTCGAAGTTTTAGTTTCAATAAGAAGAGAACCATTTATAAGTTTTTTAACATTTTTTAGGTCTCCTACTAATCCTGACAGAAATTTATTTATAAGAAAGGGTGAAACTTTTTGAAAAGATTCATCATCCGTTCTTTCTATTATAAGGAAAGTGGGACTAATGGGTACAGCGCTATCAATATGCCCATTTTCAATTTTTAGGCGAACTCGGACTCGTTTTCTTTTAGTTTTAGGGCTATTTAGGTCTATAAGATCCTCCATAGGATTTTATTTGCCCAAGAAATATATAAAAGAGCAGAAAATAAAATAAATTAATGAAATAAAAAATACAAAATATAAAATTTAGAAGTAAGAAAAAATTAATAAAAAGAAAAACCACTTTATAGTTTTAACTTAAAAAATAAAATAACATGAGATAAATGTGATTAGCTAAAATATAAATGTAATAGTATGAAATTATAAAATCTTAGCTGGTCGTGGAGCAACTAGAGGGACGTCTTCTCTCTTCTAATGCTGAACACTGACCCTATATGGTTTTTGGGTCGCTGAACACAAATCTGAAGTTTGCGTCAAAAAGTTTGACCAGAACCTTTTCTTTTTCACACTTTTTGCCAAACTTTTGCTCTATTTTCTCTTGTTTTAATTTTTAACTACATCTCGGAAAGTAACGGTTTCGGGGAAAACTCACTATAAATTATATACACAATTAAAGAAAACAAAATTGGCTACATTATATATTCGAAAATTTTGTTTGTGGGGCCAACTGTTACGTAACATGCATATATGTATACATGCGTGTGTATATATATTATGTGCGTGCGCATAATGTATAATTTTTTATTTCATGCTCTTCTGAATTTATTAAGATGATTTCAACATCATCGAAGGCCAACCGTGCTGAAACACTGACTGTCTTCTCGAAAATCGTGTTTTTTTAACTGTTTGGAAATGTCCACTTTTCGCCCTATAGTGTAAAACAGTTGCTCACAAAAAAAAAAAAAAAAAAAAAAAAATCAAATATACAATGTAGCTAATTTTGTTTACTTTTATTATATATATATATATATATATATATATATATATATATATATATAATATATATATAATAATATTAACATATAATAGGTTTTGCTCCAATACCCTTAGTTTTCGAGATATAGTCAAAAGCCTAGAAAATGTGCTAACATTTTGGCAAAAAGTGTGGAAAAAACAGGTTCTGATTTGTGTTTAGCGATCTGAAAAACATTAAAAGTGAAAAAAATCAAAAATGGATCAAAACTTTTCCATGAAAATGCTAATATGCCTAGCTTATTGTTGAATGTTGATATGGAGGCACCACATCTTGATCGGAGAATTTATCTTTTGTGTTTATTACTGCGCTTCATTAACGTACACCCACAAATATAACTTTGTATTAGAAATTGCAGGCATTATAATAAGAAGTGAATCATTCGACAAAATAAAGAGAAAACTTATACTCATATCTCGTCGGTGTCACTATAGATATATTATTATCAACTGATTGTCGTAGAGATTATTTAATAAATAACATGTTTATATCAAAACACAATGTAATTAATACTTATGTAATTATATTTTCATCTCTAACTTAAATTAAAGTTCTTAAATTAAATTTTACAGGAGTGCCACCATTGGGTAGTTCTTGTTCAAGTCTGTTTCATGCCATTCATATTTTATGATATTTACTTGTTGTATTATGAAGTACAGTTTAAATTTCAATAAATTATGTTAGAAAAAAAATAATTGATTTTAACAACGGAGGCTAGTAAAAGTTCTGTTTCGCGCACCACATTTTTGAAACATAATATAGACTTTGTGTCTATATTGTACAATTATAGTACAATGTAAGCCTTATCTGATGTTCAATTTTTCCTCACAGATTTAATATTTAACCCTTATAAATTTAAACTCGTAAATGTTTAAAAAATTTTAAAGGCTTCGGTCGAGCAATTGATGATGGAATTGATACGATCGATTCATAAAATCATATTCTAAACCGTAGACTTATCAAAGCTTACATGAAAGTGGAATGAGCCGAGGGGAGTGAAAAAGCTATTACTAAACTTTAAGAGATAATGTTGGAAAGCCAAATCCAATTGGAAACTTTTTACAATAGGAAAATATGAGGGGGCTTAAGAGAGGTTCAGAGTGGAGGGGAGGAGGAACCACTGAGAGGGGGAAGGGGTGGGGAAAATCTCTTCTGTTTGCTCTAACTTCAGTTATGGCTCTTATCAGTGTCCACAGGATATATTTACTCAGAACTAAATTTCCACATCAGATGATATCAAAGAGCAGTTTTAGTACGATGCGATTTAGTATGATTTGGATGATAAATATATATTTATATATGGTTGTATATAAATTATGCTTAGTCAATACAAAATAATTATAAAATAAAGAAAAGGTTTGAAAGATACATCAACGATTGATATTAAAGTTAATAATACTGGAATCCCGTTCTTAACTTCCGTCCACCAATTTAAAAATTATGTTTTGGAAACTTACACCAATAAGTGACGGAACAGGGCGAGTAATCTTCAGCCTTGATACCTTACAATTGTTTTCACAAACTAAAATAATAAGATAGTGTAATAAAAAAAATTATGGGTAGTCGTGCCAAAGGGAGAGAAAGACAGATCGCGGCGACTAGCGCGATGCTACCATCGGAAATTTAAGTTGTTAACTATGAACGGTGCGCTTCTTTTTAGGCCCCCTAACACAATCGATCGTAACGAGATTACGCTCTCTGATCGCGGTCACCCTGTATGGACCTACGTACCGGAGCAACTCTTTCCCTCTATTTCTGCATAGTTTAAGGTAAACGATGGTGCCTTTCCCCCTTACCTTGATCCACACGTTGCCTACCTCTACCCAGCTGGAAAATATGTCACGAACGCATCGATCATTGGTTGTGGTACCTATTCCTGTAATAGGTACCGTTTCTTCCTATATACCGCGCGGGAAATGCCGATCCTATTTCAACAGATCTCACCAAAACCAATCGTGTTCTGTAAGGTCTTCTTCATCTTCCACCAGAAAAACTTTCTAAGCAATTTGGTAGCGTTTCATTAACCCATTCTGTTGCTCCTCGTCCCAGAGCATTTCGGCCAAGTACTTACATTGGAAAAAAACCTATCGACATCTATCCGTTCGGACCGCCAAATCCGTCTAATCTTATCTCAGATCGTTGAATTTTTCAGGTGGTGATGTGTTTACTGGTGATGAATCTTTCCCGGGTCAGATGCATCCAGTAACGCCCTGCAAAGTTCACCATCACGGACCCTCGGTAGATAATATATAATCTTAATTTTGCACTTTCCGGATGTCCTATTTTCAATTTTAATCTTTGCCTTAGTCCCCGTCTTCCAAATCATCTGTCGACGTTTATTATTGATGATCTCTTGGTTCTCCTCCGCCGAGCTCACGTAATCCGGTGACCCTCATTACCCACCGTGCCTACAATTCGGCGTCCTGTCGCTCAACTGAAGTACGTTAGTTGATGTTTCCTTTTTTGATTGCGTTTGTCATGATTGATGACCCTTGATAGCCAGTGAGCCACGACGTTGCCATACCCGGCTTCTAAACTATCTCAAAATTATACTCACTTAAGAGTTGCTTCCACCTTGCAATCCTCGCCGAGGATTCTTATTACATCCCATCCTATTTCAGCGACCAGTGGTCGGTGTCGACTTGAAACTTGCTTCGAAGACATAAGGCCTAAAGTGTTTAAAATTCTATACTATGCCAAGCAGCTCCTGCACCAAAGCACTATATCTTTTTTCGGCGTCCATGAGGCGCCTGCTTGCTTATGTCACGGGACGGTACTCTCCGTCACCGTCCTGCGATAAGACAGGCCCACTGCGTAGTCGCTGCCATCAGTAGTAAAAGTAAATATTTTGCTAAAGTCCAGAAAAGACCAGGTCCGTAAGCTCAGTAGATTGTAAGCTCTCCATGCATTTACGGATGTTATGTTATATCACCGTTGTCACGACTAGCTTCGCTCCTTTTTTCAACAAATTATTGATCGGGACCAGGTATTCCGCCATGTTGGGGAAGAATCGCTGAGAGTAATTGAGCGTCTCAAGGAGGCGACGGTTCCCTTCGACGCCCTGCGGGATCGCCATACTTCTAATTGCCTCCACTTTCTCGCTGTCCGACTTGACTCCGTCACGGAAGATCGTATGACCCATAGAAATTAATGTGCGCCTGCCCGAGTATCGTTTTTTTTTTTTTTTTTTTTCTAACAATTTCAGCCCGAACTGATTTACTCTATAGTAAACTAGGGGGAAAAAAAGGATTGTTTAAGATCTTGTGTTAATGGGAGTAAAAAATCCTTAGTTACGCCGTCCTTCGGAGGGGACGTTAAAAGGTGGTCCCGAGCCTGTGCGATGTCAGGTACTCGTTAAAGATCTCTATCCTAATAAAACCTGGATAGGCAAAATTTAGGACTCCCACTGTAGCATCGTCCGATTATCCATAGTAGCATAATGTGACGTTAAATAAATAAACAAACAAACAAGATCTTGTGTCTTTGTTTGTGTGCTAAGTTGAGTAGTAAAATCGATAATACAAAGTTATGAAAAAATGTTACAGTGACCTTTTCATCAAAATCGGCAAACCACTTAGCAATTCGTATCTTTTTACAATTTTCTTGAAAATGGTTATAGTCGATTTTTATAAAACTCGTGATATCAATGAAATATATAATAATGGTTGAAATGTGCCCACCAAATTTTTAATATATATAATTGTATTATTTGAAGAAATAGAAGGTGTTATAAAACATCACATATGCAGAGAGGGATAGGCGCAGAACCATTGGAAGAAATAAAATTAAAATAGGAGCAACCAAAAAATTACGAATAATGAGTTTAAATTATTATTATTTTGTCGGTAAAATTAAAATACAAAACACTTATTTGCCAGTTCAATTCAACAAATTAAACCTGCTACTCATATTATTTGTATAAAATACTTGAAATTGTTAAATGCAAAGCCGATGATTATTTTAATCATTATTCCATTTCTCTGCTTTAGAATTAAGTGAAATCAAAACATTCGTGGAAATCAATTAAATGGATGGTGCATATTCATAACACTAAATTAAAGTATAATTTCATTAGCGTTTATATTACTTTTAAAATATGCATCACTCACATTTCACAGTAATGTATATCAAAATAATTAGGTGCTTTAAGTAATTGGGAATTAATCAATGCTAATGAAGTATAACTCTAATTTACATTATGATAAGGCTGTAAATTGCCCCATCGCTCAGATAGTACATGTGTTAATTATACACGTATATGTATTATATTATTTATAGTATACTTTTAAATCTAAATACAATCTGTATGTATTAATATATTTTTTAACTAATTTTTTTTTTATAGGAATATGAAAATAGGTTATATGGCATTGAACAATGCCTAATCTGATATTTTTTATAATTACGGAAGATATAAAAAAAAAAGATTTAACTAGTATTTAAACGTACCATTTTAAAATGTATAGTATTTTGTTTTAGTATCGATAGTCCGCTTATAAAACAGGTTATGAATCTAAATATGAAAAATATCCAAAATTTAAAGTGAAATGGGAACGTGTGTGTAGTTAAGATCCATGTTTTGTTTTTTTCAATCAAACATTTTTTACTGAATTTTTAATATATACCTTTTTTTTGTATTTTTTTTCTTTCACTTACTTATATAAGAAATACGTATTATTAATGGAAAATATTCCATTAGTAAATATCATCACAGAAGTGCACGTGTTAAGGTTTTTTAAACTCATAAGCTTCTGAGCTGATTAATGTTTTTAATTTTATTGTATTACAATATATCTTAGAGATGAGGAAGGAATTCCAGAAACTTGCTTGATGAAGAAAAAAACAAAAAAACACGAAAGAACATAAAACTAACAATCACTAAATCTAAAGGCTCACTCAGACGACCGTTCATTTCGTCGTTCTAGTATATCGGCTCGAAAGAAAGGAAAATGGTGGGTGAAAAAACCGTTGGTTTGGAAAGACGAACTGATGACACTGACACCATCGTTGTTTTTTATCCATTCAGGCTATTTATCCATTGATCTTACTTTTAATTGTTAATAAATATGATTAGGTACTGCTTACAACTCTGTAAGTGATTTTATACAATAGAGATATACAATCAGTTCACTTCTTAAACTGATAGTATGACAAGAAGTTTATAATTTACTTTAATTAAATTGCGAACACAACTTCTTAAATTTCTGACTTATCATTTATCAATACAAAAAAAAATTGTATGAAATATTAGTTGTTGGTTAATATTTTTTCTTCTAATCTATAAATTTCAAGCATTTATTGGTATTTCTGTTATCCAAATCGTATTTTAATAAATGATTAAAAATAACATGATGAACCATATTGATATTTTCGGTATGAAATTTGGTTGTTTTTAATTGGTCAATAATATTTAAGCAGTGAAATGATACGAAAAAGAAAATACGAACTTTTTTTCCCGTGTGTTATTCGCGCTTTTAAATATGTATAAAGTAATTAATTCAGTAAGTATGCTACCTCAAAAGGTAGTTTAAGTTCTTGCATGGTCTGAACTTACATTATGTTTTTTTTTTTAAATGTTACATTTTTTTTTGTACAATAAAATAAACCAGAAAAAACGCGTAAGCAATGCTTATTAATTAATTAATCTTGAGCCCACAATCTTGGGCGTAAAAGGCTGTTGTGCTAGTTATGCCACCACTGCACCACATATGACCCATAATAGATTTGGTAAAGGATTAAGGATTTAATATACCTAAAGGTGCGGTTTCAAACCCAGGATTTTCGAGGAACTAAAACATACTTAGCTATTTCGTCTATCGAAAGGGATGTAAAAAATTATGAATGGGGTTAAAAAAAATTATAAGGGAAGGACAAGGTGTCCCCAAAAGCATACCGGTCAATATGTTGGGCGTCAGCATAGTTCTGGAGCATATGATGGTATCTAAACTTCGTCCGATTCTCAGTGCATCCAACTATCCACGGCAATTTTGTTCGACTCGTGGCGAGGGAACGAGAGGTGCGCTGCTGAGAGTAGTATAAAGTATAGAGGTATGGGTGTAGAAGAGAAGGCGGCGAAGTACGTAATGTTGGTACTTTTCGACATTGCGGACATTACTCCGCCTTCAATAGTTTGTGGTGGCCATACGAAATCCAGCGGCTGCAAGAATTCGAAACCCCCAGCAATCTGTACTCCCTCGTCAATAGTTACCTAAGTAACAGGAGTGTGAATATTAGGGGTAACTATTACGAGGTCGAGAGAGAGGCTGTCCACAATGCTCGGTCCTGGGATAGGCCCTTAGGAAGTTAGTCTCCGACCAGTTGCTGGTGGAATTAGAAGAGAGAGGGTTCCTTGCCACGGCCTACGTCAACGATCTAGAAGTCATATTGGCCGAGGATAGCTGAGTCTGATTGATACTACAGGCAGAGATGTAAGCCAGTCTCTTGTGGGATTGGTGCGTGAGGAGAAGGCCGTATACCACTAATTGGTGTCGGAACAGACTACCTACAGACTATGGTCCCTGGGTGCTGTCTCAGCCTCAGGTCTTGAATAGAAACGAATGGTTGGCTCATGGGCTATCAATTCTCTTGCTCAGTCTCTCTGTTGCTTCTACTCACAAATTCTAATGTGGATTTTCATTGCCTTGTCCTTTCAATTACACTTTTCCTTGTCATTACTTTTTACATTACTTGGTTAGATTAATGATAAGGGCCTCTTTGTACATGACTTTTACTTGCCCACAAAATGAAGGGCCAAAAATGATGGAGCCTGATCAATTTTTTTGTATTTTTTAAAAAATTAATTTATAGTACTTTACAACTGTATTAAAGCACACAAAGAGTAAATATGCAGAATGAAATAGAAAAAAAAAAATCATGAAAATGTCTTGAGGAAAAACTACCCAGTAATAGCACTTTAGTGACTATTTTAAGGCATTAGGTCCCGAGGCCACCTTCTGTTATGTCGCCTCGGAGGGTTATCAGGGATATCTAAGGAAGATAAATTACGGACAAGTGGCTTTGTGTGGGCAGGGAGTTTAGAATGAAAAGAGGAGTATCTATCACAGGGTGTGTCTGCAACAAATGGGATGGCTAGGTCATTATGGAGGAGTTGATTTGTGTCAAAATAAGGGGCATTCAGGATTTTGTAAAGGATTTTAGATTGTAAGGATTGGATGCGGGGGGAATTAGATGGTTTCGTAGAGCCCCAAAGCTCGATTCCATATGTCCAAATAGGTCTGATAATAGTGGTGTAACTGAGTCTTTTGTAATATACTGGAAGTTTTGAACGTTTGTCTAGTAAGTGTTGTAGTAAACGATATCTTCGAGCAGTTTCTTGTCGTTTCAGTCTTGTGTGAGGATATTGTAAATTTTAAATTATAATATTTCCTCTAGTTCATGAAGGATTCCTAAACAACTATATCATTATTAAATGATAAAGTTGAATTAAATTTAAACAAAACTAATTAAGAGTAATGACAAAACTTAATTCAAAGAAGGTATTTAACTAATAGTTCTACTTCATATCCTGTTGTATAAAGATTAAATTTCTAAATTCCTTAGAAAATAAACTTCCTCATTCTTTCAACTCTCACCTTAATTAGATTTAATTAACTTAAATATGGATCTTGCCTTCCCTTAAATATTTAAGTTATATCTCTTTCTCTATAAATATGTTTTCATTTTATTATACTCACCGTTTTCAGCATCCTTAACACTCTCTAACAAAAATATCTTACATAAATATCTCAGTTTACATAAATATCAGTTAAAACTTACATAGATAAGCTTTGAGAATCTCCATAACTATCGAATTCTTCTCATATCCAATCCTCGCAACCCACAATCCTCAATGCTTCTTAATTTGTGACGAATTATCTCATTAGGAATAACTTTTATGTAAGATGCTAATTTTACCCGAACCAAGTACGGATCCCCATTAGAAACCCCATTATTCAAACACTCTCGTTTCAGTTCTATTAATTAATATTAAGTATGGAAGAATTTGATAGTCAATTAGAATAGAAATACATTTTGTTTGAGAGAGATACACTTATACACTTAATTTATAATAATTTATATACTTAAAATAAGTATATATATATATTTTTTTTTTTTTTCCTTTTCTTGCTTATCTCTCTCACACACATATATATATATATATATATATATATATATATATATATATATATATATATATATATAATGGTCCTAATATATATATATATACATAAAGATTAGGACCAAAAATTATAGGGTTGATGATATTAAGAACACATTACACTTAAGTGTTAAACTAAAATTTGTTTAACTGAGTGCCTGGCTTTACATAGCCATATTTCTTAATGAGTTCTTCAATGCTTCTAATGAGGTAGAAAATAAAAAAATACATTTTTTTGGTAATATTCTTTTCCATTGGCGTCCCTTCTGGCTCACGTTAAAGGGCTGATTTTATTAAGAAATAAGCAATGAAACATTTTTTTTAAATTATGTATTGATATTTACAACTGTATTATACTACACAACTAGTAAATAGACTAAAAGAAAATAGACATAAACAGGACTAGTGGAGAAGCTACCCGTCGGCATCACTCTAAAAATATTCTAAACTGGAAGGTCTCGTGGTCATCTTCTTTTCAGAAGCGTTGGGGGAACATAAGATATTGCTGAGTAAGAGAGAATTGAAACTAATTGGTTAGAGGGAGAATGTTGTTTGTCATGAAGGGAGATGTATCTGGTTCGGGCCAAATCAGTAACATATGGAACATTAAGGTCGTTATGGATGAGTCTGTTCGTGACTAGGTAGGGAGCGTAGATTTAACAAAGTATTTTGAATTGCGAGGATGAGATTCGAGAGGAATTTGGTGGTTTAATTAACCTCCAAAGCTCAATAAGAATAAAACCAACATGATACTAAAGCCCATTAAATTTTAAATTAATGTTTAAAGGAGGGGAGGGCGAAATGAATACAACCTGGTACAGTTGTGACAAAATATTCTTTTATTGTCCTGAAGGCAAAAACTGTTAAATAAAACGATGAATAGCAAAATACACATACAATTGTCATACAATAGAGACAATATGAGGAGCGCACAGCTGGTCAGAGGTTGCAATGGATTTGCCACTGTAAAATAAAATAATCTTTCTACTATAATAAAACACAGAAAATAAAATAAGAAATAAAAATGAGCTTCAATTAAATATAAAGAGAACTAAAATATAAACATGTTTGAGGCAGTGACAAATCCATTTCATATAACCTCTTTGCTCCCACCAGCTGTGTGTTTATAACATCACTCCCTCACACACATCAGCCCCGTCACAAATGTAGCAACTTTAATCAAAATCGTTTAAACCGTTTTTCAGAATATCGTTCTGTGGTGCAAAAATAACGGTATAAAATAGCTCTTCGGAACCACTGATTTAGATGAAAAACTTGCTGAATCATCTCAGACATACACATAAAAGACTTTTTTGAGGGACTTGTTCATTTGTACTTAGGGGACTGTAAAACTTTTATTCCTTACGAAAACTCGAATTTCTAAGATTTAACTATCGCAATAGTTTCCCTTACTATATTTCAAATATAGGTAACTGAAGTAAAAAAGAAAAAATAATAATTAACATGCAGAAATGATTATACTTCCTTGCAAATTATTAATATTTGAATCATATTCAATGATAACTCAATACTCAATAAATGTGATTATTATATAAATAAATACTTTCCCTTACTATATATTTCACATATAGGTGAGTAAAATTGATAATAAATAAGTACAATTTACAGTTGGGCAGTTCAAATTTATAGAAAATTATTATTTATCAAATTAAGTTGTCGACGTAAATCAAGAGTGATTGAATCCCATAAATTAAAGTTATTGTTGTAATTAATTAATTCTTCTTGGTAGATTACTCATGGTCCCTGATGAGTGATTACCAACAATGAATAGCCACCCCTATCTCCTATCACTTCTTTAAATTCTTCCCATTGCCTCCTTTAAATTCATGCCATCCCGGCTAGTTACTTGCTTCATTCGGTTTGCTACTCAATTAGAGCAAGTTCTTTTCTGGCCGTGACTCGGGTAGCAATCACAAAGGCACCAAATTGGAGGAGAAATTCTTATTGGATCTTTCTATTTTGCATTTTAACTGCTTACTAATTTTATCATCTGTCTTATGCAATTATATCTTCTTTGGTCTTATTTATGTCCTATATTTAAAACAGATGTCAAACGTTTAAGCTGAATATTTACTCACGGAAATAAATAGGGACTAATTAAATTATGAGGATGCGAAGAAAAGCGTAAGCAGTGACGGAGTTTAATGAGAAACTAAAGAAAAAGGAAATTACTAACAATTCTAGGCAAAGTATGGTTCTTGAAGTTGGTAGAGCTCAAGAAGATGTACAGATCTCCTGTGTTGGAGAATGGATGGAGGTGATGACAGATTTAACGTATCTTGCCACGGTGATCAGTAGATCTGGGAAATCGGATTCAGAAATCTCAAGTAGGATTCCCAAGGCTAATTCCGTTTATTACCAGATCTGCAACAAATTCATTGGAAAAAGGGAAGTAGCACGGAACGTGAAGTCACACCTATTCAAGTCCATCTTCCTACCGGTGCTTCTCTTTGGAGCAGAGAGCTGGATTATGAATGAAAGGCTACGAAGTCGCATTACTGTATCGGAAATAAAGTTTCTTAGAAGAATAGTGGGGAAGACACGGAGAGAATGTGTCCGGAATGATAGGGTCACGGAAGAGCTAAATGTATGCTGTGTTTTGGAAGTTCTAGAAAAAAGGCAATGGGGGTGGTACGGGCATGTCTGCTGAACGGACCACCACCGGAACCCAAATAAAACAATGGAGGTAAGAAGCTTCAATATTACCCACATGGAGCGAATAGGGATGCGTAGAGATAAGAAACCTTGCTAGGTACAGAGATAAACCTACAGAATTTACAGAAAATGTTAAATAATATAAAAAGTATCACCTTAGTTATGATTGTATATAATAATTATGTTATTTTATTTAATCTCCGACGAAATAAAGTTATTTTTTCAACATTAACTATTTATTTCAAATTGACCACTATTAATTAATCACTTTTTAATGTACTGATTTTTCCTACAAATAAAATTGTTAGGAGACTGGATGAAACTTTAACACTTAAACTTTACTTATTCTTGAATGCATATTGTTTATTTTGACATAGTTGGTTTGAAATGTTAAAATATTTACTGAACTTTACTTTCAAAATAATTTTTAAGCTCAAAAAAATATATCAAAGGGATAATATTTCTTTTCTTTTTTAATATAATTTATAAGTGCATTACTGCATTAATGTTTCTCATTTTCCACAAATCAATAAATTTTAAGAAATATTTGTTAAATTATTTCTTTATAGAGAAGAGAACTGTATGAAAGTTGATATATGTAAATAAATAGATATTCGTATTTAAATAAGTTATTTCAACAATATTTGAATCATATTTTTTAAAAAATTCATAAATATTAAATTTTATGTCTTTTAATATAAGATATTATTGACCGCATTAGAATTCACGCCTGCAAATGCGCACAGATTGACTTGTACACAGGTCCGTATACGTTTTTAGACCAGTGGAATACAGCCCACACCAGTGGAATATGACCGTATCCCTTTGCATACCTGTGATATTCGGGCGTATACCTGTCTACATCTGTGAATATATTCGTATTCGTATTTTTTTTCGAAATACAAATGCATTCGTATTCTTTCTTGAAATCGTATATCCGAATGCGATTTTGCCCATCTCTGGCTAGGAACAGTGACGGGTGGTACCAATGGTTGGGAGCACGCCTACGGTGAAAGGCAAATGGATCGAATAGAAAGAAGATGAAACATAGGATGAGAGAAAATTTAATTTTCCCATTTAGATAAATCTTGATTGCAATGTATATTTTCAAAAACTACATATGTAACAACTGGATTTATTTTATTCGGTTTATTGATATATATATATTTCAAATGAACTCTTTTAAATTACATTTTAAAAGTTTAATTAAGTTTTCATAGGAATCCCATTTAGTTTACCGTCCAACAAAGGTTTTAAGGAAATAATATAAAATTGGAACAGGTTAATAACAATGTTTGTTTATAGACTTATAGCCACTTACCATTTATTTTAACAACCTAGATGCTTAATATTATTTTTAAAACGTTGCGTACTGAATGGAAGAAAATAACTTGCATGATCCTCTACTTCTGTGGCAACATTATCATATAATCTGATTTTGAAACGGCATCAGCCTTTGTAACTTCAAATTTCACATTCATAATGTACTTACACCAAGATAATAACATTTATACGGCATAAATGAATAATATTAAAATGAAAATATTCTTTTAGAATGTCCGTCATGAATATAGTAATTTCTACAGATTCATTGAGTACTCTAAGGGCATTATCAAAAATGTATTATGAAAACCAAGGAATCCAACGAGTTTTAGAAAAAAAAAACAGTATGATAGATAGCAACAGAAAATGCAGTTTATAAAATATGGTATCATTGCATGTTGGAATAAAGGGAAACGAAGTGGCTGACAAAGCAACACTAAAATACATGTAAAAGAAATTGCAGGGCATGGGAGATAGAAGTCAAAAGGTATAAGGGCTTTAAAAGCCGAGTAAGGTTGGTAAATCTGCACCCGTGGCTTTTACTAGGGGATAAGTTTGGCGCCAAATAAAAACAATTAACCTACGTCTTTAGCTTTTTGAATCAAACGGTTTTCGGTTGTTTTTTTTAACCTCTTTTTCGATTTGATTACTCTTTTAATAGTCAAATTTTGAATTAATTTATGATGTTTTTTTTCCCTGATTCTTAGGATTCAAATACATCAAAAAACGATATGATCATGATTCTTAAACAAAACGCCGATTTTTAGCGGAAAAATGAAAATGAAAAATATATTTTGTGGAAATGATGACAATGAAAATATCTTTTATACTTCTCTATACACAGGAATTTTTCCGAATTTTCCGAAGTGGTGGAACAATATGAAAAAAATAAATTTGTATCCTGAAATTTCGCGTTTTAAGATACTTATTGTTTTTAGATTATTGAAAAATGTTTAGAAAATCATTTTTTAACCCAAATATATCCTCACTAGGGAATATCTGAACAAGCGAGATCTTACAAGAAATTTTTGATAGTGGCTAAATAGACAGTGATAAAGAGCGCTGGCCTGGCGTTAGCCTAATACTCGTTTTGAAAAACATAGCTTTTATTTAATCACTTTGTCGTAAAATGATTAATAAAAGGTTTCATAAGTAATATAATTCTGAATTTTTGATGAAAAATATTTGCTTACACATTTTTCAATTATGATAAGAAATATAAGTTAAATGCAGGATTTCAGAATATATATATATATATATATATATATATATATATATATATATATATATATATATATATATATATATATATTTCTTAATTGTTTTCATATTGTTCCACCACTTCGAAAAACTTCCTGTGTATAGAGAAGTACAAAAGACATTTTTAAAAAAATCCGTGATTGACATTTT
This sequence comes from Piezodorus guildinii, assembly GCA_023052935.1. Taxonomy (NCBI): domain Eukaryota; kingdom Metazoa; phylum Arthropoda; class Insecta; order Hemiptera; family Pentatomidae; genus Piezodorus; species Piezodorus guildinii. The sequence goes on along the minus strand of CM041293.1, from coordinate 136,762,572 downwards.
TCAAAAATATTAAACAAATATATATTTTGATTTTATTTCTCCCGCTGAAAATGGGCTTTTTGCTTAAGAATCATGATCATATAATTTTTTTATGTATTTAACTGATAAAAATATGAGAAAAAAAATCAATTCCAAATTTTACTATTAAAAAATAATAAAAGCGTAAAAACTAGTTTATTTTATTTTATTTTTTTTTTTAACTCGAAAACCGCTTGATTTAAAAAATGCTTAAAATTGAGGTGGATTATTTTAATTTTACCCCAAACTGATCCCCCTAGTTTGAGTCGAAAAAGCCAGAGGGACAGATTTACCATACTAAACCCTTTATATTTCTCTTTAAAATTCTGATTCAAAATTTTTGAGAGCGCATTACTCTTCCCTAATCTATATTTCATCATACTAGTTTAGTGAAAGAAAGATGACTAATAAATATATTGAAGAAAAATACTGATAGAAGAAGGAAGCTCAAAAGCTAAACTGTTGAGTGGCCATTAGAAGTTGAACCTGAACTAACCTCATTATTACATTAAATCCCTCTTTACCTCGACCAAAGTATCTCTAGCAAAAGCCCTAGGTCGTCTAGGGATCCTATAAAAAATTCATCCTTCCTGGAAACCGCACTAGCAATCTGATGTTTACTCTATTAATATCTTAACCTTTAATTATTGCCTAAGAGCTTTTAAAATTCGGTCTGTTCAGTCTTTTCCTAAATTCTCTACAATTACTCCACTATCTGTATGTTTAGGTTTATTTATACTTATATTACATAATAAAGTATTGTGATATAAATTATTGATAAGAGACGCGGTCTAGTGGATAGAGCACTAACAAACTGTTAATAATTAATGTCTTGGTCCCGATGCCAAATTCCAGCATTTGCAAGAACCACCTGAGTGGAACACCCAGCCTTTATTAGTTTGGTACTAGAATCCCATTAAATAATTAATAAAAATATGTCATTGAATATCCTTATATTTATATTATGCAAGATACTCATTTTTCGACATTTATTATTCTACTGTAAGCAATTGGACAACATTAGAGCAAACGTAATAAATAACGTTATACTAGAACACTGGGCTTGGCCAGAAAGTAAACAGAGATTATTGAGAAAATTTAAAATATATTATTCATTAAAAAAATAGACTAATCATCTTATTATGGATTTCGGGGTCTTTTTATACTTTGTAAGATCTTATTTTGCTTAATTTATTTTTTTATATTTATTTATTTTTATGCTGCTTAAATCTTAAATCACATTATTAATATCAACCCTTTTAATATTTTAGTTATTTCATTTTATTATGATATTTTTCGAAAAGTTATATTTTTCATCCTTTTTGATATCTTTCTTGCTTAAAACATTTTAAATAAAAATGCTGCGAATCTAATAATTTATATAAATATGAAATATAAGTAATAGGTATGGAAAATGTAAATATTAATATATAGACTCTCCTTCTTTGGGGTTACGAAAGAAGAAAGCAATAAATAATAATAATAATAGGCTTACCGAAACCAAAATTCGATACCGATACCACCAAAGTATGCCTACACAGACTTATCCAATGTTCACCATTCAAGCCCAAGCCCCCGAGATCAGCCTTAACGCAATCCTCCCATCGACGCTTCGGCTTGCCTTTCGGACGCCTACCAGTCGGTTCAGCGAGTACCAACTTTCTTGGAATCCGTTCCTCGCCGAGCCTAACCACTTTACGCGCCCATTTGAAACTCCGCGATGCTATCAACTCAATTATATTTACAAGGTACAATCTACGCAATTCAGCGTTGTGCAACCTTCTAAACTCCCCAGTGGCCTCATCTCTCTTCGTACCAAATATTTTACACATTACCTTATTTTCGAAAAGCTTAAGCCGTTGTTCATCCTTCAAAGTAAGCGGCCACGTTTCGCATCCGTAAAGAACCGTCGGAAGAATAATAGTTTTATAAATTCTAACCTTTAAGTTTTTAGATAGAAGCGGTGATCTAAGTAACTTAGCAACTGAATAATAACACGCATTTCCCAACCTTTAACCGGGACTTAATTTCTTCCTGGATTCCATGTTTTCTTGTTATCATTGAACCTAAATACCTGAATTTCTCTACGTGTTCAAAAGTATGCCCTGATATATCAATATCACCAAGATTGTCACCGTTTCTGTCACTAATCATATATTTCGTCTTATCGGTATTTAATTCGAGTCCTATTTCTTTACCGGTTTTATAAACACACTTGTATTTAGTTGTATGGTTTCCGTGTCTTCACCTAGCAGTACCAAATCATCGGCCCAACCGGAATCTTGTCACTCATATTTAAGCCTTTCTCGGTACACATCGCCTTTTCTATTACATATTCTAAAGCTATTTTAAATAAAACATGTGAAAGATAGTCACCATGTTTTGACCCGACCGCACCTCAAATATCTCGGAGTGATTCTGACCGATTCTAACTTATGATGAAGAGATATCCTACGATAGTTGTTACAATCCGTCCTCGGTCTTTTTTTGTGAATCTGAATAAGTATTAATTCTTTCCATTCTTCGGGCTATTTTTCATTTTCCCAGATCTTTTTATCTAAAACATGTAATTTGGAAACGCCCGCTTCTCCACATGAATTGAATAATTCAATCGTGACATTATCATTTCCTGCAGCTTTATAACATTTTAATTTCCCTATCGCCATTTCGACTTCCTCTTTACTCGGTGCGTCTATCCATGGTTCAGCACTCTAATATTCAGAGTCAGGAGCTTGATTATTATTTTCCGTACTTAGAGGGCTGTAAAAGTGTTGTTTAAATTGATTTAATATCTCAGTCGGATCCGCAATTATATTATTATTTGCATCTTGCATCAATTGGGGTTCAAAACTTTTAATATAAATATATAAATTTTTTTATACCTCTGTACATCTCTCTTACGTTATTTTTGCTTCTGTGTTTTTCTATTTCTATTATTTTGCCTTTAAGATACTCTCTTTTCCTATTTTTTAAGATTTTTGAAGTCTCATTTTTTATTTCCCGAAAGTAAGCCACTTTATTGTAACTTGGATTATTTAACGAATTTAGGAAAGCAATAAAAAATAAAATAACATATATATGTGTGTATATATATATATATATATATATATATATATATATATATATTTAATATTTTGCTGTTTATTATCTTAATACCTATATTTAATTGCAATTGCATACCCTTAATGTTCTTAAGTGAATATTTTCTGAAATCAGAAGTGGTTAAATAAAAGCGAATTTGAGAAAAAATGTTATTAAGATACTAAAAATTAGTGCTTAGTTTCATTAAAAAGTCTTAACCACAGGAACGTTTCATACTGTCATCTGTACATAATGATAAGTAAAATAATTAAACATCTATTTAATTCATTGCATAAAATAGTTTAACAAAATGAAGATTATGTAGTAAATAATCAAATTTCTTCAAACGAGGTGAAAAAAATTGTATTCTTATACAAGAATCCAATGAAATATTTCAAATAACTTATAGAGACTTTGAGTTGCATAAAAAGATTCGACAAATATGAAAATTAAAATGAAAAAACTTCTTTATTATCCTGAGACTAAAGTCCCTTAAGAATAAAATAACATACATAATTGATGACCGGAACAGTGTGGTCATGGCTTAGAATAACAAAATACTAAACTTAAAAATAATTAAGATAGTAATATATGTACATCTTTACAAGTCAGACTTTCAGAATAAGAAAAAAACAAACAGAAATAGCTGGTTCATCAATGATAATTTGAGTAATATAAACACACACAAAAAAAATAATAATAATAATAATTGGTAATTATAGCATCTGCAGTTTTAAGTTATTGTGTGTTTGACTGGGTAAGGAGAAGGTATATATGAGAAATATATGAGAAACAGTTCACCAATTTGGGCTATGCATGTTTTTTGTTTGTATTTCTTGTCGGAGTACATTAAATCATGGCAAAGTTCTGACCAGGAGTAAATTTAATAAATAAATAAATTAGATATTGTGTCTAAAATTTTGATTTCAACTCGATTGTGTTTCATATCTTTTACTTCTATTGCGAGTGAAGGTATCAAGCACTCACTTTGTTTTTTGGAAGTCTTGTTTACTTTAAATTATTTTAGTATATTTTTTCCATGTGAAATGTGATTAAGGTATGATACCCGCTGTTGCCAGCCACCTGATACGTATTATCCCTCCTCCATCCCCAGGGGAGCCATATCCATCACCGAGACGGCTGCACAAAAGATCCCCATTCCTTGTTTACGTCACTGTCATCTTTCAGAGGTCTTCGGGTACAGTGAACTCTCGAAGGTACAGTAGCCCGAATCCCTCATTGTCCCTTCATATCTTCCTATACATTGAACCATCAAACCGTACTAATTTTGTTTGATTATTATTTCATTTATATTTATTTTTAACCACCAAATTATTGTTACTTATAAGTATGTCAGGGAATACCTAGGAAATTAGCAAACTGTTGCGATGTGCATGTTTGGAACATTTTATAAAGTTAGAATCGGTCATAATTACTCTGAAATGTTTGAGGTTTGATCATGTTTGAAGCCAGGTAAGTCTCTTTTTTATATTTTATATAATTCCGCATCAGAATATGTTATAGAACAAGTGATGCCTACTGACACATGTTTGAATATGGGTGGCAAAATTCCGGTTTTTGTATGCTGCTGATTTGGTACGGCTAGGGCGTCTTCGCAAGTAAGTAAGAAAGTATACAAGTAAATACAAATACCTTAATGAAAATCAATAAACTAATATAGCTTAAAGTAAATAAAGATAAGAAGAAACATATGATTCTTAGTAGAAATTGTGAAAACGCACCAGCTCTTTGTGGATTCAGATCCGCTTACGGTAGCATTCAGAGTTAGCCCCTGTATCAAGCTATGAAAGATCTCAATATCCCTTACTAATTTCATCCGTTCGGAAAAGCTTACAATTAGTATTGGGTATATGATAAAGGTTGAAGGAGATATATTTGAAGGATTCAGCTCTGCCAATGGTGTTCTACTAGGAAGTTTCCTGGCATGTTAGATCTTCAACATTGATTTAGGAAAAGCAGTCCGAGAATCTAACATCTAGTCAATCGTATAGTCCCAATCTTGGGATACGTCGACGACATCGACATTTTGGGGAGATCTGCATGCTGCGCTGGAAGAAGCCTTCCTTGCCCTCGAAGATACTATAGAAAGCTAGGACATGCCGTTAATAATAGCAAAACAAAATGTATGATTGCTGGTCAACCTACAGGTCATAGCAAAGACTTGGTTCAGACAGGATCTCACTCTTTCGAACGAGTAGCTTCAGCTGAGGTAAAGAGACGAATACCCTCAGCCGACAAGTACTGTAATGGGTAGCGTCATCAACAAGAATTCATAAGCTATTTATGAGACCAGTGCTTATTTACGCATCAGAAACTGACGGTGAAAATGATGCAAAACGTCCCTACTCGAAATTCAGAACTGGAGGGTAGGTGCACTTCAACGAGTTTAAAGCAGAAGATACTTGAGAGGCCTGATCTAGTAATGGATTGTCGTGCGAATTAAAAAAGAAGTAGAAATGGTGATGAAATTGGTGTTATTGATTAGAGAAATTAAATTATTTAGATTCCTTGATACTTAGTAAGAAAATAAAATAGGAAAGTAGCGATTAAAGCATGAAAATGCCTGTTATAATTCTTAAAAGTTATCTAGCTCGCGACTTTTGACAATTCTGCCTTAGCCAAGATTCAACCCAGGGACCTGAAGAATAGTAGAATAGTGCTTAACTCACTAGACGATGCAACTTCTAATAAATATACTCTAAAATAAATATTTATTTTGTTATTTTTGTCGTGGAGCGACCCTGTAGTAGGAAGTCCTCCTGGATCACGACCATCCTCTATATACATTAGTACTTAGTATATATGTATATAAGGAATGTATTGCGTTTGTGAATATTTACTAATTCGAGTATTATATATATTTTTTTAATTTTAAACTTTATTTTCGTTTCAAATTTAGATTTGAGAATAACCACGATTATATTCTTTTTTCGTTTTATAATAAATTTAGAATTACTCAAACAATGTTTCTCTACTGTCTCAATACTTATAAAATTATAGCAATTAAATGTACTTATTACAGCAACCTTCAAATTAAACCACTGTACAAATATTCTGAAAAAAACACGACATAATTCTTAATTGATTAATTAAAAAAAGACGAAGAAATCAAGAACAATTGTTCATTAGATATAATTATGACAGAACCTAATGCTATACACGACTCTATCTCCTTTCAATTCATTTTAGAATTATCTTTTGTTTTTTTAGGCATATATACTAAACAATATGTTTTTATTTTTATTATAAGTATTAAGAGGAAAACAAAAAATCCAAGAAAAAATGTAATTAATGTAAAAAAGAAGAGAGTTTACTCAATATCATTTTTTTTTTGTATTGTAATGGTGGTATATTTTATAACAGCAGACTATGAAGAAAAGATAAAATATAAAAAGTAACTAAAATCAGGTATATTCTAAAAAGACTAGAGACAGGACAAGGAATGTTATTATTTTTTTTCTGGAACAATATTCTTTCAGTTAACCCTTTTTTTTTAGAATATTACTGCTATCCATTTCCTTTGAAATAAAAGATATTTTTGTGTGTATTTTTTTTTTGTTTCTCAAACCTTTTATACCATTATTTTACATAAAAATCAGTGAATCAATAACAGTGAAAAAATGTTACCCCAACCCCCCAAAAAAAAAAAAAAAATTAAAGATCCTCTTTTATTAAAAAAAAAAATCGCTAAACATTTAAATTTTAAGATTACTCATCATGATAGCCTTTTTTGGCTTCTCAACACTTTGACAGGATTCCCCTATACTCATACAGGACCCACTCGTAGAGCCTCAGTTAGCTCCTGGACCTCTATCGGTCTATGTCTCCTCGCGGCGTTCACACAGGGTTTGAACCTGAAGAATATTAGTCTACGTTTGACTTCACCAATGCACGGAAATGCTTATGTACTTATATAAGTACCTTCATCAGTTTAGTGAAAGCTAATTTTTCATCATCCATTAATTAATTAACCTTTAAATGGTGAGATGAAATTTATATTCAAAATTGGTGAGGTGGTGTCTTACACAGAGCTCAGACCTCATTTTTTTTTTTCCAAGTCCTGAAACATATAAAACTGTTTATTCTTGTAAAAAATGTTAATTCAACCAATTTTCAATAGGTGCCATACGAAAGGATGCTTATAAAATTGAATAAATGCCTGATATTATTAAATACATTTTATTAATACTTTTTACTTTTACTTACTTTTATAAAATATATAGTAAGGGAAAGCAATCGTGAAAATATTCGAATTCCAGTTTTTAACGGAAAAACACGTTTTAGGGTCCCCTGAGTCCAAATGACTAAGTCCCGCAAAAAGATCTGTGTGTGTGTGGTCCCGGGCGGAAACGAAAAGTCCTATGAAACTGAAATTTCATATTTTAGACAAGTATACGCCCGAGACGTTACAAAACATTTTTCATCAAAATGAGCTAACCAGAAGAGCCACTTTATACCATCCATATTGCACCTTCTTATGATTTTCTTATAAACGGTTTCGACGATTTTGATTAAACTCAATATATCGATGTAAAATTTAATGGACTTTAATATCATGTAGGTTTCATTCTCATTAAAATAGTCTGACAGAGCTTAAATGCCGACATTTAAAAATGTTTTTTCTCTAAGTTACATTTAATTTTGTATATTTTATAAATATAACCATATTATCTAGTTAGCATTGATAAATAACAGCTAAATATGCAAGTTGTGCGAATGTAAAAAACAACTAAAGGAGAAAACTGAAAACATTATTTTTAATGCAATTTTTTTATTTTGAACATAGCAACAGTAATATAGAAACATATACCGTAATATAGATATACCGTTGGAAAGCTGAAATATTTTAGAAAAAACATTATTTCATATACAAGCTTTTAGAAGTTAATAGAGAGTGATGAAAAGCCGATAAAACTAAGTGATTGTTTTAGATAATAGTATAATAGGTTTTTTAATAAAAAACATGTTTCTATAAAAATTCAATTTAATTAATTCTTTAATAGTTTCCTTTTTATCTCTTTTATTGTACTTAAAAATTCTTTAATTGATTTTAAAAACGGAGATAAGTGAATGTCGTGTGTTGCCCGCACCATTTTTTTTTTTTTTTTTTTTGTTGTATTCTAAACAATGAAAACATTCGTAAAATAATATGTAAACAAGTCCTTATTATAAAGTTTATTATATTTCAAAAACGGAATATGATTTAAAAAAATGAAACTTTTATATTGTAAAGAAAGTATGCACTGCTAAAATTAGACACAGTTTTCACAATAGGAAACCAAACATTGTCCACAAATATTTTGTTCACATTTAATACAAACTATTGATGACTTCCTATCCTTGTTTATAGGACAAAAATAACATCTCCTTTTTTTTTTTGAAGGGGCCTCTGACTATATGTGTTAGATTCTTCTGGATTATTTCCCTAATAATGATTGAATTATTATTTATAATATATCTCAATAAATAAATTTAAAAAAAATAACAATGATTGAGCTTTTAACCGAAGCTTCCGGGGAAGTCTGGGATTTTCTGACAGTCTGGTCCTATAACAAAACTTTTTAATACAATAAAAAAGATGCGTAAAATAACACGATTACGAGACATTTCTTTCAACAAATTGAAAAAAAAAATTACTTTCTATAAATCCGAACAGTAATGGTGAGGTGGTGTAAATAGGATTTCAATAACACTTTCCTAAAGCAATACCAGATAAAAACTGATTAAAAAAGGATGCTATATTACAATCATGTCGAGACAGGAAATGTCAGGTTTTCACGAGCCGATCGGATCGGGGCAACGGGATTCACAAAACTTTAAAGAGGCCCTGGGTTCCTGTAGACCCCGCCACACCATATAAAGTAATATTAAATTATAACGCGATTATGGTTTACCTGAATTCCTTCTAAATTCTAAGACGGATTTTCTTACGGTTTCTACTATCATTTAGGGAATTTTTCCTGAAGGTTTACAAGTAAAATAAATTGCAATTGTGCTTTCCTTCAAACTGAAAAAAAAAAATAGCCGATAACCAATTTATCAGAAAATCGTTTCTGAAATATAATAATAATAATAATAATAATTCTTTATTTATTCTGGGACGAGTCCCTTTAGAATAACATAGCAGGAAATAAAAAGTTAGCTTAAGAATCTAGTCTTAGAGTATAATGATTGAAAACAATAAAATTAAACTAACAACATGTATAAATAAGCTGAACATAAAAGAAAGATTCTAATAAAAAGGCACAAACAAAAATATAAATGTATTTTAACATAAGAACAAAAAAAAAAAAAAAGATATAATGAAAAAATATAAGATTTAAAAAAAAAAAAAATATATATATATACAGTTTTAAAATAAAATATAAAAAGAATAGAAATTACAGTTCTTCAACGTATGTTAACACCACAACAACAAAATATATATATATATATATATATATATATATATATATATATATATATATATATATATATATATATATTTTTTTTTTTCTTTTTAAATCCTATTATATCTTTTAAAATTATATATATATATATATATATATATATATATATATATATATATATATATATTTTGTTGTTGTGGTGTTAACATACGTTGAAGAACTGTAATTTCTATTCTTTTTTTATTTTATTTTAAAACTGTATATATATATATATTTTTATTTTTTTTTAAATCTTATATTTTTTCATTATATCTTTTTTTTTTTTTTGTTCTTATGTTAAAATACATTTATATTTTTGTTTGTGCCTTTTTATTAGAATCTTTCTTTTATGTTCAGCTTATTTATACATGTTGTTAGTTTAATTTTATTGTTTTCAATCATTATACTCTAAGACTAGATTCTTAAGCTAACTTTTTATTTCCTGCTATGTTATTCTAAAGGGACTCGTCCCAGAATAAATAAAGAATTATTATTATTATTATTATTATATTTCAGAAACGATTTTCTGATAAATTGGTTATCGGCTATTTTTTTTTTTCAGTTTGAAGGAAAGCACAATTGCAATTTATTTTACTTGTAAACCTTCAGGAAAAATTCCCTAAATGATAGTAGAAACCGTAAGAAAATCCGTCTTAGAATTTAGAAGGAATTCAGGTAAACCATAATCGCGTTATAATTTAATATTACTTTATATGGTGTGGCGGGTCTACAGGAACCCAGGGCCTCTTTAAAGTTTTGTGAATCCCGTTGCCCCGATCCGATCGGCTCGTGAAAACCTGACATTTCCTGTCTCGACATGATTGTAATATAGCATCCTTTTTTAATCAGTTTTTATCTGGTATTGCTTTAGGAAAGTGTTATTGAAATCCTATTTACACCACCTCACCATTACTGTTCGGATTTATAGAAAGTAATTTTTTTTTTCAATTTGTTGAAAGAAATGTCTCGTAATCGTGTTATTTTACGCATCTTTTTTATTGTATTAAAAAGTTTTGTTATAGGACCAGACTGTCAGAAAATCCCAGACTTCCCCGGAAGCTTCGGTTAAAAGCTCAATCATTGTTATTTTTTTTAAATTTATTTATTGAGATATATTATAAATAATAATTCAATCATTATTAGGGAAATAATCCAGAAGAATCTAACACATATAGTCAGAGGCCCCTTCAAAAAAAAAAGGAGATGTTATTTTTGTCCTATAAACAAGGATAGGAAGTCATCAATAGTTTGTATTAAATGTGAACAAAATATTTGTGGACAATGTTTGGTTTCCTATTGTGAAAACTGTGTCTAATTTTAGCAGTGCATACTTTCTTTACAATATAAAAGTTTCATTTTTTTAAATCATATTCCGTTTTTGAAATATAATAAACTTTATAATAAGGACTTGTTTACATATTATTTTACGAATGTTTTCATTGTTTAGAATACAACAAAAAAAAAAAAAAAAAAAATGGTGCGGGCAACACACGACATTCACTTATCTCCGTTTTTAAAATCAATTAAAGAATTTTCAAGTACAATAAAAGAGATAAAAAGGAAACTATTAAAGAATTAATTAAATTGAATTTTTATAGAAACATGTTTTTTATTAAAAAACCTATTATACTATTATCTAAAACAATCACTTAGTTTTATCGGCTTTTCATCACTCTCTATTAACTTCTAAAAGCTTGTATATGAAATAATGTTTTTTCTAAAATATTTCAGCTTTCCAACGGTATATCTATATTACGGTATATGTTTCTATATTACTGTTGCTATGTTCAAAATAAAAAAATTGCATTAAAAATAATGTTTTCAGTTTTCTCCTTTAGTTGTTTTTTACATTCGCACAACTTGCATATTTAGCTGTTATTTATCAATGCTAACTAGATAATATGGTTATATTTATAAAATATACAAAATTAAATGTAACTTAGAGAAAAAACATTTTTAAATGTCGGCATTTAAGCTCTGTCAGACTATTTTAATGAGAATGAAACCTACATGATATTAAAGTCCATTAAATTTTACATCGATATATTGAGTTTAATCAAAATCGTCGAAACCGTTTATAAGAAAATCATAAGAAGGTGCAATATGGATGGTATAAAGTGGCTCTTCTGGTTAGCTCATTTTGATGAAAAATGTTTTGTAACGTCTCGGGCGTATACTTGTCTAAAATATGAAATTTCAGTTTCATAGGACTTTTCGTTTCCGCTCGGGACCACACACACACAGATCTTTTTGCGGGACTTAGTCATTTGGACTCAGGGGACCCTAAAACGTGTTTTTCCGTTAAAAACTGGAATTCGAATATTTTCACGATTGCTTTCCCTTACTATATATTTTATAAAAGTAAGTAAAAGTAAAAAGTATATATATATATACATACACACAAACACACACATATATAAATATGCATATCTGCACTCAACACACACACGCACGTATATACACATTTATATACATTTTTCAAATAAAAAAGAGATTACAATTTTTCAATATATGTTGACATAGGAACAAAAAAGATACATACAATTTGAACATAAAGTAAAGAAAAAAAAATTACATTTCTTCTGAGTGTTTGCAAAATAATAAATAATTTAATATTACATCTTGCAAAGATTAAAAGAAAAAAAAATTAAATGATATTTGCTGTTAGTGTACCCGAGGAACTGAAAATTGAATAAACAAATAAACGAATCTAAAAGACATCTGTTGTTTTTCCTTGAAATTAGCATCTATTTGGGAATTGTATTGATAGGAAATGGCTAAATAGTCGGGATTTAAATGTTGAGAGAGTTTGGGAGTTCCGGATATTAGAAGGAATGGAGTTCCATGCGGATCGGATTGAGAATGATCTATCGAAAGCTGTGGATCGATTAGACGTTATATACAGATCAGAAGGCCGCGAGCGGGTGTTACGGAAACGCACAGAGGATTTGAATTTAAGGAGATCAAAGATGTAAGACGGACACTGGGATTGGATAACCTGGTAGAGGAAGGATGCTAGGAAATACTTGCGGCGGAAGGAAGGATAAAGCCACTTCAACTCTTCGTAAAATCGGGTGATAGAGGTGTCTCTGGATATCCCAAAGATGAAACGTATAAAGCAGTTAAACATTCGTCGAAATATAAGTAGTAATATAGACGTATAATATACCGTTGTATAGCGCAAGATTTTAGAAAAGTTAATATGGAATATAATTATTTGTACGAGTTAATATAAAGTTGTTGTAAGCCCATAAACTTATGAACAAATGATTATATTCTAAGATCCGATCTTGAAACGATCTGCACCGAGCTGATAATAGAATGAAACATATTTTATAACAACTTTAGTATATTAGAAAATACGTTAAGAATGGGTTGCTTAAAAAAATCCTGGACAGACTATTTTTAATTATTTAAAAAAAAATATTTTTAATTAAATGTTGCAACATCGTGATAGTAAGAAAACTTTTGCACTGACTTACAGTATTATAGGTATAGAATGTGCAGCCGTCGGGTTGCCTAATCTTTTCCTGGACAAACTATCGGTTGTCTACTAAAAGCGGGTATGCCGATATCAGTTATCTGCACCGGCTTGATAATAGAAAAAAATATATAAATATAAGCGTTGTTTTATTGCAAACACATTGATATAGGGTTGCCTGCAAAAAATTTGGTCCTAATCTGGGACATTTTTACGCGAGTGGAAATGCGTGACAGAAAGATACGAGTTGAGTATAGCGTGTAATAAGGACCCAACATTGCAGGCGCACGTAATCGGACATTGAATATAAGAAAGTTTGATATCCCATCCAAAATTACAGGACCATTTTTTACACAAATAATAAATACCAAATTACAGGGTAAAAGTTTTCTTATTATCATGATGTTGCAACATTTAATTAAAAATTTTGTTTTTAAATAATTAAAATTAGTCTGTCCAGGATTTGTTTAGGCAACCCATCCTTAAAATATTTCCTAATATACTAAATTTGCTATAAAATATGTTTTATTCTATTATCAGCTCGGTGCATATCGTTTCAAGTTCGTATCTTCTACTTTTAAGAATAGGATGCCTGGGACATCCAGGGATCTCCTAATCATAAATACTTAAATAGTGATGAGTTGGATACTTAGATGAAAAGCGGACTGTATTAAACAAGGGATACTGTTCTATTATGGTTACATGAGATTAATGTTAGGGTTAGTGGCTTAAATTATTATCTATTGTACATATCTTGCTGATGAGGTAGGCGATTTTTCTTCTGTGTTCTGCTGTGTTCAGGCCGTTTCTCGGCTCCTTTTATTTACTCCAACATCATGTAAAGTAACTATTAGGGATAAAAAAAGGTTTATTTACACTGGGGGGCACATGTGCTCGCTCTGCTTTTCCTTATCTGTCTCATCTTGTCATACATGCCTTTTCATCTTGTCTTCAAACTGTTTAGCAGAGCTATCTTACCCCTAAAACCCACCAGATGTTCCCTTGATTGTATTGGTTTTCTTAACGCATATGTTTTCTAAACTCCTTCGGTAAAGAGGGAGGTTAGGATAGTTAGATAGTCTGTTATATGTTGAGGACACATGTAGATCATTAGCGCCCGATCCAGGTAATAGTTCTACGATATTAATTTTATACATTAGAAAATTAAATAAATAAGTTTTGACCAAACCTCATAAAAATATCCCGTAAGAACCTTTTTACCTTTAGTTACTACTTACATATGAACTATATAGTAAGGGAAGGTATTGCGACAGTGAAAATGTTCGTATTTCTTTTTTCAATTTGAGTACACAATTTCTTGTCCTCCGAGTCCAAATAACCAACTCAACTTCCATTTCAATATGTGACTTTTGGCAAAAAAAGCTGTTATGCTAGCAACTACACTACTTGTGCTCCCTTTCATATTTATTTTTTAACAGTCATAAATTTCAATAAATAAAAAAAAATCTTTATATTATATTCAAATAAAAATAACAAAAAAAAAAAAAGACAATCCTGGTAAAACGGTTGTTTAATCCTGGATTATCCAGAGGCAATAAATAAGACTGCTAAGCAGTACAGTGGCAACTTTTAATTGTGACTTCCCTCGCCCTATCCTCCCTTCCTATTTTCCCCTCCTTCTAACCTTCCTGGAGAAGAAACAATAACCCATTTTCTAATCGCTGGGTAATTTATTTCAGAGAGCGGAGGCCCTTGGGACCTTTTTATTTTCATAATACCTGGCTCCTTGTTGCCTTTGTCCTTTTTTCCAGGCATCAATTATCTTCCGGGCCTAAAGGAAATTAGAGGCAGTTTTCCGCCCCGGCTTATGACACCCTTCGTCCGTCCCGGAAATTATAATTATTTTTGAAGAGAATTAATGATTTTCTGACGGATACATTGAAATATACCTTGAAGTATCTTGAATAAATGAAAAAAAATGTTCCGGATATATATATATATATATATATATATATATATATATATATATATATATATATATATATATATATATATATATAATAAAAATTATTAAAGCTTCTTCCTTATGATACTCATACGCTTAATTTAGGAGGATAATCTGGTGCGCGTAATACACGACTTTCACTTAACTCGATTGTTAAAGTCAATTTAAGAATATTGAAAAAGAGATGAAAAAATTATTAATTGCATTGAGTTTCTATAATAACATGTGTTTCATTTTATTATTTACAACTATCAGGTTGTTTCATCATTGTCAATTACGTGTATAAGATAATATTTTTCTAAAATCTCTAGCTTTCCAACGGTATGAAGATATTTAAAACTATAGTTCAGAAAAATCAAGGTATTTTAAAATATAGTTTCTCTTTGCTAATATTATAAAGATATTTTTCTCAAGTTCAATTATCAAAAGTTAAAATTCAAACACATAACCTCCTAGACTGAGTTCTATTAGCTAAAAATTAATCATTAGTAGAGACATATTTTGGAACGTAGGGGGGTGTGGAACACTGCTAAATGTCTAACACAGAGATAACCTATTTCTCTTCCAAGAAAACAATAGAAAAATGTTTGTTTCTGAAGTTTCATAATAATTCTTAGGCGCTTAATTTAAGATGAAAAAGTATATTGCGCGGAACACAAGACTTTTACTCATCTCCGTTGTTAAAAACAATATAAGATTATTGAAGTACACTTAGAGATGAAAAAACGTCAAAGTATCAATTACATTGAGTTATTATTATAACATGTTTTTTTTTTCTTTAATTCTTTACAACGGTCAGTTAGTTTCATCCGCTCTCTACTGAATTTTATAATTGAGCGTATCAGATAATATTTTTCTTGAGGATGTATAGTCGATTGTAGAAACTATTATGGGTGGAATAATCAGGAATCAGTATTTTTTTTTATTTTGCCAACGTTTCGGCTCAAGCTTGTTAGCCATCATCATAAAAAACGTTGGAAAAATTTAAAATTTTAAAAAAATTACTGATTCCTGACTATTCCACCTATAATAGTTTCTACAATCGACTATACATCCTCAAGATAATATTTTTCTAACATCTCTAGCTTTCCAACGGTATATTATGCTTCTTTATTACTGTTCTTATGTTCAAAAATACTAAAATTCCACACAAAGTATTCTTGCTCTTTTCTCATTTAGTTAGATGTCGTATTCGTTTAAATTATATATTTACCTGTTTTTTATCTATTTAAACAGGATGATTAGTCATTTTTATAGAATTAAAAAAAAACATACTTTAAAGAATGACAATTTAAATTGTTTTCTCAAGTTTAAATATCAAAAGTTAACATTCAAATACATAACCTCCTAGACTGAGTTCAATTAGTTAAAAAAAAACATTATTTAAGACATATTTGAAAACGTATGAAAATGTGTAACAATGCTAAATGTCCAACACAGAGATAACATGTTTCTCTTCCAACCAGACATAAAAAAAAAAAAAAATTTAAAATCGGAATTTTCATAATAATTCATAGGCGCTTAATTTAGGAGATAAGAATATATTGCGCGGAACACACGACTTTCACTTATCTCCGTTGTTAAAATCAATTTAAGATTATTATCCTTCTTCTGACTGACATTTCAGCAATTGACATGTCTATTATAAGTCTGTTGCCGTGCCCATGCAGTTCTCTTTGAATATAAGATGAGAGAGTTTATATGTGTAGGTGAACTGTTGGATCTTGTAAGTCCTTATGTGGGGTTTGTTGCTTACGTACAAAGAAGCAGTCGTTATGAGTCTTAAAATCTTTGATTGAAATGATTGCAGTTTTTGTATGCGAGTCTTTTTGGCTGAATCATAAATATGTGAACCGTAAGTCCACATTGGCTTAATTAGCTATGTATTTGGTTTAATTTTTAGTTTTGATGATTTAGATTGAAGAGAGTATAGTATTCTGAGTCACTGGTCAAGCCTATCTCTCTATCTTGACTTGTGGGCCCCAAGTCATCCTTGATAGGCAAGTGTTTTGGTGTAGTTTGAACACCACATGTTTTGATTTGTCGTCATATTTTTTATATTATATATTTACCAGATAACCTTTACACTTCGTCGTAAACCTGCCCTACAGTATCCTTTAATGACACTTCACTAGCCCCTGTTGATCAAATTCGATACCTAGGACTCCACCTAGGCAAACGTCTAACTTGGAATCCCCATACAAGACTTAAACGACAAGAAACTGCTCGACGTTCAACACTTATGGACAAACGCTCAAACATTCCGCTTAATTACAAAAGACTCATTTATATGACCATCATAAGACCGATATGGACTTACGGAGTAGAGCTATGGGGCTCTACTGAACCACCGAATTCCTCTCTAATCCAATCCTTACTATCCAAAATCCTTCGGAAAATCCTCAATGCTCCTTATTTTTTCACAAACACACTCATTCATAAAGACCTTAATATTCCATATGCTGCTGACTTAGCCCGAACCAGGTACCATTCCTTCCATGACAAACTCCATTCCTACTACAATCCATTAGTTCCAATCCTTGCTTCCTCTTCAAACCCACCCAGATAATCCTACGAGGCGTCTGAAAAGAAGATGGCCACGGGACCTTCTAGTTTAGAATATCTTTAGAGTGCTGTCACTGGGTAGTGTCTCTACATGTATTTCATTAGAGTTTTATATATTACCATCACATTTACTAGATGTATTTTTATACATCGTATGTACAGTTGTACTCGTAAATATCAATAAATATGTTTAAAAAAATTATATTTAGCTTTAGCTTCAAGCAATGTTTATTTATTTTATTTTATTTAATCTAAATCAAAGTAAGTTTTATTTTTATTTTTATATACTGGTAGTTTTCTTTTACATTTCTTTAACCGTTTGTTTTTTTTTTTAGAAGAATTACATTTTATTTTTATTTTATTATTTTTAAACATTTTAGGAGCTTAGCTATTTGGAATAAGAATTTAACACTTTTAGGACAAAGATTTTGAAATTATTGTGAATTTATAAATGGGGTTTGGTAGTATATTTAGTTTCTTATTATTGATATAATTCGTGTTTATTCACTGTTTGCAAGGGCTACTTGCACCCCTGACCCGTCGACTCTGAATAAAGGGAATTAATTTACATTTACAGTTATTATTTAATTTCCCTTTTGTTCGATATTTGGCAAATCTTCGTAAAATATATGAAAAAAAAATATTGACAAGAAAAGCCTATTTTATTTTATCGAACTGGAGGATCGAAGGTTGGAAAGAGTAAGAGACCACGCGAGGTGTGTAAGATAATTACTCGTACGTCCTCAACACAAACTGAAAATTATAGAGCTCAAACTTCTTCATCACGCAACCCTTTAGAATTAGGCCTTACATTATAAAACTTACTTTGCAGAGTTTTCTTTCTTAAAACAACCTATATTACAACACACTATTAAAACATATTTAAGTGTATATTTTGTTATTTTATGGTCTCCTGATATGATTTATACAATATAATATGTAATAAAATACAGAATTTCACAAAAAAAAAAAAAAAAAAAAAAAAAAAAAAAAAAAAAAAAAAAAAAAAAAAAAAAAAAAAACAGCGTTCATTTAAAAAAAAACAACAACAAAAGTTTGGTCTCCCCATAGAATCTATATGCAACAATTTTTTTTTGTTTTTTTAATATATTTTTATTGAAATATACAACTGTACAAAAAATACATCAAGTAAATATGCTGAAATGTTATAACACATGAAATAAACATGAAGAGAAACTGCCCATTGGCAGCACTCTGGTAGTGAGTCTAAACAAGGTCTCGAGGCCATCTTCTTTTCGGACGCCTCGGAGGATTATCAGGAATTTAAGAGGAAGCAAGGATTGAAACTAATGGATTAGAGTGAGAGTGGAGTTTCATGGAAGGGGTGATATCTGGTACGGGCCAAATCAGCCACATATGCAACATTAAGGTCATTGTGGATGATTTTATTCGTGACAAAGTGAGGAGCGTTAAGGATTTTGCGAAGGATTTTGGATTGTAAGGATTGGATACGGGAAGAGTTTGATAGTTTAGTAGAGCCCCAAAGTTCAACTCCGTAGGTCCATATCGGTCTTATGATGGTCATATAAATGAGTCTTTTGTAATTAAGTGGAAGGTTTGAGCGTTTGTCCAGTAAGTGTTGGAGTAGCCGAAATCTTCGTGCAGTTTCTCGTCTTTTCAGTCTTGTATGTGGATTCCATGTAAGTCGTTTCTCAAGCAGGAATCCTAAATAGCGGATCTTTTCAACCGGGACAAGCGGAATATCATTAAAGGACAGGATGTCATAGGTTTTCGACGAAGGGTAAAGGTAATTTGTTGGGATTTATTGAAATTTATTTTAATTATCCAATTCTGACACGATGTCTCAAGGTCACTGATGAGGGATTGGAGAGTTTGAGAGGCAATAGTAGGATCGTTATTAACCGATAACATGCCAGTGTGATGACACCTACATATACCGATGGGCATATGTAGAAAGGAATATGTTAGGATGGGATGGGATATCAGCTGTATAGACTGTGTGAAGAATGGGTCCTAAGATACTGCCTTGAGCAACCCCAGCATACTGGATGAAAAGAGACAACAAAAATTTAACTTTAAAAAGGTAGAAATACTCCAGAACTCAATGTTTATGTTTTTTTTTTTTTTTTAATAAAGTTGGAGGATAAGCAAAAAAAGCTTCATAACTCACAAAACATTATAAATTAAAAAATATTAATCGGGCAACATACGAATTTCATTTAACTCTGTTGATAAAATCAATTTAAAAAATTTCAAATACAGTCAAATACAGTGTGTTTTCTTGGTCGATTACAAAGGTTCATTATTCAAAATAAATTAAAAGGAGAAAACTATACAACATAAAATCGAAGAAATGATAAAAATAAATTGCATTTTATTTTACTCCTTTTATAAATTTAACCAATATTTCTTAACAATTGTATTTAAAAATAAAGCGTTTCATTAAATATTAGTTTTTTTAATATATTTATTTCATTATTTTAAGGGAATATATATATATATATATATATATATATATATATATTTTTTTTTTTTTTTACTTTTCACTCAGAGATCAAATTAAAAGAAATTCGATTGAAAAACTCCATAGAAAATGCACTCATTATGCTTTGAGGATTGCCTTTAAATAATATCTGTGAGTAAATGTTCCTTCTTGGCAGGCAGCTTTGTAGAGGACTGGAACAGACTTTGCCTTTAGTTAATATATATTTAACCGAAATAATTAAACCGAGTGGAAACTGACTATTAATTCAGAGTTGAGACAGTGAGTTGCTTGGAACATTGGTCTGTTTGTTCAACCACAAAGACCACTTACTCTTTAGAAGTGTACTATTACCTACGTTAGTGTGGCTAACCAATGCTGCATATTTCCAACTACCGCTTGCAGTAGTCTAACCTCAATGCACATCGACATTCATTGTACCAACTATATTCAATATATCCTTTACACAATTTATTTATATAGTAAATCGTTTAAACATACCCAAACTAAAACCGATAAATATAATGAACAAAACACATTCCTTTCAATTAACTTGAGATTCGTTGGAAACAAATGTTTTAGATCAAATATAACAAATCTGGTGCGGGCAACACACGCCTTTCAGTTACCGCCGTTGCTGAAATAGCTTAAAGAATTTTCAAATACAGTTAATGATAAAAATGAGTGAAACTAATAAAGAATTAATTGAATTGAATTTCTATAGTAACTTGTGTTTTATTAAAAAATGTATTTTTGTTTGAAATAATAATCAGTTTTTATTGGCTTTTCTTCTCTCATTATTAGCTCCTACAAGCTTTTGTATAAGATAATATTTTTTTCTAAAATCTTTAGTTTTCCAACAGTATATTAAAAATCTATTTTACTGTTCTTATGTGCAAAAGTGGAAAATTGCCCTATAAAAATATTTTTGCAGTTTCTCTTTCAGTTAGAGATCGAATTTGTTCAACTTATATCTTTAATTATTTTTTATAGTTGATAACAAGATTATATTGTTATTTTTTTAATATCTACAAAATTTAAGGTACTTTAAGAGAAGAAAGTTGAAATGCATTTAAGCCCTGTCAGACTATTTTAATCAGGATGAAACTTAAATGATATTAAGCCCATAAAATTTTACATCAATAAATAGAGTTTTATCAAAACCGTTAGAGTTATACTACCCATTGGCAGCTCCCCAAAGGAATTTAATTGAATAAATTATTTATTAGTTTTACTTATTTTTATCTTTAAAGGCGGTAAGTGAAAGTCGTGTGTTGCCCGCACCAGAGTTTTTGAATTATGCTGATGTGACTAATCGGATGATGCTCTATTTGGGGTCCTAAATTTTTCTTATTCGGGTTGCATTAGATTATTAATCTTCAAAAAGACCTGGACATCGCACAAGCTCGGAACCATCTTTTTGCCTTCCCTCCAAAGAACGGCATATCTAGGGTTTTCTATTTCCACAAAAAGTTCTAGGATCACCTGCAAGATTTGAACAGACCTTGGCCATAAAAGGGTGTTATGCAAGCCATTGCGCCACAGGTTCCCCACATGCTTCCCAATACCCACTTGTAATTTTTTTTAGCAATAAAAATTCCATGTAAATGTACCTAATGCAGTAAAACATCTACTATATTTTCTTTATACAAAAAAAAATTACCCTATATCCTCTAGATATCGAAATATCTACTTCTTATTTATACTGACGATAAATTCACATAAACACGCATAGATACAAAAAAAAGCAGACATGGCTCCTAGTTCCTCCCTCTATCCCTCTAAGAGCCCTAATCAAGCACTGATGAGGGTGGACTAAAAACTAGAGCATGCTTCTTCAGCGACCCCTCCCATCAGAGACCCATTAGCTCATACAACCCTCTGCCTTCTCGCTGAATACAATGTCTAACTTTGCGGTATGGTAGGATAGTTCTAGATGCTAACGGACACATGAAAGAACACGTATCCAAACTATAGACTGGAAATACTGAATAGATTTCATACTAGAGGTGTATATCGTATCGATTAAATTCAATATGAATCGTTTCAGATTAAATTTATTTTTCGTCCACTTACCTACATATTAACACGTTCACGCTGGGGTGACCAACCTGTGGGTAATGCTTAACTATCCCTTGGGGCGACGTGCATTGCAGGTGAGTCACTTGTTTTTGGAAAATAAGTTTATTTTGTTTTTTCTCAACATTATATGTTGTAGGAATTAACAAGCATAAGAGTTTATTTATTAAATATTTTATAACCTTTAACATCCCCCCTTAAACGACTCTTATCGGTTAATATTACTTGATGGCTCTTTTTTAAGAATTTTATTTAGCTGTGCGTGATTTCTGTTAATATTTGTATTCCCATAATATGATAAGAGTATAATATATAATAATAATATAAGAATAATTTTTAGTTATACAATAAATAATAATACAAGAATTTTTTTTTTTTTAATATTTCCATAATTACTCTTTCAATTTATATGTGTATGTCAAAACTATCACTATCTCGCATTTAGCGCGTTGAAAGTCTGGAACTGCTGTGATCTCGCATTAAGCATGTTGAAACTTGCAGTTCTGTCGCCCCTCCCCACGAAGGTAAGCAGCTAACAGAGACCCGCTCCATGCAGAAAAACGTAGATATTTGCCACGACGTGAATCAGCTGATGTTATGTAAGGTTTTGATATTTTGGCCTGATAATCATAATGTAAAAAGGATGCCCAGCTGCTTCTCTTTCTGGAGTAATTCGTATTGCACATTTTTGTCAGGAGGTTCCATATTCAACTACTTTTCTGGCTTTTGCAGGTGGTGGGACATGTTCCTAGTTACCATATTTTGTAATAATGTGTTGGTATTTCCCTGTAAGTTGTGAAAACGCTTTCTGTTTGTAGATTAATGTTCCTAATATCTCATAGAGAATTTGTTATAGTTCTGAAAGCTTTGGATTGGAAATTTGATTTCCACATATGTGTGTCTTTTCTTTTTTTTTTGCTGTCCCGTATATCTGTGACGCGTAAATCCACATAGATTTCATTAAGTAAATAATTATGGTTTAGGTTTTAATTTTGAACAAATGTCAACCATAATCTTTCATACTCATCCATATTTTCTCAGTCCGCAGGTGTACCTCAGGGTAGCATCTTAGGCCCAATCCTTTATTACGTTTATACAGCTGACATTCCTATTCATCCTAGCATTGTTTTCACTACTTAAGCTGATGACACATGTGTGTTATCCGCAAGTAGTGACCCAACAGTTGCATCAGAATTACCCTTCGCCGCAAGCCTATGAATACCTGTCCTACTGTATCCTTTGGCAACTATCCATTAATCCCCGTTGAACAGATCCGCTACCTTGGACTCCATCTAGACAAGCGCCTTACTTGGAATCCTCACACTAGACTGAAACGACAAGAAACTGCCTGCAGATACCGCTATTACAACACTTACTAGAAAAACGTTCAAAACTCTCTATTTACTACAAAAGACTCATTTACATCACGATTATCCGACCTATTTGGACCTGTAAATTGAGCTATGAGGGTCAACTAAACTATCAAACTCCTCCCGCATCCAATCCTTGCAATCCAAAATCCTACGAAAAATCCTCAATTCTCCTTACTTAACTAATAAACTTATCCATAGAGACCTAAATATCCCACTGGTTGCAGACTTGGCCCGCGATAGATACACCTTTAATTCCAAACTACCTGCCAACTCAAACCCGCATGTCCGTAACCTCTCATCTACATCTATACCCGGTAATCCTCCGAGGCGCCTGAAAAGACGGTGGCTTCGAGACCTGCTCATGAAATAATCTTTGGGTAGATTCTTTACAAGTCTATTCAGGCCAGTTATTGTAATTCAGCCATTTCACTCATTGTGTTTGTATATACAGTTGTAAAAAACAATAAAATATATTATAAAAAAAAAATGAACATCATGAAAGTTGAAAGTATAAAAGTTTTAACCTTTTGTTTGTCCCAGATGTGTTTATCCTGCGCCTGATTTTGATTATATTGAAAAACCATAAGAACTTATTTGACCACCCAATATTTTTTTATTGACACACCGTACTTTGCATATGGGGTACAAGTTATGACAATATTATGATTATAAAATACTGGTTGTAATTTTTTTCTCATAACCCCGAAGATGGTCTAAAGTTTAGACTGAAACGTTGGAGCAATAAAAAAAATTTACTTGATGACTGAAAACATATTATGATCATATTCCTGCTGAACCCTTTCTCGAAGTAACAAGGGGGACTAATTCCCATCTATACCAACATTACAATTGGAAAGAAGTCGGGCTTAATTTTATTCAATGGAGCTTGGCCCTAGCCGTTGACAATTAGTATGACGACCTATAACTCAATCTCGAAAGCAGCGCTCTCTCGGAGCGGAATTAGCAATTCTCTTCGCACAGTATTCGGGGGCTCCTTTGTCGAATCGTTGGCAGCTTCGTTTCCGGCGGAAGGCTAAGTAGCATAAATCAGTTCTAATTGGCCTAAGGTTGTTGAAGGCTGTAGTTAACTTTTAGAATATCTTTCTCTTAGAATATATTTAAAAAAATCGTTGTTTTAAATGACGAAAAAATTGTCATTTAGTCATCTATAGTATAAATTACCTTTTAATCACATTTAACTTAAAAGGAAACTGCTATATAACATTGCTTAGAGGTACATAAGAAAGGTGCGAAAGATTATACAAAAAAAAAAAAAAAAACTTATATAAAAAGTCCTATTTAAGCGGATAAAACTAAGTGATTATTGCAAGTGAATAATTTCTATGGTATAAAACAAATCTTTCAATTGAAATTCAAAGACATAATTCAACTTTAACAAACTTGCGTGTCATCAGTTAATACCGATCCTACAATTGCCTCTCTAACTCTCAAATCCCACATCAGAGACCTTGAGGTATGGTGTCAGAATTGGAGAATTAAAATCAATTCCAATAAATCCCAGCAGATTACTTATATCCTTCGCCGAAAACCCATTACATACTGCCCTACAGTGTCCTTTAACGATATTCCACTAGTCCTGGTTGAACAAATCCGCTATTTAGGACTCCTGCTTGACAAACGCCTTACATGAAATCCTCATACAAGACAAAAGACAAGAAACTGCTCGAGGTTTTTGGCTGCACCGCACTTACTAGACAGACGATCTAACCTTCCACTTAACTACAAAAGATTCATTTACTTGGCAACTATAAGACCAATCTGGACCTACGGAGTTGAGCTATGGGGCTATGGGCTGATTTGGCCCGTACCAGGTATCATTCTTTCCATTACAAACTCCATTCCCAAAGTAATCCACTAATTTCAATCCTTGCTTCCTCTCCAATTCCTGATAATCCACCGAGGCGTCTGAAGAGAAAACGGCCTCGAGACCTTCGTATTTAGATTTACTACTAAAGTGCTGCCAATGGGCAATGTTTTTCATGTACACTATCTTTTATCAGCATATTTACTCGATGTATTATAATATGCAGTTGTAAATTTCAATAAAATATAAATAGAAAAAAAACTAAAAAAACTTTAACAGTCGAGATAAGAAAATCGGTTATTGCGCGAGACAGAGTTTTTCTTTGTATGATAGGACTTATGTCCATCCAGATATGTCAATATCACCGAATAATAACATTTTCTTATTTAACTTTTTTCTTATGTTTGTTTGCGTGGAGTTATATTAGTCCATATCAGGATCTCCATATCTCTCTTTCTCTTGGAAGAGTATTCATCAACTGCAATGTCTTTAATTTTACTTGTTCCAAATAGGAAATTTAGCCATAATATTGGCCTATAGCATACTGGTCTCGCCTCCATAAATTTACGTTGGTCAGAATCAGAGCTCATATTACACTCATGCTCGTACCATCCCGAATGTTTCTTCTCCATGGTCTCCTTCATTTCAGGACTGTTAGTTCTTCCTTCATAGTTTCATTTCTCATCCTATCCCTGCGGGTTTCGAAAGCCACTCTGCTCAAATATTTCATTTCAGCTGCTTTTATACGGTTCCATTTGTTGTCTAGGAGTACCCAGCTATCAGCTCTATATATCAGAACAGGCGTATATGTATACAACCTTAAATATTTTGTGATTGACGTCTTAATTGGCCTCTCTTTCCTACTATGCATATGGAATAGTATATAAAATTATCTTCTCCTATCGTACGGGATACTTCTGGTTGGGCATAGTTAACATTTTAAGGGGTCACCTGCTATAAGCAGAAGACATAACAATCTTCTTAGCTCAAGGTAGCTTGTTCAAACCGAAAGAAATATTAAAATAAAGTCCGAAATCTTTGGTTACGCTGTTCTTCGTCGGAGATGTAACTAAGATGTGCGACCTCATATACTCTTTAAAGATCCCGATTCTGAATAAACCTGGATTCGCAAAATTCTGGACTACTGCAAAAATTTCGTCGTTCGATTAGTGAGTTGCCTATAGTAAGAGATAAGTTGCCTTAAATAAACTCAACAAACCACGAACAAATTTGTAGAAAATAGTTATCACTTATTTAGAATGGACAAGGACCTAGACAGGACTAACAATGACAGGGTGAACGAATGTAAAAACACAAAGAGGATGATTAGGACAGTATCTTTCCCCTCATCGTTCATTATATCACTCTCCACCCTACACAATGATATGTTGATTCTCATCCTTTCAAATCTCCCCAAGATAAAACATAATAGCTCATTAAAGCATTCTCCCCGGTCTAACATGTTCAACCAGCTGTCATTTTCTATTTTGAATAGTACTATAGAACTGAATTTCTATGAAATTTGTTCGGCTGTATTATGTAATTGTTATAATACATTATGTTATTTATTTACTTATTTGTCATTTTTATCCTTTTAGCCGGGATCCTAAACATTGTTGCCTATACAGGTTTACATATGATGACATGTGAGTTAAACGAAAAAGGTCTTGATTACATTAATCCCTTTAGAATAAATTTAAAATAAAAGCTTGATGACCAGAACAGTTGTAAATTTAAATATCTAAACGTAAGTAGAACTCCAAAACAATTATTGTATATAATTATTGAGATAAATCATTTAGAATTAAAGAAATGTTTTAAAGATGAGATTTAGTTTTTAAAGTTTTTCTCTGTTTGGCAGGACTCTAATATTTCATCAATCCGACCAATCTTAGCAGGAGTACCGCAAGGATCGATACTCCACTCCGAAACATTGTATATACACATGACATCCCAACCAACTCCGACACATTGACTGCTACTTAAGCGGTCGATACTGGCATCCCTGACGGTACAAAATTACTTAATACTCCGACAAGATTGGTTTTCTCTAAGGAAAATCTTATTTAATTATGAGCTGTCAATACATGTAAGGTTTACACTTCAATAAAATACTTGGCCACCAATTTTTTACCGACGACAACCAAACTCCTTGACCTACTCTGTTCGTAGTCTTGGACTAACACTAGACCAAAGGATGACTTGAGTCCCACATTAAAAGATGAAAAGAAAGACAGAAAGTACTATTCTTTCTTCTATCCAAATCATTAAAACATAAAACTATACAGAGACTGAATACAGTTACATAACTACTCAAACCTATATGGACTTACGCCTCACAGATTTATGGTTCAACAAAAAGTGCACGGATGCAAAAAAGCAATCATTGCAATGAAACATTTTAGACTCATGACCATAGCTTTATCTTAAACGTAAATAACAAAACAGTACTTACAACCAACAGTTGACGAACACATACAAAAACCTCTATTTGCGTTTTCATAGAAAACTACACGGACATGACCATAGACTTATAAACGACACGTCATTAACTGAAATGCCTGTTAGAAGAAGGCTAAAAAGGAGCAAGATGACCTCCTTTTCTATACTAAAGCCTAGGAAGGGGTGCTGCTGGGCAATTTTCTTTCCTCATGCCTATCATGACATCTCCTTATGTTTATATAGCATATTTGCTATTGTCACCTATAGCTTTTGACAGGTGCAAGGGAATGTTCAATCATTAATAAAGTATTTAATCATCTTTTTTGCATTTTATGAATAATTAGTAGCAGGTTTTAACATAAAATTAACATGCATATGCATATATGAATGCATTTCTACCTGATTTGACGTCTCATATGTATATAAATTGTAAATATTCCTTATCTCTGTTTGATATATGAAAACGTATAAGAACCAACCAATCTATACCAACAGAATAATAAAACTGTAGCATAAAAATAAATTATACAAAGCGGTTTTGCGGAGTAGCTTACGTTACACTTATAATAAAAGGAAGTGTTTCTTTTTTTATTAAGCATATTAAAGTAAATTATGATACATTAAAGTTATTAAAATATATATTTATTGATATTTATAACTGTATAATAAAATACATTTAGTAAATATGATACAAGATATACTGTCATGATTCACATGTAGAGATCATACCTATTGGCAGGTTTCCAATATAGATTAAAATCCGTATTTATTTCTAATTTTATCATTAGAATAATTTAAATAAATGCTATATACTAAAAACATTATTAATAAGTATAATATAACAATAGAAATGACTACCTACCACAAGCACTTAGTTTAATCCACTTATGACCACTCGCTATTACTTTATAAAAATCCTAAAATCTCTAGCTTTCCAGTGATATACTATGTATAACATTTTTATTATTTTCTAATTCTACCATGTAGAAGCATTAAACATAAGTCTATAAAATATGATATAATTGAGAATTCGTTGCATTTTAATTTCACATTTATTTTGTAGCAAAGTAGCAGCGAATGTTGCATGCTAATTTTATAACATTCTCTTTACCTTTAAACACTCATTTCAAAGTCCATAATGTTCTAAAATATTGCCATTGATTATAATTATTTTATTTGGTCAAATAGACAATTGCATAATAGTAGAAAAAGCCATACTAATTGTTAGTTAATAGTTACTAATTCTAACTCTTTAATATAATCGTTTCTGCTTGCATTTGAATCATAAATAATTTTTGATTGGTTAAAGCTTTCTATCTAATAAATCCTGAGCAATTTAGTTTTTTATGAATAATTTGTTCTTTGTTCTTATAACGTTTTTTTATTTTTTTATTCTGTAACATTATAAAACCAGCATTATGATAACCAGCACAAAAACATGAATATGAAGTCTAATATACATAAATATATATACAGTATCTTTGTTATTGCTGGCCAGATTACGTTGATGTTGCTTTCATTTGTGTAAAAATCGAATTATTATCAAATGAATACTTATACGTTTTCAAGAAATGTAGAGTTTTTGAGTTATTCGAATAAAAAAAAAAAATTAATTGAAAAAAATCAAACAAAGAAGACATTATTTTCAAACCTACCCTTCATTACCATCTAAGCGGTAAGGGAAACCTCTTCTGAAAATTTCATCTTAACAACCATGTAATTTTTTTAGAAACTGCGTTAACCGCATAAGGAAGTGAATGGTAACTGCCTTTTCTAAAAGAGGATTAGCACGAAATTCGATTTTCTTCTTTATACAACTTTGATCTTTATGATTTCACATACACCTGAAATTTATATTTGGAGGAATATATGAGCCTTGAAGACAGATTGGTCAGCTGACTCGTGAGGCCTGGAGTGCGGCCAATCGGCTCGCTCGATACTTGGGGAAGCCACCAATCAGAAGGCTAGGAGAGTAAACACCTTCCGTGTGTCCTCCCTTCACCCCCACTTGTTAAGTTCACTTTTCCTCTGTTTGCAGAGAAGATGTGTTTGCTGCCTGAGCAAACTCAGAAGTGAAAAATCTGCTTGAAAACCGAGAGCTTCACAATGGTATAAGTCGCTGTATTTGGATATCTTCCAAGTGCAGATGGTGTTAGCCAGTGCGATGTGTCCAAATATAAAAAAAAAAAAAAATTACTATTTATATTCAAAGTCATGTACAAAATCCCTCAACTTTATTTTTGTTTGTATTAATATTACTTTATTCCATACACATATGTGATGAAAAGGTGCATTCATCTAGAACATGAATTTAAACGTTTATTTGAAAAAATACTATGTCAAGTACAAACTATATACAAATAAATCTCATTAAAATTAATAATAATGGTGCAGATATACTACTTTTTACCCAAAACAATAAAATAAGAAAAAAAAGAGCTTACTGGTACAAGATAAAGCATACAATTCTATAACTTTATGTACTCCCATCATGTAACACACACACATATATATATATATATATATATATATATATATATATATATATATATATATATATATATATATATATATATATATTATTATTATTATTATTATATATATATATATATATATATATATATATATATATATATATATAATATATATATATATATATATATAGACAGAGAGAGAGAGAGAGAGAGAGGGGTCAAAAATATTTTTTGACAACCATAGATTTAAATAAATGCAAAATTAAAGTATTTAAGTCCTACTGTAACCAATACGGACTTGGGCTTCACATATAGATGGCTCAAGAAAGACTCGCATAAAAAAACTGCAATCATTTCAATAAAAAATTTTATGACTCGTAACGACAGATGCTTGGTACGTAAACAAAAAACTCTACATACGGACTTACAACAACCAACAGTTACAACAACACATACAAATTCTCGATTTTTACAGTTAAATGCGTGTTTTTACATGAAAATACTTGTTAACGGCATGTCAATAACTCAAATGCCAGTCAAAAAAAGGCTGAAGAGAAGCTTGCTGATAGACCTCCTCTACTAAATTAAAACCTAAGAAAGGGTGCTGCTGGGTACGCCTACTGATCTCACTTTTTATACAGGAAATTCGCTTATTGTCCGATAGCTTTAGACAGGTGCTACTGGACAAATATGATGAGAAAAAAAAGTGTTGAAAATATCAACAATTCAAATCTTTTTAACTGTAGTTTTTCGAATTAGCTAAGCCCCTTTTGTAGTCAGGTCGATTCTGGAATAATCCAGCGATGGCTAAAACTATTTAATAAATATACGTTAGTTCACAATTTAGTACGAAGGCAAGAGAAACACTAGCAATATGTGCCAACTGCCAGGAGGACACTCAGCCAACTATCGTGGGTGCCAAGTTCTGAAGAGCTTGAGGATTCAACGAACTTTACGTACATACCTTTCAGAACGGCCTAATCCTCCACCACAAAAATTTGCAGGAATTTCTGGATTTTATTTTTCTAGCCCATTTGCTGGTTATCACAATATTGCTGACAGGTGCGAATTAATAAATGCAGTTAAAAAAAATAAAAAAATATTTGGTACTTAGGCCAATACAAACCATTACTTCATTTATTAATTATAATATTTTTAACCAGCATATTTGCTTTGAACAAACCAAACTCTTTAAAACGCATCTTTGCAGAAAAATGAAAATCATCCAGCATTCAAGAGAAAATAAAAAGCTACAAAAAAAAAAAAAAAAAAAAATGTACATATATTCAAGACGTAACGACATCCACGTGCATAGTAAGAGTCTCTGACTAAGGATTTATTCAATTAGCTTATTTTTCCTCTATACCACAAATCTATAAAATCTTTTGATACAGTCCCAGCATGTTTCGTTTGGAATTATTTGCAATATCTCTTCTGGTTTCCTTTTCAGTACTATTTCTTTGTACTTTTTTTTTTTAAATTGTTTAAATACTAATATTTAATCGGTTAGGGATATAAAAGAAAATGAAAGAAAACATTGTTAAGGTGAGAAAATACCCGCCATTAGTGGCCCAAGAATATCGCTTTATTAATATTGACAGCTGCGTTGTCTAGTGGGTAGAGCACTAGTTTACTGCTCTCAAGCTTATTATCTTTCCTTCACTGTTCATTCTTTATACAAATTTGTATATATGATAGTGTATTTTCTCACAATATTCAGCTAACGATCTATTGCATATGCATATTCATATTCTGATGTTCAGAAAAAATAAATCACCTATAAAAATATGTTTGCTCGTTCAGTTGGTTATGAATTCTTTAATATTGCATATTTACCCAAATATTATCAATGCTCAATAGCATGATTTCGTATCAAATCATTAACGGGTGAGCAATTACAAAAATTTTCTTTCAGCCCTGATGCACTATTCTAATAAGAATAAATCTTAAATGAAATTAAAGCACATTCAGTTTCATGACAATTTAGTCCAATCAAAATCGTTTTAGCCGTTTTTAATAAAATAGCGAAAAAGATCTTAAATGCATATTTTTTAATGGTTTTATGGTTCATCAATTTGGGTAAAATAGTTCCTTAAAGTTCCATGAAAATACCTTTTTTAAGAATGTAATTTCAGTATCCTATGTCAATTTTGTTTACTACACTTACCACGAACACAGACATATAGCAGGTAACTTATAGATTACATATAGCTAGTTCATAAGGACTCGGGGGACTCTAAAATCTTTATTTCCGTTTATTGCAACTTTTCCGTATGGAAATTGTCATGATTTAAACTCTTTTACTTCTAGTCCTTACATAGTAATGCATTGATAAGTAAAAAGTGAAGTTAAGATTTTTAAAAAATGTTAACTTTTTTTTTTTAATTTATTTTTTATGGTTATGGTTATGATGTTGTAAACATCACTAATGTTATTTCTAGGTTAAAAAACCCACTCCCCATGTTTTTCGTTGACATCTCCAAATCAACTTACAATGAAAACATTTTTGAAATTCAATCTATATTTTACACAAAAATAGGAGTCGAAGAACCCAGAAAAAGAAGTCATACCACAGTGTATCAGGTGCCAGCAGTACGGTCACACGAAGATGTACTGTAACCACCCTCCACGATGTGTAAGTGTGTGGTCTTAGCCACGACAGCGCAAATTGTACAAAGGCAAGAGGAACACTAGTGACATGCGCCAACTACCAGGGGGGGGGGGCATCCAGCCAACTACCGTGGGTGCCAAGTTCTGAAGGAGTTGAGGATTCAACGAACTTCTCGACATACCGCTCCGAACGACCTCATCCTCCACCACGAAATTTCGACGAATTTCCTGATCTTCGTCAAAAAACATCAACCAACCCACCAGCTCATAATAATGGTCCACAGATAGAGTTGCCAATTTAGCAGCTGAGAGCTTACTTTACTCTCTGGTACCACCGAATCAGCCACGGGAATCATCGGCCCTCCAGATGGGAACAAATCACGCTTTTCCGCCTTCTAACAACGAACCAACAGGCTCGGGTGTGAGGAGGGAAATACCACATCAGCCGTCTTCAGGTGAAAATTCATCCCAAATAACACACATAATTAGAGGGTTGAATAATCTTATTCAGCCCCTTTTGAGCCTTCTCCAAGAGCTCGCTTACTACTCAAGCTATGAACGCTCCAAATGGTCCCTAACCGTATAATGATAACCTTATTAACACTCCGACGTAAAATAAAGACCATAAAATTTAAAAAATGATGGAAACCATACAAAAAAAAAGAAGACGTGCTGCTGGGTACTGTCCTTCCTCATGCCTGACATGTCATTATTTTATTTATTATTCTCTCCTATTTGCTGATTGTCACATACTGCTGACAGGTGCAAATCAATAAATAAAGTGAAAAAAAAAATTTCTATGGTTAAACAGTTCATAGTTCGGTTAGAAACGTTAATTTAAAAAAAATATTAAAACCAGAAATTAATGCATTAATTTACTCTAATTACTATTTCAGAAAACGAATCGGCATGCCTCTTATTATTACTATATTAATTTCCCCTTCAGCACAAATAGAAGAAGTTATAGATAGGCCCACACTACCATTGAGTAAGGCGGAATAGTAGATCTTGAGCGCCTTAATTTTTTTTCATCATTTAAAATCTCATCGTTTCTTAAAAATCTCTACTCTAACTAATTTATTAGAGTCTAAAAGCTTCCAATTGTTTTTCAAGAAAATTAAAAAAAAAAGTAAAATAAAATAAACGCCATGTTGAATACTGGCTCAATATTGAATAATGGAAATATTTACTTTTTTTTTTATTTTCCTTCTTTTTTAAAAATATTTTATTGAGTTATATTAAAATTTTTTTGATATTAACAATAGCAATAATGATATAAGACCACATTTATGCAGTATTCTCAGAAAAAACAAAGGTAAAGTCAAATTACTTATAAGTAGAAAATAGAGGAATACATTTGACAACAAAAAATAAATGACCTTCTGTTAAAATGAAAAGACATTTGACACCGTTTGGCATACGCGACTTATTCCAAAATTAATAAAGTACAACTTCCCTTCTTACCTGATTAATAATAACCGTTCATTTCTTGACGATGGACGATTTTATGCACATGTACATAAATAAATCCACTTCCAGTTTATTCCCTGTAACGGCCGGCCTTCCACAAGGATCCTGCCTTTCACCAACTTTATTCAATGTATATATATATCAGATTTTCCAAGCCACCCGCAAGTAATAAGGTCTCGTTAGACTGATGATACGGCCCTAAACACACCATTCTATCGCATAATACCATAGTCAGCTGTTTACAGCTAAGCTTAAAAAAAAAAATGAAATATTGTAATAATTGGAAATTTATAAAAATATAAAAAATCAGTATCCATAATGTTTACAAAGCGGAAAGCAAATATAAACAATCACCTTTCATTAAACCAAATCGACATTCGTTGGTATAGATCAATAAGTTACTTAGAAATAACACTATACAAATCGTTGACCTTTACCGAACACATCAATAGAAAATCTGAAAAACAAACAAAAAATAAATATACAAAATACTACCTTATTTTTTATAACAAATTCAGATTATGCTCTCAGAACAAGCCCTTGTTATATAAAAGATCTGTCTACGTGTAGTACTAATTAAAAAATAAAATAAAATAATACAAAACAAATGTATGCGCATTATAATCTACTACCTACGACATACTAAAATTTCAACACTGCTCAAACAATTATATCTTCCCATACTACAACAGTTTATCTATACAGAAACCAAGAACTATTTTGAAAAAAACACAAATTTATAAAATCCTCCTAAAACATAAATTAGTAATTACAATGAAACGTCACTTACGCAATACGCGTATAAACTTAATTTTCTAATATTTAGTGTGTAGTTTTTTTTCTTACTACTTTTCATACTTTTAAAAACAAAATATTGTATTTATTGTCAGCTAATTCGATGGATGATTTAAATTTTGTTATTATAAATAAAGTAAAACTGTAATTATGTTACGAAACTTATTTGTATTTAACGTATATTGTATATGAATAAATATTCTTATTATAATCTATTGAAGTAAATATAAAGTTAACAAATAAATGAACATCTTATACACAATGTTTTATTTTATTAATTACTTTTTTCCACATAAAGTTCCAAAGCTATTAGGCCGCCTTCTATATAAGAAATTGCCGATCCCCTTTCATAATCCCGATCTTCTCGGCTCACTGGCTGTATCATCTGGAAGGGATTTCGCTACACAAGGGCACAAACCTTATATTCCTTGTCGTTTTTATCTTTAAAAAATTCCGGTGGAAAGCACATTGAACAACTGAACACAAAACATAATAAAAAATATTGAGTAGTAATTTTTGCTATTAGGAGTAATCTAGTGAGAATACTCAAATTAGAGAGAAATCCTCAGTAATATACGGGTAAAAAAAAATAAATAAAATAACAATAAATTTTTTGAAAAAATGGTACTGATGAAGCTAAAGTAATAACTAGATTATATTAAGTTCCGAAAGCTTACGAATAACAAATGAAGGGAGATCTCCAAGAATTTTTTATAACGAAAAAGATTATCTAAATCTAGAAAGAATACAGGAATACCGTCTTAACTTTCACTTAACTATTTTTATTATATTCTGACAAGGAGACTCACTTGCGTGCTTGTTGTTCAACTTATTTCTGGAAAAAGCTGTCAGAGAAACAAGAATCCAATCAAGGGGAACCATCTTCAACTGGACAACACATATCACTAAGCACATGGTCGCTAAAAAAGTGAAACCTTCTGATGAAGTTATCGTGTAACGTGTACGCGAGTTTATATATCTGGGCTCCCTAGTGAACGATAATAACGACATCTCAGCTGAAATAAGATGAAGAATAGGATCGGCTAACAGGTGCAATTTTGGACAACGCCGACATTTATGAAGCAGTTTACTCTCAAGAACTACAAACATGAGACTGTATTAGACACTTATATGGCCTGTACTTAATTATGGATCTAAAAGCGATCAGCAAAATCTATGCGACTTCAAAATAAAGATTTCACGACGGATTTATGGCCCAAAAAGAGAAAATGTAACATGGATAAGAAAAACAAACAATTTCCTGATTAAAAGAACCGGACGTGGTTAAAATAATAAAGATTGGCAGGCTTCGATGGGCGGGCCATATGGCCAGGATGGACTCACAAGAAATTCCAAGGAAGCTCCTCGATGAAGAGGAAGATGCATGGCCCAAAATGCGATGGGCTGATGGTGTAAAAGAAGACTCGAGAAACCTGCTTGGTGTTTGGAGCTGGAGGACAGCGGCACTCAACAGAACCAACTGGCGAAAGCTACTTGTGGAGGCCAGGACCCAGTGATGGCTTGTATACTCCGGGAGCTTGATGATGATGTTTTAATAAACCATCTTCAGAATTTTCTGCTGAAATATTTCACAAATACTATCCCTGGTAGGTAAAACTATATAGTGTATTATAGTTATTATTATAATTTTTTTGTCACGAAACGGCCTTTAAGACCAATCGAATATCATTATTTTTTTTGCTTCTTCATTTTCGCCTTTCTCTTATTCCAGTGCCTTCTTTCATCATTTCTGCGTGATTTGCTTCTTTGTCTCCGACTACGCAGTACCTTTCCGTTTTTCTTTATTTCTCGCAAAAACCCTGATCTCTTTCAATTTCTTTGCATATTGCTCTCAGTCCAGGCAGTGCTCGTCCGTTATTTTTAATTTTCCCTTCTCCTCTTTCATTTGGCTTATGTATCCTCCCACGTTCTTGTATTCACAGATTCGGTCAAATATCCTCTTGTTCTGTCATTCTTTGTCCATTCTTACCATTTGCCCAAAGAATCTTAGTCCTCTGATTCTTATCTCACTTTCCAGGTCTTTTAACCCCTTGTAGATTTCCTGGTTCGGTCTCAACCTATAACTTTCTTGTGTTTTTTGATGGGATGAGTGACAATAAAACTCAATGAGAAAATGTAGACTCAATCCCGTTTCGAAATGAGCTGGTCTTGAGTACTTAATCATTCAAAAAAAATAAAAAAAAAGGTAATATTAAATAAAAAGATAAAATTGAACGTAATGAAAATAAATAAAAGTTTAATAAAAAAAAATGAGGAAAATTTACAATATATAAAATGTGAAAACAATTTGGTTTATAAACAAATAAAAAAAAAAAAGGTTCTTCTATTAAAACTTAGCTAGCGCTTACTAGGGTAGGCGATTCTCCATGGAAGGATGGTGATCTTCAGAAGTCAACGAAATGAAGTCCTGAACGATAAATTGGTGAAGGCGCCAATCGATAAACAGGTACTCTAAGCTAGCTGGTTCCAACGGTACTGGCTTGAGGGCAAGGGGGACACTCTTATCAGTCTAATCCCTAACTGCACTTGAATAATATATAAACTAACAAAAAAAAAATATTTTCCTCATTAAAAAAAAAAAAACTATTTTTAATTTGATTTGATTTCTAATTATAAACAAAATACGTTCAAAAAAAATTATAATTTCCAGGCTCAAACACACCGCCCACCAAAATTTATCATATTAAATTTTCAAAATTGTGGTTAATCCACATGAGGGAATAAGGGAGCTAATTTTGAAACCGGTCTTAGGTATTCTCCAGTAGCTGTTCTGACTTTTGCTACTCTAATTACCCCATCGTCTCCAGGAAACACACCAACGATACGACCCTTTGGCCATCGATTTAATTGCATGTTTGCATCCTTCAACAATACCATGGTGCCAGTTGTTACATTAGGTGTATCTGTAGTCCATTTTCCACGTTGTTGTAGGCAGTTCAAGTAGTCGTGTCTCCATCGATTCCAGAAATCTTTGATGCTACGCTTTAAGAGTTGCCATCGAGTGAGACGATTAGATGAAATGTCATGAAGGTCTTGGTCTGGTAATGCCAGCAATGGTGCACCAATAAGAAAATGCCCTGGTGTCAATACGTCAAAGTCCTCAGGAGAGGAAGACATGGGATGTAGAGGTCTGGAATTAAGAATAGCTTCGATACGCGCTGTTATAGTTGACATTTCCTCGTAAGTTAGACTTTGATCTTTTACAACCCGGGTAAGGTGAAACTTTAGCGATTTTACTCCTGCTTCCCAAATACCACCAAAATGCGGCGCTGAAGGAGGGATAAAACACCATTGAATGCCACGTGTTGTAAGATGGTCTTCAATTTTCTGCTTGGCTGGCTGAAGATTCCACCACACATATAATTCTTTTAAGCGTCGATGAGCCCCGATGAAATTGGTCCCATGATCGGACATGATTTTCTGCGGTAGACCGCGTCGAGCAATGAAGCGATCTAAACCCGCTAGGAAGGCTTCTGTTGTCAATTGAGAAATAATCTCCACGTGTATTGCCTTGGTACTGAGACACACAAAGAGAGCTACATATGCTTTCTGAACTGCAGCTTTGCGCTTGAGCGAGTCTCTTAACAGAAAGGGGCCTGCGAAATCTACTCCTACTACGATGAATGGTCTTCCTTGCTGGAAACGAGACGGCGGTAAGTCAGCCATGCGATAGGTGTAATTCTTCGCCGACAACTCGTGACATCTTAAACACTGGTGAACTCGTTGTCGGACTAAACGCCGACTTGATAATATCCAAAATTTTCTTCTGAGTAGTGACTGCAAAATTTGAGGACCTGAATGTAGATATGTCGAATGGTAATAGTCTACAAGCAAATTGACAAAGTGTGATTTACGAGGGAGCAGTATTGGATATTTAGAATCTTCAGATATTGGTGCATTTCGCAATCTACCGCCCACCCTAAGGATACCCACCGAATCAACAAATGGAGACAACGATTGTAGACTTATTCTGTCGGATTTTTCAGTAGGTATGGCATTAGGGAAATGGTAAGTTTGAATAATTTTTATCAGCATAGTAGTGGTGTCTCTAACTTCATTCAACTTTAATGAACCAATTTTTCTTTCATTCTTGTGGGGTCTGACGTTATTACAGAATCTGCGAATATAGCTGAAAACTCTAATGAGTTTGGTAAATGAAGAAAACTTGTTAATTTCTTCTATGACTTCCAGAGTATTTTTACTATGTGTTAACATAACCATTACTTCTGATTTAATTTCTGGTAGTGGTGGAGTATTACAAATATCTATTTGATCTAAAGGCCATTCTGCCTTAGGAAGTCGCAGCCAATCAGGTCCTATCCACCAAGATGTATCATGAATTAGGTCTGTAGAATCGACACCACGAGAGGCGACATCAGCTGCATTATATTGGGAGCGAATATGGTGCCAGGAAGCTGACTTAGATAAATCCAGAATTTTCCCAACCCTATTAGCTACGAATGTCTTCATTTGATGGAATGGCATTTGAAGCCAAGCTAACACAGTCGCTGAATCAGACAGTAAAATTACTGGCATGTCCTGGAATTGTGATAAAAATTCTTGAAGAGCCTTTAAGGTTTTCACTAATAGTACTGCGGCGCAGAGTTCCAGCCTCGGAATGGTGACTGGTTTCAAGGGAGCCAATTTCGTTTTAGCAAAAACAAGATTTGTTGTGACATGGCCTGTTTCACTCTCACTTCTAAAATAAATGACTGCTGCATATCCAAACGACGAAGCATCCGAAAACCCAACTAGGCAGTTCCGTAATTTTCTATTTGAAATTATTCTCCTGGGAATGCTTATTTCGGCCAACTTAGGTAATTCCGTGAAAAACGTGTGCCATCGTTTCTGAATGTTCATAGGAATCGGATCGTCCCAACCAATCTTGAGCCTCCAAAGTTGTTGTAAAAGTGTCTTCGCTCTAAAAACAACAGGTGCCAAATATCCCAATGGATCATACACACGGGCTATAGTAGACATGAGACCTCTTTTTGTATAAACGATGTCTCTTGGTGTGACACGGTACGATAACCGATCATGGTTTGGTTCCCACTGCATACCCAAGATTTTAATTGCTTTGTCTTCCATGTTACTAAATGATACAGTGGAATCAATCCCTTCAGATACATTTCTTGTAAGCTGATGGTCGTTGCTAAACCACTTCTTTAGTGTGAAACCACCTTTATTTAGCAGGTCAATAAGCTCTTTTTGTAGTTTCAAGGCCTCTTCTAGTGTTTCAGCACCAGTCAACAGATCGTCGATATACATATTTCCTAATAAAGCTTGTGAAGCAAGTGGATATTTATGTCCTTCATCTACGACAAGTTGGTGGATTACCCTTATGGCTAGGAAAGGAGAACACGATAATCCAAAGGGCAAGCGATTAAATTCATATTCCTGAATGGCATCAGCATGGTTGAAACGAAAAAATAGGTGTTGGAACAATCGATCTTCGGGGTGAATCAAAATTTGTAGAAACATTTGGCATATATCGGCGGATATTACATATTGAGGTAAACGGAATTTTAACAAGATATCCTTTATATCGTGCTGTAATTTAGGCCCTGTTAGAAGATGACTGTTTAATGACCCCGATGCAGTAGTTGCAGAAGCATCAAAGACAATACGCAGATGTGTGGAAGAGCTATCCTTGTAAATTCCATGATGCGGAAGGAAGAATTTTCCTGGTCGAGATGTAGGCGAAAGGTATTGTTTGCTGAGGTACTCTTGAAATACATTATCATATTCAAGTCTCAGGTTAGGGTTCTTGGTCAACTTCCCTTCTAACTTCAAGAAACGATGGATGGCAATTAGTCTCGAAACTTGTAAATTAAACGATTTGCTTCTGAATGGTAGACTAACTATATATCTGCCATGATCATCCCTCGTGTGAGACCTTTTAAAATGTTCTTCAGCCTTAATATCTTCAGGATTCGACTGTGGAACTGTAGAGACTTCCTCGATCTCCCAAAATTTATTCATAATACACGGTAATGTTTCCTCTTCAATATCTGTTTCGGCTACAGTAAACATCGCTGTAGAGAATGAGTTTGGCGGCCCATTAGGAATTGGTCCAACTAATATCCAACCAAATACCGTATTAAGAGCATTAGGGAACCCTTCTGAGGTCTTTTGTATTTTACCCGTTAGTACATCACCAAATAAATCGGCACCCAATAAAAAATCGATAGGACCTGGTAAATGGCATATTGGATCGGCCAGTTTTAAATCTCTAAATTTATCCATCACCTGGCTGGGAATTGGATTAGAGGGCATGTTTGAACTAATTTGGTCAATTACAATAGCGCAAGTTTCCATCTCAGGACCATCTTCTGTTTCAGGTATGAGTGAACATGAAACTCGGTATTTTCCCCCCGAAATTGGTTGGTTCCCAAAACCTACTATTTGATGAGGATTTCTAAATTTTGATAGCCCCAATTTCTTCACAAGTTGTGAGGTGATAAATGACCTTTGGGACCCACTATCTATTAGTATCCTCAAACGATGATATTGTCCAAAATTGTCCTTTATTCTTGCTTGAGCTGTACCAAGTAGAACATTAAGATTTCCAGAAGTTGATGATGAAAGAATAGTGGTATTATTTGATATTGAAGGTTCATTGGAGTTTGTCTGAAGCTGAGGCAGCTGGTGGGAAATACGTGTAACTGAAGATTGATTGGTAATCTCGTTGCTTGGTCCAGGGTAATTGGTTTTCCTACTATTTTGATTATTATGAGTAGGTGTTTCGAAGGTCGAAAAATGGAGTAAGCTATGATGCCGGCGGCTACAATACTTACACGAATGTTTTGATGGACACTTAGCAAGAGAATGACCTAATCCGAAGCAATTCAAGCAACGATTTAAAATTTTCATCTGATCGAATCTTTGTTTAGGATTCATTTTTCGAAACGAAGAACAATCAACAATGCGATGAGAGCTATTACACATTGGACAAACAATATTGCAATTTATATTGGACATGAGGACTCGTTTTGGAATTTTCCTGTCATCAGTGTACGACGGAGAACATCTGGAGGTCGAGGTTAAAGCTGTCGATTGCAGCTCCACTATTTGTTGAGTAATAAATTCAGAAAATTCTTGAAAAGTGGGTAATTCGGGTTTCGAACTAAATTTCATCTCGAAACGCTCTCTAGTTTTATGATCCAACAATCGAAGAATGTAAGTGTACAATATAAAACCAGATGGATCTGGGAGCTTCAATTTAAGAAATGCCGTTGCGCTCTCTAAAACAGTCGATGACAAATTTTCTAAAGAAGACAACGAATGTTTGGCCAGCGTTGGAAAATTAAAAATATTTACTAAATGATGGGTTGCCTGAATTCTTAGACTGTCAAAACGCTTAGTAAGGGCCTCCCAAGCTGTGGTATATCCTTGTTGTGATATTTGAATAGCCGATATTGTTTGTGCTGCAGCGCCTTTCAAATTCGATTTTAGGTAATGAAATTTTTGGACTTCACTAAGATCCTCATTTTCATGAATTAGAGAGACAAAAGTGTCTTTAAATGCAGGCCATTCCGATATATTTCCTGAAAACGAAGGGATATTAATTATAGGAAGTCGCAGATGAAAGTTGGAATCTCGCGCATGCGTATCACGTAGAGATGAATCAGTAATGGCGGATTCCTTATTAGACCCGGGCGAAATATCAAACGATAATGCCTCATAAAATTTGTTTCTTATTTTATCTTTTAATTCTTTGTACTCTTCGGTAGGTTCCCCCATTACTTTTGATATTTTCCTAATTTCATTATATTTATCAATAAATTTCTCGTGGGTGGAATCTAGTCGAGAAATTTTTGCCCTAAATAATCCCTTTTTACTAGGATCGGAACTCGATGCGCGCCCCAATGTACATGTTTCTAATATATCATCGGCGAGATCCTTAAATTCCTCAACTAAAAGTTCTAAATCAAAATCCCCCTTAGAAGATGGTGTTTTAGGTGGCATTATAGAGCTGTTAATAAAAAAATGATATTGGAACGAATAATAAAATATTTAAGCCTGAAAATTACACAACAAAAATTTAAAGAAATATTTAAAGAAAATCTAATATTTCAATAAATAATAATTAAATAAATGGTTAAATTTATTTGGTTAATATACGATCAAACTAACAATTAAGTACTCAAAATCTGGCTGCCGGAGGACCAAACTTATGATGGGATGAGTGACAATAAAACTCAATGAGAAAATGTAGACTCAATCCCGTTTCGAAATGAGCTGGTCTTGAGTACTTAATCATTCAAAAAAAATAAAAAAAAAGGTAATATTAAATAAAAAGATAAAATTGAACGTAATGAAAATAAATAAAAGTTTAATAAAAAAAAATGAGGAAAATTTACAATATATAAAATGTGAAAACAATTTGGTTTATAAACAAATAAAAAAAAAAAAGGTTCTTCTATTAAAACTTAGCTTCCGTACGACGGGTAGGCGATTCTCCATGGAAGGATGGTGATCTTCAGAAGTCAACGAAATGAAGTCCTGAACGATAAATTGGTGAAGGCGCCAATCGATAAACAGGTACTCTAAGCTAGCTGGTTCCAACGGTACTGGCTTGAGGGCAAGGGGGACACTCTTATCAGTCTAATCCCTAACTGCACTTGAATAATATATAAACTAACAAAAAAAAAATATTTTCCTCATTAAAAAAAAAAAAAAACTATTTTTAATTTGATTTGATTTCTAATTATAAACAAAATACGTTCAAAAAAAATTATAATTTCCAGGCTCAAACAGGGCCCATAGAGTCTCCTCAGGATCCTTCTGTCTATATTCATTAATTTATCTAGGCTGTGGATGATTCCATCCCGTAAAAAATTACTGGTTTTATTAGCGTATTGTAGTGCCTGATTTTAAAGCAATTTAGCATAATAATTTTCAAAAAATTAAAAATATACATAGTCAGTGCTTCAGTATAGTGGTGGAAGGAATAGTCATACCAAAATC
The DNA here is from genome assembly GCA_023052935.1 of Piezodorus guildinii. Lineage (NCBI taxonomy): Eukaryota > Metazoa > Arthropoda > Insecta > Hemiptera > Pentatomidae > Piezodorus > Piezodorus guildinii. The sequence continues at coordinate 136,718,489 of CM041293.1, read as the reverse complement.
ATTTATTAACATGTTTTTCTTTTGCTTTCCACAATCATCATTTAATAAAATGAATCAATATATTTTTTAAATGCCTAAAACATTATGGGCATATTAATATTTAAATAATTCGAGGCCTAAGAAGGTGAGGTTGGTAACAAAACTTGAGGTTCCTTAGCCGAAGAGATTGCCTCCTGAATATGGAACAATGTTTGTGAGAGCGGGGAACAAATTTCTGACTCGGCTACAGCAAACATTCTCTTCAAACATTTACCTCCTTCATTTTTATCGCCTTCACTAAGAGTTACGTCTGATATTCAACATAAAAACATATCATTATGATGTTTTTAATATTTCAGTTTTTATTTGGCTGTAACATATGAAATATCCGTTTAAAAATACGTTAAGAAAAAAAAAAAAAAAAAATTAAAGTTATTTAGTTAAATACCAAAACTAACTATCACAAAAATTAGAAACATATAATTTTCACTGTTCTGCTAAACACTACTAATTTTTCTATTGCCTACAACTAAATTTCTCAGATTAACCCAGTATATTATCTAGGACTAACGCTCAAAGGATGACATGAGACTCAGTACTCTCCTCTCTCAAATTCAACTCATCAAAGCTAAAGATTAGACAAAAACTGAATACATAACCACTTAAAATAATGCAGAATTACACCTCACAGATTTATGGTTCGACAAAAAATACTCTCATTAAAACCTCCAATCATTTCAATGAAAAATGTTAAGACTCATAATTACTGCTCCTAGGTACTGAAATAACAAAACCTTGAATAAGGACTTAACGACAAACAATCAAACAGGACATCAAAACAATCTATTCGCTTTAATAAAAAAAAAAATATGATTATATCAATTGGAACATTCTCTTCTAATTATGTTTATATATATTTATTTATCAAAACATGTCAAAGATTATTCTTATTACGTTTCGAGGTACCCTATGCCTCATCTTCAGATTTTCAATATTATATTTATTTCCATATTGTATCTCATTATAGGTCAATTAATACTATAATTTCTTCATATTAAGTTCATTTATATGAATAGTAATTCTATTAAATTCTAACTTTTCATTATCACATATTCATTTTTCCTGTGCACTTGCAACTATCATGTATACTAAAATAACGTAATACGAATAATCTTTGACATGTTTTGATAAATAAATATATATAAACATAATTAGAAGAGAATGTTCCAATTGATATAATCATATCCTAAATTACTCTTCTATATTAGTAATTGATATAAAAAAAAAAATATATGGTACGGGCAACACAGGACTTTTACATACCTCGAATGTTAGAATTAATTTTATTATTATTAAGAACACTTCAATTTGAAAAATATATTAAGTTGATTTTAATAAAGTCTACTGATCCTGCATTGAATTCGTTAAAGTAAAATAATACACATAACTTTATATAAAACGACTCAGTATAGCGAATAGAGCAATTTTTTTTTCTCATTTTTAATTTTATAATTATTAGGTTCTACAATTGTTCACGCATTTTTGTATATTAATATATGTGAATTTTATATCGGGTATGTGAGACCCGTCAGTCCTAATGGTGGCCACTCACAAAATTAGGCGTAGGGAGTGATGACCCTATCTTATAAAATTCATTAAGAAACGTGAGTGTAATCTCCCAGAAGAAAGCACAACGAGGCCCAGGGTCAAAACGGCCTGTCAAGCCACTGGAAGAAGATGAATATATGTGAATTTTATGCAGGTATCCAAAAAGGTTAAGCTGAATATTTTTTGTTTCAAGAGATCAGAAAAAAATTAAATATCCATTCCATTTTTTTGTTTTTTTTTCTTAACATTTAGCCAAGAGAGATCATATTTTTATCGATTCCCTAGAAACAAGAGCAAGGTCCTCCTACCTACAGAAGTAGCCCCCCGAGATACCACAAAACCCTAAACCCTAAACCACAACATATTGTCGAACTAAGGCAGAGACCACAAACCACGGTAGTCCGTAGTGGTCAGCCATGTTTCTTATTGCCTAGCTTCTATCCTCTACTAAAATTTTTATTTCTTTACTTTCGTATACGATTTGTTTTATAAAAAATTAAATTATAATCCTTAAATTAATTAAAGAATGAGTAATTCCTTCAAAAGCCAATATCATATAATGTAATTGTAAGATACGCTTACTTAGTACTCGGTTATAAAATTATTGGGTTGATGCAAAATTAATGCAGGTTTTTAGTAGGTATTGTAAATAAGCCATATCTTTACTTTAACCATATATATTTAATCAAAATAATTTCCATCTGAATCAATGCACTTTTGCCAACGTTCAACAAGCTTTCTTATTCCACCAGAATAAAAATCCGAATCCCTGGACTCAATGAAATCACGAAAAAAATTTTCAATGTCGTCCTGGTTTTGAAAATTTTTCTTCCTCAAAAAGTTGTCCAGATGCCTGAAAAAGTGGAAGTCTGTAGGAGAGAGGTCAGGTGAATAAGGCGGATGTTGGAGAACTTCGTAGCCCAACTCGTGCAGTCGGCGAAGCGTTGGTTGTGCAACGTGTGGTCTGGCGTTATCGTGGAGCAGGTTCGGCCCCTTCCGATTCATCAATGCTGGGCAAAGACGTTTCAATTTTTGATTCATGCTGTCAATTTCTTGACAGTACTTGTCAGCAGTTATAGTCTCACCTCGATTGAGAAAGCTGTAGTGAATAACACCAGCATTATACCACCAAACTGTGACCATAACCTTTTTTGGGTGCAGGTTGGGCTTCGGGAAAGGTTTTGGTTGTTCATCTTTGCCCAGCCATTGGCTAGAACGCCTTCTTTTGTCGTATAAGATCCATTTTTCATCGCACGTCACAATGCGATCGAGAAATGGATCATTTTTATTGCGTGTCACAAGCATGGAGCAGATTTCAAAGCGGCGATTTTTTTGGTGGTCGTTTAATTGGTGTGGCACCCACTTGGCCAACTTTTTTACCTTACCAATTGCTTCCAAGTGGCGTACAACTGTGGATTGGTTCACACCGAGTTCCGCCGCCATTTCTCGTGTGGTTTTGGTTAGGTCTTCTTCCACTTTTGACCTCAGCTGGTCGTTGTCCAGAGCAAGATGACGGCCCCGACCTTCCTTGTCTTCGAGGTCGAAATCTCCTCTGCGAAACTTCTGGAACCAACGCTGCACCGTGCACTCATTAATAGCCCCCTGACCCCACACTTCATTAATATTACGAGCCGTTTGCGCAGTGCTGCGCCCTAATTTAAATTCGTAAAAATAAATTTGACGAAAATCGCACTTTGACATTTTCGATTCAAGACCTTTGAACACACTGAACAAAACGATTTTACTAAACAAATTCATGGTGAAAGAGAGGGTATTAGATAAGGTTTGTTTTGGTATAATAATGATCAATGTTAGGATTAGCTTTGTTTACACAATTGGAATTAAGATATTGCAATAGAGGAAACCTGCATTAATTTCGCATCAGCCCGATAGTTCCTAGCGTTATTAACTGGTAAGTTCAATAAATACCTCAGATTATATATGACTACATGCCTTTTGATCTACTACATGTTTTTGTCTTTCAAGTATTTTTTTTTTATTCCGCCTCCCTCGAATAGTTGATTGACGACTCGATCGATTTGCGTCTTCTAAGACATAATTTTTGGTTCTGAACAGAGCAAGCCACTGCTATCTCCTATGGCATCACCAACATACTAAACATTTTTTTAAACGGCTGGGCAGTGGATTTACCTTTTCAGAAATAAGCATCAGCCTGATCAAGCAAAATACCACTTAAAGATAAAAGATCTCGTTTGGAACTGATGCATAAAAGTAAATTGACCAATGCTTTTTTAGAATATGTAGAACATTACTGACCATTTAAACATGATTTTATTATAGAGAATTAAATTCAGGTATTGAAAAACGCTACGAACTTATTTCACAACCTAATAATTCATTACATCAGTTAGCATAAATAAACACTCATATTTATATATTAGGGGTGCTTACTACAATTGCTATAGCATGCTATTTGTGCTATTGTGCTAAACCCATCAATTTTATACAGGAAATAACTGTAGTATCTTGATGGATTTAGCAAAATAACACAAATAGCATGCTATAGCAAACGTAGTGAGTACCCCTATTGTATATAAAATACTGTATATAAAAATATTAGATCCAATCATTTACATTGAAATGAGGAGTTTAAAATGATCGTCAAAAGCATTTTTTTACATTTTTTTTTTTTTTTTTTTTTGTCGGAAGTTGGATATCCTTACAGGAAAAAAAAATGGAATGGAAACGAAACATTTAGCAGTTTTTGTGCAACCCATTTTTTCCAGATGCATTTCCTCCATAATCCCATGGGCACTTCGTGAAAATGAATATACATAAAAAACAACAACAAAACACACACCATTCAAGAGATTCATTGAACACGATAAAGAATTAAAAAATATGTGATACATAGAACACTCAAGTTTTACACAGCTTCATTGTTAAAATAAGTTTTTAAATTTATATGAAGTTATTTATGTCTTTATTTAAAAGCGAAAAAAAAAATAAATAAAATATAAGTGCTTTAAGCTTAGTAGACCATAAAAATTCCACCATATTACTGATTTTAGTGGGAAAAACATTAAAAAAAAAACTTATATCAAGACTCTTGTAATTAAAATCTAATACCAAACCTTAAGAAACCTCTTGGAGGTGTTTATAAATAGTTTTTCCATGTAGTTTCTACTTTTTGTATAAAACGCGAGAACTCGAATTAAATTAACTGCATGAATTCAGCGTTTCATTTTATTAAAATGAAAACGGGGTTTTAGCATAAAATTAGGAAAATTGTTTTAGAGAAGTACTATATATATATATATATATATATATATATATATATATTTATTTTTTTATACTCTTTGCGATTCGTATAAAAGTTTGAGATCCGTCGGTAAATTCAGAAGTCAAGTACGACCACAGTTTACTGTGTCGGGAGACCGTGGAATGTCAATTGTTATGGTGATGGATCTCTAAAGTAATTAGGTTCAGCGGCGGAAATATGTAGAATAAATAAACCTGGGAGGGAACCTCCATCTCTAGAAAAACATACGTAAGCTTTTCAGGCTGAAGTGTTTTTTTTTATTCGTAAATATTACAATTTGTCATAATAGACAATAATAATAGTGCTACAGGATCTCATTCATACAATATTTACAATATAAACTAAGGAATGTCAGAATACATAAAATAAAATTAAAATAAATAAATAAACGTATACAATAACAAAATTTGTAGACAAAATAAATACAAATAAATGAAGTTAACAAATACATAAACAAAACATGTCACATTCATACCTATGTACAATATTTACAATCAGCTCGGGAACCCCGGAAGGGGCTTGTCCCCCCTACTTGTGGAAGGACAAGCAGAGTCTAAAGGATCCCAGAGCCTCCCTCTCAGCTGCATCTAGAGCCAGCGGAAGCTAAGTGAGATGTGGCTGAAGTAATCACAATAAATGTTTGTGCTCAAGCTCTATCTTTAGAATGCGTGAGACTGAGTTATAACTATCCATACTGATAATTAAGCTGCTATTGGAGGTTTGGGTAGCTACATGACTCGTTCTAAACTAGTGGAGGAGTGTAAAGAAAATCTCAACACCCTTTCCCTGCAGAATAAGATCCGAGTTGACTGGGTGCCTGGTCATTCAGGCATTTTAGGCAATGAGAGAGGTGAGGGGCTCTGCTCAGTTACTCTCTACACCTGTTGGTGGAATAGGCGTCTGATCAAGGCTGCTTCAGTCAATAAAACTACTGGAGGGATACTGGAAAGTAGCATCATTCCACGATATTAGAATTTTCAAAATCCTACAGTTATGGATTAATTCATTAATTTTATTTATTTGTAAATTGTTCAGCTCTATTATTTTATAGCAGATTTTTTTTAATTTGTTTACATTCCATATATTTTGTATATATCTATATAAATAGGTTTTTATTTTTTTATTTTTTAAATTTGTAAATAAAAATTTATTTTATCGGACTCTCGGCCAGACATCTATATACTGAAATGTTTATATACTGTACGACATTGTTATTCTTAAGGGACATAGTCCCACATTAAAGTTATTTGTATTATTATTTATTATATTATATCCTATTTAGGGTTCCAGTGAAAGTTGAATAAAAATAAATAAATATAAAAAAATCAGAAGTCATATCTTAGACATTGAATCGTCATAATATTCTGTCCATATCTAAACCTGATGTTTCTGTTTTTTTTCTCTTAAAAACATTTTTATTTTTCATTAATTTTTTTGTCTTGCATTCCATGGCTTGGCTGTATAAAATGTAATTCATGACTTATACCTTTCTTTCTATAAACATACCTTTCCAGTTTTATTATAGTTCAACAGCATTAAATCGGAAAATAGGATAGGAATAATAATGAGAACATTGAGTCAGGCTGAGTCTATTTGGAAATCAGAACAAGTAGCAGTAAACGGACTCTAAACCCCTAGGCACTAAACCAGATTTAGGACCTCTTGTATCTTAACTACCTCATTTCCACCCTTCATGTTAACTCTGAACATTCAAGAGGCTTACCCTCTTCGATGAATCAATGATTTTTTTATTTGCCTAGTAAAATTCTTAATGTATTACATATAAACGGCTTTGACAATTCAACACGAATTAAAACGGCATGCAAATTGGAAAAAATGATCTTGATAAAATTTAGATATATATATATATATATATATATATATATATATATATATATATATGTACTCTTATATTTAGATCAGTCTCAAGATGCATACATAATACACAACCTTGTAGTCCTAAATGATAACGCATTTTAATGTCAGATGTGGCTTGATAGTCTACCAGGAACTGCCGTGACACCTTCCTGTAGCAGACTGCTTCCTCTCACACTCAGCCTTTTGTCTTTGATACACTCCAATTCAAAAGAGCTTTACACTACACAGCCGCCAGAATCCTACAGTACGGTCTACATCCTCCTTCACACAGAGCTTCCTGTATTCGACAAATCCCTACTAATATGCTTCTCCATTCATCTCTTCATTTATTATAATGGCTCTGTTAAGCCATTCATACTCCAACACTGACACTAACAGTCATAAACAAACACGTACACCAACCCACACACACGTAAATACTTATACAAATAGACTAATCTGTAATTCTACAATCCATCAATGGTATTATTCATAATGTTTCTAGGCCAATGACGTATTAGGAAGGGATTTGGCGAACGTCTTTGTACCCAATTTATATAGGCTAGGTAAAGAAAAATAAATTAATTCTATTCGATTCTAATAATATTTGTTTTTTAGGGTATTGAGATCAAATGAACAAAATTTGGCAATGGTTGTTTTGTGTAGACCTCAAATTCTCTTTTGTTGCGGACTTGAAGCGATATTTTTAATTCCTAACAACCTGTAAACAGTCATCGTTAATTATTTTAAACAATCTTAGGCGATAAAAATGAAATGTTCAAAGGGCTTTATAACTGAAATTGGTCATTGAAGAACTAACTAACTTTACCAGTCATTTTCGTGTCTTTATGGTCGTTGTGTGGTACCAATACAGTTGTAAATTCCTTTGACAAAAAACATTTTTCGAACTGGTTCATGTCTTAACAGAGGAAAATTATATTAATTCAGTATTATTACCAATCAGTATTTTCTAAAAGGTTTTTCTTTATGTGTTGAGTTGTCAATAAAGATTTTCGTAATTTTCAGGAATCTATAAGTAAGTTTTTGTATAATACATTTTTCTGTTCAACTTTATTTAATTATATTGTGATAATTAATTTCGTCTTGATGTATTTTTTTTTATATTACATATGCAAAAGAGTTTTTCAATAAATATTGATATTTTTAAAGGAAGAAAGTTAGAACAATCAAGTCTTTAAAACGTCGTAGTAGTATAAGTATAAAAAATGAAAATATGGTCTAGAGATATATTATAGTAATGACCAACAATGTAAGAAATATTTATAATAGCATCATTTAATAACTATAGGCTAATCCATTTGAAATCGTTTGGGCGTTTGCATTTGTGTCTCCATTTTCTGGGTTCGATCCGTGGTAGAACAATTATTTATATGTGTGACTCTAGGGTAGGGAGTATCTTATGAGCGGACCTAGTCTCCATAAACAACCGCAAAATCTAATTTAAAAGCCTGAAGGACGAACGTGATCTGTAACTAATCGCTTCCTTGCACGGCCGTTGGCCTACAAACAATACGAATCTCTCCCTATCTGTCCTGAACCCGACATCCATCGTAGTTGTAGCGGTACAGGTTTTAATTTTTTTTTTTTTATTATAATTATTTACTTAACCTCAAGAGCGCAAATATGCTGTACTAGTTAATAAAATTAAAAATAATTTGTTTCTCAATAACGTAAATCTTTAATGTGAGACATTGTACCCATGGTAAAAGATTGTTTGCTGACTGGCAAAAAATGTATTATAAGCACTCAATCATCACCTTCTGAACATAAGTAAATAAGTGTAAGTTTAATATTATAGTATTTCTAAATACATTTTGTGCGCGCAAAACACTTTCACTCACCTCCATTGTTAAAAAACTAATTAACATTTTTCTTTCAATACTAATAGATATGTATAGTTGACTGTAGAAAGAAACTATTATAGCTGGAATAATCAGGAATCAGTCATTTATTGAAAATTTTTAATTTTGCCAACGTTCTGGCTCAAGCTTGTTAGCCATCATCAGGGCATTACTGAGCCATGTCAAAGCAAAAACTGGACCAAGCAAAAACCAGTTTATGCTTGGACATGGCTCAGTAATGCCCTGATGATGGCTCACAAGCTTGAGCCAAAACGTCGGCAAAATTAAAAATTTTCAAAAAATGACTGATTCCTGATTATTCCACCTATAATAGTTTCTACAGTCTACTATATATCCTCAAATAAACTAATAGATATGAAAAATCACTAAATAATTACTTACATTGAGTTTCGATAAAAATATACGATTTATTAAATTATATATTATATAATTATCTACAACAATCAGTCAATTTAGTTCGTTTTCCATTATCTTTTACAAAGTTTTGTATAAGATAAAGTTTATAAAATCTTTAGGTCTCCAACCGTATATTATACCTCTATTTTAAAATCTTGTTCTTTAAAGTAGATTATGTTGAGAATTCGTGTTTTTTTTTTATTATTATTGTTTCATTTATTTGTAAATTGTTTCATTTAATCAGCCTGTAGAGATATATCTTATTGAAGTATATTATCGTAATCTGAATGCGACTTTGGACTGTAAGAGTTGGTTGTACACAGAGCACATTTTTTATTTATCGACCTGCTATTTGTGTTTTTTTTAAGTTTCGACAACAATTTTTATTGAGAAAAATTACAATCTGTCTCAATAGTAGTGCTGAAAGATATCATACATACTACATTCATACAATATTTACACGGCATAAAATTACAATAAAATATATACACAATAATGAATCAATCAGCTATTTGTATCAATGAAATTCAGACATTTAGGAAAAAGCTTTATAGTTGTTTCACAGATAAAACCTCAGTTTCTCTCCCGAGTAAACAAAAAACATATGTTTTAATTATTAATGAAATATACATTGTGCTTAATTTAAATCTATATTATTAAAATAAATTTAATTTTAAAATGTCACATTTTTATGCTTATATGATCAAGATATTCTTTTCTATTTCGCTTTACTACGATTTAAATATTAACTGTAAGATCATCATGATTTTGCTTGGTATTATTAAATGCTTTCCTGCAAAGCAATGTTTAAATAATATTTACAAATATCGGATTTCAGAGTCAAAAGAATAAGATATCGATTATATTAACTTTATATACAGTAATTAGTAAGTTCTAAGACATAGTTTATCTACCATGTCTTTAATCAATCATTTGCAACTTACTTTAATTCAATTAAATACTGAAATAAAGTATTATGGATATTGATATTTTTGTGCCGAAATTACACCGATATCAATAGCGTTCACGGAAATCTAAATCGTTATCCTTTCTCTAAAATACAGGTATACGTAGAGCGCATGCGCCAGCCTAGAGCATGTTAGTGACGTTACTATGGTTACGAATCAAAGCTTTAAAAAGAAATTTAAAAAACATTTTATCACCATACAAGACTGAAACGACAAGAAACTGCCCGACGTTTTCGACTACTTCAACACTTACTGGACAAACGTTCCAACCTACCACTTAATTACAAAAGATTTATTTATATGACCATCATAAGACCGATATGGACTTACGGAATGGAGCTATGGAGCTCCACTAAACCATCGAATTCTTCTCGTATCCAATCCTAACAATCCAAAATCCTTCGTAAAATCCTTAACGCTCCTTACCTTGTCACGAATAAGCTCATCCATAAAGACCTTAATGTCCCATATGTTTCTGAATTAGCACGAACCAGGTATCAATCATTCCATGAAAAACTCCATTTCCACTCTAATCCACTAGTTTCTATTCTGTCATCCTCTTCCATTACTGACAATCCCCCGTGGCGTCTGAAAAGAAGATGGCCTCGCGATCTTCTAGTTTAAAATACTTGTAGAGTGCTGCCAATGGGTAGCGTCTCTACATGTAACTCATGTCAGTTTACTATGTCCATCACATTTACTTGTTGTATATAATAATACAGTTGTAAATATCAATAAATATGTTTAAAAAAAAAACAAAAAAAAAAACATTTTTTATTCTCTCCTTTACTTGGATATAGAATTCGTTCAACATACACATTTACGTTTATTTGTCGTCGTCGATATTAATATTAATATCAATTCTAAGAGCATAATACTGTTATTTTTTTTCAAATCTACAATATTAATTGTAGTTTAGAAGAAGAAAATTTAAAATATTGGAATTTAAACACTGTCCAACTATTTCAATTAGAAAGAAATCTACATGCTATGAAGCGTATTATATTTTGCATCAGTTAATGAATCACACAATTATGTAAACTGATGTAACTTTAATAATAATCAAAATAGGAACATAGCATTCATACTTATATAATATACTATAAATTTGTCATAACATCTTGGAACGGAGTCTGGTTCTAGAATTGGGGTGTACTTATACGAAGGGATAGTAAAGGGGGTAAGCGAAGGCGGCTGAGACCATACGAAGGAATAGGTATTGTGGGACGAATGGTATCACATAGTATCCATAATGTCCAATTACTTTTTTTAAGTAAGCACTTAGATCCTATACCCAGGTAAGTGCCCAGGTATCTTAGGCAAAAAGCACTTCAAGCGTATCGGACGTAGGCAAAGTTAGGGAGCGGAATCCTATGTAATTATGGGAAATATTAATAGTAATTATTGACAATTACTATACTATACTCTATTGTATAGTCTATCTAATTACATGACTATCAATATAGAGTTAGTTGATCAAAATCGTTTGAGCAGTATTTGAGAAAGTCTTAAAAAGGTGAAAAATACAAGGTATACACTGGCACTTCTGATTCATCGATTTTGATGAAAAAGTTGCTGTAAAATCTTAAATATGAAATTACATTTTCGTACTTTTCGTTTTGTGCTAGGCTTACTACAGATAATATTAGCGATACTTGGGCTCAGGGGATCCTAAAACGTGTATTTCCGGTGAAAAATCGAATTCTATAATTTTGACGATCGCAATACTTTCCCTTACTATATATTTCATATAAAAGTGAGTGAAAGTAAAATAAATTTACAAGCATAGGCAAAATAAGAGCATTCCTAAAAATCGATTGAATGAATAATAAATTGAGGCCTGGACAAATAAAAGGAAAACAATTTGAAAACAAACAAAAAAAAATTACAATCAAAGGGCTTTGTCATGGAAGTTTTTTTTCAAACAAGTCGGGAATGTCATGGGCTCCCGGAATAGGCCATTTACCCGAAGAGAGCTTTTGTATTTCACATGTATTTCTTTAAACGGCTTATGCGACATATTCGGCCAGTCCCTCCAATGAGTTTTGTGTTTGCTTTTTGACCTTTTTTATACCCTCTTTTCTTTCTGGCTCATATTAGCTTTTTTATTGTATCTTTTTTTTAATTTTTAATATATCATTCGGGAATATAAACCGCCACACAGTTGGGGAAAAATCACGATTTAGTGGCTAAAATTCATAACTCTTGATCCCATCAAGGTAAATTAAAAATTCTTTTTTCATTTATGAGTAGACAATGTATTTTATTATATAATGTGAAAAAAAAGTCTTGTTACATTTTTTAAAATTCACAAATAATAATTTTATATATTTTTTTATATTTGATCAATTTATTCTATATAGCATTCGAATTGGCAGAAATAATCTATTATCCGCTTCTATAGAGTTTTCTGCATTTATAATTGCCTCACTTAGGAATTTAGGACGTATACTATAAGGACTTATTGTTTAAATGCAAAAAATCGACAAATTTAACTTTCAGAAACTTTGAAATATCTGTAAAAAAATTTAACACATAAAAATATTCAATTATTAGCTAGAATAAAATTAATAAATTTTATTGGAAACATTCGGCTTTAGGTTTTCTCTAATGATGTACGTGGTTAATGATACTAAAATACCATGATATAATTTGATCTATCAAAATGTGAACAGTGTTTGAGTAAGGCATTCATAAACGCAGAAACCTCTATTGAAGCGGATAATAGGTCATTTCTTTCCATATGAATGCTCCTGTATAGAACAAATTGATCAAATACAAAAAAAATTATATGAAATCAGTAAATTTCAAAAATAATTAAAAATATTAAAACATATATTGAATGTAATTTTTTTCACATTCATTGATAAAGGACATACTCATAAATAAAAGAAATAATTTTTAATTTGTCTTGATTAGATCAAGAGTTGTACAATTTTTATCACTAAATCGTGATTATTATAATGTTATAGGGTTACGTTAAAACAGCTAATGTGTTTTTATAAATTTTAGAGATATGCTTTAATAAAACTACGTGCTGTATCTTACGGCTTGGCTGACGAATATTTCATTTTTTGCTGATATAATAAGAAGAAGAATTTGTAGATCTATAACACACGAAGGGTCTGTGGTCTCGGAGAACTTATAGATATTTGTACTGTTTCACGGGCAACGGAACTGCAAGGAGGTGAAGGTTTTTTCGCCGCCAGGTTTTTCTATAATTTTGGGTAGCCACTTTATAGAGGCGGAGGTACCCAGGAGGATCTTCATAACCCAGGATCGCTCCACGGCTGAGGTAAAAGAATAAATAATTTTGAAAGCCGGAATTCGAACCTGGTACCCAGAGAACAGTAGCCTAATGCTCTCTAATAAGAATAATAAATTATTTATTTATTCTGGAACAAGTCCCCTTAATAATATTACAAATTATATAAAAAGGACTTTAATGTATTTAGTGTCTTTAGAGTACGAAAAAAATAAATAATAAAAATAATTACACAAAAATGAATGAATGATATAAAAAAGAAAAATTGATTATAATTTTTCTTTGGAAAGCTTAAAAAATCAAAACGAAAATTTAAGAAATTACCACAAACTTAAGTTATTGTTTGTATAGAAATTTCTTTTTGTGTCTTATTTAGATAGAAATGTTTGTTTTATTGGAAAATTAGTATAATTCGGCGATCATATAGGACGAATGATTTGTGTAGTACTTGGTTTTTTTTACTTATGGGTCGATCTATTTGAAACCTTCCAATTTTCATTATTTTGCCGTTCGACATTTTTGATTTTCGTAATTTTTCGAATAGTTATTCTTTATCCATTCTTGAATATAAAACCATAAATTAATTTTAAAAAAGGGCCAATACTTTAAGTATTGTAACCGTTTAAAGTCTGGGGCGAAAAACATGTGATGGGAAAACCTTTCTAATTCCTGTGATTGTTTAGATATAATATCAAAACAAAAACTAACACTAAGATAAAGGCATGCTTTTTTGTTGTTTTTTCCTCATAACTACTCATTTCATAAATAATGAAGAATGTTGTTTGTAAATTTATCGATTTCTTAAACATTTTTCTTCACTACAAAGGTAAACTTATTTTTTTGTTCACCCCTTTCTCGCATTTGAAGGCTTTACGGGGGTTTCTCGGGCCCGAGGGGTAAGGGCGGGGGATACGTGCTGAGATAAAAGCCCCCCACAATCCGAGACTCGAACTTGTGATTATTTTGTTTCAAGTTTTTGGTTCTCTATTGCTAGGCAACGCGTGTTGACAGCAACCTACTCAGCTACCCTGCTCCTCTACTTAGGTAAACAAAATAAAAAGAATTTCCTTATCTTATTGTTAGTTGTCGTTTTGATATGATATCTAAGAAATTATAGGAATTAGAAAGGTTTTCCCATCTCATATCTTCGCCCGTGATGCTGACTTAAAACGGTTGCAACACTAAAATTATAGGCCAGAATTTGTTTTTATTTATGGTTTTATACTCAAGAAAGAATAACTAGTCAAAAATAACGAAAAACAAAAATGTCAAACGGCAAGGTCTTGACGATATCGAATAGATTGATCCATGTATATATATATATATATATAATATATATATATATATATATATATATATATATATATATATATATATATATATATATATTTTTTTTTTTTTTTTTTTTTGTAAAGCAATATTAATATTTTTACTTTAGATCAAGTATGAAAATCATATCGTAGATTTCGATATTAAAAAAAAAAAACCTTAACTAACTATTGTAGCAATAATCGATCACATCGTAGTTTTTTTTTTTTTTCAGGAGAGTCAAGAAGCATTTAGAAGTGGAGCAAGACCCCAAGGTCAGCTGGCCTAAAATAGCGGCTACTCAAGTACAGAATTTAAGTGCGGGACTTTCAAAGATCGTTTATTTGTCTTCTTTCTATTTCCTTTTTTATTAACGTTTCTCTTTTCTATTTCTTCTTCTTCTCTTTTTTTTTTCTCTCCAAGCCCTTAAGTGACTTCTATCTTCTATTAAATGGCCTTTCAGAAGTCCCAAGCAACTCCTCCATCATGACCTCTTCACTCCCTCCATTAGCCTCCAAATGGTCGCGTCATCTAAATGGGTCGCTTTCAATGAATACATATAGGGTTGCATATACCTTGCTATTTTTTACATTTAATTTATCTGCATGTACATAGGAATAAATGTGACATGTTTTGTTCATTTATTTGTTAACTTTATTTATTTATATATACATATTGTCTACAAATTTTGTTATTGTATGCATTTATTTATTTTGGTTTCATTTTATGTAATTTGACTTTTCTGTTTTTATATTGTAAATATTGTTTGAACGTGACACTATAGCAATATTATTATTGTCCATTGTGACAAATTGTAATATATACGAATAAATAAATATGTTTAAAGTTATCTACATGTGAGATAAATAGTAAGGTAAAGCACTGATATAGCAAAAATATTAAAAGTCGAGTTATTACTGCTAATTGTACGTTTTATGGTCCCTTTGATCCAAATGGTCAGTTCCACAAAACCTTCTCTGTGTTACTATGTTTCGTGGCATATAGGGTAATTAAGTAATTTACTTAAAATATACATTTATTTATTAAATATCACTTATTATTATTACACATAAAACTTAGTACAGTGAGACATTGTTATCATCGAGAATACTGAGGTTCTATTTACCACATCATATTACATATAAGTACCTTTGAACATGACTGCAAATTTCTTTCCTGGTTGACCCCCGACATGGCTGGACTTCCTTCCTCTTCCTCTCCGCTCCGGGCTCAGACTCCCCAGGTACTCCGCTATCCCTGCTGTACGAGTGGAGGGGTCTATTTTTTGTATAGCCCTTCTAAGAAGCCTTCCTGCTTGTCGCCCGGAAACTGCGCTATTTTGTACAATTTAAAAATATTTCTTCACCTCCCAGTATTCTCGATACATAGCATTCACCTAACCTGCGAGGAAAGAAAAATTAAAAACCGAATGGTTTTTGATTTTTCTTTAATAATCAAAACATAAAATTACAGGAATTAAACTAGTTATAATACTGTACATCATCTTAAGTCAGAATTAAATAAAACATGACCTCTAAGAATAAACAAACATTTAAATATAATAATAGAACTTTTTTTTATACAGTTTTTCTTATAAAAGTATTTATTTACTGTTCGTATTCAATACCTTTCACTGAATCTACTTTGGCAGTTACAAAGTCCTTTAGAGTTTAATATACATAATCTTCTTCCATCACAAAAATATCATAATGCTAAAATTATTATATTTTACATGAAATGCTGTGCTTATGAAATTAATTTTCTTTTTTTTTCTTTCTGATAATCAGTTGATTAACGTAATGCAGAATACATAATATAATAGTAACAAATACAACATATAATATTCATTGGATATTTTCTTATCATGTGGCAAATTATTAAAACCAAAATGAATCTACTATTAGGTCTCTAAGGTACCTGTTAAACCTCTTTTCTTTCAAATAGTCAAATTACACTAATAACACATCCTCAGTATTCTCATTATGATTTAAATTATATTTATTCTTGCGCAATGGCAATTAGCTCTCACCAATTACTTATAATATAATGCCATAATCATGTTAAATCAAAATCAAAGTGGAATGAATCTCAGATTACAACTAGAAAATAATAATAAAAATAGCTAAACTTTCTGATGACCTTTTAACGACGAAAATTAAATTATCAGGAAGACCTACTAGAATTTTAGACATTTAATAGCATGATCAATATAAATATAACAGCAGTACTCTGGGTGTACACAAAAGACATTACCGTCTACAAATAATAACTACGTGTATCATTCCCGCCTTCGGGATAAGAGGAGGCCTACAGCTACTCCACATTCAGGGTTCTTCCCTATTAAAAAACCTATTAGAAGGTAAAAATCTCATCTCAGAATGATAAGGAGGACTAATATCTACTCCAATTACAGGATAATTATTCCCTTATTACTTAAAAGAAATCCGCATTAGGACTATTAAAACATATATACAAAGATCCACCATTTTTTTTTTCTATTAGTTTTCGGATGCTCATTATTCTACTTTATATTTATTAAATTTATTTTATTTTTCATCAAACTTGTAAAGGTCTTTCTACAGCAGACGTCATTTTTTACATTCAAGCAATAATATATTTACAATGTCCCTGATACTCTATTTATTTATTGATTTGAATTAAACACGTTAATAACAACTGAGACCCATTCCTTTTTGCATATAAAATATCAATTAAAGTTTATCTTAATCCTAATCTTTACATACCAATAACGTAATCCTAATATTTACACTGTATGTACAATCTATTTACAATTTTTCCAGTAAGGTTTAACCTGAACATGGTCCAGGTTAAACACTGTAAGCTCGTCATACGGAGGGGACGCTAATTACCCCTTTTTATCCTCTGGAAACGGATAAAGACTGCCGTATAACAAAATAATATGTTATGAGGCCTTTTCTAACATGGTCCAAGACCATGTAGCCTTTATAATCTACATATATAAAAATAACAATTGTTATTCCTTTAACGGGCACCTTTCTATAAACATCAAGTACAGTGTTGCTAGGAGCAAGTGGAATCGAAAATGTATTTAATTTGAAACTGACTAGTTTAGATCTATATTCTTGACTCCGGAATAGAATAAGGGATTTCAGAGTTAAAAATTGAGTCTGGAAGGTTTTCTGATAAGGGACACTTTCTTCTTTGAACTTTTCAGGATTTTCTTGAGGAATCAATATTATTTTAAATTTCTCATTAGTGGTAAGATCGAGTTTTGCATTTGGTTCTGTTTCAACCGTCTTTTCACTATACATTTTATTTTCATTTTGAGTAGTGGGAGTCATTAGAGAATGGAGTTTTTCTTGAATTTTCGGGTTGTTATCTTCTTCTTTTTTACTTTCTTTCTTTTCACTTTCCTGGTCATTTATTTCTTCATACTGAGATTCTGCTTCATCCTCAGTAGATGGTGTTTTTCCGGAATTGGCATTAAAATATTTATTTGGAGTTTGAGTGGGGGTCTCTTCAGGTTGCAGTTCCTCATTTATGAAATTATTTTTCTTTTTAATCTCTTCTGGGAGTCTTTCATCGGTGTTCACTTCTATTTTATCTTCAAAAGGATCTTTCTTATTTTTCTTATTTTCAATGCTACCAATATTCTCCTCCAGATGAACAAATCCATTATTTACCCAATTATCGAATCTTTCAAGAATATTCATTATTGAATTTTCGAAACGTTTAAAAAAAAATATCTTCTTCAATATCTTCTTCTTCTTTAAGGTTTAGCTTCTTCCCTCTTAATTTGGTCTGTGGCTTAGTTGTATTCGAGCACGGGATCACTGACTCTCCGGTCAACCCCAGATCAGATACTTCTGAACATTTTGGCTTTGGTAGCTCATCTACTCTGGAAGCCATAGTAAAAAATCGTGTGCGAAATAATAAAAAACAAAACCCTGGCTAATCTTCAAAAACCTTTAAGGGTGGTTTAAACGCTTACACGAACAAAAGGCATATATAAAAAACATCTAACAACTTTCATAAAACCACTTTAAAAAAACTAACCACTTTCAAGACCTTAAAACAGTAGGGAGGCGCACAAGATGCTAACAATTAAATATAAATTAATGAAGTATTAATATCAGATTCTTACATAATACATATGACAATATTACCCTAATACCACTTATAACATTGACTTTTAATTAACTTATAAATTTTCGATACCAATAAAGAATTGATAAATTCGTCCCCACAAGCTGGATGCCATAAAATACTATGTTTCGTGGCATATAGGGTAATTAAGTAATTTACTTAAAATATACATTTATTTATTAAATATCACTTATTATTATTACACATAAAACTTAGTACAGTGAGACATTGTTATCATCGAGAATACTGAGGTTCTATTTACCACATCATATTACATATAAGTACCTTTGAACATGACTGCAAATTTCTTTCCTGGTTGACCCCCGACATGGCTGGACTTCCTTCCTCTTCCTCTCCGCTCCGGGCTCAGACTCCCCAGGTACTCCGCTATCCCTGCTGTACGAGTGGAGGGGTCTATTTTTTGTATAGCCCTTCTAAGAAGCCTTCCTGCTTGTCGCCCGGAAACTGCGCTATTTTGTACAATTTAAAAATATTTCTTCACCTCCCAGTATTCTCGATACATAGCAGTGTGTATATTGAAAAAAAAAAAAACAATTAGTTATATAAAGCGAAAATTTCACATCTCAAAGCGAATTTAAATCAATTAACAAACAAACAAGAATACTGATAAAAACGCATAGAAAATATAATTGATAATTTATACTAATATTATAAAGCTGAAGAGTTTGTTTGTTTGAACGCACTAATCTCAGAAACTACTGGTTCAATTTGAAAAATTCTTTAATGTTACATAGTACATTTGTCGAGGAAGGCTTTGGGCTATATGACATCACGCTGAGAGTATTAGGAGCGAAGAATCAGTGGGAATATGGAAAAAACGGAAAAAAAAATTAATCTCGCACCCTAATGATTCTAAATGATTAACTTTTAATTTTAAATTAATTCAGGTTAACTTTTTGTATTCAATTATACAGTTGTGAATTCCAATAAATAAATATAAAAATAAAAAAGTTTTCTTTTGATATAACAATTTATAAATTACAGGGTCAAACATTTAATCACATAGAAATCGATTTAGATCGGGTTGCGGATAAAATCAGTATGTTCTTCTACCACAAGAAAATAAAACTAAAAATATAATTTACGCAGAAGTAATTTAAAATATATTCTTTTAAACACTTCTAAATCCCGACCATGATGATATAAATTGACGCAGAAGAAGTCGAGGGCGACAGCTAGTGATAAATATATTTTTTAATGGTTTAAAAAAAATATGTTAAAAATCTATTCAAATTTCAAGTATGAAACATTTCGAACGGAGTTTCATAAAAGTTGAACGCCTTAATTTTGGCTTTTACTCAAAGCATGTTTGTTTTCTTTTATAAGCTGTTTACTAAACAAATTATTGTTTTTTTAATGTAAAAAGTGTAGATGCCCAAAATGTAACAGCAACATTTTAAACAAAATCAGAGAACCAGAAGGGCCACTTATTTGCCATGTATTTTGCAATTTTTCTCAGAAACAGCTGTAACGATTTAGATTAAACTCGCTATATCTACGTAACGAAAGTTTTATTTTTTTAAATATATTTAAATAACTATTAAAATATGTAATACGAGGTTTGAATCGTCTATTATTAGGTGATAGTACATTATATTATACTACTTAAAGTAAAATTCCCATTATAATAAAGACAACTTTGATTTTCTAGGTTACTTTTAGAAAGAACACTTGAAATAAGTGAAAGAAAAGATATACAAACCAAATAAAAGTATTATATACTAATAGATAACAACAACATAACTGTACCAAGTTGAACTTGGATATGTATGCAAATATTTAAGGAAAAAGCGAAATTAAAAAGTATACTTCATTCTTTACCACAAAAAATTTATGCCTTTATCCTTTCTGAAAAGAAGTAAAATATTTCCGAAAAAATGCAATAAACTTCTGGTCTGGAAAAATATACCAAGCTCACCTTAAACCAGCGATCGAGGCAACAACCTTCATTTAATTAAAAAATAATTCAATTTCAGAAAGCGAACTCTATCAAGCGGCAGTTAATTAACTTCACTTAATCACAAAGATTGTCATTCCAGGAACATAAAAAATTTATGAAATATCGATTTTTTTTTTCGAGAATGTGTAGACGATTCTCAAATTATCGGTTGATTTCAGCGACCTCTTTAAAAAGAAAACACAGATTATAGCTAAATTTTATATCCATTTAGTGCTACTACGATTTCATCAATTTATATAACATTAGACTAACAGCAGTCTTTATTTATCATATGCGACACTGGTTTTGACTCCTAGTTTGTTCATTTAGTCCTACTGCGTCTAATCTATTCATGATGCAATAGGAGTTTGTTGCCTATCAAGGATAAAGATCTTTAACGAGTATCTGACAACACTCAGGTCTGGGATTTTTCATTTTACTTCCCCTAAGAATGACGGCAACCAGTAGTTTTAACTTTTTTTTAAGTCCTAGGATTATCGGCAGAGTTTGAACTTGCGACCTTGGGCATAGAAGGCTTTGTCATGCTTTCCACTACACCAGAGGTGACCCTTAAAATATATTAGTTACGGCATAATAAGATTATTTAGATTGGATTTGTAGATAAAAATCAAGAAGTATTTATAAAAAAATCTATTCTCTATTATGACACCTATCTATCTATATTATGACACCATATAAGATTATAAAGAAGTCTAGTGAAAAACACACAGAAAATACAACAAATAATGATTTAACTTGGATAGGCAAATTTTATGACTCCCACTGTAGCATCATCCGATTAGCCATAGCAGCATAAAGTGACGTTAAATGAAAAAACAATTATTATTATTATTTTTTTTTTTTTGTGAAGTATTATTTTTTTAACAGGTTGCTATGATTAAGAGGCTCAAAATGTCTCTTTAATGATTTATGAACCATCAAAGTAGTACAATCGTATCTACATCAACTCCCAAATGGATAGAAATGACCTAAATAAACTTATGTAGAAATAATCAGGAATCAGTTGTGTGAAAAATATATTAATTTCAATTATCTATGACCGAGAGTGGCACCCAGGACTGCTGTAGATACTACCTCATTATCCAGTCCTACCTCTCTAAAAGATCCTTGAAAAAAAAACCACAATAGTTCCTATTCATCCCTTTTTACTCAGAATGTTGGTGTTTCTCGAAGCAGTATCGTAGGACCCATTCTTTACACAGACTATACTAGCTGATATACCAACACGGACTAGCCACCTTCCCTTAAACTATACTGATGACACTTGTATGTTACTAATTAAAAATGATCTTACTATTGCTTCACAAACTCTTTAATCCCACATTACAGACCTTGAGGTATGGTGTAGGAATTGGAGAATTAAAATGAACTCCAACAAATCCAACCAAACTACCTTCACTCTTTGCCGTAAACCTATGACATCTTGTCCAACAGTTTCCTTTAATACTATTCTGCTTGTCCCTATTCCCAGATTCGCTACCTAGGGCTTCTGCTTGTAAAAACCTTAGATAGAACCCGCACACAAAACTGAAACGACATAAAATGCCCACCGCTTTCAATTACTACAACACTTACTGGACAGACGCTTTAACCTTCCACTTAACTGCGAAATGCTCATCTATATCACCATTATGTGGCTTTCGTGGATTTATGGAGTTGAGCTTTGGGGCTCTACTAAACCATCGATTTTTTCCCGTATTTAATCCTTACAATACAAAATACTTCCAATAATCCTAAACGCTTTTTACTTTGTCACGAATAAACTCATCCATAAAGACCGTGATGTTCCATATGTTGTAGATTTGATCCGAACTAAGTATCAATCCTTCCATGACAAAATTTCACTCCCACTCCAACTCACTAGTTGCCTTGCTTCCCCTTCCATTCGTACTAACCCTCCGAGGCGTCTGAAAAGAAGATAGACTCGAGACCTTATAGTTTAGGTTACCTACTGGAGTGCTGCCAATGCGTAGTCTCTCTATGTCTTTTTTTATGTATTTTATCTCACAGCTTATTTACTTGATGTATTACAGTTGTAATACAGTGTAATTATCAATAAATAAACTTTTTAAAAAATCACTTGTCAGTTTATTCTTATGCCCTGATGATGGCTTACATGTCTTTACGTATTTTTCACGGTCTTCTAATTATTTCTACCTATGACAATTTCAACAGTCAACCATACATCGTCAATATAGAACAAAGTAAACTTATTCAGATTTTGTATGCATACCGTCACTCTCACCATATTTTACGCATTAGATGAAGTGAGCCTCTAGAGAGTTGGCTGGAGAGGCTCCAGACCGCAGTGACCAGCGGCCAGAGTTCACCAGCAACTGGAAGCAAACAGCCCGAGGTACTCCAGCACCATCAAAGGCCCGGTTCCAGCGGCAGTCCACTCAGGGGTCAGGGTTAATAGTGGTCTGAGTACTCCTTGCCTGATAGCTCTGTCATCCTAATATTATAGTCCCACTGTTAGTACTTACGCTTTGAGAGTGAAATAATTTTAAAAAATATTCTACGGATTGTTATTTAATTTAAAAGTAAAATATGTGGTGCGTGCAACACAGAACCATCACTCAGTATAATAATAAAAGTACTTATTTATTAGCCACGGGCCCAAGTTTCGCACGGGTGCGATTAAATGTGATGTAATTTATTTTCAAAAAGTTCAGTTTGACTAATTAAGAGTTTTATTACTTTTGGATTGTGAGAAAAGTGCAGTTAGCATGAAAAACCAATGCTTACTTAATAAAGTCTATTTATTCTTATACTTAATAATTGGCAGAAATTAAAACTTTATATTGGTCAAAAAATCAATTATCAATTATTGCTTTGTTTTGCTAAACGATTCATACTTCAGTCGATTTAATATATTTTAAGTGATCTTTTACAAAACTTTAATTTATTTTCCAATGGAATATCTGTTTTCATGATATGATCTAAAATTGGAAATAATTAATAACAGTGTCAGTTTATAGATTTAGTAACCTACGAAATATATTTTATAAAATCTTGGCACTGCGTGAAAGAATATAACCTGCACAATAATGTACGATGGCAACACTGAATAACCTTAATCCCCCTCATAATAACATTACTAACAATATATATTCTTAAGTGAATGTATTATAACAATTTCATATTAATTTGTAAGATTCATGTTAAAAGATGTTAACTTTTATAAAATCTTGCGTTTTCTTAGGTACATTATAGGTCTATATTATTGCTCATAATCCAGGAATAATTTCCCGATTCCTTCATTACACATTATTTGATTTTCCCTTCCAAAGAAAAATTTAATTGTAATGTATTTCACTTATAAACCTTCAGGTACCCTAAATAATGGTGTAAACCGTTTCAACATATTTTTTTATATTTATATAAAAAAAATACAGTGACGCTGTTTATGTAATGACAACTGTACAGAACAAGAAAAAATTATTAATAAACAATTTCGACTTATATGGAAGTTTTTATTACAATATTCTGAAGATGTGGTGAAAATACTTCGAAACGTAAACGGTGTGTAATTGATATGATTTTAAATATAGATTTATAATTATAGAAAAGAGTTCTTCTAATTTGGATTTGAAAATAACTATAGTATACTCTTCGTGTATAGTGATTTTAATTTTGAAAGGATAAATTATTTATTTATTTCTCTTATGGACTTAATCAATCCGCAAGCTCAATTTGTCCCTGACTGTAAAAAGCAGTAGATAACAGATACATCATCTATTGTGTTTCTCACTCGGGGCGAAATATTAAAGACGCTGTTTTGATTTTTCCCCTTCAATGCATATGTTGTGAATAAATTTTAGCATTTCTACAACCTATTACTTTCACTTACCTATAAATGGAATATATGGTAAAGGAAAGTATTGTGATCGTGAAAATGTTTGAATTCCAGTTTTCAACGGAAATGCACGTTTCAGGGTTCCCTGAGTCGAAATGACCAAGGCCCGCAACAAGATCTGTTTGTGTGTGTGTCTGTTTGTGGTAAGTCTAGCGCAAAAACGAAAATTCGTACGGAACTAAAATTTAAGAATTTACGCCCGAGATGTTACAGCAATTTTTTCATTAAATTGGTGGACCAGAAGAGCCACTTTATACCATGCATTTTGCACCTTTTTATGATTTTTTTAAAAACGGCGCTAACGATTTTGAATAAACTCGCTGTATCTATGTAAAATGTAATGGGCTGTAATATAATCTGTGCTTCATTCTGAAATAGTCTGGCAGGACTTAAATGCCGATAATTTAAATTTTCTTACTCTTAAGTACCTTTAAATTTGTACATTTCAAAATATTTACCTAATCAGCTTAATGACATTGATGAAGGACGTTACAAGTTGGACGAATCTGATGACTAACTTAAGTATAAAAGAGCAAAACTATATATATATATATATATATATTTTTTTTTTTTTTTTTTTTTTTTTTTTTTTTAATTTTTAGTTTTTTGATAATGAGAAAAGTAATATAGTCGTATAATATACCGATGGAAAGAGAAAGATTTTAGAAAAAAAAAAAAAAAAAATTATCTGATACACAAAGTTTTAAAAGGTAGTATAAAGTGAAAAGTAGGGAATAAACATTTAAATGATTAACAATTTAATGTAATTATATTATTAAATAATATAACTGGATTGGATTGGAAACATATGATTTAGATTCAATTTAAATCATATGTTTCCAACAACAATAAATACACGTTTTATTAAATTCAACTATAATATATTTTTAAATTGAAGAATGTTTAGTAGTTTTTAAATTTATTTTAACAGTTAATGTAAGTTGAAGTCGTGTGTTGCACACACCAGATTTTTTATTATTAATTTTCTTAAAAAGCAAACAATATAAAAGGAAAAATATATTTGATCCAAAACGTTTTATCTAGAACCAGGAAGCCATGCGTTGCTCCAGGTTCAATAACCTTAGATATCTTCAGATTGATGTTCTACAATGAAGTATGACTATAATATCCGTTTTTATACACATCTATCATAGCTGGATTATATCATACATAACCCGGGGGTATAACTTTCACTTTTATAGAATAATCAACCCTATGTTACGAGGAGCCTCGCTTGCAATATCTAAGATATGTCTTCGCCATGAAATAAAATCCCTACGGCCGGGATGATAGCAAAATATATTAGACTATCAAAAGACTTACTGTTTGTCATAAAAAAAAAGAAAAGAAAAATACAGAATGATTTCCGATTGTAAGCAGAGTGTTACAAGTGCATCATGTCGTTTGATAAAGCTATACTATCATATAAAGCATTCCTGTAAAGATAACTGAGTAGGTGTTAACGTTATTTTAAATGTAAAGTTATTGAATAATAACACGTCATTCCCACCTTTAATCGCAACTTTTTTCCCTTAAGGATTTCGTTTTTCTAGTTTTCATAGAACCATATATACTTTTATTTTTCTACGTGTTCAAACGTATATCCTGTTACATAAAGTTCTCTGAGATCGTAATCCTCTTATAACTAATGTTATATTTCGTCTTATGAAAAAACATACATACAAAGTTTAAAAGGTACATTACAAAACAACAACGTTACATAGTTAATAGCCATATAAAATTCTAAATTATACCTAGTTTTGAGTAATTCTAAAAAACATTTTCCCCTCTCTATTGAAGTTTACTAACATAAATTTTAGTCGTTTTAAAAATCTAAATTATCGATATAATTTTCGTTACATTTTAAATGAATTTTTACAGATGTTGTTGATATGGCTTGTAGGATCCTGAGGATGGGTTAAATACCCCGAAACGATAAATTATCATCTGCCTGGTAATAAAAAGTACTTAAGAGGATTTTTAAGAATCAGCCCTATTATTTTCTACCTCAGAAATATTATAACTTTTTTTTTAACTTTACTAATTTGTATTACTATTCGCAAATGCGACAGAGCGCCAGAAACACCAGCTCACGTGCTGGAAAAATGTCCCAACAACTCCCTCCTGATAACACGCCGTCACCATAGAGTAAAGCATGAGTTGATGCGGCTCCTTAAAGAAAGAGATTTCGCCTGCTTCGAGGAAGTTTACTGTGTGGATACGGATCGATACACGCGATATGCTGATATCGTGGCATTCTCTAAGACGGTGGATTCAGCATTCATTCTGGATCCTACCGTGAGATATGAATTGCAACGATCTTGAACAGGCAAGTAAAGTGGAAAGGGGAAAGAGACAAATCTACGAAAAATGTATCCCTTTCCTCAAGGAAAAGTTCCGCGAGACTATGGCGAGAGAGACTTCTTCGAATTAACGAACTCACAACAGTATATGCTTAAAAATAGTCTTTATTCTTCTTCAAATATTACATGTGTGAAGTCTACCTTGAGACTCACCAAGAGGGAATGATTTTGTGTGGATTTACATTGGGTATAAACAGGATTTTGAAGGAAGGAGGGGAGCTAATACTTTGGTGTGGTCTAACATATGGTGGCCTGGGGCTCTCTGATCTAAATCGAAACTAAAATGCCAGTGGACAGTATGAATAGGACCGGAAACATAAACATCCAAGTTCTGTCACTTCTGTGACAATTGACCGGTAACTTTATGACCTTATAATGTGACCTTACCCTGAGAAAAGGGCTAAGGGAACCTTTCTTATGAGTTAACAATAGACAATTGTTTAAGGTGCAAAAATACGTTAGATAAGACATAAAGCTTTGTCATAAACGTTAATAATATTAGTCGTCTGTTAATTACGGCCTTTGGTTTGGAGCCCGCGGAACTGTACCGGGTTCAACAGGGAGCTTCATGGAGGACAGGAGGACATAGGTGTCGATATAAAGGACGTGGCAAGGATAGCAGAAAGTTTTATTCTCGACTCCCTGGAATTATACACTATCACATTTTTGAGGAGGTGAGGGCGAAATAACTACAGCCTGGCACTATTAGTACGAATGGTTCTTTTATTGTTCGTAATGTTAAAAACAGTTAAATAAAGCATGGAATAATAGAATACAAAAGAAGAACACAATATGAGTCGGCAACAGCGTTGTCTTCCCCGGGTACGTGGCGGATGTCGGTTGTGAACTGGCTGATAAAGTTCACCAACCGAATCCGCATGGGCGTCGCTGTCTCTGGCTTCTGATAGAACGCTTGTTCAAGCGGTTTGTGGTCCGTCCAGACAGCAAAATGTCTCCCCTCAAGGTAATGGCGAAAGTGCTTAATGGCGCGGTGGATGGCCAATAGTTCCCTGTCGTACGTGGCGTACTTCTGTTGCGCTGGAGCGAGAGCCTTGGAGAAAAATCCAAGAGGCCGTCAAACGTCGCCATCCTTCTGCTGCAAGACTGCTCCCATAGCTGTGCTGGAGGCATCACATACCAGGACAAGCTCAGCGTTAGCCTTAGGATGTCCCAGTACCGCGGAGTTCTTGATGGCAGTCTTGCAGCGCTCGAACGCTTCTACGGCTTTGTTGTTCCATTCGACTGGCCTCTTGTCATTCTTCTTCGCTCCAGCAAGGAACCTGTTGAGCGGAGCTTGCATTTCCGCCGCTCTGGGTATGCAACGGCGATAAAAGTTAAACATACCCAGAAAACGCCGCAGGTCCTTGATAGTAGCAGGCCTAGGATAGGAAACTATGGCCTCCACCTTCGCTGACTGGGCGCTGATGCCGGAGGAGTTCACTCTATGTCCCAGAAACTCGACCTCCTGACGAGCGAAGACACACTTCGTCAGGTTCACCGTGAGGCCGTGATCCTGCAGCCGCCGTAGCACTTCCTCCATATGTGCTTTGTGCTCCTCTTCATCTCTTGAGCCGATGATAATATCGTCGAGGAACCACCAGGCAAAGTCCAACCCTCGAAGCACACGGTCCAGGAACCGTTGGAAGGTTTGCGATGCATTCCTGAGACCAAAGCACATACGGAGGAACTCGAAGAGGCCGAAAGGTGTGATGACGGCGGTCTTCGGAATATCCTCTTCTGCCACCGGAATCTGGTAATATGCACGGTTAAGGTCCAATGTGGTGAAGATCTTCTTACCGTGCATATTAACGTTGAAATCCGCCAAGTTGGGCACAGCGTATCTGTCCGGGACCGTCTTAGCGTTGAGCTGCCTGTAGTCGCCGTAGGGCCGGATACCTCCATCCTTCTTCTCGACGATGTGCAGCGGACTGGCCCAAGGACTATTCGACGGTCTGCAGATCCCTTCATCCATCATCTGCATAAACTCCTTCTTGGCGGTGTTGTATCTTCCCGGTGGCAGGCGGCGGGCTCTCGCGGTGACTGGGGCTCCCCTGGTCTTAATGTGATGGACGACATCGTGCTTCGGTTCTGTCATAAAGGACGAAGGCTGAGTCACAGCAGGGTACCGGCGCAGCAGGGCGGAGTACCATTCTCCTGCTGGTACTGAGCAGATGGTGGGCACCGGTACCTTCGCCAATTTACCTCTAGATGTCAGCCCCGTCCTCTGGTCCACCAGCTGGCACCCGGCGAGATCTACCATCATGTAGTGAAAAAGTAAATCCGCGCCGATGATGGGATGGCTAACCTTGGCAACGATAAATCGCCACGACATTTTCCGCCGGAGCCCCAGATCAAGGTTCTGGACAATGGTGCCATACGTTGGAATGGGCGTCCCATTGGCAGCATACAACGTGAACTCCTCGGTGGCCTTCGTCCTGTTCGTCAACAGGTAGACAGATAGGGTGGCTCCGGTATCCACCAGATATCTGACCCCGGACTTTCTGTCAGAGACGAAGAGTCGACGGTTGTTAGCCATAGCGACGGGACCCGCCTTGTTCGCCGCTATGACTAGTTTAAAGCCCTAGCCGGTTTCCAGTCGCAGGGCTGACGGCATCTGGTCGCCTTATCTCTGAAGCGTTCGTGGTAAAAACAGAGACGCCGTCTACTCTTGCTTCTAGAGCCCCTGCGATTCCGACTAGACGATCCGCTGTCCCGCCGACTTGTCCTGGCCCCCATTTGCGCTTTTAGAGCGGCTACTTCGGCAGTCAGGCGCTCGATGGCAGCTCCTATGTCTCCTCCATCTCTTCTTGAAGGCCCCGGAGTTGGCTCCGGCTGATAAGCCATAATCGGATTACCTGGGGGTTGCTGAATCTCCGCTACTTTATCTGCGATGCGGGCCAATTTGGTCAGATCAGTATGATCGGTAGCAGCCAAAGCCGCCTGCATTCCCTCAGGTAACCCCCGGAGCCACAGAGTACTAAGCATTTCCTCCGGGACCTTCTCTCCTGCCAGCTGCTGCATCTCTCGCAGAAATTGGGAAGGCCTCTGATCGCCCAATTTCTGCTCTTCCAGGAGTTTTTTCATCTTCCAGCTATCTGACTGCCCGAAGCTGGAAAGTAGCCGCTCTTTTAACCTTTCATAGGGCTCATTAACAGGCGGATTACGAGCCAGATCTGCGACTTGTCGAAGAGTCTGAAAATCAAGCTGGGCGATAATCAGCTGAAATTTGCTCTTACTATTACTGATCTTACATGAGCTGAATACCGCCTCAGCTTGAATGAACCACAGATCTGGCTCTTCTCTATAAAAAGTTGGCAATCTCGCCAGCGCATTGGGGGCCGATGCTGACTCCACCTCCACTTTCTTGTCCTCCATGTTCAGCGTGAATAAATCGAATGGCATTGTAATGATATTGCCAGAAAAATAAAAAAAAAAGGGGAAAGAGAAGAAAAAATAATAGTTTAAAACTCACCGTCGGGGTCACCACTTTTGAGGAGGTGAGGGCGAAATAACTACAGCCTGGCACTATTAGTACGAATGGTTCTTTTATTGTTCGTAATGTTAAAAACAGTTAAATAAAGCATGGAATAATAGAATACAAAAGAAGAACACAATATGAGGAGCACACTTAAAATCGAGATAGAGCCAACCCACAGCTGGTGAGAGGTTGCAATGGATTTGCCACTGTAAAATAAAATAATCTTTCTACTATCATAAAACACAGAAAATAAAATAATAAATAAAAATGACCTTCAATTAAATATAAATATGAACTAAAATATAAACATGTTTGAGGCAGTGACAAATCCATTTCACATAACCTCTTTGCTCCCACCAGCTGTGTGTTATAACCTCACTCCCTCACACACATCAGGTCCATCACAACATCTACTCGTAACAGGTATAATTGGAGGGGCTTGCATGTGCATTTGTACATTAGTCATAGTTGTTTATATTTTAATTTTTATATAGCATTGTACATATAGATATCGATTTTGGATGCTAAGTGTTTTGTTGTTGCATTGTTTTTTTATATGATGGTGTGAGTTTTGATGTGGTATTTTATGATGTATATAGATTTTTTTATTTTTTTATTTTTGGTTATATGTATGGATCTATATATCTGAAAGAAAATGGGAAACGATGAAGAAAGAAAAAAAAAAGGGAAAAATAAGAGAAAACAATTAAAAAGAATAGAAAAGAGAAAAAAATATATTCTGCTTATAATTAAGAATTTAAAATTAGAATTTATAATATTAAGAATATTCCTTAAGGAAACAATTGGTATGTTGTGTTATAACAACCTAATCAAGTTAGGCAACATCATTTTGTCTCTCTCTAATCTTATTTATGCTTGCGGTAAATAAAAACACATTAATAATTAAATGAGCTATGGAACTGAAGTTATTTTATTCCAGTAATATAAGTTTCTAAGTATAAAATGGAATGATATGGAGTGTTAAGCAACTCACTGGCTTAAAAAGTGAATCTTTTTTTACTCTTTTTTGTTTTTAATGTTATCAAGAAAGGCTCTTATCAAGCTGATTTAAATATCAAAATATTTACATTTATTAACTTTATTGACTATTCATTTTTTTTCTACCTTACTTTATCTTGTCCTGGAACCTGTAGAGCATTAATTTCCATACTATATAAGCTCGATAAATTTACATATATTTTGCATATTCTAGAGTTCCCTATAAAGGTAAATAATAAGATAATATTAACTTTCAGTAATAGCTTAATATGTAGAATATTATGTACATTATCTTTTATCAAATTTATGTTAGTCGAGTAATTATCATAAAAACGCTGCAGATTACTACACAATAGTTTATTATTTCCATATAACTATATTAGGGTATATCTGTTTATATAGCTATTTCTGTTAAATAATATGGAAAACCATAACTAATTTAAATGACGTAAATTTCATCGCTGCTTATTTTAAAATATATCTCTGTTATTTGTGAAGCAATTTTAATGATTCTTTTTCCGTTATGTATTTATTGATTCTACGGCAGACAAACTGATTTGTCTTTATTCGTTATTCGGGTCATAGGTATCTTAAGACGTGAACATTCAAATTTTAAGGGGAGGTACGTTGTTGTTTTTTTGTTTTCTTTGGTCGATTAGAGAGGTTTATGAATAACATAAAAAAATTATAATGTTGCTATTTAAATTAAAATAATTCATATTATATCATTAAAAAACGTTTTATGAAATTTCTTAAATTTGGGGAAGTATGGAGTTCTGGTACGTCTGTTGCTTGAGGATCGTCTTTTTAGGGTGAAACAGGAAAGAAATTAGCATTGTTACCATCTGAACTATATATATATATATATATATGTGTGTGTGTGTGTGTGTGTGTCCATTGACCCACGTCAATCCACTTGAAATCTTTTGATTTTCATTAATTTTGACGGTCAACATTTTTGACTTTAATGAGTTTTTAACCCGTTATTCTCTAATCTTTCATGAATAAAAACACAGGAGTAAAATATTTAATACTTTTAGCTTTGCAGTCGTTTTAAGTCAGATTCGCGACTGAAAACATGTGTTGGTAAAATCTCTCCAATTCTGGCATTTTAGCAATATCAAGTCAAAACAAAAACTAACCGTAACATCATAGGATCATTACTCATCACCTTAAAAGTGAAAACATTGGTTAAGAAATTATCGAAAATTAATAAAAAATGAGACATTTAGCGAGTTAAAAGTCAAAAAAAAAAAATGAGACTTACCTTTCATAATTTTTCATAAATAGCTTAGCCACATCACGAACTGCTGTAAAAATGTCGATTTTGAAAACAAACCCTTTATTTTTATAAGAATTTTCAAAAATAACAAGAGCTCGTTATTCGAAAAGTTTATACGGATATATCTCATTATGAAACTAACACAGGTTTAACATCAATACGATGTTTACAAGTCACATGGAGTTGTTGACTGAGACCGAGGTGGTTCCCAAGTCATAAAATTATCTTCGCTGTTAAAAAACGTTTCCTTTAAGAATTATCAATTCCTGTAATTTCGCATATTTCAGAACCAAACAGAAACTAAAATTGTGATAAGAGTACTGTGTACAGTTTTCATTCTTACAACAAGTAGAAAATTGTTTAAAAAGTTGACGTAAATTTAAATCAACTGAAACGCATAGCTGGTTATAACAAGGGAGGTTGGAAAGGAGTCTCAAGCTTATTTTTTTCTCGTATAGTCTTATCGTTGCACTACTTGTTGTAGAATTTTTCCATCGTGTAAGTATTGTCCTATTAATATAAATTTTCAAAGAGGGTCTTTCACCAAGTACAGAAATATTAAAAAAAGGATATCGTAAAAGCGAACAATAAAAAATGATTTAACTTATGATAGATTATACCTCTATATAATAAGTAATTTAGGATAAAATTTTGTGTTTGAGACTCGGTTCTTTTTCGAAATATAATACATTACACGTTACTGCCTTGGAAGTGTTGCTCCGATCTTATCAACCTGCTTGATGCCAAACCAAATTAATAACACTTGAACCAGCTGGGTATCAGTCATTAAAATTTATCCTACGTGCTTATTTTATAGAGGTATAATCGGTACGAGTTACATCATTTTTCACTTAGTCTCTTTTGGGATATTTAACTATATATAGCTATGTTTTTGACAGGCTGCTTTTCTAAGGCAGCGCTACCTTCAAAAACTAGCTTACTTTATATATTTAATCTGTATATAAATTATATTTAATGATACCATTAGATCTCCTTTCCAAAGGTATGGTGTTTACCAATCCAATAGGTGTCATGCAGGGTAAAATTAAATTAGACATGTTTTGCAAACTGACATTATTTTTTAAAACAACTTAATACATATACAATATAATTAAACTATGCCTGAGAATACTGAGATACATTATAGTTATACAATATTACAATAAACGCAAATACCTTTAAAACACTTTGTCGGCTGGCGAAGGTGGAATCATCTTAGGCGCCCTTTCTCTGCTTCATCCTCCAACTGCTCTCTCTGACCCCCAGACGGACCTCGCTTCTTCTTGAGGATGGAACTCGGCTCTCCCCTTGCTGGAATAAGACCCCTCTTCTTGAGGATAGAACTAGACGGTCTCTTTCGAATCTTCTCAACATCGGCGTCACCTCGGGCAGGGCTGATCTGGGAAGTGCCCCAAGCCGGGGGTCCTTTGTCCTAATGTCTAGGAAGTTTCCCGAGGTACGTATTGCTTGGGGACCCCATGGGGGTAAGTAAACGCCTTTTAATGTTTTGCCGACAAAGGTTCGTTATCTTTAATTGTTTAAATTTAAAATTATTTAATAATGAACTCCCCTCAGTATCCTAAATACATTACAATATATATATTACTGAACTTATATTAAGTGAATATATATTACTGGAGATAGTTCAACTTTAAAAATTTATATTCGAAAGATGATAAATGCTTACACAAATATTTATATATAGAAAAATAATATAAATGATTAAAGAAATGAGGTGTTCAGTAATAAAGAGTAATTAATCCTAAAGGTTGTCTTAATAAAGGAAGTGACTGCTGTCCAGAAAGCTTTAATAGCCAGGCGGCTATCAAAAAAAGAAGTTCAAAAGACGAAGAACTGCCAATGATATTTGTGGGTAAAGGCATTCAAAAAGAAATAACAAAATAAAATTACATAAACATAAAAAGGAGTTGAACAGATTCGTATTTAACATAGTATATTTATGTATGTAGAATTCACGAAGTTTTTTTTTAACACGGTCACACTGGTACCGATTTTCAATGTTTGCTCTGTGAGGAGACGCCTAAATTAATGCCGTGATTCATCGCTTATTGCCTGTTTAGACTCGTAAACGAGTTGTTACGTTTAGTTTGTCGAATCTGGTGAGCAATTACTGTAACTTTTTACATCCTAACCTTAGATTTCAACAAGTCAATACAACTCGAAAAGCAGTTAAAATGTTTTGTTTTTTTAATGTGTAACCTCATAAATAAAAGATTATTTGGATATGGAAATAAATCCCGGGGTATGCGTCGCCCGAGAAGAAGAAAGCCTAGTGCGGGCCACCGGTAAATAAACAAGATGAATGTTACAAAAAAACTTCTGTTTTACTTTCATGTTTTAGCTATGAATTTTTTTGTTATAATCTTCTAATAAACTTGATGTTCCAATCAATGTATACGAGAATTAAAAACACTATATTAAAAAAACAATTAATGCTAGAATGATTGAGATGAATATAAATAAAAGCGAAGTCTTCTTCTTCTTCTTTAGCTTTCTCCTAGTGCCTTTCATTCAGCGTGGAGACAGTTCAACCTAGGATCTCCATCTCCAGAGTCTTCATCTCCTACAATGTCTTTTCCTCTTTGCTTCCCACAACTTGGAAATGTAGCCTAGGCCATCCTCTCGGTCTAGTGCCTACTAGTTTTGCCTCCATAAATAAAACGAATTCTATAACTTTTAATTATTTTCCTTGAAAATTATAATGTAAAAATGTAATAGAATCAACTGTTTCCTTTAGATCATTAAATGTACTTCGAAGTAGGTTGATAATCAGAATTTTGGAGGATAACGGTACTGAATTAAATCTCTTCTCCCCTTAGGTTATGCCATAAAACCCCATGTAACATTTTTAAGGAGATAGATATATTAAATGTATTTTACTATTTTTTTATTATTTCAGAAATATTTGGACATAGTTTCTGGTAGGTCTATTTCCAAATATTTTTCTTACTTAACTTTGTGGTAAAAACCAATACAAATATCATTTTTATATCCCTTATATTGGTCAAATTAAGATTTATTTTTAAAGTTTTGTTTAGTATAAAATTCAATGATATGGGATCACTAGTAGCATCAATAGTAGAGTGGCTAGCATAACAGACTCCTATGCCGAGGGTCACAGGTTAAAACCCGCAGGTGGTCCTAGGATTTTTTATTGGGAGTAAAAAATCCATAGTGATGCCGTCTTTCGGAGGGAACGTTAAAAGGTGGTCCCGAGCCTGTGGGATGTCAGGTACTCGTTAAAGATCCCTATCCTAATAAAACCTGGATAGGCAAAATTCAAGACTCCCACTGCAGCATCTCCCGGTCAGCTACTATGACATAAAGTAACGTTAAATAAATAAACGAACAACAAACAAATTAAATTATCATGACTCGACTCTAGCACACCAATTTAATCGGCAAAAGCCAAATTCCTTAGGACGTACATTACTTAAGACTAATATTCGAACGAAGAATGACTGAAAATTATTAGCGAAGCATATTACATAACAAAAATTTCCTAATAGAATTTCTGATAGGAATTAGCGGTCTGAGCAACTCTAACAGAGCTAGACCTTGTTATAAAAGTCCCAATACTTAAAATGTAGGCAAAACATTACGTTTTTATTTAAACTAATATAGCTCTTTATTGGCAAATATTTTCCAGTCAATTTTTGATTAGGGCCTATTACAATTTTTCAATCCGAATAACGCGAAGAAAGGTAACATTTATTACATTTCTGAGAGTGAAAATATAGTTGTTGGACTTTGAAAAATATGCAGATCCTAAATCCAGCGAGAACAAAGTCAATGCTTATTGGCTTGAAACCTTCCCTCCATTTAATTCCTTACTATCCATTATTCTCCTTTAATAAAACTCTATGTAATACAAAATCTTCATAAAAAATGTATAACTCATAGATCGAAATATACCGCGGAGTAACCATATTTCTCAAATAACCAGAAAACCTATCTCTATCCTCAAATAGCTCCCAAGTTTCCGTGACTCTTTTTCTGGATGTATCCGCCATCTCTTAGTATCTTCTCTCATACTCCTCCGCTTTAGCTATGGATGCCTAGTATATGGAGGACTCTGAGGGAAATTAGGTAAGGCTGATGAGACTAATAAATTGATTTATTTGCGTCCTCCCCAAACGATTACATATTTCCTACATCTATTCTGGTCAAGGATGGATCCTGATTCCCGAAAAAAATATCTACCAGATATCTTCTTATTCCAATCCAAGAAAACCTTCCTATAAATTTGACTACCACATTACTCGATTTAACGTACATACCCTAAATACATGATCTCGATTACGATTTATATGTACCATCATACAGAACTTCATCCTTTGGAAAGTCCTTTGACATCTGTACTACCATACTTTAGAACTCATCTCCCTTAATAAAGTTTCATCCTTAACCACATCCAAGCTCCAGTTCAAAACCACAAATGATGTTAAAAATATTTTGTTAAACACAAAACTACTTAAAAACACAGGAATCCTAGTTAATAGAGATCTTTGTACTACTACAAGATTGAAACAATCAAAACTTTTAATTGTCAGAAGAGAAATAATCAACAAGGCGAGAGAAAAGGATAACAAAGTTCAAGTGAGAGGAAATAAAATGAAAATTAAAAATAAAAACTTTAGCTGGTCTGAGAAAGATGGTTTATTATGTGAGGAAGATAAGGACGCGATAGGAGCACTGAAGTCTATCACTGGCCTAGACATCACTGAGCTCGTGCATCGTTTACTACGCCCGTCGCAAGGATTAACAACTGTCAACAAACAACCACAGTTATGAAGTGAGCAGGTTTGTCAGGTGGAAGGTCTACGGCAACATTGTAAATATTTAGATATCTTAGCCTATAATGTATCAGGTTTGAAAGCTAAATTAAAAGATTATGATTTTCTAAATTTTCTAAAAAAATATCAGGTATTTTGTTTATTTGAAACTTTTTTTGTAGAAAGTGGTTTAGATTTGTTTACTCAATATTTTTCTGATTATAAATTGATCTGGAAACCGGCAATAAAATATTCTAAATTTGGTAGGGGCAGTGGAGGGGAAGTGATGGCATGTAAACAGGATCTTATAGTTGAGGGCTATCTCGATTTTGTTGTTATTAATAACAGAGACGTTATTAGTATAAAGGCGAATAGTCAACAGGTTTATTTACTTCCGCTTTATCTAAATTGTAACCACTGGGCTGAGCAGTTTGAGGAGTTGGAGAATTTTTTTACAAATGTAGACTGCTCAAAATTTGTAATAATGGGGGACTGGAATGCGAGAACAGGCGAAAGGCAGATCAGTGCAAAAAATAGTAGAAGTTTTAATCATTTAAATGAAAAAAGAACATCTAAAGATAAAAAAATTAATAGTGAGGGAATTAAAGTTTTAGATTTCTGTGAAAGTAATGGCTTTATTTTGTTGAATGGGCTAACTAAAGGAGACCAGGGAGAGTTTACGTATATCAGTAGCAGGGGTTGTTCTGTAATTGATTTATGTGCAGTAAATCTACAATTATTAGAAAAGGTTTTGGATTTCAAAGTGGTAGTACTGCCTTTTTCGCCACACTCTCCTATAAATTTAACGCTAAATTTGGGGCCAATTATTAATCAAGAAAATATTCTGCCATTGCTACCCAAAATTATGTGGAAAGAATCTAGAAAAATAGAGTATAAAATGATATTAGAGGGCTACACAAATAAAATTTTAGAACAAAAGATTAATACCGAAGTTAAAGATTTAATTGAATCAATAGTTAACAGTGCAAAAACAGTATGTAACTTTAATAATAACAGTAATAATGCTATAATAAATAAAAAGCGGCCATGGTTTGATCACGATTGTGTCAGAATCAGAAAACAAATGTTTGTCCTTTTGAATTTATTTAGAAAGACAAATGCCAAAGTAATAAAAGACAAATTTCTTTCAATATCAAAAGAGTATAAGAGTGTTTGTGATAAGAAAAAAATAGAATATTCGCTCAGCTTGACAAAAAAATTCGTGGAAGCTAAAGACTCTAAACAATTTTGGTCTCTAGTAAATAATTTAAAGTTCAAAAAAAATATTATTTGTCCAAATATAAAAATGGAAAAGTGGGTAGATCATTTTCAAACTTTGTATAATATTTCCAACCCGTCTACAATAACTTTTTATAGCACACCGTGTATTACCGATGAAATCCTGGACCGTGAATTTAGCTGCTCCGAACTAAGCGCGGTTATTAAGAGAGTAAAGAGCAACAAGGCTCCCGGCATAGATAGAATTCCCAGCGAATTTTATAGAGAAGCACCGCAAAACTTTATAAAATTATTACTCAAAGTTTTCAATGATAATTTTAATTCAGAGAAACTACCTCCAGGTTTCGGAAAGATAATTTTATATCCACTGCACAAAAAAGGATGCATTACTGACCCCAATAATTATCGCGCGATATCCTTTATTAACGCTGTAGAAAAACTTTATACTGGGTTGCTGGTTGAAAGACTAACAAATTGGGTGGATGTAAATCATATACTTGATGAAAGACAATCAGGATTTAGGCGAGGCTACAGTACTGTTGATAACATTTTTGTTCTGTATAATTTAATCGAGCAGCAATTACAGGCTAAAGGTAAACAGATCTTTTGTCTTTTTATAGATCTCAAGTCCGCGTTCGATACTGTGG
The DNA here is from genome assembly GCA_023052935.1 of Piezodorus guildinii. Classification (NCBI taxonomy): domain Eukaryota; kingdom Metazoa; phylum Arthropoda; class Insecta; order Hemiptera; family Pentatomidae; genus Piezodorus; species Piezodorus guildinii. Next base: position 136,679,170 of record CM041293.1, on the reverse strand, counting down.
ATCATTCCCTGCTATTTTATAAACTTTGCTCGTTAGGAATTTCGACAAAATTTGTAAATAGTTTAAAAACTTTATACTCGGAAACGAAAGCTGTGGTATGGACACAAAAAGGTATTTCTGGCGAATTTAGTATAGAAAGGGGGTTGAGGCAAGGATGTTCTTTGAGTCCAATACTCTTTTCTCTCTTTATAAATGACATAAGGCAGGAATTAGGAGAGGGAATCAAAGTGGGAACAGCTAAAGTTAACTCGTTGCTTTTTGCCGATGATATTGTAGTTTTCTCAGATTCGCCGTTTAAACTAAGAGAAATAATATCACGATTAGAGATGTACATGGATAAATGGAAATTAGCTCTAAATGTTTCTAAATCAAAAATAATGATTTTTGGTCAAGCGAAAAGGAGAAGACCCAAAATAAAATATAAATGGTGGTATAAGGGAGAAGAGATGGAGGTAGTGAGGAAGTATAAATATTTGGGTCTGACAATTTCTGATAATCTATCACTTCATGAGCATTTTAAAGAAAAAGTACAGACTGCCAAGTTAAGTATCAATAGTATCTGGAGTAACGTATTCATTAATAAACATGTTCCGATATCGGCCAAGTATAAAGTATTTCAGGCGGTGGTGGAATCTGTAATGTATTATGGAGCGCAATTTTGGGGATACCATAATTACCAACAATTAGAAATTATTCATAGATTATTTTTGAAGAAACTTTTTAACTTACCAAAGAACACACCTAACTACATGTTGTACCTGGAAACGGGCAGGGATCTATTGTGTTTTAGTACAAGAAGTTTGCATTTAAATTATATTATAAAAATTTTAAACTATAGTGATGCACGCTTACCTAAAATTATAGCTCTTGATGGTATGAAAAACAAAAATTGTAGCTGGCTAAACGAATGGGTAAAACTAGCAGAAGATTTAGGCTGTCTATTTGATAGGGAGTTCGTATCGGTGGCGAGGTGGAATAGTCAAATGATTAATATAATAGCTGCAGCCAAGGAAAATTTTAAAAAAGAACTAGGGATCTCCGTTATGGGTGCCGAACACCATCTAATTTATAAGAAGCTAGATTATGGTGTAAACTACATTAATGACGAAAACAATATAGAATTAATAAGAATAGTTTTTAATACAAGAGCCGAAATGATATCCCTAAATTGTAAACCATGGATGAGGGAAATAGTTTACACATGCTCAATTTGTAATAGTAAGGAGGACGAAAATATAATTTAATTTTTAGGTAAATGTACGGCATTTAATCATTTTAGGAAAAAGTATTTTGGAGAAAGTATTTTGACTGAAAACAAAATAATAGACATTTTGAATGGAATTAATTGGAACTCACTGTATAAATTTATGAAATGTGCTGTTAACTACAGAAGCTTTTTAATAAAGGAATTCAATTACAATAATTAAATAAACAGAGAATATGTTGTCACAGATAAAGTGTAATTATATTTTGTTTATTCTATTTGGGAAACAAAGATTATCCCTCTATCTTTTTACAATAATGTGTAATGTTTATTTATGTTTTGTTTGTTATTGTAAGCTTATACTTTTGTTTATTAATAATGTATATAAATAAACCAACTTCCTGGCAGACGGAAATCCATGCCAGTATTTTGTGTTCTCTAGACGAATGTAAAGAAAAATGTAAAATTTATTAATAAAACACATTTATCTATCTATCTATCTATCTATCCAAGCTCCAGTTATTTGTCCTCCTAAAAGATCAAACTTTCGCACATTTGTAAATTTTTGTCTTAATTATGCGCTACTAAATTTATTTTCCTTTCATCAGTTTTATTATTATCATTTACCTATTTTAATTTTATATATCTCATAGTTGTTAGATAACTAAATATCACTAAATAAGGCTGATTTATGTTCATTGTTCTTTATTATTAGAGGACGAAATGTCCCAGAATACAAATCCTTTTAATTTCATTTAAAAAAAACCTTACACGATAAAAACCATAGTATCATAAAAACCATATCCCTATACTAAAAATGATTAGATTGATATAATACATTTTATATTAATCTAATCATTTTTTTGTAACTATAAAACATTAACCATATCAGGTACTTATTAATTCTGTAACATGATTATAAAATCACTTATCCATAAATGTGTTCGAATGAAAGGGAGGTTGAATATCTATACTACGGATCACTAACAACGGAAAACGACTTATGCGAAGTTGAGACTAACTTGGACGAATTTAATAAAACTTTTAAAAAGTTAGGTTTATTTTAGACAATAATCACTTTTGTCACCTCCACAGATACGATTTAATTTTGCAGTTGAAACGTGAATGTCAAGGCCCTAAGTTAACTTTTCCTAAGTAGCACCTAAGTCTTCTATTTTCCGCACTTCCTAGAATAACTCAAGAATTATTTATAAACCTTAAAAGTTTTTGTACCAATAAAATCCCTATTAATTATAATAGCGATAATAATACTAGACCTTAGCCAAACCTAAGCCGATACCACTAATGCTCTCAAAGACTATTCGATCCAATGGTTACTATTCACGTAGAAATCTTCAAGATCAAACTGAAGACAATCCTCCCATCTACTCCTCGGCCTATGTATTGGAAGCATAGTAGTCAGTTCAGCGCATAATAACTTCATATAAATTTATTCTTAACATAGCAAAGCAACTTGACTTGCATCTTCGTCCCGCTGCAACGATACAACTTTATCTATTGGCTTATAAAGTTCTTAGTTTATTTGCTGTCAGATTTATTCTACTGTTTTAATACTAAATTAGTTAATTATACTCTAAGTATTATTAACCCTACTTGTAAATGCCGATAGCGCAACATGTAATTGGTGCAATACTACAACATGTATTAAGTCTGAGGCTTGTGGCCACTTTTAAAATGTTTGATAAATAAAATTTAGGTGTTTTGGTTATATGTTAGAAAGAACGAAATTAAAGAGAAATTAAAATCACACACACAAAGTGGATTATTAATAAATTTAAATTAATATTTCGCGTTTCTCTTTATTAGATGCAGATGACATAAGAAAATTGTTTTTGATAACTTTATATTTCAAACACTATCGAAGTTCCTGTTGAAGCTAAGACTACAGATCTGAATATTGATATACCAAGAAACTTTAAACCATTTCTCAAACGCCACTATTAATGGCTACATAAACACTCCGAATGGAGAAACTTAACCAATTTGCCAACTCTTCACCCTTCAGGATATTAAGTGTTAACGAGACGTTAAGGACTTCAAGATGGGAATCGAGATCATGGCGCTATAGTTCCTTAAAATTCAATGCCAACTAAATAGTTCTCCACGGTGTAATTTAGTGTTGGAATTAGTTCCCAGTAATTTTAGATGTGAAATGAGGTGGTAGGTCTCAGAGTTTCAAGCTTACACGGAATTCAAATATATCACATCTTTGAAGTATTTTTAACTAGACAGTTATTGACACTCAATACAGTTATTGACAACCCCAAACTTTAACTTAAAGAAATAAGTAAAAAAAGTCCAAATTTTATTTCATAATATACATGAAATTAATAATTGGAGGGTCCTCTAAGTCATTTATGACGTAATTGTTTAGCAAATTAACCACAGGGAACGTTTAAAAATTAACACCTCCGTGCCTTCAGTTGATAGCCTGTTTTAATTTTGATTGTTTAATATTTCTGATAAATCTATAATGTTTTTTAATTAAATTCTATTGTAACTAGTTATTGACATGATGTGTCCATTATTAGTGTTTAGTTATTGACACTGCCAGCTCCTTATTGTATTTTTTTTTTTTTTTTTTGTGCGTGTGTACAAGTGCTAGTGTGCCTAAGAAGCGAACTTACAGCCAAAAGGAATTAGAAGATAGCTTGATGATGATGAAGATACCCAAATTCACAGCCTTATATATAGTCAATGTATCTGGGTACCTGTGGCCCCGAAAGCGCCTCCCACACGAATAACACCATTTAAGGTGAAGGCCACTCGATTTCCCATGTAGTCCAAATTTCTTCCAAATCGTATACTGAGATAAGTTACTTCTTCACTAGGTCGTATTCGATTTTTGTCAATACAGAGAGTTACAGGGTGTGCCCCACTTGTCTTGCCTTTTTAAAAGATTGGCTGTGTTTTTGCCGAGGCCATCTTCAGCTTGTGATCACACCATTCTTTTACCAGGTCATGTTTCATGTTTCGGCCTCTTCTTTTATCCTAGCTCTGCTGTTGGCGTCCACCAAGGCGACCAGATCGTCCACCTAAGCTGTGGCAGGGAACCGCTCTTCTTCAAGTAACCCCGACAACTTGTCAAAAAATAGATTCCATAGAGCAGGACCGAGAACAGATCCCTGAAGACACCCTCGCTCTATGGATACTCCTGTCTCATAAAAGCTACCTCGTACTTTTACATTCCAGTCTTTGAGATAGTTGGCAACCAGAGCATACAAATTGCTGGGTGCTTCGTACTTTGCAGCTGCTGAAGTACGCGGGGCCACCAGACGCTGTCGAAAGCAGAGGAAATGTCAAAGATTAACAACATGACATTCCGTTCCTCCCTCTCTGCTCAACATCTGCGCGGACTCTCAGCAGTGCAACAGTGGTTCCCTTCCCCTTCCTTTCTCCGTAATGCCGTGAATGGCTTGCCCTTTCAAGAACCGGTCTCAGATTGGCAAAGATGAGGTTCTCCAGGATTTTGCCCATTGCGGGTGGTCTATATGACTTAGGAAGCAGTTTATCCCTTTCTCCTCCCTTGTAGACGAGTCTCAGATTAGCGGACAAGCATCGGTTATAATGATGCGTTTTAAAGGATGTACCAACCGCCTCATTGGAACTAAATTCTCACCAATAGTTAAAGTGCTGTGTTTTGATAGTAGCTGGTCAACTTGTCCCTTACTGTTTAGGTGCTTACTAAATCCATTGATAGATGTGCAGGAAGTAAAACGGATCCATTTTGGATCTACAAATTCCGCTAAACTTTCTAAATAAGTGTTTTGTATACTCATGGTTTCAAGCAGGTTGGTTTGTTGTCATTTGAGCGTAGGTTAAGCGAGTTGAGGTCCTTTGAGTTTCACCATTACCACCAGGCATTATTTTGGGTTATTTTACTTGGGATTCCTTGCTGCGTTGTGAAGGTAGTACTGCCCTTAATTCTTTAATACCTATCTCATTACCGATCATTTTTACCGAATAATGCAGTTGCAGTTGCACACTCGGTATGAAAGTAGCTCCAGCTCCTTTCGCCTTAGAGGATTAGAAGGAAGAATAAATCAGTTGTTATCTAGCAAGCGTGAGTGTCATTTCTCCTCCCTATTTTCCTTTTTTTCATTCTATTTCTCTCAGCTGAGCTTAATTTATATGTATTATATATATATATATATATATATATATATATATATATATATATATATATATATATATATAAACCATTCCATCGTTTTATCATTAATAAAACGCAGCTAAATATAAAATTTGAACGGTCTTGATAACGAACTAAAGAGAAAAAGATCAAGCATATTTGTTTTTTTGTTATTTATCGAACATAATAATAGTAATATAGTTGTATAATACACCATTGGAAAGCTAGTGATTTGAGAACAAAGAAATATTATATACTAAGATGTGGAAGGCAATGTGAAGTGATGAATTTGATATATAATTAAGCTATTGATTTACATACCAATTTTTTTATTGTTATATCATTTAATCTAAAATGTATGTTTCCAACGAAAGTAAGTAAAGCAGTAGGGAAAGTCGTTTTATTTTCTGTATTTCATATGAGAATGGCAGTAAAAGATGAGAAAAAAAAAAAAAAAAGGTTTGAGTGAACTATAAGAACTATGGCTTATTTACTAACAAACGATAAAACTTTCTATCATTGCAGTATATACAGTGTACAACCTTTTTATTATCCTTTAAAAGGAAGCTATCGCCCGGAATGGTAAAGAACTTTTATCCATTCTCCCCATGTTAGGTTTGTTAGAGATCCGGACTGCAGTGGTGTAATCAGTGTAGTGAAGTCACGTTTCAACCATCATCTGTCCAATGTCACTATTCTATCTCTAATGCGGTAGTTGTCTGGGCTAGGTAGGATCAACTGTACGCATTGGGATGTGTTGAACTCACAATATCTACAGTATGTTTTTATTTTCATATTACTCAAAAATATACATATATAAAAGATATTGTAAGGAAAATTATAGTCAAAGTTTTAAAGGTCGACTCGAAACATAAACACAGTGTCTCATAAATGTATCGTTATTTAGTGGAGGCAAATACTAGACCTTGAGGAAAACAAAAAAGTTCATAAGAATCTCAATAATCAAGGAGGGAAATCAAATTTTGAAATATCAAAACTTTGGTAATATATATATATATATATATATATATATATATATATATATATATATATATATATATACATTTTTTTTTTATCTTTTAACACCCCTTCTTCTTCTTCTCTCCTTCCTTCTTTTTTCTTTCTTCCCATCTCTTCTTCATTCTTCCGATTGTTTTTTAATTCTTTCTTCCGTCCACACCACTCCTTTCCTCGCACACCTCTCGCCACAAGGACCTTAATTTCTTTAATTTCTCCCATATTCATCCTTGTCGAAACCGTCTTGGTCTATTATTGTCAGTTCCCTAGTTTCTTCCTTCAACTGTTTGATGTACACTCCAGCACTCCTGTATTATCTTATTTTATAGAAGATTTCTCTATTTAATCTATTTGGGTGCATCCTCACCATATGTCCATAGAACCTATATTATATATATTACCATAGATATTATATATATATATATATATATATATATATATATATATATATATATATATTGTAATAACTATAAATTCTTTATTTATTCTGGGACAAGTCCCTTCAGAGTAATATTACAGACATATTAAATTGGGACTTAGCATCTTAGAGTAAAAACGCTAAAAAAAAAATATAATAATAAAATAAAATAAAAGAGAAAATGAATAATAATAATATATTAACAGGTAGGTTCTAATAATATAAATTTAAAAAAACTAGACAAATAAAATTATATATTCATATATACAGGGCTAATTAAAATCAATTTTCAATGATCATGAATAGTGTAAAATAAAATACGTAAATGTTTAAATACAATTCAAAATATAAATATAATAAATAATAGTTTTTCTCTGATTTATTTACCGATTTTTATTGAAATTTGCTAATCTTATTCGGGTTATTAGAGAATTGGATAGACAGAAAGTGTTTGATCAAACGGGATTTGAAGGTTGGAAGATTATCGTAGTGACGGATATGAGAAGGAATATAATTCCATTCAGAGGATCGGATAAGGAAAGATCTGTCGAAAGCTGCGGTTCGATGAGGCGTTATATACAGGTCCGGAGTATTGCAGGTGTGGACGGAGGATTTAAAAGGAAATATATCTGTATATATGTGTATATTATATATATATATATATATATATATATATATATATATATATATAATTTCATTCGAAATTATTCGGGTTTTAGGACCTTAAACTATGACTCTTTCTTAATTTTCTTCATTTGACGTTTCGATCCTCCGTCTATGTTTACACATAGGATCCTTTTCAACACAAAGAATTTTATTGAGCACCGGCATATCACTCAGGCTAACTAAGGTAGTTAGTAGGCTAGAGCAGGAGACAGGAAGGGGTGTTGCTGGACATTTTCCTTCTCTATTGTCTATCATGTCTGCTGCGTTAATTTAGCAGAGTAGATTTCGTCTAGCTTTCTTTAGCCTTCTTCTAACAGGTATTTTAGCTATTGATATGTTGCTTATATACATTTTGTCATGTCTATGCAGTTTACTATGAAAACGTAGATAGAGAGTTTGTATGAGTTGGTCGACTGCTGGTAGCTTAAAGTCCCTACTAATGAAAATTTTAAGACAGCGTTTTAGTACGTAAAAGACAAAACCTTAGTCTTTTACGTACTAAAATGCCGTCTTAATTTGTTTATTAAAATTATTACAGTTTTTCTACGTAAGATTTTTTTTTTACTTTCACTTACCTATATATGAAATTTATAGCAAGGGAAAGTACTGCGATCGTGAAAATGTAAAGAGGAATTTGGTTATCACGTATAATAATTGGTGGACAAGTGATCTTTTGTTGTATGAACGTTACCTTATGGGATGACTTATGACCTTAATGTTGACGATTTGGCTATAACCAGGGACCATTCATTCCATGACTTTTCCATTCCACCTCTAACTCACTTGTTTCAATCTTTACTTTCTCTTTGATTCCTTATAATTCTGAAAATAAGATGGCATCGAGACCTTTGGGTTTACAATACTGCGAAACATTTTGTTCAATAACAGTAATAAGAATGATGTTATATTTATAGTAAAATATAGTTGTAATATAGTATTTCTAGATTGGATATAATACCTTTACGAACTCTACGTCTCCTGGAACTTCCTAATATATCAGTTTAATTTTTTCACCTCCGAAACGGCTCAACCGATTTTTATTATTTTTTTTCATGTATGTTAGGTAGGTATGAGAATCGCTCCTATAGTATATTTCATATCGTTAGGTTATTCAGGTACCACTATCCATTTTTTTTTTTTTTTTTAATGAAGATATTTTTTAGGCATTAAAAATTACCAAGCAACCCCTCCTCTCAGTCTCGCATTTTAATCACAATTTAGGCAATTATTTATGAACAATATCCAAATAATTCATATTCAAAAGAATCAATCTAAAAGCTATAAAAATTATTATTAAACTATTAAAAAAAGTTTAAAGTCAATTTAAATAAAAAAGTTTATTAAGTTTTGTTTGAAGGGTATGATTTAGATTAAATAATAAAACAATATAAAATAAAGCTCTATTCGTCTCCTTACATTACCTTTTACAAATTTGCATTTAAGATAATATTTTTTTCTAAAATAGTTAGCTTTCCACATCTTATGTTCAAAAAACCAAAAATTATTTTTTTTAAACATTTGTCTTGTTTTCTTCTTTAGTTGGTTATCAAATTCTTTCAACTTTGATATTATATAGGCACACACAAGTTCACAAACACACTAAAAGTACAAAGCATTTGTCATATTTTGTTTAACAACCGTATATTTAAAAAAAAAAGGCTACTTAATTGTTTCATCCGATTCATCTTTGGGATCTCCAGAGACACCTCTGTCACTCGATTCTACGAAGAGTTAAAGTGGCTTTATCCTTCCTATCGTCGTAAGTACTTCTTGGCATCCTTCCTCTATCAAGTAATCCGATCCCGCCGTCCATCATACATCTCTGACCTCCTACTATTCAAATCCTCGATTCATTCCCGCAACACTCGAGCACGGCCCTCTGATTTGTATCGAACCGCAGCTTTCGACAGATCTTTCATTGTCCGATCATCTTCCGTATGGAACTCTATCCCTTCTCATATCCGTAACTCGAATACCCTTCCAACCTTTAAATCCCGTCTATTCAATTACTTCCTATCCATTCAATTTCCAAGGAATCTCGACAATAACCAATTTTAAATGAGAATGTTCAAATAAAAAAAATAAAAAATAATAATAAAAAATAAAATAAAATAAAATAATAATGATAAATAAATAAATTTATAAAATCACAGAAGCGTTAATATAGAAGTTATTTTTATATTTTTTCTCCTGTTTTTATTTTTGTTTTTTTAATCAGATAGAAATTGTATATAATTATTTTTTGATCAAAGCTCTGCACAGGAACAGAAGGATAATTTTGTATTTTATTTTATTTTTTTTTTTTTTTAACTAACATCTAAATTAGTTTTATGTACATATATATTTTTTTTTTGTTTCTCTCACTCGAACTAGAATGAGAAGTCGATTGTGTATTTATTTTTTACTTTATCACTGTATTTTTTTTCTTCCATTATTACTCTAAGGCATCTAAGACTTTATTTACTTTCATATGTATTATTCTGAAGGGACTTGTCCCAGAATAAATAAAGAAATTATTATTATTATTATATTCACTGTAAACAATTTATATGACAGAACAGCGTTTGATGGGTCAGTTAGTAAACATATAATATTATATGTATATAACAATTAAACTTTAACCAAAGACAACGAGGATCTGTTAAACAATCTATACGTTGCATTGAGTTTCATCTTGTAAGTTTAGGAGCGTTAAGTACATGCCCCTCGAGCTGCCAAACTTAGTGTGAACTTGAACACACGAGATAAGGACTGGGCTGGTCGAGTGTTCTATCTCTGTTTATCATTAATCAAAATCTTCTGATAGTTTGGAGTGTTTAAGCTGATTACTATTCAAACATGTCCCGAATCTACTATGATTAAATTATCAAGGAAATTATTATCATAATAGAGTTTATAAAACAAATATGGCTGTTTTTCTACCCAATAGTTAAATTGTAATTTGTTTATATATAAAATAAAATTAATACCAAATCATAGTCCATTGTTACGGACCGTCACCGTCATTAGCCATCTGCTAGCCAATTGCTCGATCCTACGCTAATACCATTCTTTGGACGGCAATCGTAAAATCGGGCTTAGATCCGAACAAGTAGTAATTCGATTTTGCGTGTCCGAACTACATAGTGCATTAGGCAGGAGTTTGGTTGAAGAAGCTCTTTCTTAGGTTCGAAGATGATTGTGAGGACGAGAACGATATTGTTGGAATGAAACTCCTTTTTGATTATTCAAAGCAAAATATCACTCAGTTCATGGATAACACATTTATATAAACTGATAGTAATAGTAAGAACATAACATTCTTAGTAACATAATATACCACAACTTAATCATAATAACATCTTGGAATAGAGTGCACTGGCTCTAGCCTTTGGGGGGAGGGGAGGAGTAGTTATAAAAAGAAGGGATGAAGAAAGATGCCAAAGATCAAATGTTGGGATAGGTATAGAGGGACAAATGGTATCAATTAATATCCAGAACGTCCAAGAACTTCTTTTAGGTAAAAAAAAAAAAAATCAGGTTGTTCACTACTCAAATTAATAAATACCAAAAGTATAGTAAGATACAGAGTTTTGAAATTAGCAGTGGTAATATAATATTTCAGTTTGAACTATTTATTGTTTTTCATATTATTCAATTTCTTTTAAACAACATCTTAAACAGTTATACTCTGATATATTTATTTGGAAATAATAAACCTTAATGTAATAATTTGTAGCGTTCTTTTTATTTTATATTCCGATGTATAACTAGATAACTTTTAGCTATTATCACACCCTCGATTGGCAATTTAGGGGCAATATATTATTATTATTAAACTTGTGGCCATTTTGTATTCCGTGGTTGGTGCCTCACCCGGTAGTTGGAAGATAGGCCATCTTGGGCAGCAACTCCTTGCATATTCAGCCATTAATTAGGGGCTGCTGCTCGGGAATAATAAGAATTAATCAGAAAGGTCAAGGGCTAATTAGGGTTACCTAGTAAAAGTACCTAAGCCTTGATTACTTAGTAACTTAATGTTTTATACTACTAAATCAGTCGTTATTATACACGAATCCTAAACACCATTAATTAGCACACAGATTCGTTTAATATACTTATATGCGATGGGTTTGCCTAAATATGTTATTTTATATGTATATATTGTGTATTGTGTATTTATAAATAATAATAAAACCAGAGGAAAAATAAAATCTTATTGACGATCAATTCATTTTTTCAATTAATCAATATATCATCCACACCACGATAAATCGAGCATGGAACAAAAGAGAATATGAAACGCTTGGAACTAAATAACACCAACCAATCGAGAATACGAAATTAATAGTTATGATGCTAAACTATTCCGTTGTAAAATAAATTACTAGCGTTTTTCAACGTTTCAACTTAATTCTCTCTGTATTTATAAAATCATGTTTACTTGGTCAATGATTTATAACATACACTGAAAATTATTACAAAATGGTTTATTATTTTCAAATTCGGGTATTTACTTATTTATTAATTGGAATAAACGGATATTTTTATATTCGTTATTACGGTTTTCCGTATCTTGAAAAAAACAAAAGCCCTCACATTTTGAGGGAGGGAATATTTTTTTTTTTTTGGTAGATTATAAAGGGTCATTATTTAAAATAACAATCTAAAAAGATTTATACTAGACTTCGTTACTATTTCCTTTTTGTTTCTTTCGATTATAATTCAAACAATTTTATTTATTTATTTTTTTATTTATTTATTGGAATTTACAACTGTATACAGGAATACAACAAGTAAATTAGATGAAATATATAAAGGCATGAAACACATGTAGAGAGGCTTCCCAATGGAAGCACTCTAAAAATGTTCTAAACTAGAAGGTCTCGGGGCCATCTCCTTTTCAGACGACTCGGAGGGTTGTAAGGAATTGAAGAGGAAGAAAGGATTGAAAACAGAGGATTAGGGTGGGAATGGAGTTTGCCATGAAAGGAATGGTATCTAGATCGGGCCAAATCCGCAACATACGGAACATTAAGATCTTTATGGATTAGTGTATTCGTGACAAAGTAAGGAGCATTGAGGATTTTATGAAGGATTTTGGATTGTAGGGATTGGATACGGGAAGAATTCGATGGTTTAGTAGAGCCCCAAAGCTCTACTCCGTAAGTCCATATCGGCCTTATGATAGTCATGTAGATGAGTCTTTTGTAGTTAAGTGGAAGAATGGAACGTTTGTCTAGTAAGTGTTAAAGTAGTCGAAAACGTCGAGCAGTTTCTTGTCGTTTAAGTCTTGTATGGGGGTTCCAAGTGAGAAGTTTGTCAACGTGCAGTCCTAGATATCGGATCTGTTCAACCGGGACAAGAGGAGTATTATTGAAGGAGACAGTAGGGCAGCATGTCATAGGTTTACGACGAAGGGTAAAGGTAATTTGGTTGGATTTGTTGGCATTTATATTAATTCTCCAGTTCTGACACCACACTTCGAGGTCTCTGATGTGGGATTGGAGAGTTTGAGAGGCAATAGTTGGATCAGTATTGACTGATAACACAAAAGTGTCATCAGAGTAGGTAGAAAGGAAAGTGTTAGGATGGGATGGGATATCAGCTGTATAAAGTGTGAAAAGAATAGGTCCTAGGATGCTGCCTTGAGGAACACCAGCAAACTGACTAAAAATGGATGAACATGAATTATTATGATTTACTTTGAAGGATCTGTCAGTGAGGTAGGACTTGATGATAAGGAAGTATGTAGGGGGGAGGAAATTGCAGAGTTTGTAAAGCAATCCCGGGTGCCAGACTCGGTCAAATCAAACAATTTAAATAAAATTTCCTCATTCCAGAACACCTTACATCATCAATAGTGACCGAGCTATCAGGTAATCACATCTCTTATAAGTTGTACCTTGACCACATAAGACTTTTCTCTCTCTTCTCTCTCTCTCTCTCTCTTTCTCTCTCTCACTCTCTCTCTCTCTCTCTCTCTCTCTCTCTCTCTCTTTGTTTAAAGCGGGGTCTTGGTCTCAAAAATATTTCTGATTTTTCTATATCTTCAATAATAACCATTAATAAAAGCTACCACCATTTTTGACATAGAAGAATTTTTTTTCTGTTTATGTCTTTACTGATTTTCAAACTCATGATGTTTCATAATTAATTGCAGAGTACTGATTCTAAAACTCTATAGGATTCTTTCTCTACATTCGAAAAAAATATGGAGTTACAATATATAGGCAATATTTCAATTATTTTTATTTTTTATAATTCGAATTTTTTTTTATAGTTTAAATCTCTATTATATGTTTCTCTATCTTAAACAGAGTTATTAAAATAAACACTTTCAATCAGAGGCTGTTTTAAAAATAATAGGCTGATATCAACGTCTAGGTGTTAGAATTATTGTTTGATACCCTAGTATTTTCGAGTCGAATTTAAAAAAATCATGCTCCATTAGTTTCGAAGAACATCGGAGAAAGGTGGACGGCGGACAAGAGGATTTTTTATTTGTTTTTTTTTTCGGTTTATATTTATCTTCTAACGTAAGCTCTCAAATATAGGAGGGAAGGAGGTAATTATTTTTTTAGGTCGACTTCAAAGGTTTATTATTGAAAATAATAAACCAAAAGGATTAGTTGATGTGCTTTCATGCATCAGTTTCAACCTATATTCCTTATCTTTAAACAAGTAAAAAACGCAACGTACTTGTTTTACAACCCATTAATATCAGATATCAATTTTTGGGTAGTTTGAATCTTGGTGGTAGGTGTCCAGTTCGAGGGCGAACACATCAAGAGTTATTGAAATGTTGTTACGTACAAGTACGTCAATAAAAAACAGAAAAGAGATAAGGCATTGAACAAATACCGAAAAGTCGAAATGTATGGCTACTAATAGGAACGGTGATAATATTGGGTGCATTTAGATTTATCAAAATATAAATGGATAAATTTTAATTTTTAGATTCTACTAGCTCGAAAGTATTCGGTAAACGTACACACGACTTTCACTTTCAATGGATTTTTAATAAAACTAGAAAAAAACAATTATGTCATTTTAATTTTTTTTAAACATAATAACAGTAAAAATATGTATAAAATATGAGTCGGAATATTATTTATTCTGTTATTTCAGCCGGGGGGCGATCCTGGGGTATGGAGACACTCCTGGGGCACACCCAACCCAAAAATGGGGAATAAACCTTGCGGCTAAGCGTGATCTTGGCCGAATTACGTCGTTGCACGGCCGTTGGCCTAGAAACAGTACGAATCTCTACATTTAAGAAAAAAATATTATCCTAAACACAAGCTTGTAAATGTAATGCAAAGTGACGAATAGACCATTACTGATTATTATACGTGCAATTAATTACTGTTATATTATTTAATGTAAATCATATGTTTATAACGAAACGGAATATTATATTTTTATCTAAATTAACTTAAAGCTTTTTTAAAGTGTATGGTAGTTCTTAAATTGATTTTACCAGTCTAGGTTAGTGAAAGTTGTTTGTGTTCCGCAAAGGAATTTTAGATATATAGATATAGCCAAGGTAAGTTGAAGACGTTTTTGGTTTTTGATTTATTCATTGGCACAAAATATCTTGGTCATCGGTGCCAGATACACTCACTATAGGAAACACTTAGATATATAATACCTAACTCACTATAAGATACACGTTTTTTAAAACAAACAATTATGGTTTTAGTTGAAATATTAAATAATAATTCAAATAAATAATGAACCAATATAACTAAATGATAATAATACACTAAATAATAATACACTAAAACAAATACATTATGAACAAATAATAATACATAATAGACAATAATGATATACATAATAAGTAATACATCCATAATACATGAATATATACATACAGATAATACATGATTAACAAATAATACACTCATAAATAGTGCCGGATACGCTCATTTTAGAAAATTAATTTATACAAATATAAATATATATAAATATATATATATATATATATATATATATATATATATATATATATATATATATATATATATATATATATTTCAATATTAAATAATAATATTGATTAAAACAGATAATAAGAATAATCTATAATAAAAATAAATATGACAGCGTTAGTAAAAAATAAACATATATCATGTTATATTAGTAGACGATATTCAAGGATAAAAAAATAAATAATAATTAAAATAAATAAATATAAATAGAAATAAATAAACATAAAGTAAGTCCTCAAATCCTCTTATAAAAGTCCATTTTAGTTGAAGACGTGTGTTGTCAGCACCAGATGTTTTTAAATATACGTTTATTTAATAGTTATTAAATTGATTTTAATAGCCAAGGTAAGTGAAAGTCGTGTGTTGCCCGCATCAGATTTTTATCTATATTAATTAGCTATTATTATTCATTTTATTTAAATATTAATAATAAATAATAAATAATTAAATATTTTTTTATTAAACTAGTTAAGTTTTTTCTGTTAACATCATGGAATGGACATATTCTCTTTAAGTGTTCTTCCATTATCTCAAACGGAATCTTCCATAACAAATATTATAGAGAGCACACTAATTGAAGGCGACACTATATTCAATGCTACGAACTAAGAACCAGCAGAGCAAACTTCCTCAACGACTCCTTCTCAAAGGGCGGGAGGAACATTAGACCCTAAAGAGGTTACTCACACCCCACCTCAGTTTATTGAATCCAACCACTCCAAGAGCCATCTTCCATGTTGAATCCTCTGTCCTCCATTACCAGTTGGATACGCATCTCACTCCAACATCCTCCGTCGGGAGCATCTAATTTCCTTGAGTGCTAATCAGTCTAAAGCCCCCAGCTCTTATTCTGCAAGCGAGCTTCTATTGAGCCAAACCGCAAAAAGCTTCTAGTTTCAGAAATGCTAGCATAAATTTTACCTTTTCCTTCTCATTTTTTATTCTACTTTATCTCTCATTAAAAGTACATGTATCTACTTAAACTAATAGACAACATTGGACACTGACAAAAGATTTTTAGTCCTTTAAACTGAATAAAATATATACAACAGTATCAATTTATTAATTATTATTAAATAGTTATTAAATATATATATATTAGAGAGAGAGAGAGAGAGAGAGAGAGAGAGAGAGAGAGAGAGAGAGAGAAACTGAACAGATATATATAGTAAAAATAGCCCCATTGAACGTAGGTAAGAAATTACTTTAGCCTTGTTTGGTAGGAAAAGCTCTCCAGTTGCGTACAGCCCAGTTGTATTTTGAAACCCGAAATGGATCCCCAAAGTAAAATATATGCACAATATGCCTCGCTTTAGTTCCATTATTATTATTATTATTTTTATTTTTTGGATCAACGTGGGTGCAGTCCTGCCCTCTTGGTCATTAATGTTAATGACCCAGCCGATATTAAATACGTGAACACTAAATGTAAATAAGAAATTGTATAGGGCTGCACTAAGGTACAGCGGGGGTAATGAAGGATAAAAAAAAAAGAAAAGAGAGAGGGAGAGAGAGAGAGAGAGAGAGAGAGAGAGAGAGAGAGTTGGACACGAGGATCGGTAAAGTGCCGATTAGTCTCTGGTGAGACGTGGTTTTGTGTGGTTAATGTTAAACGTATATTGCTGAAAATTTGTGACATGTGTATATATATATATATATATATATACACACAGATACTAGCTGACCGGCAAACGTTGTTCTGCCAACAAATAAATTATTTCTAGTATATATTTTGTTTTGAAATAAATAAAAAATAATGTATTGAGTGTGTGGGGTTAGGACCTATGGCAGAAAGATGAATGGATGGTAAACGATGACCACTGTTATTTATCAATGTTAATAAGTTGATGAGGTTAATCTTTTGGAATGTACCAAATTAGAAGTACAGTGCCGGTTAAAGGTATAAGACCAACTGATATATTTATCAATTGAACGAATTAGTTTTTGACCTAAAGAAGAAAAAGCAATTTCTTTTTTTTAACATTAGAACAGTAATGTGGATGTTTAATATACTCTTATAAAGCTAAAGATTTATTTAAAAAAATGTATGACCTTCACAAAATTTAATTTATTTTAATATAGGAGCTAAGTGTAAGCGTGTGATGTGTGTTCCAGATTTTCAACAATTTTTTTTTTTTATTATAAGATGAGTAATCTTATTTCTAATTTATTCAAAGAAGAAAATCTATTGCAAAGCGTGAAAATGGAGAATATGAGGGATCATGAGATGTTAGGTTAGAGTTGTTGGAGCCAAGGGAGCGTTTGTTCTGACTAATAGCCTCGCTAAATCTATCAGCAGCACTTCTCTCTTAGGGGAGCGTCTTCAGGCTACATTTCATCCATTATATAATTACAGCATCGATCGTTATTACTTTCACAAACCTATGTATTAAATATAATGAAAGGAAAAGTATTTAATTGTATATAATGTATAAAATTCTCGTGTCACAATGTTAGTTAACATACTCCTCCGAAATGGCTTGACCGATTTTTATGAAATTTTAAATGCATATTCAATAGGTCTGAGAATCGGCTCCAGTTTGTAGCTAGTAATAAAATACATATAGTAATAAAATAAATATACATATAATAATATTTTATTTTATTTATTTATTTATTTAAAGAAATCTACAACTGTATTTATACAATACATCAAGTAAATGGGATAGATATGAGATTAAGTCACATGATTGTCCTGTGAAGAAACTACCTATTGGTAGAACTCTAATGTCCAATTTACGGTAAGAGATCTCTTGGCCATCTTCTTTTAAGTCGCCTCGGTGTATTGTCAGGAATAGATGTTGAGGAAAGGTCACGGATAGGCGGGTTTGAGTGGGCAGGAAGTTTGGAATGAAAGGATGTATATATATCTGTATCGGGCTAAGTCTTCAACTAATGGGTTATTTAGATATTTATGGATGATTTTATTTGTAACAAAGTATGAAGCATTAAGGATTTTTCGAAGGATTTTGGATTCCAGGGATTGGATGCGAGAGGAATTTGATGGTTTAGTGGACCCCTATAACTCAATGCCGTAGGTTCACATAGGCCTTATAATGGTTATATAAATGAGTCTTTTGTAGTAAATTGGAGGTTTTGAGCGTTTTTCGAGTGTTTTAGTAATCGGTATCTACGAGCAGTTTCCTGTCGTTTCAGTCTAGTATGAGGGTTCCATGTGAGGCGTTTGTCTAGGTTTAGTCCTAAGTACCGGATCTGTTCAACAGGAGTAAGATATTGTTAAAGGGTACGGTGGGGCAGGAAGTCATGGGTTTACGACGTAGAGTGAAGAATATAATAATATAAATCATACAATGTGAGGATCTTGAAAATGTTCTAATTCGAATTTCCAACGAAATGCGCGTTTGGAGCCCCTGAGTCTAAATGACAAAGTCTAGCATAATGCTCCGTGGCTTTAAATGTGTCTGTGTGTGGGTTTGTGTGTAATAGGAGGTCTAGCACGTAAACGTCTTGCGAAACTCGAATTTCTTTTTTAAGATAACAGCAACAATTTCCAAATTTGATTTATCCCTCTTACCGTTATGAATTGGACTATGGGTTATAATTTTGATTTTTGGGTCATTGTTTTTGTTTTTCTTGAGGTCTTATATCTGTTTCAGCAATATGACTAGAAATTTATCAGAGACATATCAGGCACAAATTTTCTATTTTTTTTTTTTTTTTTAATTCTTGCCTTTTCGCATCCTTAAATGACCTATAAAAGTTTGTTTGTTTTACACTGTTTGAAATGTAATGCAATTAAATCATTTTTTTTTTTTTTTTTAAGATCCGGTATATATGAAACCTAAGGGTAAGCTGCTTGAAATATCCAAATATTCTTACTATTAATAACTATTTTTCTGAATGACAATGTGCATGACACTTCCTTTCCTATTTTAAAGTTTCAGCTTCTCAACCTTCTGGGAAGTTTTATCTATTTTCATTTAGTACCACCTATCTTCTGTGTGTGCACATCTAATATATGAAAACTATAAATAATCAAAATAAACTCAAATTCAGCGTTGAGAATTTGACTATGGGTCATATGATTTGTTTTGATTCAACTCATACCTAGTACCTGCTCCAAAAATATGACTTGACATTTATGAGACCCATACCAAGAAAAAATTTACTCTATAAATATGCTTATATATTTTTCCCCTAATTGTACATTAGGTCTATGCCTGGTATGTTACAAAAACTCTACCACAAAATCCACTTATTCAGAAATGTTGACTTTGAACTTTTGAACGATTTTCTCAAAAACGGTTATAACAATTTCGATTAAATTCGATATATTGATATATAATTAAATTTATTTCATAAAAATTATCTTCCGAACAAAACTTTTAAAATTTCATTCAATAGCTATATCTCAAGTCTTTATAGAATGTCGTATTGTTACATATATTGTATAATATCATAAGACATAGTAAAGGTAATAGTAATTAATCTTTATAAATATGTTAATATGATAATAATATCATTCATCGATATTTATGAGAGTGTGTGTGTCTAGGATTACTACTTATTAATACATAGGTTAGTTATTAAAGAAAAAACCAGTTCGCATCAATATATATATATATATATATATATATATATTATATATATATATATATAATCCAATTATAATATAATCTTATATAATTTAATAACTGTAATGGACAAAATCTAAACATTTCAGCGAAGTCAATTAAGGTTTGATAATATTGAGTCCAACTCAAACACTTCGATGATTAAAATAGCATTAATAAAGCTTAGTCAATGTTTGGGATTAGGGTTCGGTAGAAAATGAGAGTCTTCTTAACGGAAATTGAATTTTTTTCAATATTTTTTTTGTATGATGAATTAATTTTTTAATTTTAAACCTAGATCCGGCACGGTAATTTCAATCACGTATCCAGGCGCGCGGTGGACGTCAATCACTGCAGTTTTCTATAACTTACGAGTATACGCACACTTATAGTCGAAACTATTGGGTTGTTTCACATGAAATGTCCGTTTTTATAGTTTCTGAAATACAAATGATTTTCCAGGTCTTTGTTGTTTTCTTCCGAATGTTTACATATTTAAAGTAAACAGTTACTAATCCTCTACCTTTGTATTATGAACATTAGCTTCCCAATCAATTACTCACTTTTTAGTATACCTCCAAATATGAACATGGAAACACGCGATTTTCGAGTAATATTTTTGTACGAGTTTAAACTCGGCCATTCAGCAGTTGAGGCCGCAAGAAATATTTGCAAGGCGTTTGAGGAAGGGAGTGTTAATGAACGGACCATTCGCCATTGGTTTGCTAAGTTTTCATCTGGGGATACCGACTTGGAAAACTTGCCTCGAAGAAGACCTCCGTCCGTAATAGACAACGATGTCCTCAAACATAGAGTAGAAGGAAACCCCTACCAAACAGTTAAAGGACTCTCAGTAAAACTAAATGCAAGTGCATCTACCGTTTCCAGACATTTAAAATAAATTGGGAAAGTAAAAAAGCTCGATACATGGGTACCTCATGATCTCACTGAGCGGCAGCAAGACCCCATGTTTCAAAACATACCATGCAAAAATTGAAAGAACTGGGCTACGAAGTTCCTCCGCATCCACCATATTCTCTCGACTTGTCTCCAACACATTACCAACTTTTCAGGAATTTAGACAACTTCGTCAAAGGAAAACTTTTTGAAAATGATGATCAAGTGAAAAGTGCGTTTTCAAATTTTGTTTCACTTCAAAGCTCAGAGTTTTTCAGTACGGGGATAAAAAAGTTGGTGTCACGTTGGGAAAAATGTGCTTTATGCTCAATATGTTGCTGATTCGGCCCAAACCAGGGACTATTTCTTTTATAACTAACTCTATCTCCACTCTAACTCAATAGTTTAGTCTTTCTTCCTCATTTAATTCCTAATAATTCCTCTGACGTATCTAAAAAGGAGATGGTCTCAAGACCTGTTAGTCTAGATTATTTTTGGAATCCTATCAATGATTAATTTTTCTACACGTGTATCATGCTTTTTATGGTTATACTCACTTTTACAATAATGCAGTTGTAAATTGCTATAAATACACTTTTAAAAATTATTTATTTTGTTATTTTTATTATTATTATTAATATAACTGTTGTACTGCCCGTTTAAATACTCGTTGTAATCAAAGTAGGAATGGGATCACTTGTAGCTGGGTGGCTAGCGTAACAGCCTCCCATGCTAAAGGTCACGGGTTCAAACCCGCAGGTGGTCCTAGGATTTTTTAATGGGAATAAAAAATCCTTAGTTACGCCGTCCTTCGGAGGGGACGTTAAAAGGTGGTCCCGAGCCTGTGCGATGTCAGGTACTCGTTAAAGATCCCTATCCTAATAAAACCTGGATAGGCCAAATTTAGGACTCCCACTGTAGCATCGTCCGATTAGCCATAGTAGCATAAAGTGACGTTAAATAAATAAACAAACAAACAAAGTAGGAATTACCATAAAAATGGGCTGAACATATGTTTAATTATCACATACTTTAGAAAAACATAAATAAGAAACATAGCACGTTAGGAATATTAATTTATTTATTCGTATATATTACCATTTGTCACAATGGACAATAATAATATTGCTACTGGATCATATGCATACAATATTTACAATATAAACAAAAGGGAAGTCAAATTACATAAAATGAAACCAAAATAAATAAACGTATACAATAACAAAATTTATAGACAAAATAAATACAAATAAATGAATGAGCCAATAAATAAACAAAATATATCACATTCATACCTATGCACAATATTTACAATCAGCTAGGGAATCCTGGACGGTGCTTGTCCCCCCACTTGTTGAAGGACAAGCAGAGTCCAAAGGATCCCAGCGCCTTCCTCTCAGCCGCATCACTGGTGAGAGCCAGCGGAACTGAGTCAGGACGCCATAGCCACAATCTACTAGGAATATTGAGAATCTTACTTTACTTGTTAAATTCAAAATGTTGACCGTTTAAAAAGCGTTGTTATATTTAAAATGTTAAATAAACTTTTCAACAAAATTAGCGATCCAGAAGATACATTTTATACTTTTTTTTTTTTAGTAATAACAATTTTTATTGAGAAAATTTTACAATCTGTCCCAATTTGGACATTAATAGTATTGCTGAATGATATCAAACATACTACATTCATACAATATTTACACAACATAAAATTACAATAAAATATATACACAATAATGAATCAATACAAAAGTCAATAATTCACTTATACCTATATACACATACACACACTCATACATACATCACATTGAGTGGAGAATCTAGCCAGTGCTAGAACTCCAATATATTTACAAAAGGTCGCGGGGCCACTGCCGTTTCAACCTTCTAGGTGGGTTGTATGGATGAGTGGAGCTGGATAGGGATTCAGCTAAAGGATTAGGATGATGAATGAGGTTCTGGTGGAATTTGGAAAATTTGGATGGAATTAGGTCTGAAATAAATGGAACATTAAGGTCGTGGTGCAAGGTATAATTGGATACATAATAAGGAGCATTTACTATTGTACGGAGGACTTTGGATTGAAAGGATTGAATGCGTTTGATGTTAGAACGTTTAGCTGTCCCCCACAGTTCAAGTCCGTAGGTCCAGATGGGCTTCAGTATTGTCTTGTAGATTAATAATTTGTTTTCAACTGTAAGTTCAGATTTTCTGTTGAGTAGTCGGTATAACTGTCCGAATCGTCGGTTGAGTTCTTGTCTTTTAAGTCTTGTATGTGGGTTCCAAGTCAATCTTTTGTCTAACAGTAAGCCAAGATACCGGACTGTATCTGAGAGAGGAATCGGTAATGAGTTGAAATAAACTGGCGGACAGGATTTTCGTCTAAGAGTAAAGGTTATGTGTTTACATTTGGCTTCGTTCACCTTTACACGCCAGTTATTACACCAGTGTTCGATAAGGAAAAGGTGTCTCTGAAGGTTTAAGGATGCTGTTTCAGGATTGGAACTGGATGATAGGATGGCGGTGTCGTCTGCAAAAGTTGCCAGAAAGGTATCAGGATGTGTAGGAATATCAGCAGTGTAAAGGATGTAGAGGATGGGTCCCAAGACGCTGCCTTGAGGAACACCGGCCTCAACGGGATAAAGGTTAGAAAATTCTTCACCACAGCGAACTCGGAAGGAACGGTTCGAGAGATAGGATCGGAGAATGAGGTATAGGGACTGGGGTAAATGGGTTTTCAGCTTGAAGAGTAATCCAGTGTGCCATACCCGGTCAAAAGCTTGCGCAATGTCCAGAAACGCACCAGAACAATACTCTTTGCATTCAAGAGCTGAGGAAATATGGTCTACAACTCGGAGCCCCTGTTGAACTGTGGAATGCTGAGGACGGAATCCAAACTGATGGGAAGGAAGATTTTGAGATTCTAATATGGGTAGGATACGTTTAAGAAGAAGCCTTTCGAAGATTTTTGAGAGGATGGGGAGTAGACTAATAGGCCTGTAGGATGAAGTGTTGTTGGAAGGTTTACCTGGTTTTAAAAAAAGGATGATGGTGGAATGTTTCCATAACAGAGGAAAATAGGTGGTGCGGAGGATGCAGTTATAAATATAAGTAAGGAATATAATAGCTTTCTGCGGAAGTTGTCGGAGGATCTGGGGAGTAAGGAGATCGTGTCCAGGAGATTTACGGAGAGTCAGTTTTTGGAGAAGATATTTGACCTCAGAGGGATTAATAGCTTTAGGAGGTAGGGAAAGTGGAATCGGTGACATAAGAAAGTCTTGCACTTTTGCGGTGTGATTGATGTGGGATTCCGGGTGAGGAGTGAATACTTTGGAGAGGTGTGTGGCGAATTCCTCGGCTTTATCTTCATCAGACGCAGCCCAGGAGTCATCACCACGTCGGAGAGGATGGGAAACATGATGGTATTTTAGGATCTTTTTCGTGACATTCCACAGGGAATTATCACGAGCTGATAGAGAGGAGAGGTAGGAATTAAAGGACTGGGAACGGAAGTTCGCCAACTCCCTCTTCAATTACATTTTATACTAGTGATCCGTCCGTCCATTTGAAAACTTAATATCTTCCTGACTGAGAAAAGGAGTAGATTATAGACGGACATATCCATGATTTCAGATTGATGTCTCATTTATTTGATATTGATGATGAGTTAAGAGAAAGATCATAAAGCCACATTTTAAATCAACGTGGTCGTTCCATATTCATGATTGTTCCTTTGTTAATCCATTCAGCGTCACTTTATGCTGGCGTTGCTAATAGAACGATGCTACAGTGGGAGTCCTAAATTTTTACTGTTCAGATTTAGTTAGATTGAGATCTAAAGATCGTTAAAACGAGTGCCTGACATCGCACAGGCTCGGGTCCACCTTATTATTTTCCTACCGAAGGACGGCATAACTGGGAATTTTTCGCATTTTTCGTGAGATTGCTGATTACCATAAATGATTATTGTTTAACATATTTCTGTAATTTCTCCTGCGAAATTTGAAGTTCGACCTATTAGACTAGGAGACCATAATAATGAAAGGTTTTCCGAACAAAAAAAAGGAAAAGGTTTGCGCATGCTACCCCTTTTGAAACTCGAGCTACAATTTGCAAAGGCAGTTTATGCAGAAGGCCTTGACAAGGGAAACTTTTTGCTGAAGGTTGAAGTAAGCAGATTACCTAGGCAAAGGCCTACCAAGGTGAGCTAATTAGTCTTAAAAGCCATGCTTCGGTTCACCCCTCTAACAATTTACATACAATTTTTTCATCTCAAATGAATTTTAAATTTTAATCTTGAACATAGAAACATTTGCAATTAATATGTTCCAATAATTTTTAAAAGTACTATGCTATTATACGTTGAAGTTACTGCTATGTTTTTGACCTGTTGCTTTTCTTGGTTCGGGTAGTTCCAAAAACTTTATACTTGTGATCTTCTTTTCTCCATATACATAATAAGAAGCGCAATTCTTGGATTCCACAAATTCCTTCTTAACCACCCGACGGATTCGGATATCTTTTTCTCTTTCAATGATGGCTTTTTTTTCTGGAGGTTTATTAGTACAATACAATGTAATTAGGTTTATCTGTAAAACGGAAAATCATATTTTCTTTAATCTGGTTATAATAAAAACTATATATATATATATATATATATATATATATATATATATATATATATATATATATATAATCTTTTCCATCAATTTTTAACCCCAAAGGAGAGTTTATGGTTTGTTATACACATATTCCTTTAAATTTCGTTTAAATAATATATATCATAAATACAGTTCATTCATGAAAACTCAAGGTTTTAGAAAAGTTAATTTGCAATAAAATAAGTCGTATAAGTTAATATAAAATTGTTATAAGTCCATAAACTTATGAACATAAGCAATGTAATCTTGTAATAGGAGAGATTGTGGTGTCATTAGTGTTAATGACATTGTCATTAATTGTTTATGCACTTTGATGATTCCATAAAAACAGATGTCCCACTGTAAACTGAATGGGATTCCTATTGAAATTAAATTAAATTAATAAAATGTATTTAGAATAGTTCATTGAAAATATTAAAGAATAATGAAAAGAATGAAATAGGAAATGTTCAACATATGAATTGTTCTTAAGGAACCTTGTCCCAGAATAAATATCTTTTTCTATTCCATTCTATTCTATTCTACCATAAAGTAAACTGGGCGATTACGATTTATTCAGTATTTTATATTTCTAATTTCTTACAATGATCAAATATAATAATGAATGGATTTTATTAAATAAACATAATATTTTCTGGTTAAGTGAACTTTTCGTCATGATGAACTTCTAATCCCAAAATGATAAAATCTAAATATGTCAAACAGAGCTTTTTTAAACACCATTGATGCTACATTCAAATTGTTTTGTTGAGAATTATTTCCTTTATTCCTTAAAGTGTTTTTTGGGTGAATGCTTGCTTGCAAATGTTTCCTACGTCCCAGCTATACAACAAAAAACACCTTAAATCTGTAAGTTCTCCTATGCAGGAACTGTTGCAAATATCAATTGTGAAGATATGATGATGCGGTAATAGAGAC
The DNA here is from genome assembly GCA_023052935.1 of Piezodorus guildinii. Lineage (NCBI taxonomy): Eukaryota > Metazoa > Arthropoda > Insecta > Hemiptera > Pentatomidae > Piezodorus > Piezodorus guildinii. The sequence goes on along the minus strand of CM041293.1, from coordinate 136,652,689 downwards.
GATGGAGCACGGAACACTTTATCTAACACATTCGCAACGCGTTTTCTTCCTTTATTTACTTGTTATTCAGGGAGTTGTTCAGGGTTTGCCTCACAACATTTATAGCACTGTACTCTTTCCTCTCTACGAGGCAACGCCTGAATATAGATGGTTAAATCAGGCAGCAATATCAGAGAAGACTTCCTCGGACGATTTCCTCAGTTCCTTGACCTAGAGCAGTTGGGAAATTTATATTAAAATTTTCTTTTTTGATGTTTCTTTATATTAACAATCGTGCATAGTTATAATCTCTATACCATTATAATACCATAACCTATGGATTAAAAATATAATAATTGGTATAATTTCTTAGATATACAATAAAAGGGGAGCGGCGTGGTCTGGTGGATAAAGGCTGTACTGTACTCCGGGTTCTGAGTTCGAATCCCGGCAGTGGCGGAATATTATTTATTCTGTTAATTCAGTCGGGGGTGACCCTAGGTTATGAAGACCCTACTAGGGCAGACCCAGACATTATAAAAAATGGGGTAAAAAACCTGCTGAGCAAAAAAAAAAAAAAAAAAAAAAAAAAAACGGCTGAACGTAATCATAGATTAAACACCTCAATGCACTGCCGTTGGCCTAGAAACAGTACGAATCTCTATATGTACTGAGCACAAGACCTTTCATAGGTTGTAAAGGTACAGGTTTTAGGATACAAAATACCATTCATACATAATGTATAGTTAATTATTATCAACTGGCTAATTGGTCAATCAAACGCAAAGATCAATATTTGGGAAGGCTGTCGGATAATTCTTGGACTGTAATTTCTACTTCCACAAAACTGTTTAATTTACAGAGAAAGGAAGATTGTAAGTAGATTGTTAGAAAGTATTTTTCTTCGAAGGGGAGTGTGAACTGGTTTCTTTCAACTCTGTATCTATCAACAGAGTATCTATCAACACAGCACAATCTCTGGTAAGTTCACGAGTGATTTTGGACGGATTTGACTCAACAGTTTCCTGCAGAATCTATCAATATGCATTAATAGCCGCTGAGAGCCTATTTTCTGTTACAATGTTTTATCTCCACCGCTAAATTGTTCAGACCAACACCACATTATGAGGTCGAGTATTTTAATTTTAATATTTTATTAAAATATTTTAATATTTTAAAAATCTGAACCTGCTTCTTTTTAAATCACCAGTTAAAAAACGCTACGATCTTATTTTACAACCCAATAGGATCTAATTATTAGAACAATATGTACAGAAATGATTGAATGTATAAATATATATATATATATATATATACCCTTGAGTGTGGGAGGGGCATTTTTATTTATAGGACTATAACTCTCATGAGAGTTGGGTTTAACTTTTCTAAAGCATACACATTCATCTCGTCCTCTTTATCCTTTTTCATTACAAAACCACTTAAGGAGTATCAGACTCAGAAAAAAAAGCTTTTATAAGATTATTAAACAGGTGGAGGTAGTAAAAAAAAGTTTTAATAAAATTTCCAACACTGGTGGGATATTCAAGTTTAGAAGAAGTAAAAGATTTCATAACTGCTTAGGTTTATGCTGCTTGCCATAACTTATTTTATGTATCCTTACAATCTTAATACTTGAAATGTAAGTTAATAAACTTAAATTATATTTAACATAAAAAATACTGAGATAAAATATTCAAAATGTCAAGATAAAATATTTTTTTTTTATTTTTTGTAATGAAAAATATATTCAGGGAAATATGTATTTAATTTTAAGTGTAAAGTAAAACTGTATTACCTGAACAGGGCATACGAACTTATTTAAATTATTGCAAACATAATTAAAAGAAAATGAAACTAAATAATAAAAGTATAACCTCTTTCGGTTTATTAATTTCAATAATGGAACTTAGTAATAGATAAAAAAAAAAATATTATAAATAATCCCCTTCAAAACTTGAGTTTGAAGTAAGTAAAATTTCAATATCGAAGAAAAGTAAACTTTTGAAAAAACTAAAAAAAAAATAAATAAAAAATAACAAGAATCTTATCGGTCGTTAAAGCTAATATTCCTTAGAATATAATATGTCTAAAATACCTCCCTGTTAATAATTACCCTAGACCTGGCGCGCTTATTGCTTTTGATTTCATCTCCATTTTCTACTCTCACCCGGACGCTTCAAGTCACCAATACCTTTCCTTCCTTTTAATTTAGTACAGTTTTAATTTTAATGAAGCGAAAAATTGCGATATTCTTCATAATTTAGTTTTTTAAACCAAGCTTTGGTAGACAAACTCAACCAAGAGCCGGGTCATGTAAGTAATTTAGTTCCTGTTTTTTACTTATTATAATTTACTATTCCCTTCGCGAAATGTGATTATATTTTTTTAGAACAAATTTTATTAAAACTGAAGACATACCTAGAAATTTACAAGCACTTGAAGAGCGATCCGACGAGGACAAGAAGCTTGGTAGGAATATCTTCTTTTGATTCTGAAGATGAAATCCTCAATTATTTTGACCAGGAAGGTAACAGTGATACCAAACAAGAAATAGGTTCTGAAAAAGACGTTTTCAGAAAACAGATTTTGTGCTATGGAAAGGATAACTCCATGTGGGCTACGATGGATTTTACCAATAGTTCTTCTCGGACTAAATTACCAGGTCCAAAAGGGGAGGCAAAAAGTTCTATTACTGAAATCGATTTTTATTTCAAATGGTACAAATATGTTTTTATCCAAGATTAAAAATGTGTTTATATATATAAACTGTATAATTATTAATATTCAATAAGCGATTTTCGTTCATTTTTATAACGTGAATTGAAAAAATTGGTAAAATCCGTCGTAGCCCACATGGAGTTATTTTTTCTATATAGAAAAAAAATCGTTTTCTGAATTGGAAAGTCACTAAAAATAAGAACATTCATTTCGGGAACGTTTTTGTGAAGTTTAAAATATAACTTGAGTATATCATTTTGACCCTGTCTAACACCTAAAATATGCACTTATTATTAAGAAATTAAAAAGCACTAAAGAAATTTCCAATATAAATGTTAAAAAAAGTCGCTACAAATGGAGCTAATTGGCTATTTTGGAAGTCCGCCTTAGTTTGATATTACCAGAGACGTTTTTCGTTTATATAAAATAAATATTTGTTATATCTTATTTTAGTGACGCTACCGGAAATGATGAGGTGTTTGCGAAATCATGCAAATGTTCTCTAAATGACAATATAGATACAATTCATAGCAAGTGAAAGTATTGCGAACGTGAAAATTTTCGCATTCCAGACTTCACTGGAAATACACATTTTAGAGTCCCCAGAGTCCAAATTACCAAGTCCCGCTTGTGTGTGTCTGTGTGGTAAATCGAGAACAAAGACGAAAAGTCGTGCAATACTGAAATTTAGTATTTAAAACAACAATGCACCCGAGATGTTACAGCGACTTTTTCATCAAAATAAGCTTACCAGAAAAGCCACTTTATAAATAAATATTTGTTATATCTGATTTTAGTGGTGCTCCCGGAAATGATGAGGTGTTTGCGAAATCCAGCAAATGTTCTCTAAATGACGATATAGATACAATTTAGGTTTATCAAATCATAATTGCAATTTTTAGATCTTGGGTGATTTGAAAATTTATTTATTCATTTAGCAAAAGGCTTAATCATTACTAAAAGTTACTTTAATCTCTTTTAATTAATGAACGTTTCGAACTAACAATTCTTAAGTCATATTAACTTTTTGTCTAGACGTTGATCAATACTTTGTTAAATAATAGTTTCTTGCTCATCAACATTTTTTATCATTGCATCCAATTCGCTGATAGGTGATGTTGTTACCTGGGCTTTCTCATGTTCTCTTTTTCTTTTTTTCTTGGTATTTTCTTTGAAGGTTCTTTCGCACAATTTTTCTTCACCCAGTTTTATATTTTTTCAGCCACATTAGACTACATATTGCTACAACAAATGAATCATTTATAAAACACTACGTTAGTACAATATACACTAAATTAATTAACAAATATATATTACACAAATCACTTGGATAAGTATTGGATAAGTATCGGATAAGTATTGGATAAGTATCACAGCTTCACAAAATGGGACTCGTTCCGGATGTGTCAAAGGTTCTGGGAGATAATGAGGATTTTATTAAAATAATCTATGCATTTCTTCGAAAAAACTCCTTACCGCCCAAATTATGAAGTTTGCTGTCTTCATCATTCAAGCTATATTCTAAAAAAAAAAAAAAATTTGTTACAAATTTTTTAAACGTAGTTTGTCGCAACCTTACACCTTTTATTTTATTTTTATTTTTTTAAATTAATTTTGTTTATCCATACTCAATTGATATCCCTCTTTATACCTTTTGTTTATAATTACTCTTTTTTTTTTATTTATTCGTTTTTCTAGAAGTTTAACAATTATGTTAGCATTCTTATAGGCGTTGATGACCTTTGATGTTTTACGCCTTAAAGCACTAACCAACAACAACTTGGATAAGTAAATAGTTGTTTCAAGAACGCTCCGTCACGTATGGGATTTTTTTCATATAGAGACGCTTTTCTTAAGACAGAAGCTATCTTTTACGCCTTGTTTGGCTTGGTTAATGTAAAATAAAATATTCAATATATACACTATAAACATTTTTTCCCTCAATATTCCAAGGTCACCAATTTATGTACGCTTTGTTATTAATAAATTATAACGAACTTACCACTTATTTAAAATTATTAGTGAATAAATATCACATATACAGCCCCTTTGTTTACATACTCCACTACACTGTTCTGTAGATATCTTCAGGCCAAATTCAAAAGAACAATTTTTTTTTTTGCCAAGCAAAACTCCGTTCACTAAAAAGATTCTTATATTGTGGGACATCATACTTTGATTTATTTCTCTTATGTTTCTTTTCTTAGTTTAATAATACATATATTTAATAGATAATAGATAAAATTGAAAAACATTAGTAAGAAGGACGGTTAAATTCATTTAATTTTATTTATATTTTTGGTGTTGGTTTCTGATGATCGCAAATTGGGACGCGTTCCCCGAACGATTTTTTTGTAGTTCTTTTTTAAAATAATCATAAAACCAGAGGATTAGAAAATAATAAAACCAGGGAGTGAGCAAAAAAGAAGTTACTTTTAAAGTAAATTACATCAAGTATAGTTAATATGAATCATGTGAAGTACTGAGAAATGACCAACTGTTTTAGACAAAACTGTAATCAGGCATTTATTTGCTAGGAAAGCATATTTGCCACTCTGGTGATTTTGACCCATATAATTATACATACATGTGTGTGTGTATAAGTGCGACATTAGGATAGTTGATAAAGGGACATGAGGAGCCGGCCGTATGAGAGTCCCAAACCCACTTTGAGGCCAAACATAAGCTAATGTTCTACACGAGCAACAGGAGCCATCAGTACTGGCCACTCCATTATCTCAGAGCAGGCAGCTCTCTGAGTCAGTCCTTATCAGTCATGTTCTAGCATTAGATTTTGGCACTTCGCTAGTCTGTTGTACTCCTATGTTCATGCCATTATTATAATATTTCATTATAAATTATATCGAGAAGTATAAGAGCTTTATTGAGGGTTAAGTCGACCTTTGGGACAATTGGTGGAAATAGTCTGAAGTCAGTCTAATGAATCTCTTTTTACTTTCACTTACCTATATATGAAATATATAGTAAGGGGAAGTATTTCGATCGTGAAACATTTTCAACGGAAATACACGTTTTAGGTCTCCTGAATCCAAATGACCAAGTCCCTGAAAAAGATCTGTGTGTTGTAAGTCCAGCACATAAACGAAAAGTCCTATGAAACTAAAATTTCATATGTAATACAACTATGCGCCCAAAATTTTACATCAACTATTTACGAAAATCAGCTAACCAGAAGAGCCACTTTATACAATGCATTTTGCACCTATTTGCGATTAAAAGCGGCTCTAACGAGTTAGATTAAACTTGATATGTCGATGTAAAATTAGACGGGCTTTAATATTATGCAGGTTTCATTCTGATTGAAATAGTCAGACAGGGCTTACATTCCGATATTTCAAAATGTCTTCCCCTAAAATACCATATTATCTTGTTATCATTGATAAAAAAAAAAAAAACTGGTAAATTTATGAGTTGAACGAATTCGATATCTAACTTTAGGGAAAAACTACAAAATTATTTTTGTAATGCAATTATTCGTTTTCGTACATAAGAACAGTAATATAGATGTATAGTATACCGTTGGAAAGCTAAAGATTTTAGAAATAAATATAATATTATACAGAAGCTTGTAAAAGTTATTAGAGATTGATGAAAAGCCGATATAGCTAACTGATTATTTTAGATAATAATATTATAAATTTTTCGATAAAACATATGTTCCTATAGAATTTTAATTAAATTAATGCTTTATTAGTTTTACTTATTTTTATCTTTAACTGTATTTGAAATTCTTTAATCGATTTTAATAACAGCGGTAAGCGAAAGTCGTGTGTTGCTCGCTCGAGATTTTAATGTTGCGGACGCACAGTGGTTCGGAATGCACTTTTTCGGGACAAACGTCTGCACTGCTCGTTCTATTTATGATATATCCGCAATTTTAACGTAATTTAGTTTCTTGGGGAATTCACTTTAAATTGTATGATTGACCTTTTTTAAACCTGTTTTTATGTCATGAAAGTATATATAGTACAGTAAAATTAGGTAAAAAAACAGGCGAAACCCGAACATTGAAAATAAAATATCTGAAACCTTCAGAAATTGTTCGGTACTCTTTCCTTATGTACTGGTAAAAAGTCCCAGAGATTTCCAAGCCGGGTTTTGTATATAACAGGGGAGAACTAGATTTTTTTTTGTTCATTTTTTTGTAAATCTCTAAAAAAGTATAATCTTTAACGAAATTATTGTTCTATATATAATTATTTAAAGTACCTTCAAAAATTATAATACAAATGTTTTAGCTAAAATAAATGGTTCCGGAGATTATGAAGGGATTTCCTCATTTAGTAAAAACTCCATGAAATATAAGTGTTCAAGGGCAACTGGCATACCTAATTTTACTGTTTAACATTTTTTATCGCAGACATGATCAATCACAATTCACATACGTGTAAATTCTTATTCAATTTAAAACATATTTAACCATATCAGCCAGTGTGCTAAGCTTGAATATTTAAAAAAAAAAAATCCAAATACTTAGGATTTTTTCTTTTCTGTTCCCTCAAACATTTTCTACAAGGGCAATCCTATTTTTCAGAAGATAACATCAAAACGGACATTTTATTGTTCATCAGGAGGAAGGACAGTGATTTTTCGAAAACAAAAAATATAATGTACATTCCAAGCCGTTGGGAAAATGTAAACGCTAACGGTGGTAACTATTGTGTAGATTAAATAAATAAATATTAAGCTGTTCATCAATTCTAATTTTTGTCTAAATGTATCTTTTAATTTTCCCGACAACCCAATATATCTTAAAAAGAACAACCAGTGAAGAATTTTGCCTCGCAAAAGTGAGTTCGGAACCACTTTTTTTTTTTTTTTCTTATCCTCCAACTTTATTTACAAAATAAATACAAAAAACATTGTGTGTATATACAGCAGCAATGGTATATACAGTCCATGGCTCAGGCCTCGTATTGCCCGTTGGCAACGGAACCACTGTGCGAAGTCAAAAACTAAATATATTTAAAAAATATTTTTTTCCACGGGTATATATGACGAGATTACATGATATTAAGTAGTAAAACAAATTTAAAAATACATATATACGGAGAAATAAAAATATACAGTAGGTATTAAAAAGAAAACAATTAATATATAATAATTAGCATCGGATACCAATAATTACTTATAGGTTTACTTTTCATCACTCTCCAAAATTATATACATTTTTTTTTAAGAGATATTTTTCCAAAAAACCTTACCTTATTATGCATCTAAATTACTGTTCTTATGTTCAAGAAAAAAAACTTATAAACAAACATATTTCTCTTTTCTCCATTAGTAGGTTATCAAATTTCTTAAACTTATACATTAACTCGTTTTTTTATCAATATTAACATGATTATATGATTAATTTTTTCGATTCTTCAAAATTAAAGGTACTTTAAAGGAAGAAAATTTAAATTATCACAATTCAAGCACTATCAAACTATTGCAGTTTAAATGTTTGTTAAATTAAATTTTACTACTTTTAGTAAAATCGTAAAAAGGTAAATTACATAGAATAAAGGAGCTCTTTTTCGCCGATTTTGTTGAAAAATTTAGTATAACATCTACGGCATTTATGCTCCCAAAATCTAAAGTTTCAGTTTTGTACAACTTAATGTTTTTGAGCTACACTTTTACACAGACTATAATACGGGAATTGATTATTTAGACTTGGGAAGCCATAAAACGTGTATTTTGGTTAAAAACTTGAATTCGAAACGTTACAAGATCGTAATACATTCTTACACTATATATTCGATAAACAGGTATGTGAATTTATATTATTTATTTCATTCAACCAAAATTTATAAACACAACCATTTAAAAATTAATTATGTGCTTAGATGTATAAGCAGTCGTTTTATTTACTAAAAAATAGTTCTTGCCTGGGCCCATTGCTACACACATCCATTCTCACTCTACTACCTCACTTTTTTGTCTCCTTTTTACACACATTATATATATATATATATATATATATATATATATATATATATATATATATATATATATATATATATATATTGGTACTAATTGTACCAATTAAATTTTTTTAGTTGTTGACTGTATGATAAATAATAATTATAAAAAGTTAAACATTTATATTCTGCCCAGAATAAGGAATCTCCAAGTCGTTTTACCAGTAAATTTAAAATAGACAGCAGCTTACCTAGTCGCCTTCCTCGTGTCTTCTCGAACGGGCCCGCTCAGGCTCGGCAGTATCCTCCAGCTGCTCCTAGATTTTATTTTGTAAAACTTAGGAGAACCTAAATTCTTAAAATTGAGTCCCTCTACCGTGACCGGGAATCGTATATCACCACAAATATCGTCACGGACTACAAAAACATACAATCGGGACAAAATCTCAATTCAGACTGACGCTAGAGCAAAAACAAAACACAGTCGAATTAAACATCCGTGCCGTATCCACGGCTCAACCTAATTAAATTAAAATAAATATTATTAGTTTTAATTCGCGTACGCGCGAACACACACACACACACACACACACATATATATATATATAATACGTATATATTGTAAGGAAAAGTGTTGCGATCGTAAAAATTTAGAATTCTAATTTTCAGTGGAAATACACATTTTGGTTTCTCCTGAGTCCAAATGATCAAGGCCCGAAAAAAGGCAAGTCGAACACGAAAACGGGATCTTGAATAGAACTGCAATTTTTTATTTTAGAAGCGGCTGAAATGTTGCCAGAAACTTTTTCTTTAATATTGTGAATCAGAATAGTATCATTATATTAAATATTATGTACTTTTTTTATAGATTTTTCCTGAAACGATTTGAATTGACTTTTTATATATTTGTAAAGTTTAACTAACGTAGGTTGATTATATTATTATAGGTAGACAGGTACTTAATTAAGTCGAGAAATTACTTCTAATGGTATACAATGCGAGGTATCTTACAGGTAACCAACCAATTTCAACCTGAGTGAGAAGCCTAGAATTGTTCTGTGAGACCATAACGAGATAGAAGCATGATATAAATAATTTTTTGTGTATCCACTTACATAGGTCCTCTAACACGGTTGTTGAGACCTGCCAAATACAAAGCGATTTGACCCTGCAGTGTCCAAACTCATGTACAGATGTTCCAAGTTCTAGGCACCATCTGGGACAGGAACCGCTCACCAATCCCAAACTGACTTATAATGAATTCAGGGACAGGGAGTGAAATTGTTGAGTTGGTTAACATTTATGGTTAACTCAATCTCAAGCTGAAGATTTTGACGCGAAATGAAATTGGGAATTTATTATCTTGGTAACTGTCCATATTGCGCAAGAAATAGATTTCATAAAGAGGTTATAGCAATGGCTTATTACTTCGCTTTGCTAAGACAACTTTATTTTTTCATTAAGAGCGACCACCAAAAAAGGAATATCCAGTCGTATTGCAGAAATAGAAAACCTGTACATCTACAACCTATGAAGGCACGTGAATTAAAATTTATAATATTTTTTTGGATTTATTTTAATTTAAATCTAATTAGGTTGCAACGGAGGTAAGTGAAAGTCGTGTGTTTTGCGCACCAGATTTTTAAAGCATATAATATAATTATCAAAAAGGGATTCACTTTTAGTCTTCCTCCAGTTATGGGAGGACCGTAAGCCAATCAGTGGCAACTCACATAAAAAGATATAAGGAGTGATCACCATACCCTTCAATAGCGAATCGTGGTCACTGAACAGACGTGCAGCCAAGGACCAACACGGTCTGTCGCACTGTAAATGATAAGAATATGTATAACATATTATGTATCATGACAATTGTAAAACTTCCCATTTTGGCTCCTTCAATACTGCTATAAATGAGGCGAACCTTTTACTTAAGTATTAAATTGCAACATAAGTTCATAGCGTTTTTTACTGGTTATTACAATAAAAACTTCAGGTTCTTGTAAATATTTTTAATCAATTTTATATGACCCATTTTGATCTATTACGTTTTGTCATATTTCAGGTATCATTTTTTAATTTGTTTATCATCTACAATTGAAGGAAACCCATGCATGCCCTTTGCTTCTTCCAAGTCAAAACTTCCCGACTTACACACTACAGTTTTTTTTAATTATCTGTTTAGTATATTTTCCTTTTCGGAAACAAAAAAATCATAGAGTAGAATAGAATAGAAATTTTATTTTGTCTTTGGGGCTTCCCCATACAAATAGAGCCTAGCTTGGCTATAAATTACAATATTATGGTTTTAGAACTTTATATACATATCATTTAAAAATAAATAAAATAATAGTGAAAATTTACTAAAACAATTTGACTTTCAAAAATAAATTACAGATTAAAGAATAAACAGTTACTGGTGCTATAACAGAAACAATACATAAGCAAAATATCACTTTGAAGATCAAATAAAAATAAACTCTGAATAGAAAATGTTCTAGGATAAAGAATTGAGCACTTATTGAACTCCTATCATGTAATAGTACACTTTATGTAACTTATCTACACTATCGATACTCAGTATAGCATAGATACTTTGGATGTGGGAAGATTCTAAGATGAAGTTTTGAAGAAATTGTCGTCTATTTTCATTGTGTGCCGGGCACTGAAGGAGAATGTGATGTAGACTGTTGTAGATAAATCGTAAAAATAAATATACAGTTTTCTTGTGACTTGAACAAAAATCTGAGTTTTTTTCCATAGATTCTAATATGTTCTGGATTTGCAACTCTTAATTTGTTGACACATCTCAATTTCTTTATATGTACTTTAAAGGTGAGGTACGTTTCAGGGTCGGGAGCATTGTAGTTGCATAGTAATCTATATAAAGGATAGTTAGTTGAATTTAGGGTCCTTTGTATGTCGGCTGAGAGATAATGGTTATGTGCTTTTTCCAGTATGTCATCTTTGTATCGAAGAAGTCCGTTTTTATGGTGGACAGAAAGCTCTTCTGCAAAGGCATTTAGCTCGGCTATTGCTCCAAATTGGGACACCCAATTGAAGTTTATGTCAGGATTATCCTTGTCTAATGATTTCAGTCTGTTAAAGCAAAGTTTTGGAAGTCGTTCTTCTGGCATGAACTCGAGCTTGGTCCATAGATTTGTCATCTTTTTTATCCCCTTCATGGCTAATGGTTCTCTTCCTGTTTCGAGACGGACTATATAATTTGGGGTATCCCTAGGCCATCCAAATAATTCCTTAAAAAATTTAAGTTGGACCGATTCGATTGCCTCAAGATAATTGGGACTCCATACTTCAGAAGCATAAAGCAAAGTTGATGAGACCATTGAGTTAAATAAAGTTCTTTTTGTTTCCCAAGAGTCACTTTTCCCTTTTGTCAGTATTAAATGACTAAAATGAATTTTTTCCTCTTTCATTTTGAGTAAGAACAATACCACTTAAAGGTAAGGAATCTCGGATTGAAACTGATAAACAAAATCACTTTAACAAATCTTTTTTTTTTGGAATATGTAACCATTATTAGATATAGTAAATATAATTTTATAAAAAGAGAGAGGATTAAATTGAAGTGTTCAAAACGCTATGAACTTATTTTAAAACCCAATACAAAAGGCTAATTCACATGACTATCACAAGGTGAATCCGGACTTACAGACCTAAGCTGTGGGGCTTTACTATCGAATTCAACTCGAATCCAATAGCAAATCCTTAATGCTCCTTACTTCTACAGAAATAAGCTAATCCATAAAGGCTTTAATGTCCCCATTCGTCGCTGGTTTGGCCCTAACCAGGTACTATTCCATTCATGACAAGCTCCTTACCTACACTAATTTAATAGCTTCAATTTTTGCTTCATAGTATGAATAGGAGTGTGAAACTAGGACGCCTGTGAGACCATCTGATATTGAATATTTTTTGAGTGCTAAACATTCTCCACAATCATTCCTTAAATTTATTAGATGTATTCAATTTAATAAATAATAATTTTCAATAAATAAATAATTTAAAAACTTGTCCGATACAAACTAAAAGGTGAGCCCCAACATTAGATTTCTTCTTCTTCTTTATCTTTCCTGTCTACCTCACAGCAGTGTGAGGGGGTCGCTTGTAGAGGCCGATCCAGGTATTCCTATTATGCGCCATTTCTCTTGCTCATCTCCAATCTATATCTATTTATACAGGCCTTCCTGATCCCATCCTCCCAAGTCTTTCTAGGTCTTCCTCTTGGTCTCCCCTTCTCTCTATTTTCACCTCATACGTTGCTTATGCCTAGAATTTCTACCGAATGGATTCCAAGAGATCGAAAGAGATGGCGAGACCACTGACGAGAAGGAGGGACGAACTAGTACAAGTAGTGGGGGATTGTTGGACTACAATTGCCAGAAATAGACAAATGTGGAGTAATGTTACAAAAAATCAGTCATTAAATACATGGTTATAAATTATAGTTTGAACAAGGAAAGAAATGTTTAATTGTGGGTATATTTAAGTTCAAGAATGTAAATATTGTAAATAACAGCAGGAACTAAGAAAAGAAAATTTTGTTAATTTTTTTTATTTTAATTCCAATACCAGACTTGTACCTCCCAAGGAGAGGCTTGTTGTTCTATTAAAGACGAAATAAAGCTATTATTATTATTATTATTAATAATAATAATATCCCTTTCTAACGGTGGTTCCAGGTCAGATAGAAGGCCGGAAAATATTGTCGAAGAACTAAATTTAAAATCGCTAATGGAAGTTCCATATTCATCAGTATCAATAAACAAACGAAGCTTAGACAAACATTTACTGACAGTATATTTCTCAGCTGTCCAATGAAATATTAACAGCCAACTGTACGGGCCTTGTCGAATGAAGACAGATGACCGTTTATTAAATTTTATAAAAAATAACTTAACCTCCACCGGCTTAATTAAATTTATTAAAATATGAATTCATACAAATTACACTTTTTTCTTATTAAAATAAAATATTAAAATTTCGATAACATTTAGACTCTAAAGATATTAAATTTAACTATCATAACACTATTTAATTTGAATAAAATATAAACAAAATCACTGATATTCGTTAAACATTTTACATCGACGTAATCGATTGCTGATGCTCGTTTTTTTTAACGAATTTTGTTGTACATTTTTCCTTCAAAATAAATCATAACAGATCCTACTCATCAATTTTTACTCTGTTGTCTTTCCTCATGGTGATATCCTTGGATCTAATCTTTTCATAGTCTTTAAAGCTGATAACCCAATACATCCTGTCACTTTCCTTTCTACGTAAGCTGATGACACTTTAGTCTTATCAGTAAATAATGAACCGATTACTGCAGCCGTAATTCATTAATTCCACACCTAACTGATCCCAATAAATAACCTTTATGCTTCGATGCGAACCTATGACTTCTTGCCATACAGCATCCTTTCATAACAATGCACTTGTTCCATTTGTACAGATTTGATATCCTGGATTCCATCTTGACAAACATGGAATCCATATACAAGACTCAGACTGTCCAACGTCTTATGCTAATTAAAAAACCCTGGAAACGGCCTAATCTTCCACAAAACTACAAAAAGTTTATTTTCATGACTAACATATGCCTTATTGGCCAATCAAGACTTAAAGGGTTAAGCTTTGCGGCCTTAATAAACCAACGAATTCTTATCGTATCTCATTCTTTCCTTTATAATAAACTCATCCACAATGGCCTTAAGTTTCAACACGAAAAACGTACTATTCCACTCTAACCCATTCGCTTTAATCCTTGCTTCAATTCCTGATAATATTTTGACAAGTCAGAAAAAATGATGGTCATGGAATCTTCTGCATAAGAATTCTCATTGGAGTGCTACGGTTAGGTAGTTCCTCTGCGTGTTAGGGCATGTCATTTTGTCTTCTTTTTTTTTTTTTTTTTACTTGTAGAGTTTGTAATATATACATTTTTATTTGGATTTATTTATTTATTTAACGTCACTTTATGCTACTATGGCTAATCGGACGATGCTACAGTGGCAGTCCTAAATTTTGCCTATCCAGGTTTTATTAGGATAGGGATCTTTAACGAGTACCTGACATTGCACAGGCTCGGGACCACCTCTTAACGTCCCCTCCGAAGGACGGCGTAACTAAGGATTTTTTACTCCCATTAAAAAATCCTAGGGCCACCTGCGGGTTTGAACCTGTGATGGGCCTGATGTATGTGAGGGAGTGAGGTTATAACACACAGCTGGTGGGAGCAAAGAGGTTATGTGAAATGGATTTGTCACTGCCTCAAACATGTTTATATTTTAGTTTTCTTTATATTTAATTGAAGGTCATTTTTATTTATTATTTTATTTTCTGTGTTTTATGATAGTAGAAAGATTATTTTATTTTACAGTGGCAAATCCATTGCAACCTCTCACCAGCTGTGGGTTGGCGCTATCTCGATTTTGTGTGTGCTCCTCATATTGTGTTCTTCTTTTGTACTCTATTATTCCATGCTTATTTTACTGTTTTTAACATTACGAACAATAAAAGAACCATTCGTACTAATTGTGCCAGGCTGTAGTTATTTCGCCCTCACCTCCTCAAAAGTGGTGACCCCGACGGTGAGTTTTAAACTATTATTTTTTCTTCTCCTTTTTTTTTTATTTTTCTGGCAATATCATTACAATGCCATTCGATTTATTCACGCTGGACATGGAGGACGAGAAAGTGGAGGTGGAGTCAGCATCGGCCCCCAATGCGCTGGCGAGATTGCCAACTTTTTATAGAGAAGAGCCAGATCTGTGGTTCATTCAAGCTGAGGCGGTATTCAGCTCATGTAAGATCAGTAATAGTAAGAGCAAATTTCAGCTGATTATCGCCCAGCTTGATTTTCAGACTCTTCGACAAGTCGCAGATCTGGCTCGTAATCCGCCTGTTAATGAGCCCTATGAAAGGTTAAAAGAGCGGCTACTTTCCAGCTTCGGGCAGTCAGATAGCTGGAAGATGAAAAAACTCCTGGAAGAGCAGAAATCGGGCGATCAGAGGCCTTCCCAATTTCTGCGAGAGATGCAGCAGCTGGCAGTTCCGGAGGACATGCTTAGTACTCTGTGGCTCCGGGGGTTACCTGAGGGAGGCGGCTTTGGCTGCTACCGATCATACTGATCTGACCAAGTTGGCCCGCATCGCAGATAAAATAGCGGAGATTCAGCAACCCCCAGGTAATCCGATTATGGCTTATCAGCCGGAGCCAACTCCGGGGCCTCCAAGAAGAGATGGAGGAGACTTTGGAGCTGCCATCGAGCGCCTGACTGCCGAAGTAGCCGCTCTGAAAGCGCAAATGGGGGCCAGGACAAGTCGGCGGGACAGCGGATCACCTAGTCGGAATCGCAGGGGCTCTAGAAGCAAGAGTAGACGGCGTCTCTGTTTTTACCACGAACGCTTCAGAGATAAGGCGACCAGATGCCGTCAGCCCTGCGACTGGAAACCGGCTAGGGCTTTAAACTAGTCATAGCGGCGAACAAGGCGGGTCCCGTCGCTATGGCTAACAACCGTCGACTCTTCGTCTCTGACAGAAAGTCCGGGGTCAGATATCTGGTGGATACCGGAGCCACCCTATCTGTCTACCCGGTGACGAACAGGACGAAGGCCACCGAGGAGTTCACGTTGTATGCTGCCAATGGGACGCCCATTCCAACGTATGGCACCATTGTCCAGCACCTTGATCTGGGGCTCCGGCGGAAAATGTCGTGGCGATTTATCGTTGCCAAGGTTAGCCATCCCATCATCGGCGCGGATTTACTTTTTCACTACAACATGATTGTAGATCTCGCCGGGTGCCAGCTGGTGGACCAGAGGACGGGGCTGACATCTAGAGGTAAATTGGCGAAGGTACCGGTGCCCACCATCTGCTCAGTACCAGCAGGAGAATGGTACTCCGCCCTGCTGCGCCGGTACCCTGCTGTGACTCAGCCTTCGTCCTTTATGACAGAACCGAAGCACGATGTCGTCCATCACATTGAGACCAGGGGAGCCCCAGTCACCGCGAGAGCCCGCCGCCTGCCACCGGGGAAATACAACACCGCCAAGAAGGAGTTTATGCAGATGATGGATGAAGGGATCTGCAGACCGTCGAATAGTCCTTGGGCCAGTCCGCTGCACATCGTCGAGAAGAAGGATGGAGGTATCCGGCCCTACGGCGACTACAGGCAGCTCAACGCTAAGACGGTCCCGGACAGATACGCTGTGCCCAACTTGGCGGATTTCAACGTTAATATGCACGGTAAGAAGATCTTCACCACATTGGACCTTAACCGTGCATATTACCAGATTCCGGTGGCAGAAGAGGATATTCCGAAGACCGCCGTCATCACACCTTTCGGCCTCTTCGAGTTCCTCCGTATGTGCTTTGGTCTCAGGAATGCATCGCAAACCTTCCAACGGTTCCTGGACCGTGTGCTTCGAGGGTTGGACTTTGCCTGGTGGTTCCTCGACGATATTATCATCGGCTCAAGAGATGAAGAGGAGCACAAAGCACATATGGAGGAAGTGCTACGGCGGCTGCAGGATCACGGCCTCACGGTGAACCTGACGAAGTGTGTCTTCGCTCGTCAGGAGGTCGAGTTTCTGGGACATAGAGTGAACTCCTCCGGCATCGGCGCCCAGTCAGCGAAGGTGGAGGCCATAGTTTCCTATCCTAGGCCTGCTACTATCAAGGACCTGCGGCGTTTTCTAGGTATGTTTAACTTTTATCGCCGTTGCATACCCAGAGCGGCGGAAATGCAAGCTCCGCTCAACAGGTTCCTTGCTGGAGTGAAGAAGAATGACAAGAGGCCAGTCGAATGGAACAACAAAGCCGTAGAAGTGTTCGAGCGCTCCAAGACTGCCATCAAGAACTCCGCGGTACTGGGACATCCTAAGGCTAACGCTGAGCTTGTCCTGGTATGTGATGCCTCCAGCACAGCTATGGGAGCAGTCTTGCAGCAGAAGGATGGCGACGTTTGGCGACCTCTTGGATTTTTCTTCAAGGCTCTCGCTCCAGCGCAACAGAAGTACGCCACGTACGACAGGGGACTATTGGCCATGCACCGCGCCATTAAGCACTTTCGCCATTACCTTGAGGGGAGACATTTTGCTGTCTGGACGGACCACAAACCGCTTGAACAAGCGTTCTATCAGAAGCCAGAGACAGCGACGCCCATGCGGATTCGGTTGGTGAATTTTATCAGCCAGTTCACAACCGACATCCGCCACGTACCCGGGGAAGACAACGCTGTTGCCGACGCGCTCTCGAGGGTTGAGGACATCGACTGTACCGAGGACTATGAGCGCCTTGCGTCCGAGCAGCAGAAGGATCCATCGGTTTCTGAGCTTCAGAAGAACGGCCGTCTTCAGCTTCGCTGGATCCAGCCTCCCGGTACAGCCTCGTCTGTCCTCTGCGAAACCTCTACGCCTCAAGCGCGACCATACGTTCCTGAGTCCATGCGAGAAGAGATCTTCCACCGCCTGCATGGGCTCAGTCACCCCGGGATACGGACCTCGAGGCGGCTGGTCACGCAGCGTTTCTTTTGGCCAGGCATGAATGCCGACGTCTCGAGGTGGGCACGCTGCTGCATTCTCTGCCAGCGATCGAAAGTTGTCCGTCACACAGTGACTCCTCCAGGTACCTTTGCACCCAGCGGAAGGATGGAGCATATCCACGTGGACATCGTTGGGCCTCTGCCACCTTCCAACGGCATGCGTTATTGCCTCACGATGATAGATCGATTCACGCGTTGGCCTGAGGCGTGCCCGCTAGAGGAAATTACAAGCACCATGGTAGCAGAAGCAATAGTGGGCACGTGGATTTCCCGTTATGGTACGCCTGCAAGGATTACTACCGACCAAGGGCGCCAGTTTGAGTCAGACCTCTTTATTAGCCTCACTCGCGTCCTTGGTATCCAGAGGAGCAGGACTACGGCGTACCATCCTCAGTCCAACGGGTGCGTGGAGCGGTGGCATAGGTCCCTTAAGGCATCCCTAAGGGCAACGTTGGGAAATATGGGGTGGACAAAGGTGCTACCCACCGTCCTATTGGGTCTCCGGTCGGCGGTGAGAGAAGATGTTGGTGCCAGCGCTGCGGAAATGGTCTTCGGCCAACCACTTCGCCTCCCTGGAGAATTTTTTGAACCCTCTGAACGGCGGGAGGACGCGGAGGCGACATTGAAGACGCTGAGGGAGGCGATGAAGACGCTCCGGCCAGCTCCGCACCGCAGCAGTACGGCTCGCACCTTTGTTCACCGCGACCTCAAGGACTGCACCCACGTTTTCCTTAGGGATGACACCGTCCGACGCCCGCTGACGCCGCCTTACACCGGCCCTTATCAGGTTCTCTCGAGGGAGGAGAAGACATTCAAGCTGCTGTTACCGACGGGACCGAAGACCGTCTCCATGGATCGCCTGAAGGTAGCACATCTTCTCCCGGGACCGGCAGAGGACAGCGGCAACAGGGATCTGCCTACTCCATCGCCCTCTGGTGTGGCCAGCGGCAAGTGCGATCACCCCACTCCTTCTCCCACATCAGTGGACTCCGGACCTTCAAATGACCTCGACTCAGGACAGCAGGATGCACCACCGCCTTATCGCACCCGGTCTGGTCGGGTGGTAAAGCCAAAGATTCGTTTCTTTGCCGATGTCATTGGGGGGGAGTGATGTGATGGGCCTGATGTATGTGAGGGAGTGAGGTTATAACACACAGCTGGTGGGAGCAAAGAGGTTATGTGAAATGGATTTGTCACTGCCTCAAACATGTTTATATTTTAGTTTTCTTTATATTTAATTGAAGGTCATTTTTATTTATTATTTTATTTTCTGTGTTTTATGATAGTAGAAAGATTATTTTATTTTACAGTGGCAAATCCATTGCAACCTCTCACCAGCTGTGGGTTGGCGCTATCTCGATTTTGTGTGTGCTCCTCATATTGTGTTCTTCTTTTGTACTCTATTATTCCATGCTTATTTTACTGTTTTTAACATTACGAACAATAAAAGAACCATTCGTACTAATAGTGCCAGGCTGTAGTTATTTCGCCCTCACCTCCTCAAAAAACCCGTGACCTTTAGCATGGGAGGCTGTTACGCTAGCCACCCAGCTAC
This sequence comes from Piezodorus guildinii, assembly GCA_023052935.1. NCBI lineage: Eukaryota > Metazoa > Arthropoda > Insecta > Hemiptera > Pentatomidae > Piezodorus > Piezodorus guildinii. The sequence goes on along the minus strand of CM041293.1, from coordinate 136,632,935 downwards.
AAGTGATCCCCTAATATATAAATAATAATAATAATCCTAAAAATAGTTACTTAACATTTAGATTCTATGAAAATCTACATTAACAACATTTGACTTCAGTAACATAATAATAGGTTCGATGCTCATACTACTTGTTTTCTTAACAAAATTGTCAATGACCACCATGGCGACATCCAAAATTACAGAACACAATGTCCACACCAACGCCTTAACCTATCTCCTGCATGCCTAGTGGTAGGTTCATGTCATGTGTTCAGGTCTCAAAACAATTATAAATATATTTATATATTGTCTTTATTACCATTATCATGAAAAAGTATGTCTATTAAGTCTGTGTGTTAGGTAATGCTTAAGAACTAGGAATTCTACGAAACTGAAATGCCATATTAATGCCAATTGGCTTATGTGCTAATAATAAATGCTAATATTAAATTAAAATTATAATTTAACGATTAAAATTGAAATATAGATACTATTTTATTTTCTAGCTTGTGATTAATGAAGATCAGGTATCTTGAAAAATATGGATGAAAAATCATGGTATCTAAACCGCCAAGATTTGATTAAGAAATGAATATTTGTTTTGTGTACTTGTAACTGCCATTGTGAAATGTTTTTATAACCTTTAGTTTTATATATAGCTGTATTAGTGTTGCTCAGATAGAAAAATTGGACCTGACGTTTGTATTAAATAGGTGAAATCAATTTTATATAAAAAGTCTAGTTTTTCTTAACTTTATTGAGTATTGAGTATTTTTTTTTCGGGGCTTTATTGTTTGTCTTATCGAAAATCCGTATACAAGAAATAACCAAGCACTAAAGATTTACTTCAATCCGCAAAACATTGAACCACTAACATTTAAAACTAAAGCAAGTTAAGTATTTATCAAATACTTACGTGTATAAATATGCGAAGATACATCTGTCTTTGATAGAAAATGACCAATTTTATGTTACGTTAGTTTAATTTTTACTTTCACTTACTATATATAGTAAGGGGAAGTATTGCGATCGTGAAAATTTTCGAATTCCAGTTTTCAACGGAAATACGCGTTTTAGGGTCCCCTGAGTCCAAATAACCAAGTCTCGCAAAAAGGTCTGTCTGTGTGTGTGTGTGTGTGTTAACTCCTGGGCGAAAACGGTAAGTCCTATGAAACTAAAATTTCATATTTAGGACCACTATACGCCCGAGACGTGACAAAACTTTTTTTCATTAAAATGAGCTTACAAAAAGAGGCACTTTATACTATGCATTTTGCACCTTTTTTCGATTTTCTCAAAAACGGTTCTGACGATTTTGATTAAACTCGCTATATCGATGTAAAATTTAATGGGCTTTAATATCATCTAGGTTTTATTTAGATAAAAATGGTCTGACAGTGCTTAAATGCCGATATTTTAAATTGTCTTCCCCTAAAGTACCTTTAATTTTGTAGATTCAATAATAATAACTAGATTATCTTGTTAACGCTGATGAAAAACTGGTAAATATATAAATTGAATAAATTCGATACCCAACTAAAGGAGAAAACAGAAAAAATATTTTTTTAATGCAATTTTTCGTTTTTGAACATAAGAGCAGTAATATACATGTATGATATACCGTTGGAAAGCTAAAGATTTTAGAAAAATTATCATCTCATACACAAGCTTTTAAAAGTTAATAGAGAGTGATGAAATGAACATAAAACTAACTGATTATTTTAGATAATAATATAATAGATTTTCGAATCAAACACATGTTTCTATAAAAATTCAATTTAATTAATTCTTTATTAGTTTCATTAACTTTAATTTTAAATAATTTTTAATTTTTTTTTCTTTTTTCTTAAAAGCATTACTTGAACCTGTCCAAACGGCAAGTACAATTAGCAAATTTGAGGAAAGATTTGTCACTAGCAGTACGCCTTTCTTGACCTGATCGACTATTTATTAACTCATGAGATCTCGCATCCAATCTCCAATTTAATCTCCTACCCGAATACATAGGCATGTCGGTTTTAGTAATATCTCTTATAAGTGTGTTGGTATTTCCGTGTAAGTTATTGAAATTATCAAATCGTAGAATAAGGGGCCTTATGTGCTCGTCCACTGTTGGTAAGTGTAAGTCAGTATGTTAAGTTTTGTTAGTAACGTACTATGTTGCATTTGTTATGTGTCGTAAAATTAAAAAACAAGGGATTTTCCAAAAACTTTTTTAAATTAAATAATATCAATCTCTTGATGAAATTCCATATTTTTTAGGCTATTATATTCATTATACAGGATTCTATAAATTGAATAAATTCGATACCCAACTAAAGGAGAAAACAGAAAAAATATTTTTTTAATGCAATTTTTCGTTTTTGAACATAAGAGCAGTAATATACATGTATGATATACCGTTGGAAAGCTAAAGATTTTAGAAAAATTATCATCTCATACACAAGCTTTTAAAAGTTAATAGAGAGTGATGAAATGAACATAAAACTAACTGATTATTTTAGATAATAATATAATAGATTTTCGAATCAAACACATGTTTCTATAGAAATTTAATTTGATTAATTCCTTAATAATTTCACGTATTTTTATCTCTAACTGTATTTGAAAATCCTTTCATTGATTTTAAAAATTGAGGTAAGTGAAAGTCGTGTGTTGCCCGCACCAGATTTTTTTTTGTTCTTCTCTGGCTTTTATCTTTAAGCATTGCAGCCTAACGTGGGCTTATTGTGGGCCATCTATTATCCTGTTAATATAGGATTGATTTATTATGCATTTGTAAATCTGACCAAACTGTAAGGATCAATCAGTTCACAAAACTTAGGATATGAAATACAGTTCATTGCCAAAGTGGTAAAATACTATCCTAGCTATTTCTTCGCAACTGTTCATCACATAAGAGGCAATTAATTTTCCCTCATGCAGAATCTGCAGATTGGTGAGCCTACTAGCCAACTCCATATTGTGTAGTGGCTTATTAAGCTGAAAGTGTCCTGTGTATAGTCAGTCACCCTCCTCTGGGTTATACTGTTCCCTGAGAGAAGAGTTTGACTTCTTTCTTTGCAGGATCCCTACAAGAACAACTTGTATCAATATCCCTCCAATAGAGCTTGGTTTCATTGCCATTAGCTGAGGTTTATACCATAAATAGGGTCAAGTTTGGAGGGTAACGGAGTGAAACCCTTCCTTATGAGGCTATCAGGTCTCTCATTGTCAAGAATCCTTGATTCGCCATGCACCCACTGTACTCAGACTTTATTCCACAGGGACAGGGTGTTAAGATTTTCTCTGCACTAAACAACTAGTTTTTACTGGGTCATATACTATCCCTTTCTATGGATCTTATAAATACATTGGAAATAAAAATTTTTATTTTTTGATCAGTGCTTGTTCCGCTTGATTCCTAATACCTTTAATATTATTTTATATTCGATATTTTAAATTGTCTTCCCCTAAAGTACCTTTAATTTTGTAGATTCAATAATAATAACTAGATTATCTTGTTAACGCTGATGAAAAACTGGTAAATATATAAATTGAATAAATTCGATATCCAACTAAAGGAGAAAACAGAAAAAATACAATTTTTCGTTTTTGAACATAAGAGCAGTAATATACATGGATGATATACCGTTGGAAAGCTAAAGATTTTAGAAAAATTATCATCTCATACACAAGCTTTTAAAAGTTAATAGAGAGTGATGAAATGAACATAAAACTAACTGATTATTTTAGATAATAATATAATAGATTTTTTAATAAAACACATTTGTCTATAGAAATTCAATTTAATTAATTCCTTAATAGTTTCACGTATTTTTATCTCTAACTGTTTTTGAAAATTCTTTCATTGATTTTAAAAATGGAGGTAAGTGAAAGTCGTGTGTTGCCCGCACCAGATTTTTTTTTCCCAAAGAACCATAGTGGATGTCTTGGGGCATCGTTTGCGGAACTCCAGGAGTCCGCGAACAACTAGTTGGGACCCCCTGCTTTACAGTATAGGTACATTTGAAGAAAGGAGTATTTAAGATATATTTATTTTATCACCCCTAAAATTTTTATTGTAAGAAATGGGTTAATTTCTATAACAATTTTCTTCAATTAAGTATTTATCAAGTGCCCTCAGACGTTTCATTTAGCTTAATATAATCCTAAATTACGATTGCTCAAGTTGTTGCTGGTGAAGAAGCTTATCATTCCGCACGACTTCATCAGCTAATTGGATCCTGAAAAACAATAACTCTGAGCTATCGAAACCGCTACGAGGGGCCAGCGGAGCGATTTGTCGCCAGCGGATTAAGGTCCGAGTTATCGAAGTATTAGAGATTGGATGGTGAAAGGAGACATATTGCGCTAGAACGCTAGAATAGACAGCCGAGTCCTGAGCCCTGCGCTAGTAATTATCAAGGACCCTCCCCCCTCTAATAGTCCTTCTACTGATTACAGAGAACTCCCTTCCGCCCCCCTCATCCTATCTTGGAGGGGTTCTTTATGTCCTGCGGACTGGTGGGGTGATATTGCCACCGCTACAGTTCAGAGACTGGGTATTGAAGCCATCTACTGATAAGATAGATCTTGGACTTATGCTTCTATTGGGTCCTTTGGTCTTTCAGGGTGAAATGAAACCGGTATTTTATAAATATAATATTTATTGCACTATGGTTTCTCTCCTGAAAAATATAGTTTAAACTGTGGAATGCCATGGGTAATTATGAATAGGGTAATCATCCAATAATAAAGATAAATTTATTATTTGATTCCTTTAGAGAGGTGATTTGTATAATCCAAATTGCTGACAGACATTCAAACCCGAAATTCTATGAAGACCCAGTTTACTAAACGGTCCAAAAAATTATCCTTTTAATAAAAGAAATAACGATTTTGTTTTTCAAAATTATTCTTTATTTTCTTAAGTAGGTTATTCCGTACAGAAAAATCTTAAATACTATGAAAAATATGAACGAAATATTCATTATTAAAAGATGAGACTTTTGGCTCTTTCAAAAATATTCGGTATTGAGAGAGCTACTAGAAGTTATGAAAGAGCTAGTCAGCACTATAAAGTATAAATTATGGAAAATAATATTAATTGAAAAAAAAAACAATTCTAGCGAAACCTTTTTAGTAAATAATATCATTTTTAAGAAAACTTTTAACTGTATTAGTCATCCTTGCAATCATCACTTGCATTTTTGATTTCTTTCCATTCATCTGGGCAGATATCATTGGCCATAGCATAATCGAATGCTTCTTAGTTTGATTTCCTGTTAAGCCATAGAACATTTTAGAATCTGTCTTTAAATAATCCGGAAGCATATTCTCCTCGTCTGTTTTGAAAATACGACTATTTCCTATATTAAGACATGGTGAGTAAGGTAAATCAACAGTAGCCTTTGCTTTTTTAACTATATTAGACAAATAGCTCCTTGATATGCTTAAGACGAATGCAGTTTTGTTTATGAACTGACCCTTTTCTAGAACTTCATAGACTGAACTATAAAAATTCACAAATGTATAATAAAATTCATCTAGTGTGATAAATATCTACTAATTCATGATACACGGGGCTACTATCAATTGGCAGCTCTCCCAAAACTATGATGCACTAGAAGGTCCCGGGGCTCTCCTTTAAGACGCCTGTTAGGGATTTTAGAGGAAACGAGGATTGAAACTTGTGGGTTAGAGTGAGAATGGAGTTTGTCATGAAAGGAGTGGTACATGGTTCAGGCCAAGTCAGCATCACTATGAACATCATGATCTTTATGGAAGAGGTTATTTCTGACAAAAATATAGATTTGAGAATTTTTCTAAGGATATAGGATTGTAAGGAATGGTTACGGAAAGAATTTGAAGGTAAAACCTCAAAGTTCTACTCCGTGTTTTTTTTTTTTTTTTTTTTAACCAAATGTTTCAGGTAACGTGTGACTTCCTCCATTTATGTTAGTCAAACTATTAATAATTATTTATTTTTTACTATAATTGCAAAAATAACCATAATCCTGTCTTCTGGTGTAAGCAAAAGTGAAGACGAATTGTAGATAGGCATTTATACCGACATATTCAACAAAATAAATATTCAAGCAGAAGATGATATTAATAATATTTTTATATAATAGTTTACTTATAAACCAATTTTTTAAGGTGACTATGACTTGACAAGCCGTTACAAGAGGTAGTGACAAAATATCGGGCCTGTTTGCGGATGGTATAGTGAAGGTTAAGTAGAAGAATTTAAACGTATTATTTAAAAAAACACAAAGGGGTTAACTGTAGCATGGTGGTCATCATAACAGCCTCCTATGCCAAGGTCCCGGGTTCAAACCCGCAAGTGGCCCTAGGATTTTTTAATGGGAGTAAAACGATTCATCTTTAGTTATGCCACCTTCGAAGGTGGTCCCGAGCCTTTGTGATGTCAGCTACTCGTTAAAGATCTCTATCCTAATTAACCCTGGATAGGCAAAATTTAGGACTCCCACTGTAGGATCGTCCGATTAGCCACATCAGCATAAAGGAACATTTAAAAAGATTCTGAACACAATATTCTGAAATCAATGTCAAGAGCAGATAAATATATGTAAATATTTAACTAGTTAGCTGGGAGTTTATAATTATATACCAAAGATAATTAGTGTAGCATATAGTGACGTTAAAATAATTAAAAAATAATAATAAGTAAGTGAAAGTAAGAGATGAATGCTATCTCTCACATCTGATAGGCTTCAACATATTCACTTTTACATATGTTTTTGTATTTAATGCGAAAAAATATAAACGTTACTAAGAAATGAAAAAGAAAAGTCTTACATTTATAACTTCATTTTAAAATGTTTGTTGTTATATTTAAAAAAAAATCATTGCATCCAGAAATTATAACACTATTTATTCTTGCCAAGTTGAATAAAAAAAAAAAGATACAAAAAGGCGAAATGTACAGTGAAATGGTGTTCCTAATGTAATTCTCTAATGGATTCACAGTTATTTCTTCAAGCAGTGTTTCCTAGAAGTCATTTAATAATATAAATGAATCATGCTTTTATACTTGAAGGATTCAACTTTTAGAAATCATTAATCATGAACAGTAAAATAAAAGTCTAAGAATTAAAGTTTCATTTTAAAAATTGAAGCATTGGAATTTCCAAGTATTCCGAGAAAAATGAATATAACATTTATGCTTTTGTGTAATAAGTAAAATAAAATGATATAATTATCAGTTTTTTTCGTTGCTTGTCATACGTTTGTTCTTATCTCTCTCCATCATTAGTCCTGATGATGGCCTAAAAATTTGGCCGAAACGTAGTCACAATCTATTAAGTTTCTGCTTAATTAATGTTTTGATGACTGCACCCCGAATTAACTTCTCATTACCATAAATACGGTCAACTATTCTTATATAATTATTATATCTCATTTATTTAAAATTCCTGTACGAAATTCAATGAAAAGAAATAACAACAATGAAATAAGATATTTACCAAAAATAAGCATTGAATCATAAATATTGATATATTTTAATTTATTGCAATAATCTTTAGACTTAACATAAACTATATATTACTTGATGGGTTACATTATTACATAATTACTTGATGGGTTTGATCAACAGAACCATTAATGCTACTTACCTTGTATGCGAATATAAGTATAAATATCCAAATTGTATGGGACATAAATGGACGTAGCTCTTTTAACACATGACTCTTGCTCCAAACACATTCGTTCATAAAAATTTTATAATTCCAGTCGTCAACGGAGATACACGTTTCAGGAACCCCTGAGTCTATATCTTTATATCGATACAAAATTTTATGAGCATTAATATAATGTAGTTTTTTTTAATTTTTTTTTTTTTTTTTCGAAATGTGTTACTGAGGTTACATGTCATATTTTCAATATTTCTTGGTCTGTAATATCTTTGGTTTATGGATTTGTAAAAATTAACTATTTTCCAATGTTAATATTGATCAAACATGGTTAAATACGAAAAATAAAATAATTCGACAACTAACTAGAGAACAACACAAGACTTCTGTTTTTTGGCACTCAAGAATAGTAATATAGATGTGCATAGTATAGCTTAGGAAACCTCAAGATTTCAGAAATATTTTTTTAAAGATACAAAGTTCTCAAATGTAATGCAAATTAACGCAAAGAGCATACATACAATTAAATTATAGTTGAAGATAATAATTAATATTGTTATATTATTTAATCTAAACTGAATGTTTTCCACGAAATAATATAATTCTTTTATTACTTTTATTTTTATTTATCCCGTTTGTTCTAAATTTGATTTGAAAGTTCAGATAGACAACTCAATGATTTATTCCTTACTTAAATGAATATGTAAACAATAGATCAACTTGTGGACACATAAATAAAATACAAAAAAATAATTGAAAAGAATGACTCTCAACCAGCGATTGAATGCACCATATCCTTATCTATCCAAATCATCAAAACTAAAAATTTGACAGAAACTGAATACAAATTCATACATACCACCTTAAGCCCACTTAACTTAAACTTTGTTTGGACTTACGCCTAATAGATTTATAGTCAAGAAAAAGAAGCTGGATGAGAGCTAAGTAAAGCTTAGGAAGATGTGCTGCTGGGAACTTTTTCTATATTTTATTCTGCACATTCGCTTATTGTCTAATATTGCTGACAGGTGCGAAAAATAAATATTAAGATTATATATATGTATATATATATATATATATATATATATATATATATATGTATTTATATATACATATATATGTATTTATATATACATATATATTTAATTACCAGATCAAATTTGAACATTTTTAATTTTTTGGAATGTATGAAACGTTTTATATAATAGACTTTTTTAATTGTTATAAACTATAATAAGTGATGACCCCAAAACCATTTAAGTGATATAACATAATTCAGTTTGTTATTTTTGTTTATGGTGATTTTCTTTTATTGTAACTTTGGCTGTTATATGTTGAATTTAATTTATTGTTGAGTGACTAGAAAGATAAGAAATTAAGAATTAATGTGTGTGAATTAAACTTGGCAATATATATCCAAATTTGTACAAGATCTTTTTTAAGACAACAGTTGTTGGTATCTGGAGATAGTGTATCAGCCGAAACGTTGTAGAATTCAAAATAAATTCGTGTTACAAACATATTTGAAATAGCTTAATTTTTGTATACATATTTTCTTCTATTTTAGGAGAGAATTTCTCTTTTTTCCGATTCTAGCCACTATGCAAGGGCAATACCACTGCTCTTTCAATTTAACCGCAACCTTGGATTCCAACAATTACGAGTTGAGGAAAAATCAACACAAAGAATAGGGGAAAAAGTAGACTTTGAGAAAGACAGCTATTATTTAGCTAGAATGTTGAGGACACCATTAGCAATGCTTGCTGAGTAACGATAAACAAACACTGAAGGGACATAACAGTTTCATCAAAAGAAGCTGTTCTCATCTTTCGAGGAGGGGAGAATAGAAAAGAACTGGAATGAAGTAGGCTGCAAGCCCTGAAGGTCAGTGAAATGTTAATTATTAGGCTTGATACTTGGTAGTGGATCAAAGAACTGCACAATCCCTCATTTATTGTTTCTGTTTAGCAATTGTATATCTCGTTATTTAACAATTTATTCAACATGCAATTATTTTATCTTTAAAAATGTCTGCGAATTTAAAAAAAAAAAAAATCTGGAGTGGGCAAACACACGACATTCACATAACTCCGATTTTTAAACCAATTAAAGAATTTCCAATTACAGTTAGAGATAAATATGAGTAAAACTATTAAAGAACTAATTAAATTGGATTTCTATAAAAACTTGTGTTTTATTAAAAAATCTATTATATTTTTATCTAAACTAATCAATTAGTTTTAATGAATTTTCATCAATCTTTATAAACTTTTACAAGCTATTGTATAAGAAAATATGTTTTCTAAAATCTTTAGCTTTTCAACGGTATATTATACATGTATATTACTGTTCTTATGTTCAAAAACGAAAAAATGAATTTAAAAAATATTTTTTCAGGTTTCTCCTTTAGTTGTTTATCAAATTCGCCCAACTTGCATATTTAGCTGTTAATTATCAACGCTAACAAGATAATATAGTTATTGATATAGAATATACAAAATTAAAGTTACATTAAAGGAAGACAATTTTAAATATCGGCATTTGAGCCCTGTCAGACTATATTAATCAGGATGATTAAAACCTACATGATATTAAACACATTAAATTTTACATTGATATACAAAATCAAAATCGTTTTAGCCGTTTGTCAGAAAGTCCTAAAAAGGTGCAAAATGCACGGTATAAAATGGCTCTTCTGGTTAGCTGATTTGATAAAAAGGTTTTTGTACCATTTCGGGAATATATTTGCCTTAAATATGAAATTTCAGTTTCATAGGACCTTTCGTTTATTCGCGAGAGTTACCACACACACACAGACTTTCTTGCTCCGAAAAACACTACCGAGAAGAAACACTAAGTGGCATCACAGATTATTAGGAAACTTATACAAAAATTATCTATACATTGACGACCCTTCTATCCAAACTTTTAACATTTAATTTGGCGATGCTAGAGTGTAAGTCCTTAATTTTGTCTATCCCGGTCTAATTTATTAGATAGGGACCATTAGCGGGTAACTTACATCGCACAGGCTCCGGACCACTATTTTGCGTATAACGAAAAACGGCATAACCAAGGTTTTCTTACTCACATAAAAAAAATCTATCCACTTTTACTTACCTATATATGAAATAGTGTCAATTTTCGAATACCAGTTTTCGACGGAAATATACGTTTTGGGGTCCCCTGAGTCCAAATGACCAAGTCCCGCAAAAAGGTCTGTGTGTGTGTTAACAAAAAGTCCAATAAAACTGAAAATTCATATTTAACACAACTATACGTCCGAGATGTTACAGAATCCTTTCCCAAAATCAGCTAACCAGAAGAGCCACTTGATACCATGCATTTAGCACCTTTTTACGATTTTCTCAAAAACGGGCTTTAATATCATGTAGGTTTCATTCTGATTGAAATAGTACGACAGGGCTTAAATGCCGATATTTTAAATTTTCTCCCTCTAAAATACCTTTAATTCTGCCGATTCTATAAAAAAATAACTATATTATCCTGTTAGCATTGATAATTAATAGCTAAATATGCAAGTTGAGCGAATTTAATAAACAAGAAAGGAAAAAACTAAAGCAATATTTGTTTAATGTAATTTTTTGTTTTTGAACATAAGAACAGTATAGTATATATTATATACATCAATTTAGATGTATAATATACCGTTTGAAAGCTAAAGATTTTAGAAAAAATATTCTCTTATACACAAGCTTGTAAATCCTTCAAAAACGTATTTGAAAATTGCATTTCATTCCAATAGGTTCTAAAAACGTTTCCTTCCAAAAGGTACTATATCCATGTTTCGTTCCGTAAAGTACTATATCCTCTCTGAATAAATAACCTTTTCTTTCATTTCATTCCAAAAGGTACTAGATTTCCTTCTGTACAGCAGAAGCACCTAACGCCGTAATATATTACCAATAATTTATTGTTTTCTTCTTTTTGTGCATATTTAATAGTTCATTCAGCACGTGGTATTAACCTAATAATAAGTTTTTAGGATGTTTAGTTCTTGTAGGTTGTCAATTAAATAAAGTTGTTTATACATATTTCTTCTTGAAGCAACATAAATTTACTTAAAATGATTTCAGAAACTCAAATCTTAATAGAATAATGGTCTTTGATCCAGATAATAGTTAGAATTAGCATTCCACGAACTTGCTAAATATGAGAGGAAAACACGTGCCTGATCTAACTTAATAGTAGATTTTTAATGTTATTTATTTAAAGTTATTTATTATATATATATATATATATAATATATATATATATATATATATATATATATTATACTGAAAAGTTAGTTATATAACAGTCTCTATTGTTAAAAATTATTTACACGTAGTTAATAATATAGATCAATTTGCTGAATTCACAGAAATAGTAAATACAAGATCAAAACAAACTTCATAATTAGATAATTTTTTATTATAGTGCCATAAATAGATAAATTGTTCTTTAAATATTTATATTATTTATGAAGAATAGATAATAAATGTAATTAACCAACAAATAAAGATATTTCTCTGAGAGTAACCAACTTATCGAGCATTATTTTCTTCTAAAAAGTACTATATCCCTTTTAATTCTTTCCAAAATGTAGATATCCGCGTTTCCTTCCAAAAAGTACTATATTCATATTTTAGTCATCGGAAAAGTGCAATAATTTGGTAACACGCATAAAAATCAACTTTAGAAAGAAAAAAAGAATCACGTATATTGGTCAAAGGATAAATAAATGTAAGATTTTATCGTTTCCTGTAAAATTATCTAAAGTGGATATAATACATTTTGGTTACCAACGTCTCAATTCCGCCAACTTTGGTTACAACTTGTCTATAAAATAATACCAGATCGTTTCCCGCACACCTCCAATTTAACAGCGGCTGCCGTAAATCGGTCCGATACCCTACCACTAAAGCTCCAGGTAGGCCGGGACAATAGCCTAGAAGGAAAACCTTTATCCGTAGTAATGTCATTAGAACAATTTAGGCCGAGGAGGTAGAATGCGGGTGGCCATTGTGTTGAATGTGGGTCTGTCGGGAACTGGCACATTACCACAATATAAAAGGTGTCCCCTTCTCCTACTGAGATAACTGTTTTGAATAGGAATCAGGTCATATTTAATGCTCTGGTAAACCTTATAATATTAATTGAAATCAAGAAATGAAAGCATTATTTTAATGTTAATGTCTAATTTTCGGAAATATTGGTTTATTATTTTCAGTAATGAACCTTTGTAATAAAATAAATAAATTACACCCCTCAAAATTTAAGGTCTTACGTTTACGTTGTTCAGAACCTGAATAATATCTCAATAAAAAAAATCGTCTGTCCGTCGTCCGCACCACGCGACTTATCTCCAAAACTAAATGGTGAATATGAATAGCAGTGGTGATAGGCCACTTTCCTTTCAATTATTTACTACTTTTCATATTGTCTTTATACAAGATCTATATACAGTTATGCTCTGATATAGTTATTTGGAAATAATAAACAATTATTATTACATAATACAATTCGTAGCATTTTTTATATCAATCATTAACATGTGTTATTTATTAATATTGTATTCAGTTTCGCAAGTCGTTTTTGAGAAACTGAGATGCACAAAGAAAATTAGTGAAATGGTATTTCCTTTTATAAATATAGATTTACAGTTAGCTAGGGAAAAACCAAGTTACGCTTGTCCCTCCTAGTATGAAAAGAAAAGCAAAACCCGAGATATCCCAGTGCTTCTTTCTTAGCCGAGTCACAGGTTTCGAACCAGAGAAAGTTCTCTTCTCCTTTAGTTGGAAAAAAAAATGGTTCAACGAGGCGCATTTTTTTAGTCCGCACGCTTGGAGATTTTCACGTTCAATGAGGCTCTTAAAGTGTAGTTCAACGTCAGCTACCTTTATTGGGCACTGCTTAGGAGCGTCGGCATTCATAACAGTTTGTACAACTTTTTTCCTTCTGTTGTAATAGTAGTGCTGAGCAACTTCGTATTAGTACTACTCCTGCCGACGATCCTTGTCTAAATTATTCGCTCGCTGAGGATTTGACACTTTTCCAGCAGCCTTAGCTGCCATTCTTTTTTCTCATTTTATAGATTTTAACGGGAGGATGCTGCTGGTCAGGTAATTATGCATTTATATTCTTAAGAAACTTCAGAAAGTTACCCACTGCTTTATCGAATTCCTCAACATTAAAATCATTTCCATTCTGTATGTCCCGGAAGGTGGCCAACCATCTATTGACATTATTCTTTACTCCTTCATCCTCCTCCCCAGTTACATTATTAAATTCGTTTCGTATCAGGTCCCTTAATCTATAGTTATTTGCCTTCCTGGAGTGTTTTTTTTTTTTTTTTTCTACGTGGGTTGCTAGCCCCCTGTCACCTTTCAACGACAGACAACAAATAGGACAGACTTAATCATCAGTTTTGGGGGGGGAGAGGTGGTCTTTGCTTATTGATACCATAATGGTAACCTCTGTTGTCTGAGAAGGCATCTTGGGCAAACTAAGGAATACATCATCTAACGAGAGGATTTGTCCCAGGACTTCTCCTCCGTCCTCTTGCCATTCTAACTGTTTTTAACCGCCTCCTGCAGTAGCTACTACGTATAGTTGGAAGTATCGTATATGTGTAACAAACGTATTCCAATTAATAACAATTTTTTTCTTCTTTTTTTTCCGTGGCGCGACAGGCCGTGTAGGCCCTGGGCCTCGCGGTGTAATCTCCTTGGGAGGTTACACTCCCGTTTCGTGATGCATTTTCTAGTGTAGGATCATCACTCCCTACGCCTAATTTTGTGAGTGGCCACCATTTGGCTGACGGGTCTCACATACCCGGGGGAGAGTCTGTGAGTGAATCCCCATTTAATTACATTCTTATAAAAACCCCGTTGGGACTGGGATTCGAACTCACAACTTTGGCATGAGAAACTAGCGCGCTAGCCACTCAGCCACGGGCTCCCCTCTAATTAATAACAATAAAATGTTTTAATGTGCAACAATCAACCTTTTTAATCAAATATAATATACGGTCAACAATTACGTACTCATCATTTTTTTTATAATGACGAGTATTTTTTTGGAGAGTTATGAGAAAATGTCGTATATCAAGAGTATATCCTTCCAATTATGTTAAGAATTTATTTTGAACTGGCTTTTAAAATATTAAGAGATATTCGTCCAAATTTTTTTTCTACATCTCTCTTGTTCTTCATTTATATATATTCAACTGAAGCTTATATATTCAGTTTTTTTATCAAAAGAACTTATATTTTTATATATTGTAGTTATAAAAAAAAATATACACTAGATTTTGACCTCTGATTTGAGTGAATCCGGATAATCTTTTGATGCCAAGATCACAAGAAATAAATAAAAATATTGATAACATTCATTAATTTTTTCTCTGGAAAAGTAATTTCAAAGAGCGACCTTTGGATAACTTTTGTTTGTTTATTTCCTAAAATCTAATGGCTACTCCTCTTGATTAAGGTAGTTTTGAAAATTAGTCTCGAAGTGAAAAAGAAAAAAAATCCTTTGACGGCATCAAAAGACACGGCAGTTGGAGAGCTTTTAACCCGCCCTAACTAGATTTCTCATAGCAATTACAAAAAAAAAAAAAAAAAAAAAATCGTAAATATAGTCTAAGGGCACACACGGCATCTGGAAATCTTTATTTCTCTACGGTGATTTGATTATTTTTTTTTTTTATTACCTATTCAAGATTTTCGGATTGTTAAAAAAAAAATCATAACAATAAGAACAAAACAATACAGCGGCGCTAAGTTCCTTATTGGTCACATCAAATCCTTACAGCCATTTTTCAAATCATCGTTAAATGGAAGAAAATGCATGGTATGAAGGGGCTCTTTTGGCTTATAGATTCTATTGATAAAGTTGCCACAACATCCATGACATATAATTAATTAAAATATAATATTACAGTTCCGTTTTTCTTTTGAGCTAGACTCACTACATTCATCCCCACTCACACAGACCTTTTTCTGAAACTTGATCATTTGGACGAAAAGAACCACGTCTATTTTCGGTGAAACCTCGAATATGAAAATTTTCCCTATCATAATAATTTTTCTAACCACATCTTTGATATGGCTTATTTTTCCTCAGCGCAAAATCCATTTCTAGGTATCTCGATCCTGTGGATCAACCGTCTAATCCGAGTCTTGGTCTACCTCACTTTCTTGTGCACTGCCCCTTCCGTGGTCTACCTCGGTATATGCGTATAGCTCACACGAGCTATACGACCAGCCTACTTTAACCTTCCGAAACGGATGAAAGGAGTAATCTCATACTTGGTTCAATCAACGTCTCCATACCTGCTTTATGCATAATCCCTCCTGTGATGGATCGCAAAATATTTGTTCAAAAATCAATTCCATGATCATCTGGTTTCGAAATAATGTTAAAACTTGCCGAATGAGAGTTTCATAATGCTATATATTGAGAATACTGATGGAGGTCAAAATTCATTATTAAATAATTTGAATTTCGATGGAAATTAATAATAATAAGCCTTTGTTGGTAAAAGTACAAAAATCATTTACCTACCTCCGTGGGTACCCCTCCCTCTCTCCTCTCCTTCTTCGTAATACCAGGATCCACCAAGATCCCACCAAGCAAGGGTGTTAGGCCTAATCAAGGGGTAGACATTCCATCATAAAGGAATACGACGCCACCTTTAACATATTTGGGAATATCCTTGGCAACTTCTTAAAATTTGTATTGTAAAATTTGGACCGCCGTCCTCGGGCAATTCCCATATCAGCTTCGCCCCCTGTTGTCCCAACCACCAATAGCAATTGGGAGGAGTGCGTCAAGTTTCAAAAGTAACTATTTTTTGTGAGAGTTTATTTTTAAGAGAGATGAAGAGTGCAGTTGTATTCCAGTCACGAATAGTAGAGGCCAAAGACGAAGAGAAGTATGTTGATGGTCAGAGAGTAACCAGAGGAGAGGCGATGCGCAGGAATGAAACTAAGAAGGGACGTCTGAGAAGAATTCCACCTTCTTCGAAACACGTCAGCTGCGGAGAGTCCTAATGCCAGGTACTTATTTTTGTAAGATTGAATGGTGGTTAATAGTAATCAGTCCCTCAGTATTATCAATCATATAACAAATATATGTTATGCAATCATAATCTAATTGTGACAGATATATGTAATTTCACATTAATAAGAGGTTCAATTAGAAACTCTTGGTTACATATTCTTCCCTTTCGTGTCAGCTAGTATTATAGAGATATTGGTAAACGCCTTGGAAACATAAAATATATTAATTGATTCTGCTATGGGGACAACCGCTGCCTTTGAAAAGCAGTTGACAAAAAAACAAAGCAATTAATTACCACTTTTTTTGACCTATTGATGATCAAAATCCCATTGAGAAGGCTCAGATTTCAAAGAAGCAGCGATTAGACTTTTTGATTCATGTCTTGATCTCAGCCGAAATATCATTCGAGTCATTTACATACAGAGAAGATACGTGAACTCTTTGGCGCGTTCAATGGCATGTATGCTGATTCTTATAGAATTTTCTGGAATCGCGTCCTGCCCCGTTACCATGTAATCTCTTTTTGTACCATTGATAACCAGAGCCAACCTTTGTGCAGTCCGCTCCAGTGTCTGAAAGTCCGTATAGTTCTTCCTACTATACCCATACCATTTGCATAGACCAGGAGCTGAACTGACCTATCTAGACAGATGATAGTGCTATTTGTTTGAGCACCTGAGCCCCTTACAGCTTTATCGTGATCCATATTTATTCATATGTAGGTAAATGAAAGGAAAAACAAATATTTCTTAGAAAAAAAAAAAACTGAAAAGCTTTAGAATGGTTTAGTTTTAGATTTTATTTAGATAATGGAGGTAGCAGTGAAAGCTTTGCAATGAATGCTCTATATATTTTTATTGATGCGATTCTAATTCGACCAAATTTAGGATAGTGAACATTTTTTACCGAAAAACGTCTGTAAAATTACCTATTAAGTATTCTCTGCATTGTTAATATCCTTGCAGAATAATGAATAAACTCTATAAGAATTTGAAGCTGTACTAGACTGATGGCCTAAGCTGGGTAGCCTGCCTTATCAGCAGAAGGGGCCAGGTACTATTGGCTCGAAAATACTTTGGCTGTAAGAATTTAACGATGTTGTCGATGGAACCACAATCCAACGAGCCAGCTGACAGTAGTTAGGGCATTTGACAACTTCGATCCTGTCCAACAACCATTAGACCTCTCTCTTCCTCCGTCTTTATAAATTATTTATTTCAGTCCTGCGATCAGTTACATAGGTTTTATGCACTTTATATATATATCTATATATATATATATATATATATATATATATATATATATATATATATATGAGAGCATGTGTGTTTTTGTGTGAGTAAAATTAAGGAGATTTTTAGAAGAATTACTTTGAACAAAATTAATTAGTCATAGAATAGTTTTAAAGACAATAACTAGTGTAATATTTTCTCAAAACCGGGCTAATTTATATTTAAAAAATCGGTGAGATAGAAGACAAATAGATATAATTGTTGTCCAAAATAGTAACTTTGATTATGATTTATTATGAGGTTTAGATGTAATTAAACAATTCAAATTGCCACATGATAAAAATTTAGAAATTAAACAAAAAGTAGAAATTAAATTGATAAACATTGAGAAGGTAACTTATACCATACCGATAGGCAGCAACATAAAAAACCTTATGATAAAGGGGAAACGGTTTGCGGGAGGTGTACAGAAAGAAAATTTAATGGTTGAAGATGGATTTTGTAATTCAGACATTAGTAAACCGCATGCGATATCGATTGAACGAAAACTTCAGAAGACCCTGAACAACAATTTTGCTACATTGTGTGTTGAAGAATATAACAACACAGTTCATGTATCTACAGAGTCAGTATAAGTTATATTATAAAGTATATTACTCTGTAGGCGTAACTCCTAAACTTTTTCAAAAGAGTTGGAAAGAGAAAACAATTTACAAACAGATAGAGGAGTAGCGTTTAAGAACTCACAAAGAAGTTTTGAACGAAACAAGAGTAAAGTGGATCATAGGAGACCTGATCACGAGTTTGATGAAGGGAATTTTGTCTATGTCACGAATGGCAATAGTTTAAACAGAAGGAAGCTTGCTGAAGTAAGAATAGGACCATTCGTAATTGGGAAACGTATATTCAAATCAATATATGAAGTAGAGTGTAACAAAAAACGGAAGGAACCAAATGTGTTCTACTCTAGCAAGTTGGTTCCATACTCTTTTTCCCTTGAACAAAAGAGTATACGACCAGCGAAAATGTAAAATTTAGAATTTTATTATTCTTGATTTCATTATTATGTTCACATATGAGAATAGGTTACTCTCAGACTATTGTTAGTAAAGGACAGTCAACAGATTATTTTTTTTAGGTAAGTTAATTATATATTATCTTTATAAATCAATTCATTATTTTATGTCTAACATATTTAATTACTAAATCACTCTTTTAGCAGCGTTTCAGTCCAAATTAATTAAAAGAGAAAGAAGAATTATATATATATATATATATATATATATATATATATATATATATATATATATATATATATATATTTGTTTTGTTTTTTAATTAAAGGTAGGGGACAAATCTTTCATAGACGATGTATGGCTATACAAGCCCACAACAGTGTGAGATTCCTACTCACTAAAAAACCACCTCCCCATTCGCCTTCACCACCTCACGGAAATGCCGTCAAGCATTACTTTGCTGGGGGCAGTATGGCTATGTGCCTACTTCAGTACTGAACATCTTTATCTTATCTATCTATCTTATAAGTCTTACCTGACCGCTCCTTTCGCGCTCTTGAGATCTGAACACAGCATTTGAGTTTTCCTCTTTGGTCATCATTAGGTTGACCAAGTTTTCTGGGACTGCCTTCCTCCTAGAATGTTGTCTAGTTCATCCTTTTTTTTGGCGAAAATTCAATGAAAGAATGCATGCTCCACTGTTTGATCCTCAGACAAGCAACTTGGACACGATGGTTCATCCTCTATTTTAAAACGTGCTAAATATAATTTTAGGCAGCCATGCCCTATAAGGAGTTGGGTGAGGTAGAAGTCTACATCTCCGTGCTCCATCTATCCAGTCTACATCCATGTAGCTACGTTAGGAATTAGACGGTGGGTCCATCTTCCATTGTATGAGGCATTCCAACGTCTCTGCCATTTTTCTATCGTCTGAGACCTCTCTTTCTTTGCAACCGCCGCCCAATGGGCATTTGAATCTTGCCTTCTTCGAAAAATTCGTTCGCGTTCCTCAGCCAAAAGCTCAATAGGAGTCATACTGGCGATAACACACACAGCTTCATAGGAGACAGTCCGGAAAGCACGACAAACACGAAGAGCACTAATTCTGTACACACTATACATATATGTGTGTGTGTGTGTGACGGGCCTGATGTGTGTTTATGTGAAATCGATTTGTCACTGCCTCCTACATGTTTATATTTTTGTTCTCTTTATATTTAATTGAATCTATTTTTTATGTCTTATTTTATTTTCTATATTTTATTATTATAGAAAGGTCATTTTATTCTACAGTGACAAATCCATTGTAACCTCACCCCAGCTGTTGTATTTTATCTCTGTTGTGATTTTGCGCTCCTCGTATTTCTTTCTCTGTATATATGTCGCAACTTCTTCTATTTGCATTACCAGTGTATCAACAAGACAATACTAGTCAAGAACTTTTATTTATTCGTATATATTACAATTTGTCATAATAGACAATAATAATATTGCTACAGGTTCTCATTCATACAATATAAACAAAAGGAAAGTCAAATTACATATAATGAAATCAAAACAAATAAACGTAAAAGGTAATAAAAGAATATTTTTACTGTTTTCACCCTTATCTGGTTATTCATTTATTACACTCTCACCTCCTCCAAATATATATATATATATATATATATATATATATATATATATATATATATATATATATATTGTTTAATCAGTTCTCGACCGTTAATAATGTAAGTTTCCTACTGTTCTTAGGTTTCAGTCAATAAATAAACTGTTTTATTTATGCAACGTTTGGAGAATGTATTGTTCTCATAATGATGTCTTAACAGTGAAAAACAAAAAACAGAACATTAATATTATTGTACAATAATTATTAAATGATGAATGACTCCCTTTAAAAAATCGTATGGCCACCCGCAGGTTCGAACCTGCGACCTTTGGCATAGAAAGCTGTTATAATAGCCACTACGCTATAGGTGGCCCCTTGGAATGTTAGTTTATGAATTTATAACAACTTTCGATTTATTTTATCAACTTACAAACAATTAGGTACTTATTATTGAATATAATATGGACTTGTAAGATACGGTGGCAACACTGAGTCTCCATAAAATCCCTCATTACAAACGTTACAAATAAAATTGTTCACAAGTTTATGGGATTATAACAACATTCTATTAGCTTGTAAAACTTAATCCAGGAATAATATTTGGATGACATGATTACAAAAAATTTAAATTTCCATTCCAAAGAAAAACTTAATTGCGATGTATTTTACTAATAACACTTCAGGAAAGAATACCCTACGTAATAGTGAAAACCATATCAAAATCCGTTGAAAGATTAGAAGGATTTCTCAAAAACGAAGAATTGATGTCGCAATTTATAAATATTGAAATGAATTACTTAAAAATAGATTTTTAAAATTCGATTTGGTTTCCATGGGAATCGCATTTAGTTTACAGTGAAACATATGTTTCCAAGAAATAATTAATAGGAATGTTATTTTAGGAAGTTATAACAACTTTCCATTTATTTTATCAACTTACAAACAATTAAGTACATATGATTTTGTAAGTGATTTCTCTCTTGATTATTTAGTAATGTATAGAAGAATATAACATGCACGATAGTATACGGTGAAAACACTGAATCATTATAACCTCCTTCCGAGGAATCTGAAAAGAAGATAGGTGCGAACAAATTATTATAGTGTTTATTTTTATTTAACGTCACTTGTTGCTACTATGCCTAATCGGACGATACTACAGTGCGAGTCCTAAATTTTGCCTATCCAGGTTTTATTAGGATAGGGATCTTTAGCGAGTACCTGACATCGAACAGGCTTGGGACCACCTTTTAACGTCCCCTCCTAAGGACGGCATAATAAGGATTCTTTACTCTCATTAAAAAATCCTAGGACCACCTGCGGGTTTGAACCCGTGACCTTTGGCATAGGAGGCTGTTATGCTAACCACCCAGCTACTAGTGATCCCTATTATAGTGTTACCTATGGGAAGTGTATTGATTGTTGAGTTTTGTAAGATGCTATTATGTCACCTAACATGAATAATGATTTTATTATTACTTTCACTTACTTATATATGTATAAATGATTTATTGGGATCGTGAAAATGTTCGAATTCGAGTTCCACCTGAAATATACGTTTAAGGGTCCATTGAGCCCAAATGACCAAGTCCTGCTAGAAGGTCTGTGTGTGTGTGTGTGTGTGTATGTGTCTGTGAGGTAAATCCTGGTCGAAAACAAAACTGAATCTTCACATTAAAAACAACTATACCCCCGAGATGTTACAGCAACTTTTTGATAAAAATCAGCTAACCAGAAGAGCCACTTCATACCATTAATTTTGCACCTTTTTTATGATTTTCTCAAAAACGGCTCTAACGATTTTGATTAAACTCTCTGTATTGACGTAAAATTTAATTGACTTTAATATCATGTAGGTTTCATTTTGATTTAAGTAGTAGTCACAGGACTTAAATGGCGATATTTTAAGTTTTCTATCTTTGAAGTACCTTTAATTTTGAGGATTCTTTAAAAATAACGTATAATCTTTTGAGCATTGATGAAAAGAATGGGTTAATTCTATATCCAATTAAAGGATAAAACAGCAAACATATTTTTGTATTCACATTTTGTGTTTTTTAACAGAAAAACAGTAATATAGATGTATAATATACCGTTGCAAAGCTAAAGATTTTAGAAAAAAATATTATCTCATACGAAAAACTATAAACGTTAACAGACAGTGATGAAACTGATATATAATATATCAGATATATAATATATCGTAAATAATAATATATTAGATTTTTTTAATGAAACATGTTTTTATTGAAATTTAAGGTAATTAACAATTTATTTTCATCTCTAACTGTATCGAAAATTCATTAATTGATTATAAAAATGGAGGAAAGTGAATGTTGTGCGTTGCGCGCACCAGATTATTTTTACTATTTTAAAGTAGGTTTAAGTTTTTATAAAAATTTATATTCATGAGCATATTTATGCTCGGGAACTTTTCTCAGATACTTTCACCTTACTTATTCTGACTTTGTTATAAATTTTTTATTACTTTCAAAGATGAAAGTCGTGTATTATTAACATAACCAAACACTTTAGTATCCCTATAAATATGAAACTAACCCCCGGCCAACATTGACTTCAGTAACTGCTGTTTACGAGGGACCATAAGCTTTAGGAGATAATCTCAAACTGTCTCTAATTTTCCTGGCAACTTTTCCTTAATGGCTCTAGTCTAATTTATAATATTTTCCTGAAAACCCCGGCAATCTCACGACTGGATCTGCTAGCTGTCCTGAATTACTGTCCTGCGCAGCAACTCCCCCACTTCACAGTGGTCCGACAGTTCTCGCTTGTAATTACGACGCTGATATAATGAGTCTATTGATTGTACTTTGGGGCAGGTATTGTGTACTCCGACCAGGTTTCTATAGCCAGTCACCTCCCGATGCGGTGTTGCCCAAGTTAATTTGGCGCAGTTTCTGCAGAAACAATCTCGAATCTAAATTACCCAGGGGAAATGCCGAGTCAAACTTGTATGGTCATTCAGTTCCTGCGTGCTTTGAGGTAAATTTCAATAGAGGGGGGAAGGTGAAAATTCATATTTAATTTCCAATTAGGATTTAATAAATTATACGATACCAATTATGGATACTTTCTGATTGATTGAAAGTTTTCATTCATGACAGAGAGATATTTATAATTGACTTACCAGGATAGATAAACAGTAGTTTGGAGAGAACAGTAGAATTTTTCCATTAATGAACTTTCCTCTCCCAACGCGTTTGCGTTTCATAATATTTCTTTTCTGATTTCTGACCGGTGTCTGGTTCAGGCGGAAGACCGTTTTTTTTTCTGCATTTTAATTTTAATAATTAAAGTCTTTGCCTGACCTTTATTTCTTATATATTCTACACAAGGGATGCCAAATATTTTGTAGTTGGGGTGAAGGAAATTATTTAAAGTTAAAGATATACAAAAGGTTTTATGTGGAGAAGTTAGTTCAGGGTGCAGTCAAAAGAGCACACAATTAAGCATAAACTTAATTAACTGGTGCCGACGTTTTGGCCTAAATAATAGGTCTTCTTCAGAGCGTAGAATACAATATAAAGATGATAGGTAAAAGTAATATACTGATAATTAAAAGCAAACTGAAATGATAGTTATGACAAATATAACAATAATTAGAAACAAAAGGGGACAAAAGAAATTAAATAAAAAATGAAGAATTAGATAATAAAAATTAAAATATTTTAAAAAGAAATGAGAGATTTTTAAATCAGATATGAGTAAATACCGTTTGAAGGAGAACGTCACAACAATGAAGCAATAATGGCGCCCGGGTTGGGGAAATGATGAACTAAAATTGGCTGTAACAATAGTATGAAAGTAAACATTAAACAAATCAATATTAAAAAAATATTGTGAATTCTTAATTAAATATTTTTTGACATGGAAAACAGGATGAATAAAAATTAAAATAAATTATAAATAAAACGAAAGTAGGAAAGTATATAATGATAAACGTGTTGGGACGACCCAATATGGACTGGAAATGGGAGTAAATATAAATAAAAACGACAAGAAACAAAATAAGAGTTAACAAAGACATTTTTTTTTTTCGATAAACGGGACAAGAAAACGAAATACTATTTTATTTTCTTATCATATTAATTTTCTGTATATTAGCTCGTTATTTATACTTAATTGTGTGTTCTTTTGACTGCACTCTGAACTATCTTCTTCCACATATACACACAGTCAACCATTCTCACTTCACAAAAGGTTTTAATTCAACAGAATCATAAAAATTAAGAAGTAACATGTCAGTTGGCCAACGAATCAATAATAATAATAATAAACGAATCAATATAACTTTATTTTATTTTCATCGTTTAGACCTACTGATGACCGCGGGGCTCATTTCGACTCCTGAAATTCTGTTGTTTTTTTTTGTCAGCCAAGAAAGCTTTCATCTTCCGGCTGTGTGCCTCTTTCCTTTCTTTGGTCCCCTTCGGTCGGGTGATGACGGTACTCTTTCTAATGGTGAGAGACTCTTGAAATACACCTTGAATGGTCCTCTGTCAGAATAATATAGTTGTCCCTGTATAGTTTGTTCAGAACATCTAGCTTTCTTAAGTCGGATTTCACTGCAGTGTTTTTTTTTTGACACTGAAAATTTCTATAGAAATCCAATCGTCTCTTCAGCCTGGAATAGGATTAATATCAAACAATATTATCAAATTAATTGATAGTACATAAAAAACGCTGCGAATTCTTACGAAATGGTTTGTCATTTCCAAATAAATATATTAGGGTATAAATTTTAATATATTTGTTTATAGGCATTTGAATAATATGAAAAAGCAATAAATTATTCAAAGAAAAATAGCTTAAAATATATATATTTGATTATAATTATGGCGGTGTACAGATTCTAAAACTCAAATCTTTTATCATATGTATCTTCAAAAATAACTGAGTTAGTGAATTAAATATTATTTAATTGGCCGTCACACAGTGAGCAAAATCACCAATTTAGGTGGACAAAAGTAAAGTCAAAAGTTTACTAGGGTTCTACGTTTCTTGAGACGTAATCCCTCAAATATCGAGAGGCATATTTTATTTTTATTTTTATTTTTGATGGAATACCAAGGTTCATTATTGAAAACAACAAACTAATAAGTGTTGAAAATCATACGAATGAATAATCAAGTAAACTTAAATAGAGTAGGGGTATTTTAAAGAAAACTCAAATGTATTATTTTTAGGATAAACCTAAGACTTTCAACTTTTAAATATTTCAAGAGATTCATTCTGAAGTTAATGTTTTCACACGGTACTTTATTTTTTTTAATTATTATACGTTCATTGTGGGCTGTAACAGTCTTTTTAATCACGGCTTGAAGTATTTTTATATGCGTATGTATCGCGTGTTAGCCATAATACCCATGAAGCTGGCCAATCAACACCCGGACATTCAACCACAAACCACTTCGGGGCAGAGCAGCCCCGAGGGCCGTTGGTGGTTTCATATACCAGTAGTACTCCCTATAGGGTCGCGCAATAAAATAGCTAGGAGCCCTTACCCGGAATAATCTCATTACAAGACTTTATGCGAAGGGCTGGTGGTGATTGTGTTTTATCCAGCTCCGGCGATATGTAGGGCACTCCAGGGAGGGAATAAAGGTTCCGATAGGGATTAGTTCCGCTATTGGGAAGTATTCTGTACCCATCTAATGTATTCTCTGGGGCTAAAGTGAAACTGAAAGCTGATTCACACCTTTTAACATAAAATTTTGATCAGTTTAACAACCCTATTTAACGTTTCTAATTAACTGATGTTCCGAAATTTCTTTCTTTCGTAATAAAGTAGTACGTGCCTTTCTGATTTGTTTATTGTGCTCCCATAGTTAAATTTCTATTAGAGCACCAAATTGTTTGAAAGAATGTCATATAGAAGCTATTAATAACTCATATAGTAATATATATATATAATATATATAGTAATATATATATATTGTTATGTATTGAGG
The DNA here is from genome assembly GCA_023052935.1 of Piezodorus guildinii. Taxonomy (NCBI): domain Eukaryota; kingdom Metazoa; phylum Arthropoda; class Insecta; order Hemiptera; family Pentatomidae; genus Piezodorus; species Piezodorus guildinii. The sequence goes on along the minus strand of CM041293.1, from coordinate 136,606,412 downwards.
ATACTGAGGGGAGTTCATCATTAAATAATTTTAATATTAAACAATAAAAGATTAAAAAGCCTTTGTCGGCAAAACATCAATAGGCATTTCCCAAACCCCCTTGGATTGTCCGTGGGCTTGGGCTGCCCCCCGCGGTACACTTGGTACATTCTAGAACCCAGCTACTAGCCTGGACAAATACTGAGCTTCGAGGTGACGAGGATGATAGAGAAGATTCGGAGGGAGAGTCTCGTTCCAGCCACTAGAGTGGAAGTTCAACAAGAGGAGAGTCGAGGTCCATCTACAAGAAGAGCAGATGGCCGTCGGGGTTCTGAGAACAGCTGGCGGATGAAGCCTAGAAAGGGCGCCTGAGACTGACTCCCCCTTCGCCAGCCGACTAAGTGTTTCAAAGGTATCTTATTATTTGTAATATTGTATGGCAAGATTAATTGTAATATTATTTATTTATTTGACAACAAGTAATATACAAATGCCTTTAGGCATATATTGTAACACTGATGGCCATTACGAAAAACCTCCTTCAGGATTCTTATGAATTCGTGAGCGAAGAAACCTCCCAGTGAAGGCACTCCTTGGCGTGGAAGATTTGCTAAAGAAGTAGGTCTCTGCTCCAGAGGCGTTTCAGTCTCCTTGGTGGGTTTTGTGGTAGTGTATCTGTCAGTAATGTTTGTACCAGTAGGTTTGGATGTCCAGCGAGTGAGTCATGAAAATGTTTGTAATATTTTTTAATGATATCCGTTACGATTGGTATGTTGAGGTCTTTGTGTAATGATTTATTGGTTACGTAAAAGGGACAGTGAGTGATGAAGCGGAGGAATTTAGATTGAAAGATTTGAATTGTCTGCAAGTGTGATTTTTTGCATGAGCCCCACACCTGAGTACCGTACGTCCATATAGGTTTAAGTAACATGTTGTATATAATGATTTTGTTGCTTAGTGATAGTTTGTTTTTATGGTGAAGAAGTCGTCTAAGTATTGATAGTCGATGATTCAGTCTTTTTTTTTAAGGTAGTTACGTGTGATTTCCATGTCAGGCGTCTATCCATTGTGAGTCCTAAATATTTTGTTTCTGTTTGTTTGGGTAACTGAGCATTATAAAGTGTTAGTGGAGGACAATCAGAATGCCTAAGCGTGAATGTTACTTGACTTGATTTCTGCATGTTTATTTTAATACGCCATTTATCAAGTCAATCTTGAAGTAAATTTAAGTATGTTTGAACATTGTGTGAGGCTATGTTCGGATCAGTCCTTGTTGAGAGTATCACGGTGTCGTCTGCGTATGTTGCAAGTAATGTGTCGGGTGTTTGTGGTATGGCAGAAATGTATATAGTATACAGAACTGGACCCAAAATGCTGCCTTGCGGAACTCCCGCACCAACTCGACAGTAGTCGGAATGTTTACCATCTTGGTCGACTACAAAAAAGCTATCCTATCTTGAGCTGCTGTACAGAATTCTTTTTTTTTTAATGTCACAGCAATCGAATCAACAACTCTATGGCATTGTTGTATGGTCGAACGTGCAGGTCTAAAGCCAAATTGGTGGTTAGGGATTACGGATTTGGACTCTAAGAAAGGATATAGTCGTTTTAATAATATTTTTTCAAACATTTTGGAAAATAACGGTAATAAACTAATTGGTCTATATGAAGTGACTTGGTTTAACGGTTTGTTTGGCTTTGGAATCATCTTTATAACTGAAAACTTCCATACTAGAGGAAAGTAAGTAAGTCGGAGGATAGAATTATAAATAGATGTCAGGAAGATTATGGCTTTCTTAGGAAGAAGTCGTACAATTTTAGGTGTGATTAAGTCAAAACCAGGAGCTTTTCTAAGAGGTAAGTCTTTAATGCAAAATTTTACGTCCGAAGGAGTAATAGGTGGTGGAGGTAGAGAAAGAGGAAGAGAATTTGTTGGATGTCTGAGCAGTGCTGTTGGTCTAGCAAGTCATCATGAGGATGAAATACTTCCGTAAGATGTGCAGCAAATAGGTCTGCCTTTTCTTTATCACTTCTAGCCCATGTGTTGTCAGGTTTACGGAGAGGGTTCTTTGTATGGTGATAATGTAGTATCTTTCGTGTTTGTTGCCAGAGAGTATTGTTACTAGTCTGTAAGTTACTCAAATGTGTGTTGTAGGTGTTGTATAAGTTTTCTCAGTCTGTTAGTAAGTTGGTTAAGTAATCGTTTGTCACTAGGATAGCGAGATCTTTTCCACTGGTTAAGAGCCCGTCGTTTGGACCATTAGTGACCGTATTTCAGGGGGTAAATAATGTTTGTTATTGTCTGTATCAGGTTTATGTGCTGATTGCCAGGCAGCATTTTGTATAGTCTTGGTAAGTGTATCTACAGCATTGTCGATAGTCTTTAAGCTAGGATTGAGGTTAATTTTATTGTTTATGGCACTATGAAATTCACTGATTAATATTGGTCCAGATGTTAACGTAGGCATGTGGGTTGTAGATAAGATGTGCCTAGAGAGAGAAAGCATAACTGCAGAATGGTCAGATGAAAGGTCATTGTCAATAGAGATGTGATGATGTAGAGTATTTAGGCGAGAAGTGATAAAGAAGTCCAGTAGTTCTGGCTGTCGATTAATGTCTGTCGGCCAGTAAGTCGGTTCTGGTGGTAGTCAAGGTTCAGACATGTATTAAGAAGAGCATTTCCTCTAGGGTTTTGAGTCCTATTGCCGAAACGAGGATGTTTGGCGTTAAAGTCCCCGCCGAATAAAAATTTAGGTCCCAAAACAGTAAATACGTCAGTAAGTATATCTTGTGAAAGTCTCTGTCTCGGAGGACAATAAGCACTGGCAATAGAAATAGTTGTGTGGTCAATTTCGATTGAGATTGCTGATAATTGAAGTTCAGGTAAGGCTGTCATTTGTAGAGGATAGTGATACAATGTTCGTTTCACAACTACTGCCGAGCCACCACGGGCAGCTCCGCTTGGATGATCAGCACGGTACACTATACACCCCTGTATATAAAATCGTATGGTCCTCGTAAAGTGAGTTTCGGTTAGCAGTGCTATGTCTATGTCATGTTCGTGCAAGTATATGTCGAGTTCGTTTCTTCGGTGTAGGGCACCATTAGCATTCCAGAGGAAGAGTTTTAGTGAATGTTGATTAAAATAATTAAGGGCTGACATTTGGAATAAATTTATTAACAAGCGTGGTGAGCAAAGTTATGAGTGGATTTATCATCGATTTAAATTCATTTAGAAAGGAATTGAAGTGTGAAGAGAAATCTTGAGTGGTAGATTGTGCATGAGGTGATGTGTTATTAGGTCTTGACTGAGATGAAGGCATGAATTGTGGTTGTGTGTGATGAGGTGTTGAAAAAGGTGGGGATATATACGTAGATTGAGGTGTTATGTGTGGCGGAGCAGTGTATTGAGGTACTGTATACTGGGGTTTAGTGTGTTGAGGAGTCGTGTATTGAGGTGTTGAGTATTGAGGAGTTGTATTTTGGGGTGTAGTGTGGTGCAGAGGAGGGAAATGTTGATGTCTTACCAATTGAGGTATTGCGTAATGACGTGTTGTGTTTTGAGAAATTGAATATTGTGGTGATGTGTAGTTGTAAGTATAGTTATTATATACCGTCTGATGTTCTTCTGTTTCAAGAGGAGGGTAAGTAAGTCTGTCTCCCACCTCTGGAGGCAGAACTTCTGTTACTTCTCGCCTCCAAGCGCCCTGGCTTCGCACGTTGAGTCTTCTTCTCTGTAATTCGAGGTGTACGGAGCATCCTCTGTAGTTCGCTGGGTGAGCGCCACCGCACAACGCACAGACTGGGGGCTCTTCTCGTGGCTTCTGGAATCTATCACTGGGGTGGTCTTGACCGCACTTCACACATCTTGGTATATGGCGGCAAAAGGCTCTGGTATGTTCGTATTGTTGGTACCTCATGCATTGCACAATCTCCTTTCTTTTATGAGGTTCCTCAATTTTAACTTTTGTGTAGGCTATATTCGTAATTTTGAATACTTCGGCACAGTTCGGAGCAGGTTCGATGTCGACAAAAAAGAGTGGCAGAGGTTCTTTAGTTCTGGGGTGTAAAACATTTGTGATTCGACGGACGTTGAATCCTTGTCTCTCTACGTCATATTTAATTATCTCGTGGGGTGTAGTGTGATGAAGATTCCTAATTACGAATCGATAGGGTTTATCTTCTCTTGGTTGGTAAGTGTGGAAACTAAAGCCTTTGTTCTCTAGATATCGTACACTGGCTCTATAGGCATCACTATTTTGTGTTTTTAAAGTAATAATATTTTTATTGGAAATAAATTCGAAATTGTATTCTCCTATTAAACTAATGATGTCTCGGCAAAAGAGCTGGAAACTTTGTACGCCTTTAATTTTTATTGGAGGTGGCTTGTGAACAACTGGCGTTACATTCTCTTCGTCTTCTATTTCAGTGAATAGAGGTTCAAACATATTACTTACAGGTATGGCAGGGATACTCTTTAAAGTGGTCGACGTAGTGCTATTAGTAAATTGAGAATTAGTTATTTGTTGAGGAGTAGAACTAGAAATTGTTATACCAGAACTATTATTTACGATATTAATTGGAGTTGTTTCATTGTTTTCTGAGGCACGTTTGTTATTGAAATTCACATGTGTTTTTATTTGGTTAGTTTTCAATGATGAGTTTTTTATCTGGGAATCTTTGGAATTCATACTTTTCTTTTCAATAGGGCTATCTAGTTTTGAAACATTGGAGTTAATTCTTAACTTTCTCTTCAAAAGGGTAGAAACTACAGATTCAGTAGATCCGTTACTTGTACCAGGCAATGCACGGTCGTTCATGACAAAAGTGTCCTTTTTCACTTAAAAAAAACAAAAAACAAACTCACCTGACTGTTTCAGGACACCACATTGCACAAATTCAGCAAATAACCAATCAAAGAACAGGAAAACTTAAAGACAAAATTTGTTGGCAACTTCACAATACAAGGGTTAACAGCTGTTTTAATAGTAATATGATCCTCAGTATTCTCAATCATAGGTCTGGAAATGATGTAAATAGAGTTTATGTTTAAAATCAATGTAATAGTTATATTTAATAATAATTGCTTTAATTTAAACTTTCTAGTAATTTAATGTTCCCTGCATGCCATCTACTGTGATTGGTAAACACGAAACCTTTGGAAAAGAACTCCCATGGTTTCAGTAATATTAATCTATACATTCATTAAATATATCGAGTAAGCTAGTTTTTGGAGGTACCACTGCCTTAGAAAAGCAGCCGGTCAAAAACATAGCAATATATATATATATATATATATATATATATATATATATATATATATATATATATAATAAAGAGAGAGAGACTGTATTTTATTGTCTTAGGGTCAAAGGCCCTTTCTTACAGACAGTATTATAAACTTTTCTATAAATAATATGCTATTTAATAATATTTAGTATAAATATGCTAGTTACAGTTGAATCATTTTTTGAATTATTTATTTAATACTTTTTTACAATGTTGATAGTTAAAAACATAACAAAAATTGTTACTTTTTTTCTTTTTCAAATTTTAGAAAAATATATTATAGGAAAGAAATAAAGAAAAGTAGTGATGATAATAATAAAGGAAAATAAAAAGGAATGATGATAAGAGAGAGAGAGAGAGAGAATAGAATAGAAAAAGATTTTATTCTGGGATTAGGTCCCTTATAATTTATGTACAATTGAAATCTCGTATATCATATGTCTGGCCTATAGACAAAAGAAACATGATCGATTATAATTTACAACATTGAAATAAGGAGAAATATTATACTACAAAAATTTAAAAATACAATCAAACAAAATAAATAATATCCTGAATTTTTCTTTCAAAAAAAATTCTAATGTTTAACAAAATGAAAAATAAATATTTCGAAAATAAAATTAAAATATGGACAATACATTCTTTTTCATTCATTTGATCTTAGATCTTATTGAAATATCGAATTCGCTGTTCGACTGTTTGGGATGACAGAAGGTATTGTGAAAGTTGGGTCATATAAAAATGTGATATAAATAAAACATAAATTCATTGCTCAAGTAAAGGGTCACGTACACGATCGTTCGTGAGCGACGGCTAGGAACGAATATTTTCAAAGCTGACGAAAAGAACGATCGTGTAAGCTCAAAACCAACGGGTTGGAAGGACGATTCTGCAACCTTACCAAGACAAAAAAAAAACCGACGGTTTTAATTATAGTAGCCCGTGTCAGGCTATCTGTCCAGTCCGTCGTTTTTTTTTTTGTTTATAATTCTCACACTTTACTCGTTTAGCTTCGATAATTATTCCGTTCTTTTACTTATTAACTTGCTTTTGATATAAGATTAATTAATTAGAAACAAGCTAATCGATAAAAACTACTTTTGTCATTTTTCCATCAGGTATTTTAAACAAATTAAGCACCATAAATTTATACAGAACCGTAGAGTTTATGAAATTTAATTTTCATCATCACAAGTAATCAAATATGTTATATTATTTGCATTCATTAATGCAACTGTAAGAACTGGAATCTATACCTAGTTTATAATACATTTTTCAATTCACTCTTCCTTTTTCATATTTTATTGTTTAAATTATTCAATTATTCATTCTGAGTGAAATAGCCTAACAGAGCTTAAATACCGATTTTTTTTTTTTTTTAATTTCTTGTAACTACTTTATATTGTGTAGATTTAAAAAAATAACCATGACATATTGCCAGTATCGATAAATAACGGAAATATATAAAATTTATATATTTGAATAATTTGTGTTTGAAAAAGAAGGTAATAGTGTGTATAATAAAGTAAAGAGGTAAGATTTTAGAAAGTATATTTATAATAAAAATTAAATTTTATTTTTCTCTATTCTTTTATATTTTTTTTATTTTAAATGCAATTTATTTGGTTCAAACGAATCGGTAATAATGGGAGTAATAAAAAACCGTCTTTAGAGGGAACTAAGAGGATTTTTACGAAAATATCATTTATCATTTATAAGTAAGGAAAGTAATAATAATTTTATTCATATGGTAACATAATAGCACTTAAAAATAACTAACATACTTTCTAGGTAACTACTATAATACGGGCTCACCTGTAGCATAGTGTTAAGCATACAGCCTTCTAGTTCAGGTTCAAACCCGCAGGATTTTTTAATGGGAGTAAATAATCCTTATTATGCCGTCCTTGGGGGGAGTTAAAAAGGTGGTCAGCCTTGTCGATGTCAGGTACTCGCTTAAAGATCCCTATTCTAATTAAGCCTGGACAGGTAATTTAGGACTCCTACCGTAGCATTGTCCGATTAGCCAAAGTAGCATAAACTGACGTTAAATAAATAAACTAACAATAGATGATAATATAATAGTTCATTTAATAAAACACATACTTCTATTGGAACTCAAGGTAATTTAGGTCTTTAATCGTTTTTAATATCTTTTTTGAAAGTTCTTAAATGTATTTTAAAAACAGAGCTAGCGAAGTCCTCTGTTGCGCTCACCTGATTTCTTATTATCCTCAAGTGAGAATAGAAATATGCGCGTTACACTACCGTGATCTTTATTCACATTTTAATAGAAAACAAAAACATCATTTCTCTAAATTAATTTAGAAAATTCAAGAAAGATATTTGTCAATTTAAGGAATTTATTCAAATAATTCAGAAGGATATTTCGCGCATGGAATGTGATTAACGGAAAAAGAAAATTGGTAGAGGAAACAAGTTTAGGCATCCGTGGAAAATCTTTAAAGAATTTTTTCCACATAATTTAATTAGAATCGCACGTGTCAGCCTGAATTTCTGTTAACGTATTAAAAACCTTATTTTATTTAATTTTTTTTTTAAATTTCTCTATTTAATAATTATTTTTTTGCAGATTTATATACTTATTCTTCTTCGCCTGGCTCAAAAACTCGTCACCGATTCAGGGCCGCCTCTAATATTCTGAGCCAGTTTGCCTATGATGCGCAGCTTCTCTCCAGTTCTGAGTGCCAAGTAAGGCTCTTGCATTTTCTGCCATTCTAGGTCTGACTGACTACTCTTCTTGTCCCATGAATTTCTTCCGTACCTTTTTGGTACCAGCGTTTCATTCATTCTTGCAACATGACCTGCACATATTAGCCTTCTCAGCTTGGCTACCTTTACAACTACACACTTACATAAATTCGTTATGTTTTATTTAACAACCGAAATATTTATTAAAAATAATTTATAAGGCAGAACAATTTATAAGGTTTGCCGAGTCAGCTAGTGCTAAAATATATAAATGAAAGTTAACAAATGTTTAGGGAAACTGCACATGGGCATCTCTCGAGTAAATATTCTAAACCAGAAGGTCTCACGGCCACAGAATCCAAGAAGTATCGAAACAAGCAGGTTAGAATAAAACTGTATAAGCAATACACATATCAACTTTATAATTTTAATTTTTCATATTTGAGCTAGACATAAAAAAAAAAATCAGATAAACAAAAATATTTAATTTAACGACAGATATTTTTTTTTGTTAATTTATAAACATAAATTTCGATGTGTTTTTTAAAAATATTTTATCTTTATCTTAATTGTCTTGTTTATATTTTTTCAATTAAATATTATTATTGTTATTGTTAAATTAAATGATAAGTGAATATACATTGATATATTTGTATACAAATAGTGTTTGGACTTAAGCTCGGGCCCGTGGCGGATATAATTAGTCTTGAAGTAGCAGCATCTAGAGGTGAAACAGTACCGATTAAGTTCTACGATAGTATCTCAACGATTTTTTTTTTCTCTTTATATCTATAGTCAGAATGTATCTTACTGCTGTAAAAATTGAGATCAGGCATGGTAGGCATGAAGAAGGAAAATGCCCAGCAGTACCCCTTCCATAACTTTATTTTATCCGAGGAGGTCCCTCATCCAGCTTCTCTTTACCCTTCTTCTGACTGGCATTTCAACTATTGACATGTAGTTAATCAGTCTATTGTCGTGTCCGTTAAGTTTACTGTGAAAACGAGAATAGAGTGTTCGTATATGTTGGTCAAATGTTGGTTGAAGTCCGTATGTAGGGTTTTGTTGTTTACGTACCAAGGAGCTGTCGTTATCAGTCTTAAAATTTTGGATTGAAATGATTGCAGTTTTTGTATGTGAGTCTTTTTTTCTGAACAGTTTCTGTAAGTCCATATTGGCATAAGAAGGTATGTGTATGTATTCAGTTTCTGTCTAATTTTTAATTTTGAAAATTTAGATAAAAGTGAGTATAGTACTTTCAGTCGGTGGTTAAGAGTCTGTCTTTTCATCTTGACATGTGGGCCCCAAGTCATCCTTCGATCGAGTGTCAGTCCTAGGTAATGTACAGAGATGGTCTGAGGAATTTGGTTGTTGTCGATAAAAATTGGTATTTTTTTTTTTTTTTCTATTGCAATAGTGAATGTTTTTTTTTTAATTAGTTTTATGCTTCATTAAGTTAACTTTGTTTTCTTATTTTTTTATGTATTCAGTTATTTTATTAAATGTATTGTGATTCGTAGTTTAATTTATTTTATTGTTTTAATATATACAGTACACTAATTTTCTATAAAAGAACCACTCTAAATTTGAGTTATCTTTGGATCTTATGAACGCGATATCTCTTACCGTAGCTTTGATATACAGTTTTATGAAATAAATACTGATTTTTTAATTAAATAAAAAATAAAATGTAATGCTAAAAAAATACGAAAAAAGGTTCTAAAAAGTAATATAAATTCATACAAATACGCTCTAAAGCCATGGCATTATACTTACATTTCCGATATTAACAGGGTCTACCCAACACTCATAAAGGGATAAGACATTCTAATATGCCCTTCATTGTCCCTTATATCGATTCAACTTCACTATAGATGACTAAATCGAATTAGGGGAAATCGATCTTAGTGCAAAGTATCGATGAAGAATAATGGGATTAGGATAGGAACTCTTAAGCCTTCACATGGAGCGGTAATAACATTACCCAAGGATAAAAGGTATTCTTGAAAAGTGTGTGCCCACGTTAACTAAAAAAAAAAAAAAGAATTTCTCTTATAATTCTTATGTTACATTTTATATTTCAACAAAATTGTATAATAATTATAATATTAGGGTTAGCGGACTCGAAAGTACAATGCCGATACCACCAACCTTTGGCTACACAGCTCAATCCAATTACCACCATTGAAGCTCTAAAGATCCGACTTAACCCAATCCTTCCACCTACGCCTCGGCCTACCTCTCGGACACCTGAAAATTAGTTCAGCGCATATTAACACTTTTGGAATTGAATTTTTAATGGGCCTAACAGCTTTGCATATTTATTTGATTTGCCGCAATTCTACAACTTCATTTATATTAAAGTGATACAAGCTCTGAAATCACGTGATATATATCCTTCTAAATTATCAAGTGGCCTCATCCATTTCTCACCAAAAAGTGAAAGAAAAGCCTTATTCTTAACCTTTAACTGGTGAGGTGGAGTCTACAGGACCCCAGAGCCTCTTTAAAGTTTTCTGAACCCCATTGTCCTGATCCGATCGGCTTGTGAAAACCTGACATTTCCTGTCTCGACATGATTGTAATAAATCATCCTTTTTTTAGGCTAGTTTTATCCGGTATTGCTTCAAGACAGTGTTATTGGAGTCCTATAGACCCCACCTCACCAATACTGTTCGGAGTTATCGAAAGTGTGTATTTCAAGTTGTTGGAAGAAATGTCTTGTAATCCTGTTATTTTAAGCAACTTTTTAATTTTACTAAGAAACTGGGATCATCTTTGTTAAAGGATCACATGACCAGGCGGTCGGAATATCCCAGACTTCCCCAGGAGCTTCGGTTTAAAGCTCGATATATATTAGGGGAAAAAACAGAAAAATCTAACACATATAGTCAGGAGGCCCCTCCGAAGAAAAAGAGATGTTATTTTTATCCAAGAAACAAGGATAGGAAGTCATCTATAGTTTGTATTAAATGTGAACAAAATCTTTGTGGACAATGTTCGGTTTCCTATTGCAAATCTGTGCCTAATTTTAGCTGTGCATCCTTTCTTTACAATATAAAAGTTTCATTTTTTAATCATTTTCCGTTTAATAAATATAATAAACTTTAAGATAAGGACTTGTTTATATTTTAAAAATGTTTTCATTTCTTAAAATATAACATTGAAGAAAAAAAAGTAATAATAAAATGTATTTAATAATATCAGACATTTATTCAATTTTATAAGCATCCTTTTGCATTTTCAATTAACCGGTACCTATTGAAAATAGCTTGAATTAACGTGTTTTACAAAAATAAACAATTCAAGATGTTTCAGGAAAAAAAAAAAAAAAATGAGGTATAGGGTCTGAGAGACCCCACCTTACCAATGTTTACTATAAATTTCACCTTACCAGTTAAAGGTTAAAAACCTTGGGACGCTGTTCAACCTTCAAAGTAAGCGACTAAGTTTCACATCCGTATAAAACCGTTGCAAGAGTAATAATGTAGATGATATCCTTTAAGTTTCTTAATAAAAACTCACTAAAAATGTACAGTTCATTTAAAGTAATAAAATACAAGTCCATGAAAAAAAAAAAAAAAATATATATATATATATATATATATATATATATATATATTTTTTTTTTTTTGCTCTTTTCTCCTATAGTCGGTTATCCGATACCTTTAACTGGTATATGTATCTCTTTCTAACCAATGCAAACGACAAGAAATTTAAAATATTGCCAGTCAAATCGATTCAGACTATTTCAATCAGAATCCAACATAATATTAAAAACCATTAAATTTTACAATGCTATTATATATGGTTTATAAAAATTCTTAATAGCCGTCTTTGAGAAAATCGTACAAAAGAGCAAAATGCATGGAATAAAGTAGGTCTTCTGGCTTGTCAATTATACTGAAAAATTGCTGTATCATTGAAGAAATGAAATGCGTTCTCAAAAGATATAATTTCAGTTTTATTCAGCCTATGGTTTTGCAGCTAAACTGCCAAACACACACGCTATTATGCGGGACTTGGTCTTTTGGACTAAGGGGGGTCATAAAATGTGTATTTACGTTGAAAACTAGATACATAAATATATACATATCAAGTAAGAAAAACTGGTTAGAGGATAAAAATAATAGAAAGAAAGCCACATTTAGCACAGACGGAAGAGCTTTTAATCGCCTTTAAAGAGGAGTTGGGAATTTAAACTGCCTAACTCAGCCTAATAGAATTTTAATAAGACTGCTTTTCCGATCCGCCGTTTCAAACCCGATTAGAAAATATCTTTCTCGTCAATCCTAGGCCTTTATATATATATATATATATATATATATATATATATATATATATATATATATATATATATATATATATATGCATTTTTTTTGGGGGGGGGAGGGAGTGACATTTCATACTTTCGAATGTGTTTAAATTAAATAAACATGCTTCCATGGTTTAAATATATTCTATAAATTTTGTTATAAATAAAGTTTCCGAAAACCATGAAGGTGGTTTTATTTGTTTATTTAACGTCACTTTACGGTACTGAGGCTAATTGGACATTGCTACAATAGAAGTCCTTTTGCTTTTCCAGGTTTAATTAGGATAGGGATCTTTAACAAATACCTGACATTGCACAGCCTCGGGACCACCTTTATACGTCCCCTCCGAAGGACGGAATAACTAAGAATTTTTTTCCCCCATTAAATAATCCTAGAACCACGTGCGGGTTTGAACCCGTGACCTTTGGCATAGAAGGCTGTTATGCAAGCCCCCCTGCTACACGTGATCCCTAGGTGGTTTTGTTAAAGTATGATAACATTTTCCTCCGAAATATTCTCGGTTATAAGTTAAAAAGCGGAAAGCTCTGTCAAATTAAGTAACAAAATAATCTCTATACATATAAAATGATAAAGCTACATATATAATATATATATATATATATATATATATATATATATATATATATATATATATATATTTAAACACATATTGACCTACTGCACCTTATATATTTATGGCTAAGCAAAACCAGATGTACTTATAAAAACAATAATTTTATTATAAAATTTAAGACTTACAACTGCAACTTCATTGAACGGAAACGGCTACCGACAGATTACAACCAACAATCGTCCTAGAAAAACCAAGAAACTCTTACTCTCTATTCGCAGCATAATAAGGGACTTATAAATGACATGGGTAAAACGGAGATGTCCATTGGAATACGACCGAGAAGGAGCTCTATGAGAGATCTTTTTTTAGACGAAATCCTTCTATTGTACATGCCTACATTGCCCGGTACAAAAGTTTTCTTTTCTTAATTAAAAAAAAAATAATAATAAATTACGAAAAATCTGTCAGAGGACGCTGACATTAATAAGTAAATTAATTTTAATTTATCAATATCATCGATGAATTTCAAAATTTTAACTAATGTATATACAACTGAATATTTATATGCTTGTTTTATTTACATTCACTAAATTATAAATGATTATAATCTCTGGTGAGTACGATTCTATAGGATAAAGCAGATCTGCAATAAATTTAACAAATGCACATACAATGTTTTTCCATTTATCAACTATATTAGTTGATCATAAGATAAATTTACAGATTTCAAACATTTATTTTTAAATTAAGTTGTATAAAAGTTGGTTGTTTGACTATCAGCTGCCTTTTCTAATGGTTCTGTTCTTGCTTATTTTTTTTATTTAACGTCACTTTATGCTACTCTGGCGAATCGGACGATGCTACAGTGGGAGTCCTAAATTTTGCCTATCAAAGTTTTATTAGGATAGGGAACTGACATCGAACAGGCTCGGTACTACCTTTCAACGTCCCCTCCGAAGGACGGCATAACTAAGGATTTTTTACTCCCATTAGAAAATCCTAGGACCACCTGCGGTTTTTAACCCGTGAACTTGGGAATAAGAGGCTGTAATGCTAACCACCCAGCTACTAGTGATCCCTTCTGTTCTAGTTATTGATGTTCCTGCTGAAACCTTGAAAAAAACACGGGCAGCCGATACACTACTTGCAATACCCAGCGGTTGTACATGTTAGCGAACGATATACTCGGGCGTTTCAACATGTTTTGTTACATCATGATTATTCACCAAAGGGAGACAACACATATAGTGGTCTTACATATTGGAGTCCAATAAATAAAAAAAACTAGATTAACATAAGAAAAAATTAACTGAGATTGGTCCAAGCGAATAGAATCGAAAGCCAAACCTAATAGTATATTATAAATCAAGAAGTCTAGACCTAGATAGGGTGGGAAAGGGCTGAGCTAGCAGAACCTATCGTAGCAATTATCTAGCACTTAATGATTTACGATTATCAATCCTAGTTAGAGATTTACTGTGTCATAGTTTAGGTTTCGTATTGTCTCTTATCGGTCTGAATCAAACTATCTATATTATTTGTGCTAACTTGGAAGATTTTCTAGAGGCAAGGTTGTTCCTATTAATTTGAACTGTCCAACATGGCTCTATTGCCGTATTTTGGAAAATATCATCATCTAAAGTGCCTTGAATATTATTTGCTATTGAGTTCTTTCTTTATCTAACGCCAGTTAGATCGGATGAAAATACAGTGGGAGTCCTTGATTTTGACAATACAGATTTATTTAGGTTAAAGATCTTTAAAAAATTAAAAACATTTACCTCTACAAGCTGAAGGGTCTTGTATTACATATAGAGATTCGTACTGTTTCTAGGCGAACGACCGTGCAACGAGCAGACACTCCACCGTCAGGTTTTTCCCCATTTTGGGTACCCACATTACAGAGAACGTGTCAGCTTCAGGTGGGTCTCCATACCTCAGAGCCACCTTCTGGCTGAAATTACAGAATAAATAATATTTTGTTACAACCGGAATTTGAAGCCAGGACCCGGAGAACGGTAGACTAGTGCTCTATCCATTAGAACACGCCATTCCAATTAAGATCTTCAACGAGTTCCTTACATCGCACAGGCAGGAGACCACCACTTAAAGTCCTCTCCAAAGGGCGGCATAACCAAGAACTTTTAATCGTCTTAAAAAATTATAAGGCCATAAGTATGAACCCGGTACTTATGGCTAAGAACCACCTGCTAGCCACTGCATAGATGGCCATCATTCTGAATTCTCCTTTTAATTTAATTTAGTAATTCAGGATTCTGAATTATTCATAGCTCCACTAGGATAAACAATCATGATGTAACAAAACATGTTGAAACGCCCGAGTATATCGTTCGCTAACATGTACAACCGCTGGGTATTGCAAGTAGTGTATCGGCTGCCCCGTGTTTTTTTCAAGGTTTCAGCAGGAACATCAATAACTAGAACAGAAGGGATCACTAGTAGCTGGGTGGTTAGCATTACAGCCTCTTATTCCCAAGTTCACGGGTTAAAAACCGCAGGTGGTCCTAGGATTTTCTAATGGGAGTAAAAAATCCTTAGTTATGCCGTCCTTCGGAGGGGACGTTGAAAGGTAGTACCGAGCCTGTTCGATGTCAGTTCCCTATCCTAATAAAACTTTGATAGGCAAAATTTAGGACTCCCACTGTAGCATCGTCCGATTCGCCAGAGTAGCATAAAGTGACGTTAAATAAAAAAAATAAGCAAGAACAGAACCATTAGAAAAGGCAGCTGATAGTCAAACAACCAACTTTTATACAACTTAATTTAAAAATAAATGTTTGAAATCTGTAAATTTATCTTATGATCAACTAATATAGTTGATAAATGGAAAAACATTGTATGTGCATTTGTTAAATTTATTGCAGATCTGCTTTATCCTATAGAATCGTACTCACCAGAGATTATAATCATTTATAATTTAGTGAATGTAAATAAAACAAGCATATAAATATTCAGTTGTATATACATTAGTTAAAATTTTGAAATTCATCGATGATATTGATAAATTAAAATTAATTTACTTATTAATGTCAGCGTCCTCTGACAGATTTTTCGTAATTTATTATTATTTTTTTTTTAATTAAGAAAAGAAAACTTTTGTACCGGGCAATGTAGGCATGTACAATAGAAGGATTTCGTCTAAAAAAAGATCTCTCATAGAGCTCCTTCTCGGTCGTATTCCAATGGACATCTCCGTTTTACCCATGTCATTTATAAGTCCCTTATTATGCTGCGAATAGAGAGTAAGAGTTTCTTGGTTTTTCTAGGACGATTGTTGGTTGTAATCTGTCGGTAGCCGTTTCCGTTCAATGAAGTTGCAGTTGTAAGTCTTAAATTTTATAATAAAATTATTGTTTTTATAAGTACATCTGGTTTTGCTTAGCCATAAATATATAAGGTGCAGTAGGTCAATATGTGTTTAAATATATATATATATATATATATATATATATATATATATATATATATATATATATTATATATGTAGCTTTATCATTTTATATGTATAGAGATTATTTTGTTACTTAATTTGACAGAGCTTTCCGCTTTTTAACTTATAACCGAGAATATTTCGGAGGAAAATGTTATCATACTTTAACAAAACCACCTAGGGATCACGTGTAGCAGGGGGGCTTGCATAACAGCCTTCTATGCCAAAGGTCACGGGTTCAAACCCGCACGTGGTTCTAGGATTATTTAATGGGGGAAAAAAATTCTTAGTTATTCCGTCCTTCGGAGGGGACGTATAAAGGTGGTCCCGAGGCTGTGCAATGTCAGGTATTTGTTAAAGATCCCTATCCTAATTAAACCTGGAAAAGCAAAAGGACTTCTATTGTAGCAATGTCCAATTAGCCTCAGTACCGTAAAGTGACGTTAAATAAACAAATAAAACCACCTTCATGGTTTTCGGAAACTTTATTTATAACAAAATTTATAGATTATATTTAAACCATGGAAGCATGTTTATTTAATTTAAACACATCAAGCATTTCGAAAGTATGAAATGTCACTCCCTCCCCCCCCCAAAAAAAATGCATATATATATATATATATATATATATGCATTTTTTTTTGGGGGGGGAGGGAGTGACATTTCATACTTTCGAAATGCTTGATGTGTTTAAATTAAATAAACATGCTTCCATGGTTTAAATATATTCTATAAATTTTGTTATAAATAAAGTTTCCGAAAACCATGAAGGTGGTTTTATTTGTTTATTTAACGTCACTTTACGGTACTGAGGCTAATTGGACATTGCTACAATAGAAGTCCTTTTGCTTTTCCAGGTTTAATTAGGATAGGGATCTTTAACAAATACCTGACATTGCACAGCCTCGGGACCACCTTTATACGTCCCCTCCGAAGGACGGAATAACTAAGAATTTTTTTCCCCCATTAAATAATCCTAGAACCACGTGCGGGTTTGAACCCGTGACCTTTGGCATAGAAGGCTGTTATGCAAGCCCCCCTGCTACACGTGATCCCTAGGTGGTTTTGTTAAAGTATGATAACATTTTCCTCCGAAATATTCTCGGTTATAAGTTAAAAAGCGGAAAGCTCTGTCAAATTAAGTAACAAAATAATCTCTATACATATAAAATGATAAAGCTACATATATAATATATATATATATATATATATATATATATATATATATATATATATATATATATATTTAAACACATATTGACCTACTGCACCTTATATATTTATGGCTAAGCAAAACCAGATGTACTTATAAAAACAATAATTTTATTATAAAATTTAAGACTTACAACTGCAACTTCATTGAACGGAAACGGCTACCGACAGATTACAACCAACAATCGTCCTAGAAAAACCAAGAAACTCTTACTCTCTATTCGCAGCATAATAAGGGACTTATAAATGACATGGGTAAAACGGAGATGTCCATTGGAATACGACCGAGAAGGAGCTCTATGAGAGATCTTTTTTTAGACGAAATCCTTCTATTGTACATGCCTACATTGCCCGGTACAAAAGTTTTCTTTTCTTAATTAAAAAAAAAATAATAATAAATTACGAAAAATCTGTCAGAGGACGCTGACATTAATAAGTAAATTAATTTTAATTTATCAATATCATCGATGAATTTCAAAATTTTAACTAATGTATATACAACTGAATATTTATATGCTTGTTTTATTTACATTCACTAAATTATAAATGATTATAATCTCTGGTGAGTACGATTCTATAGGATAAAGCAGATCTGCAATAAATTTAACAAATGCACATACAATGTTTTTCCATTTATCAACTATATTAGTTGATCATAAGATAAATTTACAGATTTCAAACATTTATTTTTAAATTAAGTTGTATAAAAGTTGGTTGTTTGACTATCAGCTGCCTTTTCTAATGGTTCTGTTCTTGCTTATTTTTTTTATTTAACGTCACTTTATGCTACTCTGGCGAATCGGACGATGCTACAGTGGGAGTCCTAAATTTTGCCTATCAAAGTTTTATTAGGATAGGGAACTGACATCGAACAGGCTCGGTACTACCTTTCAACGTCCCCTCCGAAGGACGGCATAACTAAGGATTTTTTACTCCCATTAGAAAATCCTAGGACCACCTGCGGTTTTTAACCCGTGAACTTGGGAATAAGAGGCTGTAATGCTAACCACCCAGCTACTAGTGATCCCTTCTGTTCTAGTTATTGATGTTCCTGCTGAAACCTTGAAAAAAACACGGGGCAGCCGATACACTACTTGCAATACCCAGCGGTTGTACATGTTAGCGAACGATATACTCGGGCGTTTCAACATGTTTTGTTACATCATGATTGTTTATCCTAGTGGAGCTATGAATAATTCAGAATCCTGAATTACTAAATTAAATTAAAGGAGAATTCAGAATGATGGCCATCTATGCAGTGGCTAGCAGGTGGTTCTTAGCCATAAGTACCGGGTTCATACTTATGGCCTTATAATTTTTTAAGACGATTAAAAGTTCTTGGTTATGCCGCCCTTTGGAGAGGACTTTAAGTGGTGGTCTCCTGCCTGTGCGATGTAAGGAACTCGTTGAAGATCTTAATTGGAATGGCGTGTTCTAATGGATAGAGCACTAGTCTACCGTTCTCCGGGTCCTGGCTTCAAATTCCGGTTGTAACAGAATATTATTTATTCTGTAATTTCAGCCAGAAGGTGGCTCTGAGGTATGGAGACCCACCTGAAGCTGACACGTTCTCTGTAATGTGGGTACCCAAAATGGGGAAAAACCTGACGGTGGAGTGTCTGCTCGTTGCACGGTCGTTCGCCTAGAAACAGTACGAATCTCTATATGTAATACAAGACCCTTCAGCTTGTAGAGGTAAATGTTTTTAATTTTTTAAAGATCTTTAACCTAAATAAATCTGTATTGTCAAAATCAAGGACTCCCACTGTATTTTCATCCGATCTAACTGGCGTTAGATAAAGAAAGAACTCAATAGCAAATAATATTCAAGGCACTTTAGATGATGATATTTTCCAAAATACGGCAATAGAGCCATGTTGGACAGTTCAAATTAATAGGAACAACCTTGCCTCTAGAAAATCTTCCAAGTTAGCACAAATAATATAGATAGTTTGATTCAGACCGATAAGAGACAATACGAAACCTAAACTATGACACAGTAAATCTCTAACTAGGATTGATAATCGTAAATCATTAAGTGCTAGATAATTGCTACGATAGGTTCTGCTAGCTCAGCCCTTTCCCACCCTATCTAGGTCTAGACTTCTTGATTTATAATATACTATTAGGTTTGGCTTTCGATTCTATTCGCTTGGACCAATCTCAGTTAATTTTTTCTTATGTTAATCTAGTTTTTTTTATTTATTGGACTCCAATATGTAAGACCACTATATGTGTTGTCTCCCTTTGGTGAATATCAAAGCAGTTTTTATCAATATACCAGCCAAAGAGGCTTATTAAATTTAAGTAACTTCTGATTATTTTTATTTATAGCTATTATGGGAATTGTTTTTTAAATAAGCTGTCATATTTTTTTTTGTTTCATAGTGTCTCCTTTTTTTATTTTTCTATTTGTTTACTTTAAATTACACAGAGATTATTAATGATTTTTTTCTCCCTTTTGAAGGAGGCTCCCCCTGTACCTTCCCTCCTTCATTTGCAACCAACTCTGAGTACTTATAATCCCAGAGTTTAGAATCTACACCCAAGAGATATGAGTTCCGTTCAATCACTTAAAAACAGTTCAAATGCATATGTATAAATATTCTGGTGTGCTCAATACTCGTATTTCTCTCACCTACGTTATTAAAATAAATTTAAGAACTATTAAATAAAGTTAGAAAAAAAAATTAATAATAATAATAATAAATTCTTTATAAATATACACAAAGTCGTGAAAGGTTATGTTAGTTGACGAACAGAGCATAAACTTATTACTGATTATTATGCGTATGAATTTAATAAAGGTACATTAATCTAAATAATATGTTTCCAACAAAACTGAATACGTTTTTTATTTAAATTAACTTAAAATTGTTTACATAAAATTTAAGTTTATATAGTTGTTCTTAAATTTATTTTAACAGCAAAGGTAAGAGAAAGTCGTGTGTTGCCCGCACCAGATTTTTTTTATTTTGTTAAATCGTTTTTTATTTCATTAAAGTGACTTATATTTGTATATTTTTTAATTTATCCCTAATATCCATCAAACTTCATTTACAGATAACTGAAAGGAAAAATAGAGGCCAAATTAAGGGAAGCGGAGGACCAAAATAACCAAGAGGGAACGAATCCGTACAAGAGGTCCAGAGTAAAAATCACCGAAATGTCTAGTCCAGTCAATTATTACTCGATATCTAAGTTATTTTATATATATATAATGCAGTATTGTGTGGCCATAGTCCCTCAGTGTTCTCAATCACATTTAATGTTTTATGTAAATATGATAAAATATAGTTTTTATATAATTAACATTTATGTAAATATATATTCATATAATGATATATTTCAGTTAACCGTTAATAATAACCTATTTAGTTTATATAGAGCTCTTAATTATTTTATTTTCTAGCATGCCACCTGATACGACAGTGACATGGTAAAGATGTAACCTTTGTAAAGGAATTTGAATTGTATTTTAGGATATAATAAGTAACAGAGAATACATTCTCATTCAACCCAGTTCCTCCAGTAGTGGATAGAAATAAATAGTTGAGTAAAAATATATAGTACTTGTAAAGTTTTTAGAACTACTTCTGCCTTTGAAAGTCATAGCTCAAAAATATAAATAAATATAATATATATATATATATATATATATATATATATATATATATATATATACTACTGAAAATATGATGAGATAATCGTTTTTTTTTTGTTCGGTTTTTTATCGAAGATATGAAAATATTTACTGTTCAAACTGATGCTGTAAAAGCAGTAGCAGGTGTTCTACAGGGCATAACTGTTGTCACATTCCTCCATTACCTTTATATAGCCTATTCTCTCCAGCTGTTTCCCACGTTCCAAACAATGTTCCCCGCATAATATCCACCTATACTATACCTAGTTGTCATTCGATATCTAGAAGACCTATTGTTTATTCATATGCTATCAAAGCATGCCAGCAGCGCTAAAACAGCTTGGGGTATTCTCTTGTGTATTTCATTAGGCTATTTAACATGAAAATCTATATTTTATCGAATATTTAAAAATAATACATCAATATATTAAAATAATACGCTAAATTAAAATATATAATTTAAGTAAATGTGACAGACATAGAATACTATATTATGTTACACTTGTAGAGATCCTTCACTTCGACAGCAATTTAATAGGCATTTAAAATCGGAAGGTCTCGCTGTCATCTTGTTTTCAGACGCCGCAGAGGATTATAAGAAGTCAAAAAAGAAGCATGGATTACAACTAGTAGTTTAAAGTAATAATAGAGTTTGTCATGAACGGAATGATAGCTGGAACAGTACTAAATCGTCTGCGTACCCTAAAACCCTAAAACTGGAATTTGGCCACCCAAATTCAAACATATTTAGGGACGTATCTATGACGCAATCGAGTGCTAAATTAAATAATTCAGGTGAAAATGATTCGCTCCTTTACCCTCTACACGCTGTGGTGTAGAATTTTCCAACCTTTATCCCGTTGAGGCCGGTGTTCATCAAGGCAGCGTCTTGGGACCCGTCCTCTACATCCTTTACACTGCTGATATTCCTACACATTCTGATACCTTTCTGGCAACTTTTGCAGACGACACCGCCATCCTATCATCCAGTTCCAATCCTGAAACAGCATCCTTAAACCTTCAGAGACACCTTTTCCTTATCGAACACTGGTGTAATAACTGGCGTGTAAAGGTGAACGAAGCCAAACCTTTACACTTAGACGAAAATCCTGTCCGCCAGTTTATTTCAACTCATTACCAATTCCTCTCTCAGATACAGTCCGGTATCTTAGCTTACTGTTAGACAAACGATTGACTTGGAACCCACATACAAGACTTACAAGACAAGAACTCAACCGACGGTTCGGACAGTTATACCGACTACTCAACAGAAAATCTGAACTTACAGTTGACAACAAATTATTAATCTACAAGACAATACTGAAGCCCATCTGGACCTACGGACTTGAACTGTGGGGGACAGCTAAGCGTACTCAAAATATCAAACGCATTCAATCCTTTCAATCCAAAGTCCTCCGTACAGTAGTAAATGCTCCTTATTATGTCTCCAACTATGCCTTGCACTACGACCTTAATGTTCAATTTATTTCAGGCTTAATTTCATCCAAATTTTCCAAACTCCACCAGAACCTTATTCATCATCCTAATCCTCTAGCTCAATCCCTATTCAGCTCAACTCATCCATACAACCCACCTAGAAGGTTGAAACGGCAGTGGCCCCGCGACCCCTTGTAAATATATTGGAGCTCTAGCACTGGCTTGATTCTCCCCTTCATTTGCAACCAGCCCTGAGTACTTACAATCCCAGAGTTTAGAATCTACACCCAAGAGGTATGAGTTCCGTCGCTCAATCACTTAAAAACCGTTCAAATGCATATGTATAAATATTCTGGTGTGCTCAATACTCGTCTTTCTCTCACCTACGTTATTAACATAAATTTAAGAACTATTAAATAAAGTTAGAAAACAAAATTAATAATAATAATAATAAATTCTTTATAAATATACACAAAGTCGTGACTAGATTCTCCACTCAATGTAATGTATGTATGAGTGTGTGTATGTGTATATAGGTATAAGTGAATTCTTGACTTTATTGTATTGATTCATTATTGTGTATATATTGTATTGTAATTTTATGCTGTGTAAATATTGTATGAATGTAGTATGTATGATATCTTTCACAACTACTATTGATGTCCAAATTGGTACAGATTGTAATTTTATTCAATAAAAATTGTTGTTGTACCCTCTACTATTAATTATGGCTGATTCTAAGTTTAATGAATGTGCCGGACATACACATTGTTAGCAGGCTTACTAACTAAATTCGTATACTTGGCTCAATTGAAATAATATACAACTTTTGGCGGTCTAAGAAATCTTAAACTAAAACGAAACTTTTAATAAGTTAAAAATTTACAGAGGAAAATAGTCTCACCTTTGATAATAGGATAGTAAAAGTTCTACTTCCTGCGAAAATTTCGATCTTAATGATATAGTACTTTTTTGTTTATAAATTTTAGAAAATGGCAAAAATTAATTTTCGCGATGTTCACACGGAAATATCTCAAAAAGGACTGAGTAAAAAATTATGAAACTAATATAGGTTACACATCTATAAGGAAATTATTCTCGTTAAAAAAAAAAAAAATTCTTTAAAAATTATGAGCTCCTATAATTTTGGATATTTAAAATCAATAAGACATCTAAAATGTCGTTGTGAGTACCTATGATGTTTATTACAACACATTACCAATGTAGCAAAAAAAAATCACGAAAATTTACATTATCTGAAACTTTTATCACGCTACGAAATGGAAGGTTAGAACAGTCCCACAATTAATATTTTTATGTATACTTGTATACTCTTGTCATTTTGCAGCTTGTAGAAATTTTGATAGTGTGAGCATAGTCCTTTTTTAGTCCTTGCCAAGTTCTGCAATATTAAAAGGGGAATATCGTAAAAGGGACTGAATAAAAAATGATAAATCTTATACTAATTGTGCCTCTTTATGATAAGTACTGTTGAATAAAATTTAGTGATTAAGAATCAGTTTGTTTTCGAAACATAATACGTTTAACATTACTGCCTTGCAAGAATCATCCTCATCTTTTTAACCTACTTAAGCCAAACAAATTCGATAACACTAGAACCAATTGAGTCTCAAAAACTACATTTTAAACTGCAGTACTTATCATATCATATAGAGATATAATCTGCATGAGTTCCATCCTTTTTTATTCAGTCCCTTTGTCAAAGTTACCTTATATAATTATAATTTCTACATCATGTATTGCAAACCTAAGACTATACTAGAAAAAAAAAGGTTGAGACTCCTTTCTAATCCAAGTTTCTGTTGATGTCAATTTTCGTTAATTTTTTAAACAATTACATTGGCTTCTTAGGTAATATGTTGTAAGAAACCAAAATTTAGATAGTGATTTCTTCATCATTCTGGATTTTTTTTTCGGTCTAAAACATGAAAAATCACCGGAGTTAATAATTTTTAAAGACAACTTTTTGTTTATAGCGAGAATGATATTCCAAATCGGAAACCAGCTGATTCGTAGTCACTAAAATGTCACATTTACTCATCTGTATTAGTAACCTGCATTACTTTCATAATTTTTTCCTCAATCTCTTTTGATATATTTTCGTGTAAACATTGCGAAAAATGAATTTCAGCCATTTTTGAAAATCCATAAACAAAAAATCTGGTGCGCGCAACAGACGAATTTCACAAACCTCCATTATTTATATCCATTCAAGAATTTTTAAACAATTTTATAAACGAAACTGAATTGCTAAAGAATTATTTAAATTGTATTTTAATAAAAACTAATCTATCTAATACGATATTATTATCTACGACAATCAGTTTGTATTATCGGCTTTTCATCACTCTCAAATAATTACAATAGTATGTATAAGATAATATTTTTTCTAGAATCTTAAGCATTCCAACGGTACATTATACATGTATATTACTGTTCGTAATTTAAATAAAAACAAAAAATTGAATTAAAAAAATATTTTTGCAGGTTTCTCGTTTAGTTGGATATCGAATTCGTTCAACTTATATTTATCTGTTTTTATCAATGCTAATCAGACGATATGGTTCATTTTTTCGAATCTACAAAATTAAAGGTACTTTAGAGGAAGAAATTTTGAAATATCAGCATTTAAGCCCTGTCAGACTATTTTAATCAGAATGAAACCTACGTAATATTAAAGCCCGTCCAATTTAACATTGACATAGCGAGTTTAATCGAAATCGTTAGTGCCGTATTTAAGAAAATCGTAAAAAGGGTGCAAAATGCATGGTATAAAGTGGCTCTTTTAGTTGGCTGATTTTGATAAAAAAAAGTTGCTGTAACATCTCGGACGTACGGTTGTCTTAAATATGAAATTTATATTTCATAAGACTTATTGTTTACGCGCGAGAGTTACCACACACGGACACTCACACACACATACACACACCTTTTTTCGGGACTTGGTAATGTGGACTCAGAAGACCCTAAAACGTGTATTTCCATTGAAAACTAGAATTCGAAATTTTCCGCACGATCGCAATACTTTCCCTGACTATATATTTCATTATATAGGTAAGTGAAAGTAAAAAGTACTGTGTTCTCGAAATCGAAAGTTTTGCAGGAAATAGGACATTGACTAAACCTATATAAGAAAAAATAATCAAAGGTGAGACTTTTTTTCTTTATAAACTTTTGACTCGTTTTTATATTAATTTTAGAATTTTTTTAAACCAATTTCTTAGCTACTTAGTTAATGAGTCGTGAGAACAAAAAATATAAAGCATATCCTTATTATTTTTTATTTTGATTTGATTTTTACAAAATTACAATAATTACAGAGATTTCCCTAACACATGTTTTCAGCTGCGAAGCTGACTAGTACTTTTATCGGCTACAACGATAAAAGTACTAGTCAGAAAAATATTTTATCCTCGGTTATATATTAAGAGAAAGATACAGAATAACTGGTAAAAAAACATGCAAATTAAAAATGATGTGCGGCTAGTCAATTTCGAATGGATTGACACATACAACAAAAGAGATTCCATGATAGTTGTTATAATCCATCCTAGATCCTTTTTTTTTCGATTGAAATAAGTCATTTATAGTTGAGTAGAAGCAAAAATATTGTTGAAAATATGAATTATTCCATTATCTCTGTAATAGATAATTTTGAGTTATTGTTACCTTAAATTATTAATTATGCGGAGAGTATTTTGTCTCATGATCTGAGGCTGATGGCCATTCCGGCCGAATTCCAGAGAGATTCCTCTTCCTCGGGCGGGAAATTGCCGGAAATTGCCTTGGGAATAGTAAGCTTGATTAATCATTTATCAATTTGGGTAATTTGGGAGGCGGTAGACGATTGGCAAAATGAATCATTCATTGTTTAACCAACCGAGTTTGATGAGATAATATTTTATATTGTAATCAGCGCCGAGTTAATTTAACATCCTTCTAGGTACAAATCAGTCAGTTAATGTGAATATATAAACACAGGTATTTGGTCCATATTGTCTTGATCTACTCCAGTCATAAATTACACTTGGGGCAATACATGAGGCGTTAGGGTCTTTTCACACATAGACGGCTGCCGTAAAAAGGCTTATCTGCCGTGCCGGCCATTAATTCCCTCCCCTTTCACACGTACACGGCTGCTGTCCACTTACAGTTGCCGAGATAGGGAAATGCGCCGTACACGGCAGCTGCACGGCTGTTTTTTCTCTTCGGTCGCTACACGGCTATAAAGAGGATTAAATACCGTCCCAACGGCAGCCGTACATGTGTGAAAGCTCCAACTATGTCCCTACCTCAACGACCGTTTGGCCAGCTGATAAGCCTAGGATTATAAACCGTTTGGACGGCAGCCGTCTATGTGTAAAAAGGCCCTTAGTCTGTAGAAGGAAATCAATAACTTCTTGATTACTATCATTGTCCTTTAGAACAATCTTCTTCCAGTTGGAACCTAGCAACCTGAAAACCTTTTTTTTTTCTTCTTTTTTTTATGCTAACTACCTTGTCTTTTTACGCTATAGGGAGTAGTTTCTCGGGCCAAGAGGTAAGTGCGGGGAATCAAAGTGCGGGGGCAGAGTTAAAAACTTTATGCCACCAATAAGGGAACTCATAATTATTTATCTTCTTAAATTCGCAGTCTAACAGCCACGCTCTGCGACCCAGCTCCTGTGCAAGCAGCAGATAATCGAACTTTTGACATTGACATTAATCCCCGCGCTCATCTTCCAGACCTTAATAACAAAAAGATCCCTCGGTAGCAGTTTTATACGATCTCCTGCACACTATACAGATGATCCATTTTTCACCACCCTTCAGGATTCGTTAGAGAAATAAACCCTTTCCGTTCCGGTTCAGAAGGGATTTATAGATTGACATTCGGTTGGCAAGTTTTGCCTCAGTCAGTTCCCAACATTCTCGCGGGGTACGTATTTACCCCGTACAGTTTATACAGTTTTATCAGTTTTAAATACCTTTGGACAGTTCCAAAACCTCTTTCCGGTGTGTTTTGATATTATACTGGAGTTCTGACACTGGTCTCGTGGGCTGTATGGTTGTGGCACTTGCGCCTCAACTCAGCCTCCACTGGCTCACACCAGCGCAGGGATCTCTTTGATTCCGCTTTTCCTTTTACAAGTGAAAGTAAAAGTCACGTTTCCCTGAGTGAAGAATTTTTAGAGACGCTGATAATTCTATCGCCTAAATAGGAGGGTGTTTGCGAGACTGGTAGACTGATAATGACAAGAAGAGAAGATCTTACCCGCTTATTATCTTCATCGTCTTCAATCCGTACAACTTTATAACGGTTGTTGGCGGGTGAGACTTCTTGATTACTACACATAACTGGAAGGCATGCTTCTTGGTTGGATGAGATGGTACTTGGTTGCCATGTTCCTGCCCGTTTACTCGAAGTTACTTCTAGTCCTTTGATGGTACCTCCCTCGGCCATCCTCAGAAGGTAACAGTCTTGTCAGAGCAACGCTGCCCATTCGTTCGATGAGGATAACTCCACGGGAAAAATGTGGTCCCAAACGACTTAAGGCGCTATCTAGACAAGACCAAGATCAAGTGTTGCAAGCTTGTGTGGTTTTTCACCACACTCTAAAATCAATATTAATTCACTATTAACGAGAGTTAATATGAACAACTTTGGTAATATAGTGTTTTTCCATCATTTTTTTTTCTAAGCCCCATGGGAGTTGGGGGTTGGAAATCGGAAATAGAGGAAGGAATGTGGGATCTCTTTTTCTGCATTACATGCATTATAAGAGGGGAGAGAGGATACAAAAATTTTCGAAATATGGGACCGAATGGGAGTCACGTCTAGTGATGGGGCATTGAATTTATATACTTTTTATTATTCTGAATACGATCTTATTAATTGGGATTAAGGATTTTTATTTTTAATCATTTTACTTTCACTTACCTACATATGAAATATAAAGTAAGGGAAAGTATTACAATTGAGAAAATTTTCGAATTCCAATTTTCCATGGAAATACACGTTTTAGGGTCTCCCAAGTCCAAATGAACAAGTCCCGCAAAATGGTTCTGTGTGTGTGTCCGTGTGTGGTAACTCACGCGTGTAAACGAAAAGTCCTGTGAAACTGAAATTTCATATTTAATAAAACTATACACACGCGATGTTCCAAAAACTTTTTCATCAAAATCAGCTAACCAGAAGAGCCATTTTATACCATGTATTTTGCACCTTCTAACGATTTTATCAAAAACAGCTATAACTACTTTGATTAAATTCGTTATGTCAATGTAAAATTTACAGTGCTTTAATAAAATTTATGTTTAATTCTGATTCTGAGGGCTTAAATACCAATATTTCAAAATTTCTTCCTTTAAAGGACCTTCAATTTTGTAAATATTATCAAATGGACCATATCATCTAATTAGCATTGCTAAAAAAACAGGTGCATATGTAATTTGAACGAATTCGATACCCAACTAAGGGAGAAAACTAAAAAAATAATATTTTAATGCAATTTTTTTGTTTCGAACATATGGACAGTAATACACATGTACAATATACCGCTAGAAAGCTAACGATTTTAGAAAAAATATTATTTTATAAACAAGCTTATAAATGATAAGAAAGAGTGATGAAAAGCCGATAAAACTAACTGGTTATTTTAGATAATAATATAATATATTTTTTTAATAGAACAGATGATTTTATAGAAATTCGATTTCTTTAATAGTTTCACTCATTTTTATCTCTAACTGCATTTGAATATTCTTTAATCGATTTAAAAAATGGAGGTAAGTGAAAGTCGTGTGTTGCGCGCATCAGGTTTTTTTTTTTTTTTTTTTTTTTTTTTTTTCCATTTATTCATATTTTGTGTCCCTGTGTTTTTAATAAATTAATCCATTAATCATACCAAAAATCACTAAACTTTAGTTAGATTCTGGTTTTTGTGTATGATAGCATCTGTAGAATGTAATACACGTCTAGTGCACCCAACTAAATGTAATATATATTGCTCTTAAAGCAAATGGCTAGTATTAATTAAAAAGACAAAGGGAATGATTAAAAGCATGCAATGGTTAAACCTTTCATTTCACAAGAGTGCTCGGATTTAACTGAATAGAAAGTAATTTAGCATGAACCTTTCTGAGAAAGGTATTTAAGTGGCGTTTCCAGTTTGGAGTTGTAAGAGTATGAATGCAGGTATCTTTGCCTATTGAAATGCTTCTAATTTCTATGAACAGGCAATTAGCTTGTAATTCCTTTATAACAGATATTTTACTATTGTAGGTATTAGAAGTAATAATAATGGCCAGCTATTACAATGATGACAGCATCTTTAGAGGAAATAGTCTTTTTAACTTCTAATATAGTTTATTTCTAATATTCCCTTCCATCTCTGTTGATTTAGTCAATTCATACCCTTCAAATCAGGGACAGCTGTTGAGGGCATTGAAACGTTAAGTGTGATAACATTTCTTTGTAGTTTAAATTGTAATTTTTGCAGTGTTTGAGAAACATTTATAGTACAAAATACACACCGTGTAGGTATAAAGTGCAAGGAAGCTAAATAGAAGAATCAAGCAAAGAAATAGACAATAGTTTGAAGTATGCTATCCACTATCTAACCCTGAGAAGATACAGGTTAGCCTAGTAACAGTGCCATTAGGGCACCAACGCCACGCCCAGATAAGAATATTCCTATTTATTTCCTTCCTTTAATCTTTCCTATATCTTTCACTTTCCTTCCTTCTTACTCTTAAAATTGGGTTATAACCAATTAAAATGGACGAACCGTTTTTTAGTTCAAACACGAAACGTAAAAGGGGACGGATGAAAACTCCTCCAGACCCAATACAAATTAATGACGTCGTTGAAAGTGCACCTTCTAGACTACTTAAAACTTATTCAGTGGAACTGCAATGGTCTCTTTCTACACTTCAGTGATCTCCAAATTCTTATCAATGAGTATCAGCCTGCCATTCTTTGCCTTCAAGAAACACATCTCAAATCTTCTGATATCCTCAACCTGAAAAATTATGACCACCACAGGTTGGACAACATAGCTGGTGCCAGGTCGTGTGGAGGTGTCATCATTTTGGTCTCGCATAACCTAGCTTTTCAAATTATTCATCTCCAGACTGATCTTCAAGCGATTGCTGTAAGGATCCAAGGCAACGCACCCTTTACACTCTGCAACTTATACAGACAGACAACGCAACAGACACCCATCACCGAGGAACAATTAAATACCATTTTCTCCCAACTACCAGGGCCGGTATTTGTGGTTGGGGATTTCAACGCCAATAATCCGCTCTGGGGTTCGTCCAAAACTGATAAACGAGGGAGAATAATAGAAACAACCTTAGAAACGAATAACCTATTTCTTTTAAATAATGGTGAAACAACATACCTAAGTCCTTCCTACGGAACTCAAACAGCCATCGACCTCGCTTTCTGCTCCTATAGTGCAGCTGCTGATACAACTTGGACAGTGCTGCCCGATCAATTTTCAAGTGACCATTTCCCCATTTTGATCGAAATCGGAGGTAGAAATCCAAATAATAAGAAAAGACCTCGCCGGATCCAAGACAAAGCCGATTGGCAGAGATTTACAGACTTAGCAAAATTAGACTTCTCACTCCCCGACGACGTAAACGAGTGTTGTTCGCTGATCGCTTCAAAAATTATTGAAGCAGCAGACATATCAATTCCCAAAACCTCAGCTCTATCAAAACCCCGCCCTCTACCATGGTTTAATTCCGACTGCAAAAATGCCATTCGAAATAGAAGGAAAGCATACAGAATTTTTAAGAAAAATATGACTCTCCAAAACTTAATAACTTACAAAAAAGCCAAAGCCGAATGCAAAAAAATCATTACTTACAGTAAGAGAGCTTCTTGGAAAGAATTTGTATCCTCACTGAAGTCAACTACCCCAGCTTCAATCGTTTGGAAAAAAATACGGGCCATAGAGGGGAAAAGGGTACATCAACCTATCCACCTCAATATTCACGGGAGATTGGTTAGTGATGAAGAATGCTTGGCAAATGAATTTGCTAGATACTTCTCTTCAATTGGAATGACCTTTAGTGAAGAATTTCTGTCCTACAAACAGAATGAAGAACAGCAACCATTGAACTTCTCTCAAGACTCTACCGACGCCTACAACTATCCTTTTACGAGTTTAGAGCTCAAGACATCTCTACATATGTTGAAAAGTAAATCTCCAGGTCCAGACGAATTGACCTACGAGATGTTTAAACATCTTTCTTCGAGATCAATGAACCAACTACTAATTGTTTATAACAAAATATGGACCAGTGGAATTTTTCCAAATGGATGGAAGGAATCTCACGTCATACCAATATTGAAAGCTGGTAAAAATAAAACTTTAGTAACTAGCTTTCCGCGTTCGTAGTGGTGTAGAATTTTCTAACCTTTATCCCGTTGAGGCCGGTGTTCCTCAAGGCAGCGTCTTGGGACCCGTTCTCTACATCCTTTACACTGCTGATATTCCTACACATCCTGATACCTTTCTGGCAACTTTTGCAGACGACACCGCCATCCTATCATCCAGTTCCAATCCTGAAACAGCATCCTTAAACCTGCAAAGACACCTTTCTCTTATCGAAGACTGGTGTAATGCTTGGCGCATTAAGGTGAACGAAGCCAAATGCAAACACGTAACCTTCACTCTTCGACGAAACTCCTGTCCGCCAGTTTACTTCAATTCCATTCCAATTCCTCCTTCAGATACAGTCCGGTATCTTGGCTTACTATTAGACAAAAGATTGACTTGGAACCCACATACAAGACTTAAAAGACAAGAACTCAACCGACGATTCGGACAGTTATACCGACTACTCAACAGAAAATCTGAACTTACAGTTGACAACAAATTATTAATCTACAGGACAATACTGAAGCCCATCTGGACCTACGGACTTGAACTGTGGGGGACAGCTAAACGTACTAACATCAAACGCATTCAATCCTTTCAATCCAAAGTCCTCCGTACAATAGTAAATGCTCCATATTATGTTTCCAACTATACCTTGCACCACGACCTTAATGTTCCTTTTATTTCAGACCTGATTCCATCCAAATTTTCCAAATTCCACCAGAATCTCATTCATCATCCTAATCCTCTAGCTCAATCCCTATCCAGCCCCACCCATCCATACAACCCACCTAGAAGGTTGAAACGGCAGTGGCCTCGTGACCTCTTATAACATGTATATTGGAGTTCTAGCATTGGCTAGATTCTCCACTCACGTGCTGTATGCTTGTGAATTGTATATAGGTATGAGTGACTATTGTATATATTCTTATTATTGTATATATTTTTATTGATTTTATTTTGTATATATGTATATTTTATTATTATTATTATATAAATTTATAGTATTGTATATATCGTGTGAATGTAGTATGAATGTTGTACTTTATCACTATTAAAAATGTCCTGAATTGGACAGATTGTAATATTGCTCAATGAATAAAAAAAAAAAAAAAAAAAAAAAGTAACTAGCTACCGCCCTATCTCTCTCACCAACTGCTTTGGGAAACTGATGGAAAAGATGGTAAATAGAAGATTAGTGTGGGTTCTAGAAAGCAAAGGGCTAATGGACAACCTGCAATGCGGATTCCGCAGACATCGTTCAACATCCGATAACTTGACTAGATTGACTACCCTCATACAAGACTCTTTTATTCAGAAAAAGTTCACGGTTGCAATATTCTTTGACATCCACAAAGCCTTTGACACAGTGTGGAGACATGGCATCTTAAAACGATTCAAAGAATGGGGAATAAAGGGTCACTTGGCTCAATTCATTAAAGGATTTCTCGGAACCAATTACTTCAGAGTCTGCGTTGGAGGATGTCAGTCAAACTGGATAGCAAGTGACTGCGGTGTACCCCAAAGATCAATTTTAAGCCCGACACTTTTTTCCATTGCTTTATCTGACTTACCTGTATGCTTAACACCAAATGTGCATGGATTCCTATTCGCAGATGACCTTGCAATTGCCTGTAGCTCTATAGACCTGGAGTACATACAACATCAATTACAGGTTGTTGTAAACAATCTCCAAGATTGGTCCCGCAGAACTGGATTCCTTTTCTCTACAGAAAAAACAAGATGCGTGTTATTCACACGTAGAAGAAATGTTGATTCTCTCCCCAATATTATGTTAAATGGGTCTCCTCTTATTTACGTAGATAATATTAAGTTCCTTGGTCTTCACCTAGATCACAAATTGACATGGTTCTTACACGTAAATCAACTTAAAAATAAGTGTATGGACAAAATGAAGCTCCTGAAAAAAATAGGGAATACATCATGGGGATCCGATAGGGAAACGTTACTGAAAATATATGAAACGATGATCCAAACCAAAATGGACTATGGTTGCTTCGTATATGGCTCTGCTAGTAACTCAGTACTTTCGAGATTAGACCCAGTCCACCATGCTGGATTACGTTTATCAACTGGAGCATTCCGTACTACCCCAGCCCTAAGCCTTTGTTCAGAAGCAGGAGTACTCCCACTAAAATTTCGTCGCCAGAAACTTGGAGTTAAATATTTAGTTAAGCTATACACCCAGCCGGATAACCCTTCTCATCACTGCTGTATCAACCCTCAAAACCAAACTTTATACGAGCGAGCAAAAAACCCATCTCTTCCTATTGGCTTCAGATTACGCGAATTCCTAAATGAGTTAAAAAATAACAAAATTATGATTAACAAAGAAAAATTACCTCCATGGACTCTCTCCCCTCCTTTCATTAACACAGAATTGCTTAAATTAACAAGGAAAGGAGATTCGAAATACAATTCTATCCACGAAATAAATCACACGTTTGCTGCTACCTTACATCAGTACCGAAACAGTCTAGTCATATACACAGACGGATCTAAAACAGCTGAATCAACATCTTGTGCTTTAGTTTACAATAACACAGCAAAAAAATATAAACTGAGTAATATATGCTCAATTTTTACAGCCGAATTAACTGCCATACTAAAAGCACTTCAATTAGCATTAACCACCAGTGAGGAAACAATAGTAATATGCTCGGATTCTTTAAGTGCTCTTCAATCTCTTAGCAGCCCCTTCACGGAAAATCAGCTTGTCCATGAAATATACCGCCTTCTGCAAACCTTATGTACTTCACGCAGAAATATTACATTTTTCTGGATTCCAAGCCACATCGGTATAACAGGGAATGAGATTGCCGATAAGGCAGCTGCAGAAGCTCACTCATCAGACGCTGTCGAACCTACCTATCTAACAAGCGCTGAAATTTTCCGTCCCCTAAAGAATAAAATCAAGACCGACTGGCAAAATCTATGGGATCAACAGACAACAAGCAAATTGAGATTGGTGAAACCCAGAGTTGACAAGTGGTCTTCTAGCTCCAGAGATTCAAGAAGAGAGGAAGTGGTCCTCGCTCGGCTCCGACTGGGACATAGCCGCCTCACTCATGGCTACCTCATGGCCAGAGGAGCCGCACCAAAGTGTCAACATTGCGATGCCAATTTAACCATTAAACATATCATCGAAGAATGTCCAAATTACACGAGAATTATGGCAAGTACATGAATGGCATGAAGTACCACGCTCCCTTACAGAAGTATTATGCGACCGAGAAGATGTAAATTCCAAAATTCTAAATGTATTAAAAGAACTCTGTTTGTACAATTCAATGTAAATATTGAAATAGGGCGATGATAACCGATTATGATGTTTTTCGCCCACAAAAATGTAATAAATAAATAAATTCATACCCTTAATGCATTTTTTTTATTACTAATAAAATATACAATTTTATTGCATAATACGACTGGTAAATATACTAAAAGACATGAAACAGACTTGTGTAGTTACACCCTGGGAGCACACCAGTAGATAGATATTCCAAAACAGAATGAACACCGGCCATCTTCTTTTCAGACACCTAGGCGGATTATCAAGAATCCAAAAAATGACAGTGATTGAACTAGTGGGTTACGGTAGAAATGGAGTTTGTCTAAATGGGTATTGGTATTGTCAAAAGCAGCATTTAGAGCATTGTGAATGAGACTTTTCGTGACGAAGTGAGAATATTACGAAGGATTTTGGACAAGAGTGAAATTCGATTGTTTAGTAGAGCAGCAAAGCTTTATCTATAGACTTTACGATTGGGCATATCATGAATATAAGTCTTTTGTTATTAACTGGAAGATTAGGGTGTTTGTCAAGTATTGAAGTAACCGAATAACGTCGAGCTGACAAGTAGTATACAGGTCATTTGATGGGATTTGTTGAATTTATTTTGACAATTTGACTTAATTGTTCAAGGTCTCTGATGTAAGATTGTAGAGTTTAGAATGCAATAATTGGATTATTATTTACTTGTTTAATTTAATTATAATTATGATAACACACTATTGTCATCAGCATTGGTGGAAGGAAAGTTTTAGGATGGAGATATCACACGTACAGACTGTATAAAGAATGGTTCCTAGGGCACTTCCTTGAGGAAAACCAGCAAATTGAGTGAAAATGTATGAATAGTTGCATACTTAATAAATTTAAATTAGAACTTGAAAGTATGGACTATTTAAGTTGTATAGGTATAGGAATATACCTTTCTTTTATCCCCTACCTCGCCTTTGAATGCTATACAGTTTTTTCTCGGGCCAGGGGGTAAGAGCGAGGGATAAATGGCAAGATAAAAGCCCTCAGACAGAGAAGGGAACTAGTAATTATTTGTTTTCAAGTTTTGGTCATTTGTGGTAGATAGGCAACGCGTGCTAATTTACTCAACTGTCCCGACAAGGAACCTACCTTTAGGGACACTAGCAGATTGAGTAAAACGGAATAAAAATTATTAGTTTACTATAAATAGTAACGAAAATGGCAGAATTCTTCCTGAATTACATTATTTATAGATAATTTACATGAAAAATTGTACACGTTTTGACTACCTCTTACCTAGAAATGAAATAAACAGGGTTCTCTGAGTCCTAATAACCAATTGCTGCAAAAAGGTATGTGTTTATGCGTGCCCCTGAGTGTGTGTGGTAATTATAGCCCAAAAACGAAAAGCCGTGTAAAACTGAAATTTTATATTTAAGACAGCTACACGCCCAAGGAACTATTTCATAAAAATCGGCGAACCAGAAGAGCCACATTATACCATGCATTTTGAACGTTTTCACGATTTTCTCAAAAACGGCTTTAACGATTTTGATGTAAACCCACTAATCCGATGTAAAATTTAACGGGCTTTAATATCATATAGGTTTCATTCATATTGAGATAGCCTGGCTGGGCTTTAATGCCAAT
The DNA here is from genome assembly GCA_023052935.1 of Piezodorus guildinii. Lineage (NCBI taxonomy): Eukaryota > Metazoa > Arthropoda > Insecta > Hemiptera > Pentatomidae > Piezodorus > Piezodorus guildinii. Next base: position 136,569,465 of record CM041293.1, on the reverse strand, counting down.
ATTTTAAATTTCTTATTCTGAAGTACCTTTAATTTCGTAGATTCGAAAAAATTAACCATATCATCCTACGATCATCGATTAAAAACTGGTAAATATATAATTTGAACAAATTTTAAATTCAACTTTAGGAGAAAAGAGCAAAGATATTTTTTAGGGAAATGTTTGTATGTTTTTTTCACCATAAGAACAGTAATATAGATGTATGTAAACCGTTGGAAAGATAAATATTTTAGAAAAGATACTATCTTATACACAAGATAGTAAAAAAAAAAAATGGAGAGTGATGAAAAGCCGATAAAACTGACTGATTAGTGTAGATAATAATGTAATAGATTATTTATTAAAACACATGTTTCCATCGAAATTTATGGATTATTTAACTGTATTTAGAAATTCACAAATTGATTTTGACAACGGAGGTAAGTGAACGTCGTGTGTTTTAACCAGATTTTTTAAATTTCATATTTACTCGTTTCAATTTTATATTCTGCTGAGATAAAGTCGTATTGTTCGTTATAATTATATCCGGTTTACAGTTATCGGATAAATGAGATCAGATTAACATTTGAGAAGTAAAGTTAAAGGGAGAGTTATTTAGAGGAGAGGCGTGTGAATAGGAACTTCTTCGCGCAGCCAAGCCACGAGATTCAATTAGAGATACAGTTGTAAGATTTAAGCGAGTGGTTATAGAAGCCTTTGGTATCCACTTTACTCCATTTCTGAACCAGCAGGAATAATTAACATGTATACCCAAAAAAGATATGGTATTCTTTTTCCATTCTGTAACTCATGTATTTATATCTAAATAAAAAATCTACACACGACTTTCACTTACCTAGGTTGTTAAAACCCATTCAAGAACTATTAAATATAGTTCGAGTTAAAACAAAGTTTAAGTAGTAATATTACGTTTCGTAGGTAAAGATGTGTTTTAGATTAAATAATAAAACACTATTGAATTATATACTATAATTACTTATACTTAGGCCCTTTTTCACTTTAATGTTAGTAATATTATTATTTTTTTTCATATTTTATTACTTTTAACTTATTTTTGTACTTTACTTATTATTTTTTTCTTTAACTTGCATTGGTTGTTATCCTGTTTTATTAGCCATGATGAAGACCCACAATGTAAGCCAAAACGTCGGCACATAATGAAATATCTTATGCTGTTCTTGATGGTCACACCCTCAACCAACATTTATTATATTAAACAATGAAATAATAATTTCAGTATTATGGAGTAATATATCCAACCGGTGAGTTCATATATCGAGTTGTCTAGATGAGAACAAGTATAGGCTGGGCTCTGGAATATCACCACATGAGAAATGGTTCTCTACAGCAATGATTCTTCTCTCTTCGGCCGATTCCGGCAGCCTGCTATACCCTATAGCCTCTTTTCTTTGATAACAATAATAAACTCAGACCATGAAAAAAAAATCACATGTTTATAAGTTAATTTGAAAAAAAAAAAAAAAAAAATAACTACAATCCCTGGATTCCAACATTCCTGAATGGTGTTGAGTTCAATTCCTATTGATCGAAGGGAACATCTGTGAAACGATTAGGCTAAAATCACAATCAACTAATAGGGAATTCCTTTCCAACGATGTCGTGTATACCAATATCACTATAGTATGCCACATATTACTCATAATGCAGAGAAATATTAAATAACCAACAGGATTTAATAAATGACGTTATTATGTTCAAAGTTAATTAATACATATCCATTCCATTTACACAATGCATAGAACTATGAATTAGAATACTGAGAGACTGATTACTATGAAAGTTGCTAGTTTTAAGCTGCTAATTTTACAAAATGAGATATATGGCATTAAACTGAAGGTGGAATTCGTATTAGGCGTCCCTTCTCTGTATCCTCCGCCAGTATCGGGCTCGACTCTCATCTGGTTGCTCTCCGGCCCCGACGGACTTCTCTTCGTGGATGGCCTCTCCTCTCAGTGGCTGAAGGAATACGACTGCCTTTTTTGATTATAATTTGTTATCCTCTTTACCTCTACCCCCTTTTCTTTTCAAAAACACCATTTTTTGTATTGGGCAATTGGCAACGGTAGGTGGGGCTGATACAATAAGTCCTCTAGTAGAGGGGCTGTGTATGGCAAACGCTAAAGACAAATGTTCTAAGATGTGGCCAAGGATATTCCTAATATCATAAAGGATGTATTGTCAATTTTACGATGGTACGTTTATTTCTTGATCAGGCCTAACAATCATGTCGGCTGCGCTCTTGCGCCTTGGAGTCCATCCATTAATCTATGGCTTTTTTATTGTGCCGTCAAAGGATTTTTAATGTTAGTTTTAACTAAAAATGTATTCTAAATCCTCCCAGTGTCCTCAATAGATAACAATATATATATCAAGAATACCTTACAAGGTGTTGTAAAGAATACCCTAATATTGTTTTGTTGTGGCCATTACAACAATATTAGGGAAACAGAAGATCAAGAAGGAAACAAAAATATCATTGTTTAAAACAGTATTTTTGTCTAGTCGTTTGCATGGTGCAGAGGGTTACACGGTCCTAGACTTGCACGTCTAACAAAGAAACGGATAAAGCTAAAAGGTAAATCAGGAGAGTTCTTGAGAAAATACAAAGAGACCGATGGAGGAATGATAGAATAAGATAGGAATTAATGGTTAGGTCTGTAAAACCCGGCACAACTCCTCCCAGGTACTTGAAAGTACAGCAGCTGTGAAACGTGTTTTCAACCATCCACAATACCTCTTCTCTCCCTGGTCTGCCTTGAAGTTTTCATATATTTATTCTTTATCATATTTATCCTAAGTCCTTAATCTTGTGCTGCTCTCTTAAATTTCTATAAGTACCAGACAGGGCTGTTTTGGTTCACCCTGTGTCATCACATGATGTATTCATCAACGTCATCAGCATAAGCCATATGCTATGTTATTGCATAATTGCTATGTGAGCCGATTGTGAATAGTGCTACCCGGTGTTGTCCTTCTTTTTCTGATGGCAACTTCTAGGGCGATGTTGAACAGTACTGGTGATAATGGGTCTCCTTGTCTTAGGCCACTATTAACCCTAAAGCTGTTTTTTATGCCCACTCTAGATTTCACCTTACAACTAGTCCTTTCCAGGGTCATCTTAGTCAGTCTTATTATTTTTTTTTTTGGTATTTCTAATGACTGTAATGCCTCAGGAATTTTTCTCCGTCCACACTACCATAAGCCTGTAGGAAGTCAAAAAAGAGGTGGTGTAAGTCGACATTGTGTACTCGTATCATTTCTGGCGGTGATTTGCCTAATCGAGAATAGGTGGGGTGTTGCTGACCGTCCTGGACGGACCCCGCAGTGGTACTCACCCAGAACCTGTTCACTCCCCTCCTTCATCCTCCTATGAATTGCTACCGATAATTTTACCGGGATTCACGTTCTGGATCCTCTGAGTCCAAATGACCAAGTCTCGCAAAAAAGTCTGTGTGTGGTAAGTCTTGCAAAACTATAAGTTGCATAAACTGAAAGTTCATATTTTAGGAGCGTATATGCCTGAATATTACAGGAACATTTTCATCAAAATCGGCCGACAAGAAGAGCCACTGTATACCTTGTTTTTTGTACCTTTTTACGTGTTTTTTTTCTTTTCAAAAAACGGGTTGAACAACTATGATTAAATTCGGTATATCGATGTAAAATTGAATGGCTTTATTATCATATAGTTTTAATTCTGCTTAAGTCTGACAGGACTTTAATTCTGATTTATTCATTTTCTTTCTCTAAATTACCTTTAATTTTGTAGATTCTAAAAAATTACCCATATCATTTTATTAGCATTGATAAAAAACGGCCAAATATACAATTTGAAAGAATTATATAACCATTTAGAGGAGTACATAGAAAAAATGTTTTTCCGTACATATGAATATTATTAGAGATGTATATTAGTGGAAGGCGGTAGATTTTACAAAAAAATGTTTTATAGTCATATAGTAAGTTGTAAAAGGTAATATAAAGTGAACGAGTAGTTATAAAACCTCTGTGATTATAGTGACAGTACAATATTATTTTTTATAAGATTTAAATCTAAAACATATTTTCCACGAAAATTAATATATTTATTTAATTTTCTTCAAATCTTCAACTTCATTTATACTTCTAAATTCATTTTAACATGAGGTAAAGAGAAAGTCGTGTGTGGTACCCACATCAGATGTTTTTAGCACATATTAGTACAAGGTTAAAATGATACATGCACTGAGTGAAATAGTAAAGGTTAGAGATAGTTTATAATCTGTTTAATTATGAGATTGTATTCAAAACATTTTTTTATTTTTTTTTTTTATTTCAATGATAAAAGTAAGAAGAAAGAAAAATGAATAGGAATAAATATGACAAAACAATGTTTTCGATCCGTAATTATATAAATATTAGTGTTTATTAATGAAATATTTATACATTTGTTCGTGAACTCTATTTTGCTTGATCTGTGATATCACCGGAGTCCTTAATACTTTTTTTTTTGTAATTACCAATAAAACCGACCAAAACAAAAACAAAATCTTTACTTAAGAACAAAGAAAAAGAAAACTAGTCACTATTCTTATTTAAAAAGGAACTATAAATGAATTAATAATATGAAATGTATCAAACGACTAAAGGTGCCGTAAACGGTACGCATAACTTGTGGAGTACCGCAAGGTGCAGTTCTTTCAACCACCTTATTCAATGTCTACACGGCGGAAATATTGGCAGGAGTTATGCAAATACATCTGTCCTGGCATATGCCGATGACGTGGCGAAATGTAGTAATATCAAGAACTCTTCAAAAGCTCTTAAGCAAGTAGAGAAAACTTGTGAGATCATAAAGAACCAACTGAATACCTTAAACATCTATATAAATCCATCTAGAACTAGAGGAATCATATGGTGTTAACCAAGCTTAAAAGTTAAATTTTTCTGTATAACTTTTATTTAAGTAAAAATCGTTGGAATTCGGAGCTACTTTCGATTAAATATCGTACCGAAACCAAAGGTTTAGACTGAAGTTGGGAGAGAAAAAGTTTAACGAGGCGGAATTAGCCGCCAACATGGACAAAGCTAATCGTATGGAATTAGGTGTTACGGACAATTCTAGTGCCTGGGAAGTTGTGACAGGAAGAAAACGAAACAGCGTAGCAGACAGGGATCCTCGGAAACAACAGCGCACGGAGTCAGAGGTACCCACTAGTAATAGTTTCGCAGTACTCTCTAGTGTTAATGAAGAGCAAAGTAATTCATCATTATCTAACTCTAAACCACCTCCTATTTTTGTTTCTGATGTACAAAATTATGCAGCTTTGGTTGCTTATCTTCAAACTAACACGAGCCCTAATTCTTTTTTACTGAAAACAACTTATAAAGGAGTAACTGTATATCCTCAAACTCCAGATGACTACAGAAAACTTGTTAGTTGTCTTAAAAACAGCGGAGCTGAATTCCCTACATATCAGCTCCCTGATGACAAAAATCCTAGAATAGTGGTTAAAGGGCTACACCACAACACACCCGTTGAAGAGATAAAAAAAGATCTTGAAAACCACGGATACCAGACCGTAGCAATTACCAACGTAATATCACGGTTTAAGCGGCCATTACCAATGTTTTTTATTGATATCACTAAACATTCATTCAATGAAAAGATTTTTGATATAAAAACAATTTTCTATACCAAGGTAGTCATAGAAGAACCTAGAAAGAAAAGAATCCTCCCACAATGCATTAGATGCCAAAAATACGGTCACACCAAGACCTATTGCAACCACGCACCACGGTGCGTAAGGTGTGGACAAGGGCATGAAAGTTCTTCATGCACCAAAACCCGAGATACGCCAGCGAAATGCGCGAACTGCCAAGGGGAACATCCCGCAAACTATCGAGGGTGCCAAACACTGAAGGATTTGAGATCACAAAGAAATATGGGGAGCCATCAACAACAACGTATTCCACCTCCTCCTTTAAATCCAACAGAGTACCCCAATCTTTCGAAATCAATCCCACCAAGAAGTTTTCCTCAGATGCAACAGCAGCAGCAACAACCATCTCAACGGCAAGCTCCCGTGCAGCAGCAGGTATCAGCTCGTCACCAGATAGTAGTGAAACAAGCTACACCCTCGGGACTACAGTCTAACCAATCTACAGAAGGTATGAGGCGGGAAAGTATTCAGCAGCCAACTTCAGCTGATTATATCCCACCACCATTGTATCAGCTACTAAGCGGTCTGAGTAATCTTATCCAGCCTCTTTTTAGCCTTCTACAGCAGCTCGCACAGGTAACACAAGCTATTTGCCCTCCTAATGGCCCGTAATCAGCTGACTGGGGGCTTTTTGTCCATCCTTCTTTGGAACGCGAACGGACTACTACAACATAGGACAGAATTGGACATATACTTACATGAAAAACGTATTGACATTGCACTGATCACAGAAACACACCTTACACCACGATCAAAATTTGGTATTTCAGGTTACTTGACATACAGAACAGACCATCCGGACAACACAGCACACGGCGGGACTGCTATCCTCATTAAGACACCACTCAAACATAACCTTTTACACTTACCAACTGCACCAGACATTCAAACCACTGGCATTACACTACACACAAAACACCACGTGATAAGTATAGCTTCGGTGTACTGTCCTCCAAGATATGTGCTGACATCTTCGGCGTTTCGCAATTATTTTCAAAACTTAGGGCGTTGCTTTATAGCAGGCGGCGATTTTAACGCAAAGCACCAATTTTGGGGGTCACGTCTTTGCACCCCTAGGGGAAGAAATCTGAGGGCTGCCATCCACGAGCTTTCATTAGACACTATATCACCAGACACACCAACCTACTGGCCAACCTCGCAACGGAAAACACCGGACTTACTGGACTTTTTTATTACCAAAGGACTACGTACCATACCTTAAAAAGGATCTCTGATCTTTGCTCTGATCACTCTGCTCTACATTTGGTCGTTCTCGACGAACCATACAATGCGCAAAGGGTGCCCATGCTTATAAATAGTGGATTGGACTGGGATCTATACCGAGAATTTCTTGAAACAAATCTCTCAATACCCATGTCCATCAAAACAGAAGCAGAATTAGAAGATGCGGTGGAAACATTTACTAAATGTGTCCAAAGAGCAGCATGGTCATCATCTCAGAAGATAACATCGAGATTAGATCATCTGCCAAAATACCCTCAATATATAAGGGACTTGATCACAGCAAAGAGAAGAGCTCGTAAGGTATGGCAGACTAACAGACTTCCTTCTGACAGACAAAACTTTAACAGACTGAACAACGAACTTAAACGACAAATACAAAAATTCAATAGAACTAACTATGATTCCTTTTTAAACAACCTATCAACTGACGATGGAAGCTTGTGGAAGCATACCAAGAAATTGTTGAAACATCGACAGGTGTCAGTACCACTGCGAAAAGAAGATGGTTCATGGGCCGTGTCAGATGGAGAAAAATCTGAAATTTTTGCTGATTACCTTTCCTCTTTTTATACCACCTAATGACTACCCTAATACAGAACATGAAAACTTAGTTAAAAGTACTCTGGACATTCCACTACAGCTGACACTACCTCCTATATCTTTCACTCCTTCACAAGTCGCACAACAAATCAGACACTTACCTAAAAGAAAAGCCCCAGGTTATGATTTAATAACTGCCGAGGCGCTCCAACTGATGCCCAAGAAAGCTCTGGTGTTCCTCACGACAATATACAACTGCATACTTAGGACAGATAAATTTCCAATACAGTGGAAATATTCAATCATAAAAATGATACACAAAAAAGACAAAGACATGTACAAACCATCCTCTTATAGGCCTATTAGTCTCCTTCCCATATGTTCTAAACTTTTTGAAAAATTAATTTATAAAAGATTGGTTGACATACTGACTGAGCAAAAAATAATACCTGACCATCAATTCGGTTTTCGCACGTCACACTCAACGACATACCAATTACACAGAGTTACTGACTTCATTGCAGGAGCACTAGAAAAAAAGCAATACGCGACTGGAGTATTTTTGGATGTTGCCCAAGCGTTTGATAAAGTCTGGCACGAGGGGCTTCTCTTTAAACTCAAGAACGTACTACCTTACACATACTATCTTATTATACACTCTTTTCTCTCTGATAGATTTTTCTCTGTTCGGCAGGGCTCAGAAACTTCTTCAATCCGACCAGTCTTGGCAGGAGTACCGCAAGGATCGATACTTGCTCCGCTCCTATACATTGTATACACAAATGACATACCAACTCATCCCACCACATTGACTGCAACTTACGCGGACGATACTGCAATTTTAACTTTAAACGACGATCCTATACTCGCCTCACTGACTCTACAAAATCACTTGATGATACTACAAAATTGGTACAAGCTATGGAAAATTCGTTTAAATCACGACAAGTCAAAACACGTAACGTTCACACTACGACAAAACACTTGCCCACCAATTTTTATCGACAACAACCAAATTCCTCAGACCAACTCTGTACATTACCTAGGACTGACACTCGATCGAAGGATGACTTGGGGCCCACATGTCAAGATGAAAAGACACACTCTTAACCACCGACTGAAAGTACTATACTCACTTTTATCTAAATCTTCAAAATTAAAAATTAGACAGAAACTGAATACATACACATACCTTCACAGATTTTTGGTTCAGCAAAAAAGACTCACATACAAAAACTGCAAACATTTCAATCCAAAATTTTAAGACTGATAACGACAGCTCCTTGGTACGTAAACAACAGAACCCTACATACGGACTTACAACAACCAACAGTTGACCAACATATACGAACACTCTATACTCGTTTTCACAGTAAACTTAACGGACACGACAATAGACTGATTAACGACATGTCAATAGCTGAAATGCCAGTCAGAAGAAGGCTAAAGAGAGGCTGGATGAGGGACCTCCTCGGATAAAATAAAGCCATGGAAGGGGTGCTGCAGGGCATTTTCCTTCTTCATGCCTACCATGCCTGGATCTCAATTTATACAGCACATTTGCTGATTGTCAGATACATTCTGACAGGCGTAAATATAGATTTAAAGAGAAAAAAAAAAAAAAAAAAAAAAAAAAAAAAAAAAGAATAAAAAACTGCTGAATAAATTTCAAATTGAAAATTCACACATAAAAATATCTAGGAACATCGTTTACTCGGGTATGAAACTTGATAGACATTTAAAATTTAACAATCATATAATTACAAAATTATCAAAAGTAAGACAAAAAAATATATAAATTTAACCACCTCTTACGAATTCCAAATCTTTTTTTTTCACTTTATTTATTAATTTGCACCTGTCAGCAGCATATGTCAATCAGCAAATAAATATTTAAAATATTATATTATAAGTATTTTTTTCGATAATTTAAATATGACTTATTTAAAATTTCTGTCTACGAAGATCTCGAGTGGCAACTCCGTAAGGAAAACGTTTAAGATGAAAATACTTCGGGATAACGCAAGAATTTAAAATAAAGAGACAAGGGAAGTAAAGGTAAGCCTATTTACCCCCTCCCCTTCTATTACCAAGATTGATGGGGTATTTTTCTTTATTTTTTGAGATATTCCCTGTCTTGAAGAATCTTGAGTTATCCGTGGCAACATCAATCTTAAATATTTTCGCTTCAGCCACTACTTTCTGAGCATAAAAACTTACGCGAAAAATGTCTTACAATAAAATTATATATAATAATTCAATGAAAGAAGATTAATGATTTAATCGGATATTTACAAATTATTATGAATTGATTTATAATTCTTCCTTATCTACATTACTGATATTATTTTTAGTTTATTTTGTAAAATAAAACACCCTTTCCCCTCCTCTCTGCCGTCTCAAGATATTAGGTCTTTTTTATTTATTTGAATTAAGTATTTGGCTCAAAAATGCCAGGGCATCTGACATTAACACTAACACCTACACATTGATATCATTCCATTAGATTTAAAATGGAGGCCGATTAAAAACGATTCGATTCAAATAACTCGATTAAGATATGGATTAATTTTTAAAGATAGAAAACATTTTTATTAGTGTTTTGTAATCAAGAACTGCTAATAATTATAACAAAGTGAAGGACAAAAAAAAAAAAATTATCCATAAATACGTCCATAACTCAGTTGTTTATGAAGTTAGATTGAAAATTATAATGAGTTTTAAGAAAAGGACACCGCCACAAACAAAATAAAAAAAAGGAAAACATAGAAATCTTTCCTAAATATTCGCTCATATCAGCAAATTTTTCAAAGATAGTCAAAAAATCTATAGAGTTTCAGAATTAGTACACCTTTGTTTATTATATAAAAGAAAAAAAATGTTTTTTTACCTATTTTTCACCCTTAACTGTTATTTATAAAACTAGAGAAAAAAATTATACTGAGTTTTAGGATCTGTACACCGTGACGAACAAAAGAGAAAAAAAATAAAGAAAACATGAAATTCAATGTTGTATAAAAAACAGAACAAAAACTAAAGATAAAATGGAAGGATATATCATCTTTATCCTGAAATTGAAAACATAAATCACACGTTTATACACGACTCGAGAAATAAGGAGGAAAATATACGAGAGGATTTGGGCCGTAAGGAAACCACTCAAGACGGACCAGAAAGGCTGGGGAGGAAGACATAAAATCTTCCAGAAAAGGACCTCATCGTGTAGTTACGGCCATTCCGTCCTTAAGGACATCTCGAGGACAGTAAGCTCGCCGATGTCTCCCCTAAAGAGGATAACTGCACAGGACTCCCATGAATAGCGAAGGTTCTCCATCTCTCCCAAGATTGTTTCTGTAATAACTACCTTCTATCTGTCCAACTTATCAGATACCTCAGATATATATAGTTTTAGCATTTGAAATTTATTCTTTAGTGATGTTTAAACAATAATAGTGTATCTAATATATAAAAACTCTCGTGTCGCGGTGTTTGTGGACATACTCCTCCGAAACGGCTCAAACAATTTTTATGAAATTTTGTATATAAATAAATAAATATATATATATATATATATATATATATATATATATATATATGTATATAGTGGGTATGAGAATTGGTCCTAAAGTATATTTCATACCGCAAGGGGTGTGCCTGCACATTTTTTTTTTTTTTTACGAAAATGTTTTGTTGGCATAAAAACACTTATAATCTCAAATTGTCATCCTTTATTCCCCCATATCCCATGTTTAAATCGTGATTTTAGTATTTTTATTTTTTTGTATGAACAATAGCCAAATAATTTAAATGTCGTTCGTATTAAACACACGACTTTCAGTTACCTTGTCTGTTAAAATCAATTTAAGAGCTATTAAAAAAACACAGTTGAAAAAAATAAGAAAAAACTGCTGCATAATTTCAAATTGAAAATTCACACATAAAAATATCTAGAAACATCGTTTACTTGGGTATGAAACTTGATAGGCATTTAAAATTTAACAATCATATCATTACAAAATTATCAAAAGTAAGACAAAAAAAACTATAAATTTAACCACCTCTTACGAACTCCGAATCTATGTTTCAGATTGAATCTTCTGATTGTGATCAGACCTTCTCTATTATACGGAGTACCGTTACTAATCTATTCTTCAGAAAATTCAAAAAAAGAAACTATAGCAATTCCAAAATGGCAGTTTAAAGAAAATTGCAAGAAAAACTACCTTTGAAAAAGAAAAGGCAGAAAGACTTCATTTACTATTTAATATTTCCAAAGTAACAGAATTCCTTGAGAAAAGAAGACATAAGTTTTATAATTCCTTATAAGTGTTTTCAAACACAGTTTTAGTAGGCTTAAGGCTCCACCAGCTCCTCAGAGGTGGCAACATAGTGTAAGGTAGAAGAGTTTAAGATTAGCTTAAGACTAAAAGTGTCAAGATTGAAGCGATCCCCGCAACCAAGAGGAATAGCAAATAGGTGATAGAACTTTAAAAACATATTCTATTAACATAAATATCCTTAAAATGTATCTAGATACAGTAAATGAAAATTATTCAGAAACTGTTTCAGCAAAACATGTAACTAAATTGGGGTTTATGGGAAAAAAAAAAAAAAATATATATATATATATATATATATATATATATATATATATATATATATATATATTACTTTTCTTATCCCTATATATGAAATATAAAGTAAGGGAAATAATTGTGATTTTGAAAAGTCAAGCACGAAAACGAAATGTCGCGTAATGTCGTACGAAACTGAAATTACATATCCAAACAAATAAATGTCCGTGATGATACAACAACTTTTGACCAATCTCGGCCGACAGAGAGGCCACTTTATACATTTTGCACCTCTTTAAAATTTCCTCCGATTTATTTATTTGTCTTGAATGTGGTGTGAAACGCATATATTCGAATATTTTTTCCAGAGTTGAAATTTACATCATGAGGTATCGTGAGATCTCTCATTCAGTTCCTTTCCGTGTACTTTTCATGAATGAGAATGAGGTGAATTTTTCATGCTGGCGTTTCCCTGGATTCATTTGCAGATAAGACCACATGCTCGATTTATACTTATCGATCAGTGCCTTATTTATATTTCGGTTGTTTAAATTACGTTTTCGTAAAATTCAAACTGCTATATCTCAATTAATATTTGTATTGATGTTAATCTAATAATTTGCATCAGATTCCTAAACAAAAATCTAATCAACTTAATATACAATTTAGAAAAAAAAATACAATTATAATTAATTTAATCTTCTCAAATCTGGTCCACGACTCTTCTCTGTGATAACTGGAAAGGCAGTATTGACATCTAGCATCAAAGTCACAGGTTACTGTCAAATGATCCTCGGAATTGGACATAAACCATGATCAATTATTATTAATATAATAAAAGAAACTTAACTTTGAGATATCTTAAGTTAATTTATGAATTCTTCTCGTATCCAATCATTGCATCCAAAATCCTTAATGCTCCTTATTTTGTCACGAATAAATCCATACATTACGATCTTATTACTCAATATTTTAATGATTTGGCACGAACCAGGTACAATTCCTTCCATAAAATCTCCATTTCCACTCCAACGCACTAGTTTCAATCCTTGCTTCTTCTTGGATTCCTGATAATCCCTGTGAAAAGAAGATAGCTTTGAGATCTGCTGATTTTGAAATTTATAAGCGTTCTGCAAACAGGTAGAATCTCTACATTTATCATAAAATTGTATTATATTTCCAATAGGACTTCAAAATGGTTTTAAGTGACTAAAAAAAGTGAAAAAAAAAAAAACATGTTGATATTATGTGCAGTAAGCTTCACCTGTTAATGGGTGAATGCATGTGACTAATGCAACGATTATGATAAAAGCTAAAAGTTATTGAGTAATTATGTATATGCCTATTTCCAATGGTATTTTATTGAAGAATAAAATTAAGTTATTAGGTTCCTTTAATTAAAATGATCCATTTCATTCAACTCATTTTATTTTCTTATTTTTTTCTCCCAACGTTTCGGCCCTTTGCCATTCTCAAGGGATCTACAAAAAACATTTATTTTAAAATTAAAAGATACACAACATTATTTTTTACATTCTTATAAAGCAATTTACATACCTCTTTATATTCCATCATGCACTCTATATAATATATAAATATATATTTTGTCATAATTTAGTAAAATAAAATTAAAACTATTACAGGCTGACCAGCCCTGTCCTGGTTGTTATCATCTACTGGATTAAAGAAATGTATTCCCTCACTCTTAACTATTCATATCAAAACCAATATACACACATATATTGTTTTATTACCTCCTCCTCAGTCAAGTCCACATTTGTTTTCACAGCCAAAAAATTTTTCGTTTAAAATACTTTAATATATTATTACCATACATAAACATATACATACACAACACACACACACACACACACACACACACACACACACACACACACACACACATACACACACATACATACATATACATAAACACATAAACAAATATATTAATATTCAATTAAAAACAAGATAATTCACTTAACCATAAAATTCCTAATATTATTCTATTATATTAAGTTATTTAAACTTTATTCAAGAAATTCAATTTACTTAAATTATATTACTTATTAATTTTGCTCAAAATCTCAGCATAATGATCATTTAAATTCTTTGTGTCTGTTTTGTAATTTATACTGTAGTCAATGTGTTCTGATATATATATTGCCTCTAAAATTTTTCTCCTAAAATCATTGCTTTCTTTATGTACTACTATAGTATTTTCAAAGTCAAATTGATGTTTTTTATTTATCACATGTTGTACTAAAGGAGTCTTATTACTATCTTTTTCTTTATTCTTAACATCATTTTGGTGTTGATACATCCTATCCTTCAAGAACTGCTTTGTTTCACCAATATATACTGCAGGACAATTCACACATGGTATTTTATATACCATTCCAGATTGAGAGTTTTTTTCTATTTTATCTTTTAGCTCACTATAATAATTTTTTATTTTGTTTCTTGGTTTGAAGGCAAAAGTATATTCTTCCATAACAACACTTTAAATAAATAAAAATTGTTAAGAGAGTACGAAAAATTCGCTTCGCGCAACACGCTACTTCCACTTACCTTCGTTGTTATAAATATTAATTGCAGGCAGATAAAACATATGCATAACGATTTAAGAATTAAGGAATGTAAATAAAATATAGCTATAACAAGATTGTAAATAGAATATAAAAATATTTAAAAAAAAAACAAGATGTCATTTACGCCTTTTAGATTCCAAGAAAAAATTTACAGAATTGATAGATCTTCTTTTAAACTCAAAAAATAAAAATATTACAATATTGTAGTAACATGGAATCAATACTCAAGAAAACAAATCCAAGTTGTTCTGTTTGTTCATAATTACCCCCGGGTAACCATCGGTCTTTCTACACCTGACACGCCCGCCACTAAACCATACATACTTGATCTTGAATGACACCTTTTTCTGCCTCGCCAGCCTGTAAAAGTACCTATTAGTGGGTGTCATCACCTCGCTGAAGTAGATAGGGTGACTGTTATTTCCGTCCCACCCCAGGCGCGTTGAAAAGTCTCTCTTGACCCTTTTTCTGCCGCAGCAGGCCATTCTTCACGCCGGACGAAACGTGCTATAATGGTTCCGGAGTTTTATTTTTCCTAGTTCCTGAGTCGTACAGCGTGGTCCACATCTTACGGGCCCAGCACGCTCAGGGCTGCGCCGACGCTGAGTATAGTGCTAGTCACGGTCTCACCTGTCGTTTCAGGGATACCTCTTATCTTAATAGATTTTGATCGCAAATATTCACGGTCTTCTAAAACTGAATGTTTTTTTTTATGAAATATTTTCCAACAACAATTTCTCTACTTGGTTTTTTTGTTGTTCGAGAAGGTTTTGATTTTTTGTGGCCTCTCCATATTTTCGAACGAGAGTTCGGACTGTTTCTTGAGAGTTTGTTTAATATATTTTTACTAGTCGATCCCTCGAAGCCGAAATTGGTTAAGAACTAGAATGCACGAAGAGGACTAATTTTACTATTTCAAAGGGTATGCCCGATTTTAAAAGGATAATCGACTCAAAGATGGTGGTTCTCTTCAATTTTTAATCGTATCCCAGTAACATTATATGTCAATTGTTAAAAATAAAAAAAGTCTTTAAATTATTCAAATCTGGCATATCCTTTGAAATAGTAAAAGTAGTCCTTTTCGTGCGTCCTAGTTCTGAACCAATTTCATTGATTCTTTCTTTTTTGTAAAAAATTTAATTAAAACGATCCGTATCGAAATATTTTAATGGTATTTAGGATACCACCAGGAAAGGATACTTTTTTATATAGAAACTCTCTTCCCGATGCAAGAATCGGTCCGAAATAGTATATGTCTAACTGCCTATATTAGAGAGGAGGATTGGGTTACGCACGAAAAGGATTAATTTTACTATTTCATAGGATATGTATGATTTTAATATTTTAAGGACTGTTATATTTTTTAAATATTTTTATCCATACTATAGCGTTTTGGCATTAGCAGTGATGATATATCATTTTCCTTTGAATTATTTATTGCTTTTCATATTAGTTAATTGCATATAAAAAACTATATAAACAGCTGTACCCTATTATATTTATTTGGAAATAATGAACCATTGTGTAGTAATTTGCAACGTTTTCTTTCATTAGAATGATGCCGTAAATTGTGATTTCAAAGGATGTCGTTGTTAAGGGAGTCGTGAAAGGACTTTCCTGCTTACAGACCCTTAAAAGCATTTAATTGAAAAAGGATAAACAATTTACCATAATGAATTTACCGCCATGATGGTTAATTAATGTAAATCTGTTGCCGACTTGGGATTAAGGGGCCTTAGATAATAAATTCCCATGTAGCTCTGATCTCACCTTCCCCATCCCCTTAATTAAAAGTTGCTAGGCCAAGTTAGGCGAGGGATTAGGCCCCTGAAAGAAGAGAAGGGAAAATCGAAGCATCTTTGATGGATGGCAACTCCTCGCTACCTGGAAAACCGAATTCAACT
Source organism: Piezodorus guildinii (assembly GCA_023052935.1). Lineage (NCBI taxonomy): Eukaryota > Metazoa > Arthropoda > Insecta > Hemiptera > Pentatomidae > Piezodorus > Piezodorus guildinii. The sequence goes on along the minus strand of CM041293.1, from coordinate 136,552,888 downwards.
CCATTAATTGGCCAGGAAGCCACTACCCAAGTTCCTTTCCTTACACAACTATAAACTAGCTCTATCCCAACTGAACGAGCGTTCCAGAATGTTTCGCTGTTGTAAAACAATATATTATAAAAACTAAATATAAACAAATCAATTAATATCTAATACACCTCAATAAATTGGTAGTTTATTACTAAAGTCATATTGTGTTATTAATGAAATTATAACGAGCATCAATAGATTTTTTTTTAATCTTTATTGCAATATATAATAAAATACGCTAAACATACATAATTCTGTACCAAAGTAGACCAGTCTCATAAGTAATCACATAAACATAGGATATAAACTCATTTGTAAATTAAAGATAACATAAATATAAAAATTTACACAATTAAAAAAAAAATACAACTTATGTATCTTAAAATAATACATGTTTAGTTCGTTTTTGTTCATACCGATTTGTGCTATTTTTGGTATCACCCTCATCATCATTATCACGGGCCGTACAACCCCATACGGAACTTCGCCGCATAAAGACTTTGCCTCCATTGATCCCTACCTGCGCCAGAGTCCGCCAGGCTCTGGTGTTTAGAAGTCTTAATAAAGCTTTATAGAAGGTGATATTAGTGCCAATTGACAGCAGATGGCTTCTTAGTATTTTGGCAAGGCCAAAGTAACACCTGTTCCTTGTCGCGATTCTTCTCATCACCTCCTGACTGAGTATATTGTCCTCACAAACAAGCGACCCGAGATATACAAAGCTGTAGAAATTTCATACATGTATTCTCCGAATGTGATATTGGGTGTTGGTGGTCTTAGATGATTTGCAACTATATATTTTGTTTTTTCTCTATTGATTTTTAATTCCTTTACTTGACCAGCAGCTAAACACGCCTCTTTTAAGAACTTCGGCGATTTTGCTGTAATATCTATATAGACTGACTTGTGAGAATTGTACTGTTTGTCGACACACAGGAGTCCCTAATCACTTTTTCTAATGCAAGATTATCTAATAGTAGGCATGTTAAGCCTTCCTATTTTCTCACACCACTTTGATCCAATCATCAGCAGCTCCGTAATATAGATCAGTTCCGAAGGAATATTCATCGTTTCCATGAATTGGTGCAATTTCTTTATTTTATCGATAACGTTCACGGAAATTGATATCGACAGGTGTGTAGGGTGTCTGTGGACAGGCACAGACCGCTTTTACCTCTGCTAAAAATCATATAACACGCCTACAGAAGTTTTTACTCCAAAAATTATTTACTAAACTTGTTTATGTAATCTTTAATAAGAGGTACTCTCAATCCTGAATGGATCGTTTTGATTCTATTCTATCTATCTAAATTGGTACTACAACTCGTTGCCAAGTCTTGACCTCCTGTATTAACCTCCTCCAATTGTCACGATCTTGCGCAGCCACCATCCAATCATTGACACCTAAAATACTCCGGGCATCAGCAGCGACTCCATCGACCCATCTTGATCTCAGTCTTCCTCGCCGTCTTTTTCCATGAATTGGCTCTTTCATTATCTTCTTAGGGATTTCACTTTCCTCCATTCTGGCCAGATGGTCGGCCCATCTTAAACGATTCACTTTATAAAACAGAACGATATCAGGCTCATTAAACATGCTATATAGCTCCTGATTCGTACGTCTTCTCCATTGACCTCCAGCCTGACGTCCACCCTATATCCGACGCAAGACGTTCCTTTCGAAAATGCCAAGTTCTTGCTCCATCGATTTGGTGGTTGCCCACGATTTCGATGCGTACAACAATACCGGCCTGATCAAACTCTTATAGAGGCTCATTTTGGTTTCTCTGGAGAGAGCTCTACTCCTGAAGTGACGCAGCAATCCAAAATATGCACAATTACCTGTTTGGATTCTTTTCTTTACTCTTGGATTCTAGTTGAGTCTCATTATTGTGTGTGACCAGTGACCTCTGGTAGACAAATTCAGATACCTTCTCAAGCTTGGAATCTCCGAAGTTAACCATTTTACCTGGATTTGGTGCTTCCTCTGCTACCATGTATTTAGTTTTCGAAGCATTAATCTCACGTCCAAGTTTCCTTGCTGGGCCAGTCAGGGCTTCAAAAGCTTCTAATACTGCATTGTAGGAGCGACCAACTATGTCGAGGTCATCAGCGTATGTGAGGATCATAAAAGTTCGGTTGAATATTGTTATTGTCTATTACAGCCTTCTCAAGAACGAGGTTAAAAAGAAGGCTTTCCAGTGAAGTGAATTCCTGCGACACTTCACTACGTCATTTCTGATTTTTACTGCACCTCGCACATTTTTCATTGTCATCTTCACCAGTCTCACCAATTTTCAGGAATGTTGAATTCACAGATAACTTTATAGAGCTCCTCTCTGTTAACATTATCATAAGCTGCCCTGAAGTCTATAAATAAATGATGGGTTTTAATGTTATATTCACGTCCTCTCTCTAGGATTGTCCTCAAATAAAAGATTTGATCAAGTGTTGATTTTCCTTTTCTAAATCAACACTGATAGACACCTAGTTGGCTCTCTGCAAACGGGAACAATCTTGCAAATAAAATGTTTGAGAGTATTTTGTAAGCAGGTGGGAGCAAGGAGATACCTCTATAGTTGGAGCATTTTAATTTATCTTCTTTTTTATGTATAGGACAGACATGAGAGAAGTTACACGTTGTTGGTATTACTTCTTTGGTCCAAATGGTGATAATTAGATTTTACAATGTCTTAAAAAGTTCGTTCCCACCACTTTTTATCGGTTCTACTGGGATATCATCAGGGCCTGCGGCTTGTTGTTTTTTTAATTTATTTATGGCATCCATCAGTTCGTCCTCATCCGGTGGCTCTAGATCTGCTGTGTGGACTTCGCTTAGTCTGTTTCCAACACATGATATATTATATTCTTCGGGAGAATGGTGGGTAGTTTCTTCGTGAAGAAATGGTTCTTCCATTGCTCCAGAACTTCCACTTCGTTACAAAACAGAACATTGACATCATTCAGGCTGCAAAACTTCTGTGGTGAGAATGGTTTCCTGCTTCTATTGACCTTCCGGTAGAAGTCTCGGCTTCTTTTATCACCTCTTAGCGCCTCCATCTCCTCAAAGTCCTCCCGTTCGTATTGTCTCTTCTTACTTTGTTGCAAATGTTTCTCTTCTCTTCTCCTTTGTCGATAGGCTTCTACCGTTTGCCTTGTGCTTCTTTGTGTCATGGCTCATAGAAAGCATCTTTCTCATCATCATCTGTGGCCTCTATCGGGGCATGCACGCTAAGTATGCTAAAATTGTAGAACTTTCCGAGTAACCGTATTACGCGTATCCGTGGGCTTACAGCATTGATACCAATGACTAGATTTCAAAGCCTACCTCTAACAATGAATCCTGCACCGAACAGATGAGCTCTGTTGTCACAGCTATAGAAGACCTTACAATGTTTCTTCTCGAGTATGCCTTGCCCTGTCCACCGTATTTCCTGTATAGCAGCTATGTAAACTTTGTAATGGTCTAGTTGCTCTAGTAGTACTTGCAGTGCTCCAGGTAAATGGAGCGATAAAACATTCCAAAACCGATGTTAAAATTCCTTTTGGAGCTGCCAGGTCGTTTCAGTTGATGACTTTTACAATCCGAGGCTTTGTTGTTGGGTGTCGTGATATTTGTGCTTCAGATTGTGGGGCTATTAACCCTCTCTACGTACCCTACGTCCATTGGGGGGATTGCCTCCTCTGAGCCTCTGGACTTGCTCCTCCATCTGGGGCGGCTACCTAGGGGAGGAGACCTAAGGGTGTGTACTGTTGATGTCCTTCGTTTGTTGTGTGGGGGTGAATATAGTGTGCTGTGTTAGTGTACTGTGTGAGTGTCAGTGTACTGTTCCCCCAACCTGGAGGGCCAGTGACTGACTGCAGTCCTAGAACCTACGCCAGATTCTATTATTGTATGAATAATTTCCAGTTTCTTATTAATTTATTTGGGAGCATTTGTAATTTTTTTATAATTCGATTTAAACATATACCTAAATATTGGGCATGTGTAAGTAAGAATTGTTGGTAAACAAGCCTTATATAACAATAATTTATTTATTACATTTAATTGAGAGTATCTGTTAAAATATGGATATAAAGTACACAGAGCTCTGTGAGCTTTGTTGCACACATAATTTGTGTGCTGTGTAAAAGTCACTCTTTTATCCTTGAATAGACACACATACCACATACTTGATGTCATTTGACCAATCTATATGTCTATTTGTTAAAGAAAGTTAGGGGATAGAAGGAGGTCTTCTCTTTGTAAATAATATTGCTTTAGTTTTGTCTTTTTTTATCTTGATTTTCCATTGATTATAATAACTTTCAATTTTTTTTTTTTAATTCGGTGGTGTCTGTTAGTAATTGTGTTCAGTCTATAACTTGGAGGGTGAAATACTGTATCATCTGCGAATAATGATTTCAAAACTTTATATGTGTTGAGTATGTCGTTAATATTGAAATGGTACAGCATTGTCGATAGAACCCTGCCCTGAGCAACCACATTCATTTCTTTATCAGGTGATTAAAACCTGTTATTCAGTAATAAACACGTTAAACTTTATACAGTCAGTCTTAATTTAGTAAATAAATAATAAATGTTTAACCTTTGATATCCGTTTGATGAATGAGTTTGAGATATATGTTAATACAAACTATTTTGTTTATTTTTTGTTAGTGAACACATACCTAAAATGGTGCAGTGCAATTACGAAACCCCCTGTATATTGCTATAAATCAAATCTAATTAGTGGGCCAATTTGAAGGAATTAGATTTCACTTATAGTAATATAGTTATATTAACCATGAAGATTAAAATAAGTCTTGATAATTTGGACTAGGGGAGCCCGTAGTTGAGTGGCTAGCACGCTGGTCTCTCATGCTAAACGCTGTGAGTTTGAATCCCATTCCCGGGGGGCTTTTTCAAAAAGAGTTTTTTTTTTTTTTTTTATAATTATACATTGGCATAAGAATCAAACTCTTTGAGCTCTTGAAATCATGGAAAAGTGTTATGATTTCTTTAAAATGGTATAAGTGATGTACATGGTTATTTATTTTAAAGTGTTACTTACATTTAAATGGTAAGTTGATTTTTTTGAAAGCTTGGCAAAACTTTGCATAGATGTGACATATATCCACTTTAATTAACCCAACTAAGACAATTTTGCAAGACTTTGTTATTTTAACTTGTTGAATATGTTTATATCTCTGTCTACTAGAACACACTATTATCTAAAATATCAGAATGTGAGAAGGGTATTTTGAGGAAATGTTATTCATTGCATGTTATTGGTACAAGTAACAAAACTTTTACAAAAGAATATTATTATAAGTATTTACTGAACCAGTTTTCAAATTATTTGCACCAACTTAAATAATATAAACACTGCATTTAAAATTAAATTACCTCTTTTGAGAATATGATTAACCACAATTTTTAAGTTAGGTGATTAATGCTTAGTTCAAAAAACTATTTTTTAATGCATCTCATAATTATGTAATTTAATAATACTATCTCATGAAATGTAAACAAACTAACATAATTAAGAAAAATATAAAATATAGTTTAATCACCCCAACAAAATCATCTCCTTATCAGATTGACTGCATCTTCTAGCTGATCTGAATTGAGGGTATGATTGGTGTGTAGCAATCGATATGCAATTGAATATATTTATAATGTAAAGTAGTCACTTTTTCTCATGGAAACCCTTAACTTTCTCTAGTACAATAAAAAAAAAAAATTGAAAAATTTATCAGGAAATTTGGATGAAATAAAAGTGTCAGGCGTAATATTAATTTGCAATTAAATTTTTAAAATCTCATAGATATATGAGAATGAGAAATAGATCAATTGTAAATATTTTTTGTTCTTAAGGAGCGCAGTCTCTAAATATAGTTATTTTCTATTTATATTCTTATATATCATGTCTTAAAAATACTTTAAAGATCAGGCTTTGCCTTAAATACTCTGTCGCTTAGACTCCATCTTGCATTACACACATTAAATAGTTAAAAATTATTCAAAACAGATTTCTTAGCCATGCATCCTACAGATCGAGGAGTTTTGGCTCAAATCATGAATATGCTTTTATCATCGAAAACTTTAATCTCATGGCACTGAAGCAGAAGATTCTATTTTTCCTAGCCCTTCTCTATAAACTTTGAAACAATTTAATTGAATCTCCCTATCTACTTTCTCTCTTAAATTTTCACGTTCATCAATTCTCTTTCTGGTTTTCCACTAACTCCTCTCACAAAATCAACTACATGAAGAATACTCCTGATAAGACAGTTTTTGTGTTTTATAATATTCTGAAAATCTTTTTTTATTCAAAAGTTAAGTATTTTTATTCCTTTTATCAAATAATAATGCAATAAAATTAAACCAATTTTGTTTTTCTCCACTTACCTTATTAAGGGTTGTACTTTGTTACTTTTTAGGCTATATGAATTTTCTTGGGCTAGAGGATGAAGCTGGGGGATTAATTTCAGATTTAAAAGCCTCCCTCCTCATTCCCTCCCTCCCTCTCCCCCGCCCTCCATCCTTCCAAGACTGAGATGCAAATTCATAATTATTTTATCTTCTTTATCTTTGGTTACCAGGTTGCTGGACAATTCATGGACTGTTCGTGCCGGTTAACCCACTTAGCTACCTCGCCACTAAAATAAAACTACTGAACTTTCTGTTTTTTACTCAATTTATTCTTCTTATTCTACCTTTATCACAGATTGCCCCTTTTTTTACACTAAATTTAATCATCCAGATATTATTTTATTACATTCTATATCTCTATTTGGTAGTTGGCTATAGTGGTAGTAACACAGTATAGTGTAAAGCAATATTTTATCATTTTATTTGTAATGTAATATGAGATAATAATAAGTAATGAAAGTAAAAATATCAATATTAAAAATTAAATAAATTGACCATGAATTAATTATGTAACATGAGATGATTTGGCTGGCGGTCATAAAAGATTAGAAAATATTAAAAAACTATCTTCTTAAAAAACGTTCAATAACTTAAGGTGTGAAATGCTGTATCATCTACGAATAATGATTTGAATACTTTATATGTTTGGGTATGTTGTTAGTATAGAAATTGTACAGCATTGTCGATATAACCCCGTCCTGAGGTACTCTGGCTTGGAGTGAACCTCAATAACTGGGGCATGTAGCACCTATGCTAAACAGCCAAAGAAGATGGACATTAGAAGATAGCGTATGCAGGAAACTGATTCCATTTGCCTACAACATGCCCTCATGATGACCCACAATGGAGGTCGAAATGTTGGCAAAAGATAAACTGTTGAAACTACTCAATTGTTTCGTTCACTGACCGCCACCCGGACTAATTCCTTTTAGTATTTCTAAGAATATTCAGACCTTTCAAGCAGCTATCACTACTCTATCATTAAGTTTTACATCTCCTGGATCTAAAAAAAAACTTCTTCATTTAATTAGCTTTAAAATGGGGCTAAACGAACCTACCTTCAATAATTAAGGCAAGAATTAAAAAAAAAAAATAATTAGAAATAAATCCCAGAAGTAAATTTGTGCTTAATAGGTGTCTTATAAATGTTATAAACCTTCTGGGAAATTTCTCTTCTTTCATTTGATATCACATTTTTATGAGCCTGCACATCAAGAAGATATATTTAAGTTTATCTGATGAAAACCATGGACAACAGCAAAAAACTCTAGAATCTAACTATGGGTCATATATACTTTTTTATTCTTCTTGATGTCTTGAATCGACTCCAACAATATGATCTCTCATTTATGAGACATTCTATATAGTTCATATGATTATGCTATTCTTAGATTAAAATCCGTGCCAACTTATTTTTCATATTTAACTATATGTATATATCAATGTTCTACTTTTTATAAGCTTTATATTAATTTAAAAAACTATGTTGTTTTACATGTAGTGTAATGTATTGAGGATACTGAGGGGAGTTCATTATTAAATAGTTTTAATATTAAACAATTAAAGATTCAGAAGCCTTTGCTGGCAAAACATCAAAAGGCGTTTACCTCCATAGGTGCCCCCAGCGATACCTCGGGGAACTTCCCAGGCACTAGGACAAAGGACCCCCCCCCCCTCTTGGGTACTTTACATATCAGCCCCGCCGAGGTGACGAGGATAAGGAGAATATTCAAAAAAGTCAGTCAAGTTCTATCCTCAAGAAGAGTCTTATTAGTCGAGTTCCATCCTGAAGAACAAGTGAGGTCCGTCTGGGGGTCAGAGAGAGCAGCTGGAGATCTAAGAGGCAATAACTGATTCCACCTTTGCCAGCCGACTAAGTGTTTTAAAGGTATTTCTTTTAGTAATAATGTATGGCAAAGGTAGTAGTGAATATGTCCCTCAGTATTCTCATTCAAATTCAAAAAAATGTATTAATATAATGGATATGTGTAAGTTAATAATTATAATAATGTATTAATTGAATCTTGTTTACTTTAATCTTACCATGCATGCCACCTATTGGATTGGTAAACAAGATACCTTTGGAAAGGAAATCCAATGATATCATTACATATAGTTTATATATGGATTAAATATATCAAGTAAGCTAGTTTTTGAAGGTACCGCTGCCTTAGAAAAGCAGTCGGTCAAAAACATAGCAGTAGGTTTGATTATATGTTTTGTTTGGGAGTTCCAAATGAAAATTAGTATAGATATTTCATTTTTATTCTTTCCTAAACCTTAGATTGTTCTTCGCATACATAAAAAAAAAATATGAAGTACATATAATAATATAAAAAAATTAATTTTTAAGGCTTAGAATTGTTTCTATTTCTTTTTTTACTTAACTCCTTTTTTTATACCATACAATTATAAATATTTTTCTGAAATCCAATTTAGATGCTTTAAAGTTCTAAATGATTTAATGATGAAATTCTGTTTTTTTTTTTTTTTTTTGTTTTCTTTTTATATATATATATATAAAACCATAAATCAGAATTACATTTCTCACATACCACAATGACTGGGTAAAATAAAAGAATCAAAATTTCATAAACAATTTTGTTAGATTTTTAAATAAATAAGACATTAATCATATTTCAATTTTAATTCTTGGTATATTATTTTTTATTTTTCTAAATCACAAATATGAAAATAAGCTTAATTATGAATAACAATTTTTTTTTTTCATCCAAAATTATTTTTTCTTTGGAATAAGAATGCTACTCTAATCTATAAGTTTACTACCCTGCATAAAAATTAGTTATAATTTCCACAAATGAGAAATCTAGATGCTAAGAGGTGTAAGTGATGAAATTGTGATAAAAAGAAGGGGTAGTGTTATAGTGATGTTCATTTAAAATAACATTCAATAAATACATTGTATTATTAGCGAAAAGTTGAAAATAATTAATGTGATTTGAGTATTATTTTTTAAGGAAATTTTTGTAGTAAAAAATATTCAACAAACGAAGGCTGCTTTCTGGTTTGGCAGTACTTATTAGATACTTATATACAAATGCAAAAGAAGTGATGTTTTTGTTAAAAATTATATAGTTTATACCCTTTTACTTGCACTTTCCTATACATAAAATATGCAATAATTGAAAGTATGGCGATAGGGAAATTTTTAAATTATAATTATCTACAGAAACAAACATTGTAGGGTTCCTTGGGTCTAAATGACCAATGCTCACATAGGGATCTATGTACGTGTTTATGTGGTAAGGAAACCTCAAAAATAAAACTAAAATTACATATTAAACAGAAGTGTATGTCTGCAATGTTATGGCAACTAGTTTACCATAAGCGGGTGAGTTGAAGTGCCAAGTGGATTTTAAACATTTTTTTATGATTTTCTAAAAAACGGCACAAGAGATTTAGACTAGACTCACTACATTGGCGTAAAATCAAAGTGGGTTTAATTATTATGCAGGTTTTACTATCATTTAAGTAGACTAACATGACATTGATTAGAGAGTCTCAAAATACCTGTAATCTTGAGTTATTGTTGTTTTTAATAATATTTCCTTTTATATTATTTTCCATTGTTTCCATGAGAACTAGATCGAAATTCTTTGAAAACTTTAACTATTGCATTTGCTACATAGCTTAAACTCATACCATTTATTTCAAGCAAGTGTAAATGAAAGTCAAGTAATGCATATTCCAGATTTTTATTTACAGTAACATTTTGGTTCCTCATAATTTAATCAGATCTAAAAGTGTGATTATAATATGTGTTATCAATATTGTGTATGATTGCTTTCAAGCTTTCTTTTTTTTATTTAATGGCTTCAAACTTTTTAGTGAGAGCATCCTTGAATACTTGGATCGAATGATTTTTTTTTTTTTTTTTCATTTTGGTAAATAATTACGATTTTAATTTAATTTTAATTTCTAACCACTCATTTCCATTAAAATATGGCTGTAAATTAAGTGGATGTCAGTAATAGGTAATTTACAAAAATTAATAGACAATGCTTTTGTAGTTAACTTGAAGGTTATCATTAGTCAAAATCAATACTTCCTCAATTACATCCCTTTGCATCTAGAAACTTCATATATTAAGCTTCCAACCATTTTTGTATTTTTATAAATTTTTAAATTTATACTCGATTTATCTGACTTCTATAGTGAATATAAGAAGAATTGTTTACAAATTACAATAGAAAAAAAATGCCTCTCGCCTCACATTACAATCAGAATTTATGAATAAAAATCAAATTATAAAAAATGACAATCAAAATAAATTTTTTTCTTCTCATGAAGGCTGAAATTCATATCATATTGTTATCTATACAGCTTACATGACCATGCTAACTAAACAAGCGTCATAATAGCATTATTAGTTTCAAGCTTTATGATTCATGAAAATATTAAATTTCTATTATGTATCATAATTTATTTTAGAAATATAATTTCTCATACAATTAGGTTTAGGATATGTCATAATTTTAGAAACTACATATTTTTTTTTTTATCTTTAAAAAAAGTTAACATATTTCTATATAAACTAAAGGATTCTTAAATTTAACCACAAATGCTCTTTTTTCAAGTGTTTATTAAGTACAATAACCATCAGCATTAGAAGGTTGTGTTTGATAATATAGAAATTGTTAACAATGAAATATTAAAGAATGTTGCCACTTATGTATCTATTAATATTAGGAAATAATAATAAATAAATCTTATTTTATACATAAGGATAAATAACCTAGAGTGACTATAACTTTATACTTTAACTGGTCTTGCTCAAAAAATTGAAATCCTTAGTGGATTTAAAACGTATAATCATTTACAAATTTTCTAAAGTATAATAAGCAGGGAAATTTTTATTCCTATCAAATCGGTTTTTCACTTAGATAAAATCTTATAAAAGTAAAAACATACAAAACAGAGATGTGAGGAAACCAGAACTAGCAAATATAAACAATAAAGTTACAATAATGTGAGTTCTACTGACCAGAACTAAAGACTATTTATTTGTGCAGCGAATAAAGAAGTATTGTTAATAATAAAAGTAGGTATAATATTTATGTTAAAAGGAGGAACAAGCTTAAAGACTTTTTATAATTTATGAAACACCCAGCATATACAGCCAATTTCAGAGTTCAAACCTCTCATTATTCGTGTTCAATTATATTATTAATTTTTTTTTTTATTGGTAGTTTTATTCATCTATATACCATATAGATTGTTGTGCATAGGTGTTGATTATATTTAAAAAATTGTGTGTGACAAAAAAAGATTCAACACAGATAAAAATCAGTCAATATAATAAAACTGATTAGTTATAGCTATGATTTAATGTATTTCCAGAAGTTAAATACAATATAAATTGCAGTATTATTTTAAATAACCTTAGAAATTTTTAATGAAATTGGTTTGAATCTCTGATATCAGCACGGGGGCTGAAGTATTTTATGTACCATACAGTTAAATTTTATTACTTATGTATTATTCTATTGTGTCATTAATATATTATGTATTAATCCAATTCTTCGTTTATTCTTTTGGCAAATTAATTACAATAGTGCTCTTAAACTTATATAGTTAAGAATTGTTTCAAATTTATAACAAAATAAATTAAGAATTTTAAATTTAATTTTTTAAATGTTAGATTATGCAGTATAATTTAGATTTCTTTTTAATTCATGGTTGACCAAGATGATGAGAAATTATGGTGTTGTTTTACTAATCATTTGACTGTTACTGATACTTTGGACTAATTTTAAAATTTGTTGCTAATTTTTCATTAAACTTTTTTAAATTATGTTATTTTGTTAAATAATCTGAAAACTAAAAAATGCAAAGTTGCTATAAGGCAGAGTAACTATTCTAAAAGATATTGTGCGATTCATGTCCCGATAATATTAAATGCCAATAATATCTATATACAAATCTGATCAACTCAAAAGTTCATCTTTAATTTTTTTAATTGTTTCATAAACTATACGTGATTAAACAATATTTATATAAAAATCATAAATTATCTTATGAACACCTGTAATTTTAAACAATAATAACTTAAACTTTGTAAACTTGAATTAATTATGAATAGGAAGTAGTAATTTTTTTTTTTTTTTTTTTAATTTTATTCTGACTGATTAGGGATAGTTTAAGAAATATTATTATTATCCAGTTATCAAATAATAAATTTATCCATAAATTAATATATAGGCGTATATAATACTGACTCAAATACATAAAGAGAAATTTTCAGATCAAAATTACATAGAATATTTCATTCTATTATTTAAATTGTACCTACATTAATTTATTTCACAGTCTTTTCAGGTACATTAGGATTTAATAACAGCTAAAAAAAATAAGTTTGCAGGTAATTATGGTAACTTATTTTTGTTAACGTAATAAAATAAATACTTATTCTTTATATTTAATGTTTCTATACTTTAGATTATCCAATTATGATAAATTTTATGCACCCTTAGCATAGTTTTTGGTCTCTGACTTAGTAGACCGCGATCTACAATGATACTAAATTGAAAATAAAATTTTTAAAATCTAAAAGCGGAATAATTTATGATAAGATGAGTATGGTTTCTTTGCAGAATGACAAAGGTAAAAAAAGTAAACTTTTTTTTTCAATTGATGCTACAACTGATAGCAACAATCTTTTGAAAAATACAAAATTATTCAAATCAATTACAAATACAAGTTTGAATATTTTTGAAAAACAGTTGTTAGTCTGATGTTTTAGATGATAATGTCAGAGACCAGCTGACCAAAAGGCAAGCAACCTTTCCAAGGAAGGTTAAGCAGAAAATCGGCTCATGTTGTTTTTTATGTTTTCACCAAACAGAGCATTTACTAGTAGGGTTCATCGGGGAACCTAGTGGACAACTGTAGGCTCTGGAAAAGTCTTTGGAATTTGACAGAGGACCTATCACTCGAATAGGGCCAGGTGAATGAACTGCAGATCGTATCTTGGTTAGGGCATCTTCAGGTCGCATAGTGCCACACCAGATCTGGGCATAATTTAGGAAGAATAGTTGATCGTGGGTCAGGTTTATTCCGGGAAGTCTAGGTTCTTCGCCATTTTGACTAACCCATTTTTTATATGCCTGAAAAGGATGTATAAATCAGTAAAAACAATTTTCATTCTGAGTTTCTTAAGAATAATAAACTACGTAAAGATTTACTTAATACTATAATTTTGAATCAAGAAACATAATATAACAAAAAAATTTCAATTAAAGATGAATGATATTGTTAAATAAATAAAAAATTGGTATATAAATTATTAGTCAAGTCTGATAGTGTTAGAGCATTTTCTCAAATAACTCTAGTTCTGTTGAATATCTCTTTTATACACCAATCTCCCACAAAACTATATGGAAAATATTACAGTTTAATATGTAGAATAAGTCCAATATCTCGTGATCATAGCATTTCCAATAATTATTGATCCAGTAAAGTAATAATAGAAATAATGCTAAAACTCTTAAGGGTAGCCCGTGGCTGAGTGGCTAGCGCGCTAGTCTCTCATGCTAAAAGTTGTGAGTTCGAATCCCAGTCTCAGAGGGCCTTTTTCAAGCATTAAATTAATGGGGATTCACTCACATGGGGTATGTGAGACCTGTCAGCCAAATGGTGGCCACTCACAAAATTAGGCGTAGGGAGTGATGACCTTACACTGTAAAATGTATCAAGAAACATGAGTATAATCTTCCAGGAGATTACATCGTGAGGCCTAGGGCCTTCAGGGCTTGTCATGGCACTGGAAAAAAAAATGCTAAAACTCTTCTACTGAGAATAATCAGGGAAAAACTTAGTGTGATATTACACAATGTTGAAATCGAAATAGTTTTTAATATGTAAGTAATAGAACACAATCCAGTATTTTTTTTTTTTTTTTTAAATTTAATCTCTTCACCCACCATCTTCATTCAATATACTATATACAAGTATAAGAAAAATGTCTTTAAAAAATGATAAATGAATTATACTATAATAGGTTAACAAAATAAATTTTGAGATTAGGAGAAGGGTGAGGGGATTCTTAGAGGGATTTAATGAGTTATGCAATCTTAGCAAGCAGTTCTGAGGATAGAGATGGATTTTTTTGTAAGAATTGTTATTCCATGTTAGGTTTTTTGTTTAATATAGAATTGTTTTTTCATTGTCCTAAACATCATTTAGAAGCTACATAGGTTTTAATGGAGAAAATCACGTTTTGCCTTCATTTTGTTAGAGTTAGGGCTTTTTTTACGAGCTCTAACTCTGTTGCTGTTGCTTAGATCAAAAATTTACTGACAGTTTTTGTATCATAAATTTAATTAATGATATTGCCTGTTATTTAACAATAGTCCCGAGGACCCACCACTTAGAAGTTATAGGATTCTATCCAAAAAAAAGTTACCAATGTACCACTGACTAAATGTACAGAGATGATTAAAAATAAGTTTTTTTAGTAGATTATTTCTTTCTTGCTTAACCTTCTATACTTAATTAATACACCCATTCATGTTTGTCGATTCCTCCCTCACTGGGAAAATCATTAGATTATAGACAGACCTATCCATTATCTATTATTTTTCCCACTCAGAGAGAAATACTGAAGACACAATTTTTATTTATTGATGGTTACTCACCCTGTAAGACTGTTTAAGGCCACCGTTGTCTGCTATATTTTCACCTTGGGTCATTCTTCCATTCACAAATTGATCAACCTGTTCTAATTTATATCTGTTGTACTGATCTATGAAGCATTGTGCTCGGTCTCTGAACTCACGGATCGTAGCATTGTTCCACCACTGCATCATATTTCCATCCTTGTCAAACTGTCGGCCTAGAATAAGTTAAAGGTATTAGGAATCAAGCGGAACAAGCACTGATCAAAAAATAAAAATTTTTATTTCCAATGTATTTATAAGATCCATAGAAAGGGATAGTATATGACCCAGTAAAAACTAGTTGTTTAGTGCAGAGAAAATCTTAACACCCTGTCCCTGTGGAATAAAGTCTGAGTACAGTGGGTGCATGGCGAATCAAGGATTCTTGACAATGAGAGACCTGATAGCCTCATAAGGAAGGGTTTCACTCCGTTACCCTCCAAACTTGACCCTATTTATGGTATAAACCTCAGCTAATGGCAATGAAACCAAGCTCTATTGGAGGGATATTGATACAAGTTGTTCTTGTAGGGATCCTGCAAAGAAAGAAGTCAAACTCTTCTCTCAGGGAACAGTATAACCCAGAGGAGGGTGACTGACTATACACAGGACACTTTCAGCTTAATAAGCCACTACACAATATGGAGTTGGCTAGTAGGCTCACCAATCTGCAGATTCTGCATGAGGGAAAATTAATTGCCTCTTATGTGATGAACAGTTGCGAAGAAATAGCTAGGATAGTATTTTACCACTTTGGCAATGAACTGTATTTCATATCCTAAGTTTTGTGAACTGATTGATCCTTACTGTTTGGTCAGATTTACAAATGCATAATAAATCAATCCTATATTAACAGGATAATAGATGGCCCACAATAAGCCCGCGTTAGGCTGCAATGCTTAAAGATAAAAGCCAGAGAAGAACAAAAAAAAATCTGGTGCGGGCTACACACGACTTTCACTTACCTCAATTTTTAAAATCAATGAAAGGATTTTCAAATAAAGTTAGAGATAAAAATACGTGAAATTATTAAGGAATTAATCAAATTAAATTTCTATAGAAACATGTGTTTGATTCAAAAATCTATTATATTATTATCTAAAATAATCAGTTAGTTTTATGTTCATTTCATCACTCTCTATTAACTTTTAAAAGCTTGTGTATGAGATGATAATTTTTCTAAAATCTTTAGCTTTCCAACGGTATATCATACATGTATATTACTGCTCTTATGTTCAAAAACGAAAAATTGCATTAAAAAAATATTTTTTCTGTTTTCTCCTTTAGTTGGGTATCGAATTTATTCAATTTATAGAATCCTGTATAATGAATATAATAGCCTAAAAAATATGGAATTTCATCAAGAGATTGATATTATTTAATTTAAAAAAGTTTTTGGAAAATCCCTTGTTTTTTAATTTTACGACACATAACAAATGCAACATAGTACGTTACTAACAAAACTTAACATACTGACTTACACTTACCAACAGTGGACGAGCACATAAGGCCCCTTATTCTACGATTTGATAATTTCAATAACTTACACGGAAATACCAACACACTTATAAGAGATATTACTAAAACCGACATGCCTATGTATTCGGGTAGGAGATTAAATTGGAGATTGGATGCGAGATCTCATGAGTTAATAAATAGTCGATCAGGTCAAGAAAGGCGTACTGCTAGTGACAAATCTTTCCTCAAATTTGCTAATTGTACTTGCCGTTTGGACAGGTTCAAGTAATGCTTTTAAGAAAAAATAAAAAAAAAATAAAAATTATTTAAAATTAAAGTTAATGAAACTAATAAAGAATTAATTAAATTGAATTTTTATAGAAACATGTGTTTGATTCGAAAATCTATTATATTATTATCTAAAATAATCAGTTAGTTTTATGTTCATTTCATCACTCTCTATTAACTTTTAAAAGCTTGTGTATGAGATGATAATTTTTCTAAAATCTTTAGCTTTCCAACGGTATATCATACATGTATATTACTGCTCTTATGTTCAAAAACGAAAAATTGCATTAAAAAAATATTTTTTCTGTTTTCTCCTTTAGTTGGGTATCGAATTTATTCAATTTATATATTTACCAGTTTTTCATCAGCGTTAACAAGATAATCTAGTTATTATTATTGAATCTACAAAATTAAAGGTACTTTAGGGGAAGACAATTTAAAATATCGGCATTTAAGCACTGTCAGACCATTTTTATCTAAATAAAACCTAGATGATATTAAAGCCCATTAAATTTTACATCGATATAGCGAGTTTAATCAAAATCGTCGGAACCGTTTTTGAGAAAATCGAAAAAAGGTGCAAAATGCATGGTATAAAGTGCCTCTTCTGGTAGGCTCATTTAGATGAAAAAAGTTTTGTCACGTCTCGGGCGTATAGTTGTCTTAAATATGAAATTTCAGTTTCATAGGACTTACCGTTTCCGCCCGGGAGTTACCACACACACACACAGACCTTTTTGCGGGACTTGGTTATTTGGACTCAGGGGACCCTAAAACGTGTATTTCCGTTGAAAACTGGAATTCGAAAATTTTCACGATCGCAATACTTCCCCTTACTATATATAGTAAGTGAAAGTAATAAATTAAATTAAATTTCTATAGAAACATGTGTTTGATTCAAAAATCTATTATATTATTATCTAAAATAATCAGTTAGTTTTATGTTCATTTCATCACTCTCCATTAACTTTTAAAAGCTTGTGTATGAGATGATAATTTTTCTAAAATCTTTAGCTTTCCAACGGTATATCATACATGTATATTACTGCTCTTATGTTCAAAAACGAAAAATTGCATTAAAAAAATATTTTTTCTGTTTTCTCCTTTAGTTGGGTATCGAATTTATTCAATTTATATATTTACCAGTTTTTCATCAGCGTTAACAAGATAATCTAGTTATTATTATTGAATCTACAAAATTAAAGGTACTTTAGGGGAAGACAATTTAAAATATCGGCATTTAAGCACTGTCAGACCATTTTTATCTAAATAAAACCTAGATGATATTAAAGCCCATTAAATTTTACATCGATATAGCGAGTTTAATCAAAATCGTCGGAACCGTTTTTGAGAAAATCGAAAAAAGGTGCAAAATGCATGGTATAAAGTGCCTCTTCTGATATTATATATAATAATAATAAATAAATTAAATTTTAGAAACATGTTTTGATTCAACATATTTATTAATATCATTATTATTCATTCACACCTCCATACTTTTAAAATTTTAAGATAATTTTCAAACTTTGTTCAAGGTTCTACATACTGCTTTAGTTCAAAACGAAATTCATAAAAATTTTCTTTCCTATTGGTATCAATTTTCATTTAATTACAGTTTTCATCACGTAACAAATATCTTATTATTGAATCACAAAATTAAAGGTATTAGGGAAGACATTAAAACGCATTAAGCTGTCACCTTTTTCTAATAAAACATAATTAGCCCATTAATTTACTGATATAGCGAGTTATCAACGCGACCGTTTGAAAATCGAAAGTCAAAAGCATGGATAATCCTTCGTGCCATTAATAAAAGTTTTCACTCGGATAGTTCTAAGAATCGTTTCTGATCCGTCGCGAGTACCACACACAACCGATTTTGGGACTGTTATTGACTCAGGACCCTAAAGTATTCCTGAAACGATCGAAAATTCAGACAATACTATTAATAAAGTAATAATTAAATTAATTCAAGAAACAGTGTTATCAAAATATATATATTCTAAAATAATCATTATTATGTCTTCATCACCTCCATAACTTAAAACTGTGTATAGATAATTTTTCTAATCTTTAGCTTTCCACGTTCAAATATATTACGTCTATTCAAAACGAAATTGCATAAAAATTTTTTCGTTTCTTAGTGGTACGAATATCAATTATATTACATTTCTCACGTTACAAGAAATGTATTATTGAATCTACAATAAGGTAGAGACATTTAAATATCGCATTACACTGTCAGACATTTATCTAAATAACTAGATGTTAAAGCCATATTACATCGATAAGCGATTTACAAAATCGTCGAACGTTTGAAATCGAAAAGGTGCAAAATGCATGGTAAAAAGTTTTGTCAGTCTCTGCGTATAGTTTTTAAATATGAAATTTCAGTTCATAGGACTTACCGTTTCCTGCCCGGAGTTCCACTACACACACACAGACCTTTTTGCGGGACTGGTTATTGACTCAGGAACCTAAAACGTGTATTTCCGTTGAAAATGGATTCGAAAATTTTTACGATCGCAATACTTTCCCTTATATAAAGTAAGTGAAAGTAATAAATTAAATTAATATTTCCTATAAACATGTTTTGATTCAAAAATCAATTATATTATTATCTAAAATAATCATTGTTTTATGTCATTTCATTCATCTCCATTAACATTTAAAAGCTTTTTGTTCATTATGATATAATTTTCTAAAATTTTAGCTTTCAACGTTTCTAATGTATATTACGTATTATCAAAAACAAAAATTCTATTAAAAAAATATTTTTCTGTTTTACTTTTATTGGGTATCGAATTTATTTCAATTATATATTTCAATTTTTATCAGCGTTTAACAAGATAATCTAGTTATTATTATTGATCTTAACAAAATTAAAGGTACTTTAGGGAAGACAATTTAAAATATCGTTTAAGCACTGTCAGACCATTTTTTCTAAATAAAACCTAGATGATATAAAGCCATTAAATTTTACATCGATATAAGTTTTAATCAAATAGCGGAATTTTGAAAAATCGAAAAACGTTCAAAAATGGTAATAAAAGTGCCAATCATGGTAGGCTCATTTAGATGAAAAAATTTGTCACTCTCGGCAAGTTTGTCTAAATATGGAATTTCAGTTTCATAAGATTACCTTTTCCGCCCGGGATTACCCTACACCACACACAGACCTTTTGCGGAACTGTATTTATCGGGACCCTAAATGTGTAGTGTCCTGAAAACTGTAATTCGAAAATTTTACGATCGCATTACTTCCCTACTATATATAGTAATAAAGTAATAAATAAATTAAATTTCTATAAAACATTGTTTTGATTCAAAACTATTATTATTATTCTAAATAATCATTAGTTTTATGTTCATTTCATCACTCCATTAACTTTTAAGTTGTGTATAGATGTATATTTTCTAAAATCTTTAGCTTTCAACGGTATATCATACATTATATTACTGCTTTATGTTCAAAAACGAAAAATTGCATTAAAAAAAATTTTTTTCTGTTTTCTCATTTTGGGTACGAATTTATTTCAATTTTTATTTCTCCTTTTTTCAAGCGTTAACAAGATAATCTAGTTATTATTTATCGTTACAAAATTTAAAGTACTTTATGGGAAGACAATTTAAAATATCGGCATTTAAGCACTGTCAGACACATTTTTATCAAATAAAACCTGATTATATTAAAGCCCATTAAATTTTACATCGAATAAGCGAGTTTAATCAAATGTCGAACCTTTTTGAATCGAAAAAAGTAAAGCATGGTATCAAAAGTGCCTCTTCTGTAGGCTCATTTAGATGAAAAAAGTTTTGCACGTCTCGGGTAATAGTGCCTTAAATTGAAATTTCAGTTTCATAGGACTTACCGTTTCCGCCCGGGAGTTACCACACACAAACACAGACCTTTTTGCGGGACTTGGTTATTTGGACTCAGGGGACCTAAAACGTTATTTCCGTTGAAAACTGGAATTCGAAAATTTTCACGATCGCAATACTTCCCCTTACTAATAATAGTAAGTGAAAGTAATAAATTAAATTAAATTTCTATAGAAACATGTGTTTGATTCAAAAAATCTATTATATTATTATCTAAAATAATCAGTTAGTTTTATGTTCATTTCATCACTCTCCATTAACTTTTAAAAGCTTGTGTATGAATGATAATTTTTCTAAAATCTTTAGCTTTCCAACGGTATATCATACATGTATATTACTGCTCTTATGTTCAAAAACGAAAAATTGCATTAAAAAAATATTTTTTCTGTTTTCTCTTTAGTTGGGTATCGAATTTATTCAATTTATATATTTACCAGTTTTTCATCAGCGTTAACAAGATAATCTAGTTATTATTATTGAATCTACAAAATTAAAGGTACTTTAGGGGAAGACAATTTAAAATATCGGCATTTAAGCACTGTCAGACCATTTTTATCTAAATAAAACCTAGATGATATTAAAGCCCATTAAATTTTACATCGATATAGCGAGTTTAATCAAAATCGTCGGAACCGTTTTTGAGAAAATCGAAAAAAGGTGCAAAATGCATGGTATAAAGTGCCTCTTCTGGTAGGCTCATTTAGATGAAAAAAGTTTTGTCACGTCTCGGGCGTATAGTTGTCTTAAATATGAAATTTCAGTTTCATAGGACTTACCGTTTCCGCCCGGGAGTTACCACACACACACACAGACCTTTTTGCGGGACTTGGTTATTTGGACTCAGGGGACCCTAAAACGTGTATTTCCGTTGAAAACTGGAATTCGAAAATTTTCACGATCGCAATACTTCCCCTTACTATATATAGTAAGTGAAAGTAATAAATTAAATTAAATTTCTATAGAAACATGTGTTTGATTCAAAAATCTATTATATTATTATCTAAATAAAATCAGTTAGTTTTATGTTCATTTCATCACTCTCCATTAACTTTTAAAAGCTTGTGTATGAGATGATAATTTTTCTAAAATCTTTAGCTTTCCAACGGTATATCATACATGTATATTACTGCTCTTATGTTCAAAAACGAAAAATTGCATTAAAAAAATATTTTTCTGTTTTCTCCTTTAGTTGGGTATCGAATTTATTCAATTTATATATTTACCAGTTTTTCATCAGCGTTAACAAGATAATCTAGTTATTATTATTGAATCTACAAAATTAAAGGTACTTTAGGGGAAGACAATTTAAAATATCGGCATTTAAGCACTGTCAGACCATTTTTATCTAAATAAAACCTAGATGATATTAAAGCCCATTAAATTTTACATCGATATAGCGAGTTTAATCAAAATCGTCGGAACCGTTTTTGAGAAAATCGAAAAAAGGTGCAAAATGCATGGTATAAAGTGCCTCTTCTGGTAGGCTCATTTAGATGAAAAAAGTTTTGTCACGTCTCGGGCGTATAGTTGTCTTAAATATGAAATTTCAGTTTCATAGGACTTACCGTTTCCGCCCGGGAGTTACCACACACACACACACACAGACCTTTTTGCGGGACTTGGTTATTTGGACTCAGGGGACCCTAAAACGTGTATTTCCGTTGAAAACTGGAATTCGAAAATTTTCACGATCGCAATACTTCCCCTTACTATATATAGTAAGTGAAAGTAATAAATTAAATTAAATTTCTATAGAAACATGTGTTTGATTCAAAAATCTATTATATTATTATCTAAAATAATCAGTTAGTTTTATGTTCATTTCATCACTCTCTATTAACTTTTAAAAGCTTGTGTATGAGATGATAATTTTTCTAAAATCTTTAGCTTTCCAACGGTATATCATACATGTATATTACTGCTCTTATGTTCAAAAACGAAAAATTGCATTAAAAAAATATTTTTTCTGTTTTCTCCTTTAGTTGGGTATCGAATTTATTCAATTTATATATTTACCAGTTTTTCATCAGCGTTAACAAGATAATCTAGTTATTATTATTGAATCTACAAAATTAAAGGTACTTTAGGGAAGACAATTTAAAATATCGGCATTTAAGCACTGTCAGACCATTTTTATCTAAATAAAACCTAGATGATATTAAAGCCCATTAAATTTTACATCGATATAGCGAGTTTAATCAAAATCGTCGGAACCGTTTTTGAGAAAATCGAAAAAAGGTGCAAAATGCATGGTATAAAGTGCCTCTTCTGGTAGGCTCATTTAGATGAAAAAAGTTTTGTCACGTCTCGGGCGTATAGTTGTCTTAAATATGAAATTTCAGTTTCATAGGACTTACCGTTTCCGCCCGGAGTTACCACACACACACACACACAGACCACACACACACACACACAGACCTTTTTGCAGGACTTGGTTATTTGGACTCAGGGGATCCTAAAACGTGTATTTCCGTTGAAAACTGGAATTCGAAAATTTTCACGATCGCAATACTTCCCCTTACTATATATAGTAAGTGAAAGTAAAAAGTAGTATTGCAATCATGAATAATTCTGAATCTGAATTTTGAAAATAAATGGTTATTCTAAGGTCTCTAGATTCCAAAAAAACAATTATTACAAAAATTTCATTGTGTGCGTGTGACAACATTAACTCAATTTGTTTGAATAATTAAGATTACTGAAATTTAATATTAATTTAGATATCTGCCAAAAATTTCATAACCTTTTAATCCTAATAAGAGTTGCTAATAGGAAGAACCTCTTCATATCATTAATTTATACTTTTTACAATTATTTCTAGACATATTTAAAATAATACCTTTATCGTCAAATCCATGGGTTATTTCATGTCCAATAACTACTCCTATGCCACCATAGTTTAAAGATTTAGGAAAATGTTGGCTGTAGAACAAAGGTTGAAGAATGCCAGCTGGGAATACTGAAAAGAAAAAATATGTATATTTTAAACCAAAATAATCAAATTTAAAATTCAATAAAATCAAAATTATTTTTCCTTACCGATATCATTTTTATTTGGGTTATAAAATGCATTCACAATAGCTGGCTCGGTCGACCATTTGTCTTTATTCACGGGCTGGCCGAGCTGCTGAAGGTTGTGCAGGGCATCGTAATGGAAAATGTTGAATACATTTACAAGAAACTGGTCTTCTGTTATGTTAAGCTGTAACCGAAAAGTATCTTTCAGATGCGAAACATCCTTAATAACCGTAATCCACTAGAAAGAATGGCGATAATAGAATTCAACAAACCATGACATATTCTTTGTTCAGTTCTTCTGGATTCGTCAAAAGCTCCGGATAACCAATTCTTTCATTCATAGCATTCGCCTTTTCTTTAGCTACTGCTCTTGTTTCATTATCCATCCAGTGATTTTCTTCCAAAAGTTCATTGAAAGCTTCTCTGATTGTGTGTATCATTTCAAGTGCCGTTTCCTGAAAATAACAAATATAATATAACAAAAAAAAAAAAAGTGATAAATTATCAAAATGATGAATTTGAGGTATTCACAGTATTTCTAACCCACAATTTTTTTAAATTCAATACAACTAGTTAATGAAATAAGTATATGATTAAAATATATGATAGTCTAGTGAAGAAACTAACTATTGGTAGCACTTCCATGTCTAATTCATAGTATATAATTCCATCCAAATTCTCAACCTGCCACCTGAAGCTTCCTCATCGTCCTAATCCTAGGGCACAATCCCTATCTAGCTCTAACCATCTCTATCTTGTTCCAACCATTGAAATAAAACTCCTCGTGGGTTAAAGCGGCAGTGGCTGGAAGATCTATTATAATTATAACTGGAGTGCTGGCAATGGCTACTCATGTCCTGAGGGTGTGTGGCTCAATCGCCCTCCCTCAGTCTTCACTGGCTTACAAAACCATGTTATTATTTGTATTTAATTATTTTATTTCTGTTAACTTTGTACATATGGAATGGTTGGTTTCTTATCAATCTAATACTTATTGCCATAGATTGTGGCACATTGTATTATTTCTCAATAAATCTTCTTTTAAGTTACTTCGTGAATTGTCAGGAATATATATGGATGAGAGGCCATGGATGAGCAGGATCGTTTAGGCAGGGAACTTGGAATGAAAAGAGGTATATATAATTTGGGCTGTCTTCAAGGAATGGTGTATTTAGGCCTGTATGGATGATGTTTTAGTAATAAAAATAAGGAGCATTAAGGATTTTTGATTGAAAGGGTTGAATGTGAGAGGAATTTGATAGCTTAATGGAATGCCAAAGGTATAAATATACCTGATAAAGGTTATATAAATAATTAGTGTAGTAGATAGGAAGTGTTGAGTTTGTTGGTTAAGTGTTATACTAATCAGTATCTACAAGCAGTTTCATGTCGTTCTAGTCTAGTATGAGGGTTCCATGTTAAGCGTTCGTCAAGGTGGAGTTTTAGAAACTGAATTTGTTCAACAGTGGTAACCCTACAAATTTAAATTAAAAACATAAATCTTTTCATTCATACATACCTTACTGTTTTGATTAAAATTTCTTTTTATGTAGAGTGCCCCTACAGCCATTCCCATTTTCTTGTTTGTCCAATCAACACATTGACTCCATCTGTTCCTTTCTGACTGAATGCCTTGGAGAATCCTGCGAAATTCGGTGTGTTTTGCTTGATATTCATCTATCATGTGTGGAGAAACTGTCATTACCAGTCTCCAAAGAACATAGTTGTATATCACCCTGAAAATTTGTAAATTTTTTAAATAAATTTATTAAAGTCATGAATAAATATATTAAAATATTAGTGAACTAATGAAACATTTGATTACTTTATGTCACTCTCTGATATTATTTTCCCCATCTGCACAAAGTAAGGCATTGCGTAAGCCACAACAGTTTCGGTTTCTTCCACAGGAGTGTTGAGGAACGTGTTAAGGTATTGTAACCAATCTATTTCTGGTACAAGACTTTTCAAATGTTTTATTGTCATTTTCCTGTAAATGGAACTTGTATCATGACGATCAGCTTGTGGAAGGGATGCCTAGTCAATTAGATTTATAATTAGTTTTCGTTATCTTAGAACTTAATTGCTAATACATAAGCAAAAAAAATAAGCATAAGTTTTCAAACATGTTAAAGTTTCTCGCTGTTCTTGATTTCAACTTAGCATTTTATAAAATAATAAATCCATAGCTATTGTGAGACAATAATTAATAGTGCTGAAAAAATAGTTACATTTTAATTAATTGATTATAGCTTTACCTTAGATTCACAGGAACTAACTTTGCGAAAATGTCTACTTTATTTTTGAAAATAAAAAATGTATTCACATTACATTTATTAGAAAATAATCATGTTTTTAAAATAAAAAAATAATATTATTTTATGAAACAGCAGCAGATATGGTTTCCTTATCATTGTATCATTCACTAATAATTCTTGTACTTTGTGACTTCAGAGCTGAGTAAAGTAAGGAGGTCTCATCAGCACTTTGTTTTCAATACAATATGATTTACACAAAGTTCATATTTATTATTTATTTAATCTGAAATAATGAGTTATATTCAAGGTACTTGTGTACTCATACCTTAACAGTGTTAAAATTGAAGTTATGATTTAAAAATAAATTGCAAAATTAAAATCAAGACGTGTGGGAGTATGAAACATTAGAATCAGTTTATTATTTTTCTCAAAAATATAAAATGTTCATTACGTTTGCTAATTTTTTCTCAAATTGTATAACTTCCATCAGTTCCGCAGCAGCTGTGGCTGGGTCTGCTCCTAATAATATTGCGACTTCGGTCATGTATTTGTGATAAGCTGCCAGATAGTCTGCTTCAGAACTCGGTTTTAAGTAATAGTCTCGAGATGGAAGGCCCAAGTTCATTTGGTCAAGCTAGACAGATTTATTTATTTTTTTTAATGATTAATACTGCAAAAAAAAATATTTCATATAAATTTTCAAGCAATAATTATAAAGAAATATATTGGGAGTGTGTGGTGGACTGTTAAGATGATGATATGAAGAAATTACCAGGAGTAAAAGACATTTTGTTATTAAATCTATATATTCTTGTTGTATTTTTCATGTACTTGAATACAATATTTTTTTTTTCTATTTGTTTACACATTTATTTCTAAAAGGGCACTATACCCATATAAAAACAATAAAATAAAATTACTCATTGCTTAGATGGCCTGATGACTCACATGTTGGGGCCAAAACATTTGCAGTATTAATTTTTTTTTAACTAGACTGACTCCTGATTATTTCATTATAGAGTAAATAAATTTAATAATTTTGTTAGGCATAATAATGTATTTACAGACAATCAAAATGACTATATATTTTAGAAAAACTTAGTAGTTTATTGGGATTAGCACATTTATGGATAACACGACAAATTCACTGTTACAATAATTAGTTATGAATCTAAATAAAATAGATGACTAAAAGCCATAAACTAAGCAGTAATTTCTACATATTAATCACAAATGCAGAAAAAAATTAAGAACTTGAAATGCTTCATTATTTAAATGTAGTAACATCATACGAATAACTAAATCCCAATAACAGCTCAATATATTTCAATTAAAAATAACCTTTTCATTGAAATGTATTCTGTGCTGTAATAATAATAAAATCACTATGAATATAATATATCTATTTGTATTTTTACTGATATATATATATATATATATATATATATATATATATATATATAATATATATATATATATGGTATGGAAAATATTGTGATCATGAAAATTTAAGTTTTAAAAGGAAAAACACAAATTAAGGTTCCTTGAGTCCAAATGACAAAGGCCCACATGTTTGTGATAAGTCTAGCTCAAAAAAAGAAAAGTCATACATAACTGAAATTTCATATTTAAAACTATTATGGTTTAAGGATCTTACAGCAACTTTTTCACTGAAATTGACCAATGATAAGAGCCATACATTTTTGACTTTTTTACAATTTCCTCAAAAACAAAACTTACAATTTTAATTAACCTTGTCATATCAATGTAAAATTTAATGTTGAAATTTAATAATTGAACCTGTGTTGAATCAGAAGAATGAGATGATTAGGGTTGTGGCCATAAGAGATTAGAAAATATTAAAAAACTATTTATTAACCAATGGTTCATATGAAAGGTGAATGATTCTGCTTCATTTTAGCATTCAGCTTCCATATTTTGCTGAGAGATGGAACATAGGTTGAAACGTTGTTAATAAATAGTTTCATCACTATTTTGTTATCATTTTGACTGCCACTGCAACAATCTCATCTGTCATAAAATTAAATATGCTTTAATATCATTTAAGTTTTAAACTGGTTATTCTACTGGGCTTGAATGCCAATATTTTTCCTATAAAATGCTTTTAATTTTTAAGACTCAAAACCATTAAATTAAATTCTTTGAAAAAAAGGTGTAAACATACAATATGAAATAATTTATAACTAACTGAGCAGTAAATAACCAACTTAGTAGGAAAAGAATATTTTTTAGGGTTTTTTTTCTACACATAAGAATATTAATAAACATTAATACACCGTTTAAAGGCTAAAATTTTCAGAAAAATGTCATCCAACATATGAAGTTGCAGAATGTAACACTGATAAATCAAAAGTGGATGCAATCAAGTAATTGTTATACACGTAATATTATTTAATCCAAATTAAATTTTTCTATCAAAACAGCATAATCTTGTTTGAACCTCTTTTTTTTTTTTTTAATCTGAAATTGTTTTCAACTAGTGAGATAACTAAAAGTTGGGTGTACCAATTTTTTTTTTTTTTTTGTAATTTTCTGATTCCCAACTTTATACATATTCTAAACATTCTTCTTTTCACCTTCTTGTCAAGATTATGGTATATCATGTTATTTAAATGTTAGTTAATTGAGTTGTCAATAAATAGGGGTTCATATGATGGTGGTAAAGCAAGCAACCCGCCAATGGCTTTGTCAGAGTTTTGGGATTCTCATGGAATTGATAAATTTTGAACAAATGAAGGATTTTGAGAGTAAATAAAAAATAAACTCTTATGTGTTACGAAGTGCAAATATTTTTTGGGAATATTCCTTCCACTTGGAGGTATTATTTAAGTTCTCTTGCTGTTGACTTATTCACCCTTCAATTACCAATCTATCAAAAAGTTCCCTACAAACCCTCTTAAGGATGATTGCTATTATTGATTGCTAATATCCACTCTTAAACCTCTATTGAAGATTAAATACGTGTAAGTTATTCTGAGAGGCAAAAAATATGACAGTTTTAATGTTATGGGGAATGTTGAAAAGAAGAGATCTTGCTGAAACATTTTCATTTTCAAAGTTTGCAGCATTTAAAATTATTTGATAGTCATTACGAACAGAAGCTGACTCCTTTAAAATAAAATAGATGATTCATCAAACCATTAATAGATTAAAATTCCCAATAATGAAATATATTATTTTTTGAATGACAATCACAGAGTAAGGTATGAAATCTTACTTTGTCCCACCTGGACGATGTTGGCTGATGAGTTCTTGTCGTCCGGGCCAACCCACTGTTCGATGATGACCACTTCATTGTAGAGACCCCTCAGGGTCCCCAGCAAGTGCTCCAGCGAAGTCGAGGGTGGAGTCCAATTCGCTCCGACGACAACAGGCCATCCTCCAAATCTATCCAGCGCTTCCGTAAGGGCCTATCTCCTACTTTCCGTATCTGCTCTGCAAATATAAATATAATTATGTATAATGATTTTGATAATGATAATTATGTATAATGAACTATGAGTGTAACAGTTTTTTAACTTTCTTTATTCCTGTACACTATAACATATATACGCACTAAAATCTGAGCTGACTATAAACAGCATGTTGCTAATGCTATCAATATCTAACACAAGGAAGGGAACAGCTTCCAGTTAGCGTACATTTAGAATATCCTCTCCTTTGATATGTTCTTTTTTTCAAACAATGGTCAAAAATGTAAAATCTATCTTTGAGAAGGAATATTTTTATAATCAGTCCCAAATGATATATACATATCACAGCCCGTGGCTGAGTAGTTAGTGTGCCAGTCTCTCATGCTAAAGGTTGTGAGTTCGAATCCCAGTGCCGACGGGGCTTTTATAAGGAGGAAGCTTTTATTTACAGCCTCTCCCCCGGGTATGTGAGCCCCGTCAGCTAAATGGTGGCCACTCACAAAAATAGGCGTACCCTGTAAAATCTCATCGAGAATCGTGAGTATAGTCTCCCAGGAGATTACACCACGTGGCCAAGGGCCTACACAGCCTGTAGTGCCAGAGAAAAAAGAAAAGAAAAAAAAAAAAAAAATATAATATTATAATATATATATTATAATATTATATATATTATTGTTAAATTTCAAAGCTTGTTTCAAAGAAACCAACTATTTTTATTTATGGATGAAAACCACAATTGCTCCAGCATTTATGAGTAAAATTTCATTTTTTTCTCTTTTATTTAATTATTCGCGGATTTTCGGTTAAAAAACACTCATACATTTTTTCTCTATCTTCAAAAATAACTGAGTCATTAAATTAAATCATGTTAAATCGGCCGCAATCTTAAAACTAACCAGCTGATATCAACGTCTAGGAGTAAGGATCATCGTTGCATGGACTCGTAATTTTGTGGCGAATTTCAAAAAGTTTGCTCCAGTAGTTTCAGAGAAATGCTGCGGACGGCGAGCACACGGATTTTTAAAAAACTCGTTATTCAGATTCTACGCATCTTGAAATGTCAGCTCTCAAATTTTGAGCGGGGATAATTTTTTTTTTTTGGTCGATTACAAAGATTCATTATTAAAATTAATAAACCATAAGTGCTGCGGACAAGTTCCTGTACGATTTTCCTACAGGAAATAACCAGCAAATTGAGTCTACTTTTTTACTACTGGAGATAAAGACCTCAGGATAAAACATCACGTGAAGATCTTTATCGGCAGGGCAGGCATGTCTTGAAATATAGCTCGTGTTACTAGAAGGCCTGAAAGGGGAAAAATTTTAATTGTCAATCATAAGGTAAAACAAAACCTGAGAACCATTGGTCGGCTTTAAGAGATAAAATATATATAATTATGAACTTCGGTATGTTTTCTAAAACTAATTTTTCTTATTTTCAGTTCTGAATTCAATATTTGTTATTATGCCGACTAAAAATTAAAAAAAAAAAATAAATTATTTAACCAATTACTTTTAACTTGGTAAACAGACAATGAAAAAGGATTTTTACATTTTAAAACATGCGTATGAGACAAGAAACGTTCCTAACAGTTCTGTGACATATCTGGTGAAAGAACCTAGTGTTGAAGAGCATGGTCTTCACGCTGTTTTTTCTACATCGTAACCGCGTAAAGGATTAGTTCTCTGATTGTTAAAGGTTCCAGAACATTGAACCTACAAGGTTTCCCGCTATAAAGACACACACACATACACTATATATATATAAATTATAATATAAAATATACATATATATATATAATATAAGCTAACTACGGGTCTTAAGGTTCAGTCAAAAATAATAATGATTCTGCTATTTCATTAAAAAATATAACTACTTTATCCAAACTATTCTTGAGAACCAAAGTCATAGACAAATTAAAGTTTAAATCAAATATTGTATACGAAATCCTTTGTAAAGATTAATGCGGAAAATCTTATTTTGGAACATCAGAGCAATATTTAAAAAGGAGAGTGTATCAACAAAAATTACAAAAAAAAAAACAACTTAATAAAGCACATCAAAATGCCCTCACCACTCATTTCAGAAAAACGGGAAATGCATTCAAATTCCATTTACCCAAAATTATAAGCACATTATGTGGAAAAATAGCTTCACACGGAATATATAGGAAATTATTACCATAGAAAGATATATTAATAACGCCTTAAACAAAAAATCAGATGTCCGAAATCTTTATTCGAGTTATGTAAACTTAATAAACACATATTAACAGTACGCCTGAAATAACAAAAATAATATTAAAAAAAAAAAAAAAAAAAAAAAAAAAAAACCTTTGATTCTTGGACCACAGTAATTTGGATAATCCCTCTATGAACTATTCCTGGCATCTTTGTTTCAGTGTTTCAATGATATAGTATACGCACAGGCCTATGTAAGATACTATTTTGTCTCACATCGGAAGTAAATTTGTAATAATTTCTTTTATATGTATTTATTACATTTTTTTTTTAATGTACTCTCATTGAGATATTTGTTTAACTACTGTATATCTATTAATTGTACCATGCATTCTTAAATGTATTCACAAGTATTTTCTGTCCCTTTAACAGTAACATCATCTATTAATTATTATATACGAATGTTAATATTCTTTTTTTTTTTTTTTTTTTTTTTTTTTTTTTACGTGTTAAGGCATAATATGAAAACAATAAATTCTGGAAGTTTCCTGAGTAAAGTTGCGTATTGACTGAACATTAAGACCCATAAAGTAGATAATTTAAATTATCAACAGTCAAGAACTATTCAACAATATATATACTACTAACTGGAACCTGTGTTTTTTCCAGTAATTATATTGTTTTTGTGCTGATTCATATTTAATACAATACACTTAACTTCAAACATCTCTAAATTGATTTCTTCAATATAGGTAATGAAAGTCGTGTGTTTATTGTGAAGGTCTAAATTTTTGTTTATTTGTGTTGAGATAGCTTTTCATCATATATAGTGTTTTGACTTATATGTATGAATTTGAATATTCATTTTGCTCTAATTTTCACTGTAAAAGACTGAACTACTACAACAAGAGTGCAGAAACCCAGACCTTGCACTGGGCTGTGTTGCAACATTGGCTTCTTTCCAAATGTGAAAGGAGCATAAAAGGTCGTCATTTCTCCACGGATGAGATATGACCTGTAACCTATTATCCGGGTTTGGAGGAAAATAAAACGATCGAGATGTCTATACATAAGTGCCATGTACATTAAATCATTGAATTGCTATTGTAAATAAGTAAAAAATAATAAGTTTTCACTGTTCGAAAACTAATGTAATGTTATATTACAAACTGCCGTTACTAACGGGTAAACATATGTTAAATAAAAACAAGCCACTTAAGGTATTATACTCTCTTTTACCTAAATCATCAAAAATAGAAATATGACAGAAACTGAATACATGCACATACCTACTTAAATCCATATGGACTTGAGGCTCAGAGATTTATGGGTCGGCCAAAAAGACATTAAAAAAAATCAAGACTCATGTAAACAACTAAAAGTTGACTAACAAATACATACTCTCTATTCACATTTTCATAGTAAACTGCACGGACACGACACGCCAATAGCTGAAATGTTTGTTTATAGAAGGCTGAAGAGGAGTTGGATGAGATACCTCCTCTGCTAAATTAAAGCCTAGGAAGGGGTGCTACTGGGCACTTTCCTCCCCCATGCCTTTCATGTCGTATGTTGAAGTTTTAAATAGCACATTTGCTGATTGACAGATAACTTCTGACTGGTGGTGATAGAAGAATGTGAAGAGAAAAAAACAGAAACAAAAGAACTGCTATGTAGCATTTTTATTTTCATCTGCCTTTATATAAAAAATATAACAGAAGTGAAGTCCGATTAAAAAATCCCAGACTAAAATAAGTTGTTTTAAAAATAAATAATCGTCTTCAGATCTTCTGAGTCCAAATGGTAAAAACAAAGTAGCACTTGATTTCACACATGAGTCACGAAATAAGTTCTGAAGATTTGTATAAAACTCACAGGTGCATCTTTAATTAAATCATATTTAATTCCAGCTTTGCCTAAAACTCATCGAAGTATTATGTGAGCTCTTAAGTATGCTAATCGTAAGAAAATATTTTTAAAAATAATTTTTAAACAATTCATTAATATTTAAAGGAGAGTGTGTGGCTCTAGCGCCCTCACTCAGTTTCCACTGGCTAGACTGGTGACGCGGGTGACTGAGAGACGCTGGGAACTCCTGGTGTTGTGGCTCGCCATCCATTTCTGGGTATTCGAAGTAGGGGTTCGATTCGATTCGATCGAGGGATTCGATTCGGGGTTTCCAGGAGCAGTATGTAAGTATTGTAAATACTTATGAATGTGGCCAAGATTTTATTTTTCTTCCATTTTCCACATTTAAAGGGGAACAAATTCTCAGAATGAAAACAGTTTTCCGAAAATGAGAGTTGTTAAATTATTATTGAGTATTTTTTCAAAAATCTGGTGTGCGCAACCCCCCCCCCCCATTTTCACGTCTTTCCGTTGTTAAAATCAATTTAACAAATTTAAATTTAACTTTTAGTTGAAAGAATTACATTGAGTTATTATAAAAACATTCACTTTAAATAGTCGAACCGTAGAAATTATTAAATACAACAATCCCCTAGTTTTATATATTTTTCATCACTCTCCATTTCCTGATAAAACTTTGCATGTAATATAACATTTTTTATCAAATCATTAGCTTTGCAACTGTATATCATACTTCTATACCACCATTCTTATTAGAGAAAAAGAATTAAACCTGGAAAAATTATAGGATATTTAAAAAAAAAAAAAATTACTTCGAAAACCAGTTTGCTCTCTTCTCCTTTAGTTGGTTGTAAAATTTGTTCAACTCGAATATTTTTTCGTTTTTTATCGATGCTAAAAAGTAAGTACGGTTAGTTTTTTCCAATCTGCAAAATTAGAGCATTAAAGCATTGTAAGACTATTTCAATCAGAGTGAAACCTACACAATATTAATGTTATTAAATTTTATATTGATATAGCGAGTTTAATCAAAATCTTAAGAGCAGTTTTTATGAAATTGTAAAACGGTGCAAAAGGCATAGAATATACTGGCTCAACTAGTTTGCTGATTTTATCGAAAACATTTCTGCAACATCTCAGGTATATACGCTTCTAAAATAAATGAAATTTCGGTTTTATACACCTTATCGTTTTAGAGCCTGACTCAATACACACAAACAAAAAAGACCTTTGTGCAGGAATTGGTCATTTTGATTAGGGGGTCCTAAAGTTTCCGGTGAAGCCTCATTCTAAAATGTTCGCAATACTTTCTCTAATTGGATATTTCATATAGAGGTAAGTGAAAGTAATATAAAGATTTTAGAAAATTTATTATGAAACATATAAAGGCTTAGAAGGTAAGATACTAATATATAATAGTATATATACAGGAATATCCAGGAAGTGGGGAAAAAATCCATGAACATAAGAGATTGCTATTCCTATATATATATATATATATATATATATATATATATATATATATATATATATATATATATATATATAATAATAATAATAATAATAATAATAATAATACAGACATCGCTAACATTGTTAAAAAATGGTCATCTTTTTCCTGAAACAGAAGGGTTTCTGTTTGCTATCCAGGACCAAGCAATAGCCACGAAAGCATACAGAAGACATATCTGCGGAGAGGACATAAGTGACCTATGCCGTTTATGCAAAAAAGGTGTTGAGAGCATACAACATGTGACCTCGGGTTGTCCAATTTTTTCCGGTAAGGAGTATCTCCAAAGACACAACAATGCAGCGAAAATTGTTCATCAAGCCATTGCATTAAAGATGAATCTCCTAAGTAGCGAATCTCCCTATTACAAATATAACCCATTATCAATAACTACCGGTCACAAAACTAAAATTTACTGGGATCATCCTATCATTACGGACCACACAGTTTTAAATAATCGGCCAGACATTTTAGTTATTGATAAAAATAGAAAATTGGCACAGATTGTTGAAATAGGCGTCCCATCGAATGACAATCTTCAAAAAACGGTTTCTGAAAAGAAAAGGAAATACCAGGAGCTGGCAGAGGAGCTAAAGCAACTATATAGATTGGAGAGCTGTGGGATTTACCCAATTATACTATCTTGCAATGGCCTGATTCCAGAGAGTACGCTAGAATCAATCCAACAGCTAGAGCTACCAGTAAGAATTCTAGCGGAGGTTCAGCGAGCAGTCGTTCTAGGGACAGCAGCCACTGTTAGAAAATTTTTAAATATAACATATTTAGAGCCTAACCCTTGACTCATTGAGTCCGTGTAGGTGAAAATTTCCAGCGAAAGCTGAGAAAGTGCGAAATTCTGAAATAATAATAATAAATCTTTATTTATTCTGGGACTAGCCCCTTTAGAATATATAAATATATATTACAGTGTTAAGCATCAACTTTTATCATTTATTTCAAACCGTAAGTCAATTTTTTCTATGCTCAAGTTTGTTTTTTTCCAAGTTACCAATTTTTTCTTGAGGGCATATGTTCTTAACCTATTATCAAATAAAAATCACTTAAATTACATTACACTTTCCTAACGTTTTACTATTGGTAGTAATTATTGAAATTAATAGAAGCTTGAAGGGTTATTTTCCGAAACTACATCATGCCTTAATAAATTTAGTTTTAATTCTTCGAAAAATAAACTTAGTTATATTTCTGTACTAACGCCTCTGCGAAATTGCACAGAGGGGATAAGATGCGAAACGGGGGAGGAAAATTTTGTTTGAAAGGCTTGGGTAAGGGTTTATCCTATTTGGATTTCTCAAGGCTTGGTATATTGAATGAAGAGGGCCTGGGGTTAGTGAGGGAAAGAGGAGAGGATTTCTTTTTTTAATACCATAAGACTCTCATCCACCTTCTTTTGAGTCTTTTATGAGGGTTTTGAGGAAATTCCTTTGCGAAAAGGTCCCTATTAGCGGAGTGGTGTTACGTTTCATCTTCAAAATGTCTTAAGTTTTATTTTAGAATATTAAGTATTTTAGATCTTGTTGTAATATGCTTAGTGATATGTGAAGATGCCTCTGAGAATTTAAAGAAATATCATGGAATCTATTCAAAATGATAAGTCTTTTTCTAAGCCTCTTGGGGTTTGGGGTTGACAAACGAAATGAATTGTTGTAATCAGTGTGTTATTCACTTGTTCTCGATATATACTTGAGTTAAAGAATGATCAAGAGTTTGTTAAATCAGTAATTATTGCTTAATGATTATTACAGTTATTATTGAACCGAATTACTATATATTTTATTTTATTTATTTAGTGGCGAAACAGGCCTGTAGGCCCTTGGCCTCTTGGTGTAGTCTCCTGGGAAATTACATTCACGTTTCTCGATGTATTTTATAGTGCAGGGTCATCACTCCTTACCGCCTAATTTTGTGAGTGGCCACCATTAGGCTGACGGGTCTCACATACCCGGGGGAGAGTCTCTGAGTGAATCTCCATTAATTAAATGCTTGAAAAAGTCCCGTCGGGACTGGAATTCGAACTCACAACGTTCAACGTAATAGACTAGCGCGCTAGGTACTCAGCCACGGGCTCCCCAATCCTAGATATATATATATATATATATATATATATATATATATATATATATATATATATATATATTTTTTTTTTATTTATTTTTTTATATTTATTATTTTTTTTTTATTATTATTTTTTTTTTTATGACGGATAACAACATCTATTTTTTTCGTGAAAATCAGTAGTTCAGGAGAAAATAATTTTTTTTATTTTCTCTTTCCCCGTCTATAACTTTTCTCCAATAAAGATTAAAGGGCTAAACATTTGCAAAAAGTAGTTTCTCATAAGTGTGAATCAATGGAATAAATTTGGTTCTGATATATGCGGGGGCAGATTTCACATGTTTATTCCGCAAGGCCCTTTTGACAGTAGTTTTTTTTTCCCCCTTTTTGAAATGAGTATACTGTCCCCTTCGTTTTATATGCGTTGTCATGGATTTTCAGCTCTTTGGCTATGTTTGATTAGCTATTTCTGAATGCATAACAGCCTTACTGGCATTTGAGCTTCTACTGGTGACAGCACTGTCAACAGTAAAAGCTGACACTGAAGCATCTTGGTCTTGTTTCAAAAATTAATACTAAAATATTATTGAAATATGGGACTTCTTTTGGCTATATAAAATTACTTTTTGGAAGAACCCAAAAGAATGCTTATCTTTTTAAGGAATTTTTTCTGTATCAAAGGAAATTAAATATGTACTTAGTACTTTTTAGAAAAAAGAAATGCAATTTTCAAAAGTGTTTTGAGAGAGCTGTGAGTTTTTTTAGATTAAATTGGAATACTGATTTCTATAAAACTTAAAATTTCAAACACAAATATTTAAAAATATCAATTTCTAAAAAGTATGTCCTCTAAACTTACTTATATCCATGCATGTCCTATAAAACAATTTTGCTTTTTTTGTCGCCTGGCTATCCTCGTCATTGTAAGGTTCTTCTAGAACACCTGTAAAATTATAATCTGACATTATTCATTAATTATTAACAAGCTTTAGTGTTTACACAATTTTCTAAAACGTTGCTAGTAATTTAATATTGGTCAGTTACCTTTCAAGATTACCTGAAGCTGATCGGACAATACTTCAAAAACACTGATACTACTTCTATCTTCCGGGATGAGGTGCATCTTGTTCCAAGTTCCGCAGGCGAATTGGAAGAAGTCCACGCAAGGATCGACCGTTTGGTCCATAGCCGCCAGAAGAGATGCAGCTGGAACAAGTTAAATAAATATTGATATTTCCTGAAGAAATGTTAAATGATGAAGAAAAGCACAAGACTACTCTTAAACGTTACACAAATAAACGTAAAAACAAACATTACTTCAGTAACAGAGGAATGTAAACAGTTATTAGTTCAATATATACTCATAAAAGAGACTGTTAGATTTTTATTATTATAATTACGTGTCTTTATTTACCTTTGTTTTCATTAATAATTTGTTTTGGTTTATTTTTTTCAATTATGAACCTCTGAGATCGACCAAAATAAAATAAACAACTGAGCGTTAACATCAATCGATTAGTTCTAAAAAGGCAGCTGATTAAAAATCTTTTAATTCAACAACTCAGTTATTTTGGAATATCGAGTAAATATATATATATAGTTTTAGAATCAGTAAATCACGATTGAGTTGTGACAAATTATAAGAGATTTAATTCCCCAAGTAAAAGGTGATATGAGGACCCCTGCGGGTCCGTAGATGTTCAGGGGTTCGAGATACGCCATTGGAAAATTATTTTAAATTATATTAATGTAATTAATTCATTTACCGTCTCTTTATGCTGTTGTAGCTAATCAGACAATGCTATAGTGGGAGTCCTACATTTTTCCTATTCAGGTTTAATTAGGATAGGGATCATTAACGAGTACCTGATGTGGGATGCCACAGGCCCGGAACCACCTTTTTACGTTCCTTCCAAAGGTCGGCATAGCTAAGGATTTTTTACTGATCTCAAAAAAAAAATCTAGGGCTACCTACTAGGTTTGATGAAATCTATTTTATTGTGTAGTTGTCTTTTTGTTTTTTATAAAGATTTTTTCTACTGTTTCATGTGTAACTGGTATGATGCATACTTGTAAAATCTTGTGAAAATAAACCTCATTTCTGACAAAAAAAATTTTCATAACAATTTTATTCCGAGTTAACGCTTATTGTGTGTTCTACTGAAGAAATTGAAGAATAATTTAAATATATGTGTATATATATATATATATATATATATATATATATATATATATTATATATATATATATATACACATATATTTAAATTATATATACATATATTTATATACACATATATTTAATATAATATATATATATATATATATATATATAATATAAAATATTATACACATATATTTAAATTATATATACATATATTATATACACTATATTTAAATTATATATATATATATATATAATAATATATAATATATATATATAATATACTCCACATTGTCCAAATTTCCTGCCGAGCTATAAGTACTTTCATCGTTCCCGTCATCTTCTCCCACTTTCCACCCGTAGGATGCTTTTTTTTCCCCATTTTGGTTATTGCTGTGCGGTTTATGGTGGCATATCGATGGTACTTGATGACTGACTCAAGAGGATTATTAACATGTTACTGATCCTCTTGTGCAGCTTAAGTGAGTTGATGTTATTCCTACCTTCCATACGTAGACAATGTTCCTCGTAACAAACCATTAACTCAATAAAACCTCCATACGACCACAGTATCCTACGAATTAAATCCTCAGTCCACTCACTTCGAAGTAGATCACGCCATTCTGACCATTACATTTCTACCCATAGAACTGAAACTTTTGATAATTATTTTGATTCCTTCCCCTCTGACATCCCCTACCTACTTATACTCAAAATGCTTCTTTCCTTCTTTCATTCAACTCCGACCTTTTCCAACACTTCCTAGCATCCCAAAATGACGAACACAGAATGTGAAATTGCAAATCAATTATCCTAATTTTAATTTAATACATAATTATCTATTTTATCCGAATTCTAGCGTTATGGAATAATTCATTTATTTTAAATTTGCAACGCTCTAGTGTATTTTATAAGATATTTATTTTGATTGCTTAAATAAACAAGTTTTTTTTATTTTTTTTTTTTGTTTTTTTTAATTTGTAATTTCAAATTAATTTTATTGTTCTCTCTGCCATATATTATGTATCAAATTGAATATTTACTCTATAAAATCGTTATTCTTAGGAGAAATAGCCCTAGAATAAATCTATTATATATGTATACACGAAAGTGCAAAATATGGGTAAATTATTAATTTTCTGTGTCAAGGCTCCTCACCTGTTGGTCGACCTACTAGATAATATAGGTATCAGGGTGCCCTTTGACATCTTAGCATCCGATCGATAAAGTTACAACCGGTAAATATTAACAAGTGTCTGAAATAGAACGTTCTGGAAATATCCTCCGTACTCAAAATCAATATCTATACTTTACACGTTTATAAAAGTAACGAGGAAGTCTTACATCGTTGGAAAGAGTTTACATTTTGCCTATTCGGGGATTTTAAAATTTATATTGTAATATTTTGAAACAAATAACAACTTTATGAACTTCCCATTGACATATCTGAATATAATTAGACAATAATGAATGGAAATGCATATATTATATATATAGAATTCTTGAAAGCGTTGAGATGATCGCACGATCTAAAACAATAATAAATAAAAAGAAATATTGCTAAAACTAAAACTATAACTAATAAGCCCAAAACTTTCAAATAAGTGGCAAAATACTTATATCATGATCAATAATAAAAAACTTAACAATAGTAAATTGACCGTCCGCTGCTGACCATCTCATCATCTATAATGTGGAGGAATGATTAATGATTGTTTAATTTGTTTTAAACTTATTTATTCATTTTGTTTTTGACACAACGGCCCTGAGTATCCCTTGCAACTCTTGTCCATTCTCACCTATACCTCATTTTTTAAAATTTTTTATTTAGTTATTTAAAAAAAATGTTTTACATTTAAACAAAATTGATTAATTATTAACAAAATAAATCAGTAAATCGTTTTGTCAAAGGCGATAATAACCATTAACATTTTTATTCCCTTGTAATTAAAACTATGACAACGGTCTGTTAGTAGTATCATTCAATTTATTAAGAGCATTGTTTTATTTCAGATAATTTAATTCCTTGTTTCTACCGATATATGGTTTAACTTAATTATTTTTTTATTTTACCTATTTATTTTTATTTTGCTTATTTATTATAGTTTAGTAATTATTTTTTCTTAATTTTATAATTAAATATTTTTTTATTACCATTAAAAAAAAAAGAGATAATGAATCACTTTGTAATAACGTAAGGGCGATAATAACCATAAGCAGTTGTTTTCCTTTAAAATGAAAGCAACCAAAAATATTACTTGAATTTGCAATTGGCCACACAATTAATTTTGAACACGTAAGGACCCGGTAGGAAGTTGGCACTTATAGCTTCTGCATAGGTTTTCTATCCTTTTAAAATTACGTTTTCTACAGCTACTGAAGGTTTTATATAAAACTTCAGGTTCTTGAAAAGACATGTTACGGCATGTGGTCGGAGGAGTCAATCGATCTTCTATGTAACTTTCGCAGTTTCACTTTATGTGAATCCCCAAGGAAAGTAGAAGTACTCAATAGCTGCTATTCCCGTTAAAAAACATAGATGTGTCTTACATAATTAAGTAATAATAGACGCAATTTTCGACAGACACTTAAAATTTTCAGTTCACTTTTCTAAAAAATTTAAATCTGTAAGGCAAAAAATGTTTAGGCTTAACCAAGTTTATCTCTTCGACTAAAAGCGATGATATACATAACAATTCTTCGTCCGTCACTGTTGTATGGCTCACAGCTTTTTCTACACATAGCGAAATCAACGGAAAAGGGTGTCCAGACATTACAAAACGTCATTCTAAGAAGGATTGCAAAAGGGACGATATACCAAAGAGCAAAAACAACGAAATTACATGAAGTTTTGACAATGCCAACAATTAAAAAAAATTTTGAATCTACTAAATTTGTACTTAACCCTTTATTTAATCAGCTGAAACCCCCAGGAATACCTCAGCAATGGCAGAAACTCAGTAAATAAATAAATTAGTGTAAGTTTTAGTTGTAAGATCGAAACAAACTAGGTGAGCCTCGTCACCTGAATTATTACTTTAAATGTTATTAGTCTTCAGAAGTTACGTTGAAGAGCTGAAACTCCTTAAAATGCACGATTGCAGAAAAATGAGAACCTTTCAGCATTGCAGCTTTTAGAAGGGAAAATAAGAGACTAAGACAAAACAAAAAAATTAAAACGTTGATTTCTAAAACGTACTGAAGGAGGATTTTTCAGGAAACAGGTTTTTTGCCTTTTTTTTTT
Source organism: Piezodorus guildinii (assembly GCA_023052935.1). NCBI lineage: Eukaryota > Metazoa > Arthropoda > Insecta > Hemiptera > Pentatomidae > Piezodorus > Piezodorus guildinii. The sequence goes on along the minus strand of CM041293.1, from coordinate 136,510,381 downwards.
AACCATTTAGTTTTTTCGAAATCTACCATCCAATTCCATCTAAAGAACATTTTCAAATGAACTAATGTCACATGTAATTTCTTTACAAATCATAATAACACATCTCCTTTCTTTAAAAAAGATTTTAATGCGAAATGAATCCAATAAATTGGTTATATAATAAATTAATTATATAATCACCATCATCACTGTTCAATCTCGCCCTAGAAGTTGCCATCAGAAAAATAAGGACAAATGCGGGGGGGCACCATTTACAACAGGCTCACGAAGCATATGGCTTATGCTGATGATGTATTCATCACAGGTAGAAACAAAGCAGCTCTGGCCGGTGCTGTAGAGGAATTCAAGAGAGCAACACAAGAATTAGGACTAGAAGTAAATGTTGAAAAGACTCAGTATATAAAAACTTCGAGGAAAACCAGGGAGAGAGGAGATATTTTGGAGGTGGGTGAAAACACGTTTCACAGCTGCAGTACATTCAAGTACCTAGGAGGTGTAGTGACGGAGAAAAATAACTTAGAAGTAGAATTAATGGAAGAATGGTAGCAGGAGCCAGATGTATCTCTGCTCTACAAAAAGCCTTTCCAGGAAAGCAAAGCTCCTGTTATACAAAAAAATAATTAGGCCGGTTGTAATGTATGGCAGTGAGACGTGGACCCTAACTAAAGAAAACAGAAGAGCTCTACTGGTTTGGAAGAGGAGAATACTGAGAAGGATTTTTGGAGCCGTAAAAGAAGAACACAGGTGGAGGATCAGAAGCAACGCTTGTACAAACGGAATTGTATGGAGAGCCTGATATCCTCTGTGCTATTAGAAAGAGCAGGCTGAGATGGTTAGGACATGTAAAAAGGATGGAGCCCTGTAGGCTGCCAAAAATAAAGTTAAATGGTGCACCAGGAGGGAAAAGGAAAAGAGGCAGACCTAGGCGACGATGGATTGAGGACTTGGAAGAAGATTTGAGAAGGATGGGAGTTCGAAATTAGAGGAGTCTTGCTGGAGATCGCATATTGGACCTATTGTCTCGGTTGTCGGTTATTTCATTAATATGTAAAGCTTTTGGAAATTCTCACTTGGTTATTATGATCGGGATTTAGAAATTTTGAAAAGAATATGTTTTAAAGTACTTCTGCGCTAATGATCTTTTGATTTTGATTTTCTTGTGACAGAAGAACATACTGATTTTCTCCGCAACCCAATCTTGGCAACGCGACATATAGTTGGCCGTGTGAAAAGCAGTCGACGTAAATCGAATCCTACGTGTTTAAATGTTTGCCCCCGTGATTTATTAACTATTACGCAAAAGATAACTTAACGGATTTTTTTTTCCTTCCTCGGTAAATGGACTATCCAAAACAAAAAGAATTTTTCAATTCCAACCAGCAGTTACTGAGATTAGCGCGTTCAAACAAACAAACTCTTCCAAAACAGCTTTATATTAGTATAGATTAATATAATATATAATAATAGGCTTACCGAACCCGAAGGTTCGATGCCGATACCACCAAACTTCGCTTGCATAGACACGTCCAATGTTCACCGGTCTAGCCCAAGCCCCCGAGATCAGCCTTAATGCAATCCTCCCATCGACGCCTCGGCCTACCTTTCGGACGCCTACCAGTCGGTTCAGCGAATACCAACTTTCTCGTAATCCGTTCCTCACTAAGCCCAACAACTTTACGCGCCCATTTGAGTCTCCGCGATGCTATCAACTCAATTATATTCACAGGGTACAAACTCCGCAATTCCGCGTTATGCAACCTTCTAAACTCCCCAGTGGCCTCATCTCTCTTTGGACCAAATATTTTACGCAATACCTTATTTTCGAAAACCTTAAGCCGCTGTTCATCCTTTAAAGTAAGCGGCCACGTTTCACATCCGTAAAGAACCGTTGGAAGAATAATAGTTTTATAAATTCTAATCTTTAAGTTTTTAGATAGAAGCCGCGAACTAAGTAACTTAGCAACTGAATAATAACACGCATTTCCCACCTTTAACCGGGACTTTATTTCTTCCTGGATTTCATTTTTTCTAGTTATAATTGAACCTAAATACTTGAATTTCTCTACGTGTTTCAAAGTATGACCTGATACATCAATATCACCAAGATCGACACCGTTTCTGCTACTAATCATATACTTCGTCTTATCGGTATTTAATTCGAGTCCTATTTCTTTACCGGTTTTTATTAACACACTTGTATTTAGTTGTATGGTTTCCGTGTCTTCACCTAGCAGTACCAGATCATCGGCATACCCCAAAACCGGAATCTTGTCACCCATATTTAAGCCTTTCTCGGTACACATCACCTTTTCTATGACATATTCTAAAGCTATATTAAATAACACAGGTGAAAGGGAGTCACCCTGTTTCAAACCCGATCGCACCTCAAATCTCTCGGAGTAATTATGACCGATTCTAACTTTATGGAATATTTCCGACAAACACATCTCTACTAGGTTTACTAACTTTCTAGGTATTCCCTGTTCAATCATGATGTTATATAGCTTCTGACGGTCTATTGAATCATAAGCCTTTTTAAAATCGATATAAAGTTGATGGACTACACCGTTGTATTCCAATTTTTTCTCTAATATTTGACGTAAGGAAAATATTTGGTCAATAGTCGAGCGATTCCGCCTAAAACCACATTGGTAATCTCCGATAATTTCCTCAGCGTATTCCGTTATTCGACTAGTTAGAATTGACGAGAATATTTTATAGCATACTGGGAGAAGAGAGATCCCACGATAGTTGTTACAATCCGACCTCGGTCCTTTTTTGTGAATCGGAATAAGTATTGATTCTTTCCATTCTTCGGGCATTTTTTCAGTTTCCCAGATCTTTTTAACTAAAAAATGTATTTTGGAAACGCCCGCTTCTCCACACGCCTTGATTAATTCACTCGTGATATTATCATTTCCTGCGGCCTTATAACGTTTTAATTTTCCTATCGCCATTTGGACTTCCTCTTTACTCGGTGCGTCTATCCATGGTTCAGCGCTCTGATATTCAGAGAGAGGAGATTGATTATTATTTTCCGTATTTAAGATGCCGTCAAAGTGTTGTTTAAATTTATTTAATATCTCAGAAGGATCCGCAATTATATTGTTATTTGCATCTTTAACCGCATTCAATAGAGGTTCAAATCTTTTACGCGATTTGTTTATACCTTTGTACATCTCTCTTACGTTATTTTCGTTTCTGTGTTTTTCTATTTCTATTATTTTGCCTTTAAGATACTCTCTTTTCTTATTTTTTAAGAGTTTTGAAGTTTCGTTTTTTACTAACCGAAAGTAAGCCACATTATTATCGCTTGGATTATTTAAGGAATTCAGTTTAGCGGTTTTTCTTTTTTCGCACATATTTTGACAATCCCTGTCGAACCAAGGTTTGTTCTTTTTATTTTCGATTTTTCCAAGACATAAATTACCGACCTCTTTAATATTATCCCTGATCCCTTCCCATAGTTTGTTTACATCTTTGTGTTCCTCGTCTGAAGATTCCAAAGCTTCGAACCGATTTTTTACTTCTATCGCGAATTGTTTTCTAATTTCTAGGTTGTTCAATTTAACTAAATCAAAATTCTCGGGACGAATATAGTTCGGTGTTCTCTTTTTTGTATTTAGTTTTTGTCGAAGTTTCGCGATTACTAATTCATGATCAGAACCGCATTCTGCACCTCGATACGATCTCACGTTAATTATGCTACTTTGCCATCTGTTTTGTATTAAAACATGATCGATTTGATTCCGCGTTTGTCCATCCGGTGATGTCCATGTATACTTATGAATATCCTTACGTTTAAATGTAGTGCTTTTGATTATTAGGTTTTTCGAAATGGCAAAGTTTATTAGTCGGGTCCCATTATCATTACTATATTCGTGCAAACTTTCTTTACCGATTGTAGGACGATATACTTCTTCCCTTCCAACCTTTGCGTTCGCGTCGCCTAGTATTATCTTAATGTAATTTCGCGGTAACTTATCGTAAACCGACTCTAGTTTATCATAAAATTCGCATTTTACTTCATCATCACTGTCTTCGGTGGGAGAATGAATGTTTATAAACGCGATTTTAAACCAACGCCCTTGAAATATAGCAACCGATATTCTTTCACTAAAGAACTGTACGTCCCGTAATGCGGAAAGAAATCTATTCCTAATCAGAAACCCGGTACCTAGACAATAATTAACGCTCCCCCCGTACCAAATAGTATACTTTCCTTCTGTTAACGAACCCTCCCCTGGCCAGCGAACCTCTTGTAATGCAACGATATCTAAATGGTACCCCTTAACTTCATTCGCGACCGACTTTAACCCACCTGCCGTATTTAAACTTCTAACGTTCCACGTCCCTATTGTTAGATCTCTAATTTTCATCTTGCGCCATGATTCCCCTGAAGCAGTCCCCACCCGGAGACCCGAACGGGGGACTAGTTTACCTCCGGATAATGAGCGTTTTACCTCAGAGGAATCCATGACTTTTGGTGATATTTTGTGAACTAAAATATGTGAGTAGGGCGTTCGAACCTACGTCACACCCTCCAGCAAGCCTGGGGGGCCGCTCTCATTGTTGGTCAGCGAGTCCATCGGACTTAGCCGGAAGGAGCTTCCGAGGAAATTCCACCGACCATTCCCACATCCGCCACCCGTGGGACGCTCCCCATACGCGGTAATGAGATCCGCGCGAGGATAGATTAATACAGTTTTAAAAAATTTACAGGGTATCTTATAAATGTCTCGTCAGATACTAGACCTCAAGAGGAACAAAAAAGTACATATGAGCCATAGTCCGATTTTTTTTTTTTTTTTTTTTCAGAAAACTCAAATATATCCAGTTCATGTGCACGCAAGAAAAACAAGTGGTACCAAATGAAAGAAAAGAAAAATTTTCCAGAAGGTTAAGAATTCAATCCTAAAAATAAGACAGTAGGTGTTAATGCTTTTATGAAAATTTGGACATTTCAACGAGCTCTTACTCATCTATCTTTTATAATCCGTTCAGATTTTCCAGATTTAAAATGGTGCAAAACAAACCTACCTTCATTGGCCATTAAAGAATGCAAAGAATGAACTAAAAAAAAAGAGGCCAAAAAGAGATTTGTATTTAATGTGTGTTTCATAAATGTCTAATCATATTGTGAGAGCCGATGCTAGATCTCAATAGAAACAAAAAAAGTTCATATGATCCATAGTCTGATATTTACTTGAATATTTGGTTTTCCAGTGGTATATTATTCAATACATCTGTTACTGTTCTTATGTTCAAAAGAACAAAAAATTACATTAAGAAAAATTTGTCATCGTGTGATATCGTCTATATTGGCGGCTTGTATTGTACGGAAGCCTTCCTTGACGTGTAACAGGCCTTTGACCGAGTCTGGCACTCGGGATTGCTTTACAAGCTCCGCAAATTCCTCCCCCCTACATACTTCCTTATTATCCAGTCCTACCTCACTAACAGATCCTTCAAAGTCAATCATAATAATTCCTATTTATCCATTTTTAGTCAGTTTGCTGGTGTTCTTCAAGGCAGTATCCTAGGACCCATTCCTTACACAGTATATACAGCTGATATCCTGTCCCATCCTAACAATGTCCTTTCTACCTACGCTGATGACACTAGTGTGTTATCAGTCAATATTTATCCAACTATTGCCTCTCAAACTCTCTAATTCCAAATCAGAGACCTTGGGGTATGGTGTGAGAACTGGAGAATTAAAATTAATGCCAACAAATCCAACCAAATTACCTTTACCCTTTGTCGTAAACCTATGGCATCCTGCTCTACTGTCTCCTTTAATAATACTCCTCTTGTCTCGGTTGAACAGATCCGATATCTATGACTGCACCTTGACAAACGCCTTACTTGGAATCCTCGTACAAGACTGAAACGACAAGACACTGCACGACGTTTTCGACTATTTCAACACTTACTGGATAAACGTTCTAATCTTCCACATAACTACAAAAGACTCATCTACATGACTATCATAAGGTCGATATAGACTCACGGAGTAGAGCTTTGGGGCTCTACCAAACCATCGAATTCTTCCCGTATCCATTCCCTACAATCCAAAATCCGTCGTAAAATCCTCAATGCTCCTTACTTTGTCACGAATAAACTCATCCATAAAGACCTTAATGTTCCGTAAGTTGCTGATTTGGCCCGATCTAGATACCATTCCTTTCATGACAAACTCCATTCCCACCCTAATCCTCTTGTTTCAATTTCTTTCTCTTTAATTCCTGACAATCCTCCGAGGCGTCTGAAAAGAAGATGGCCCCGAAACCTTCTAGTTTAGAATATTTTTAGAGTGCTTCCATCGGGAAGCTTCTCTACATGTGTTTCATGCCTATTTATATTTCACTTGAATTTACTTGTTGTATTCCATTATACAGTTGTAAATTCCAATAAATAAATTAATTTTAAAAAAATGTTTACTCTATCCTTCATTAGGTCATTATCAAATTAGTTCAACTTCAATATTAAGTAATTTTTTACTAATGCTAATAGGATGGTATATTTATTTTGAAATCTACGAAATTTATGGTACCTTAGTGAAAGACATTTTAAAAAGTCGGTATTTAAATCACATCAGACTATTTCAATCAGAAATAATGAAAACCACACGATATTAAAGTCCATAATATAATTTCCTTTACTATATATATTTCATTTTTAGATAAGTGAAAATGACACTAAAAATTGTATGATTACAATTCGGAAAAATCCTAATTTATTCATATTTTTAGTATAAAAGTTTTTCCTTAAAAATATTACCACTTTGGTAGTTTTAAATTATACTATATAATCAAAGTTTACTATCTCAGACATTGAAAAAGAAAGAAGGAACAAAAAGAAAATGTAAAGAAAAGCTAAACGTTAATAAATTTCAAACTTTGACTATGTTTCAGATTAAGGCGGGGAGTTTTAAGACTAGTTGCAAACTTTTTGAGGAAGAGTTGTGGAAACTATAATTCTTAAGTTAAGAACTCACTCAGTTATTTCCATTTTAGTTATGTCTAGTTTTTTCCAACTAATTTTTCTCAGTCATCAGTAAATTAATACTAAACTTTAAAAACTCTATTCGCATAAAAATAAATTTTAAATAATAATTATAACATAATAAAAATAAATCTTTTACATATTCATTACTTTTAAGAATTTTATCTATTAATTTTTGTATGATTCAAATTAAAAACAAAAATATGACCATTTTTTAAAAATGTTTTTAGATTTTAAAATTTTGATGTCCGCAACACACGACTTTAACTTACCTCCGTTGTTAAAATCAATTCAAGAATTTTTAAATAGTGTAAGAGATGGAATATATAGATTTGGAAATTAAAAAAGTAAAATAATTATTTAAATCTGGGCTTAATTAGAAACATGTACTTTTATCCTTAATATATTGTATTATTATTTAAAACAATCGGTTAATTTTATCGGATTTTCATCACTCTTTATTAACTTTTACAACTTTGTTTATTAGATAATATTTATACTAAAATCGTTAGCATTCTAACGGTATATCATACATGTATATTCCTGTTCTTATGTTCAAAAACAAAAAATTGCATAACAAATATATATATTTGCTGCTTTCTCCTTTAATTGGATAGTGAATTCGTTCAACTTAATGATCTACCCGTTTTTTTTTTTTAATGTCAACAAGATGATAAAGGCAACTTTTTCTCAACTCTACAAAATCAAAGGTACTTTAGAAAAAGAAAATACAAAAATTCGGCACTTAAGAACTATTAGACTATTTCAGTCAGAATAAAACTGATACGATATGAAAGTCTATTATATTTATGGTTTATGTAAGTGTAATAAAAATCGTTACAGAGGTTTTTGAAAAATTGTAAATAGGTACAAAGTGCGTGGTATAAAGTAGCAGTTAATTTTGGGTTAAATGTTATTGCAACATGTCGGGTGTATCGTTGTCTTAAATATGAAATTTCCTATTCCTACGACTTTTCATTTTTGAGCTAGACTCACCAACACACACACACACACACACACATTTTTGCGGGACTTGGTTATTTGGTCTTAGGGGCCCCTAAAACGTGGATTTCCGTTGAAAACTGAAATTCGGAAATTTTCACTTTACTTTCCCTTGCTATATATTTCGTATGTAAATTTCAATTTCCAAAGTGATTGAGCAAAAACGTGTGCAACTATTACAGAATATACCTCTACATGATAAGTAAATAAGTCACTTATTTTTATATCAAAGCAAATATCCAATGTCAAATTTAAAATATTGTTAAATTTTTGGAATAATCTCACTGTGCCAACCCTGATGGAGACCCACAATGTAGGTCGAAACGTCGGTTCACAAATAAAATTAGTTTGTTTTATTGTTTTTTTTCTAGATGAACGTAACTTCTTCGTCAAAAATTAATATATTTAACATTAGCAACTAAAGCAATAAAAAAAAAAAGATAACAAATACCAGATACCAAACAAATCAATATTATAGATAATGAATAGTAAATATAAAGTATTAGGTTAGTAGCGTTATTCAATATTTCATACATATTTACATATTCTGAAAAAATATAAGTTAAGGTGCTTTTATGCATCAGTTTCAACCAAGATTCCTTATTTTTTAAGTGGTATTTCGCTTGCTCAAACGGAAGAAAAAAAGTAAAAACCTGTACATAGACGGTTAACAAAATTTTCAGCGTGTATGGCGATGATCCCTTAGGATAAAGCACCCTCCGTGCTTCCTACAACTGGAAACTTTGACTTAAAAGACGCAAAGCGCTTGAGTCGTCCTTCAACTGTTGATGATTTCTTCTTGATACACATAATTAAAAAACTTTAAAACCATTAAAAATAATGATTGTAGAAAGAATTTCTGAGGAATTTAGAATATCAAATTAAAATGAAATAAGTGGCGTAAACTAAGATAATGCTCGTGCTCAAACTCTAAGTTAAATAAAAAAAAAATTAAAGAACTTCATGGGTTCGTACTTCCTCCAAACCTCGCACTATCGGGTTACTGCTTGTTTACTATTCATGTTCTATTTAATTCTAGAGAGAAAAAAAAATTCGCTGGAGTTGAAATTGACGTCGAAGAGTTCTTTGACAGTCATTCGAAAGAATGGTATTAGCGGGGGTTGATCAATAATGGCAGATAACAATACTTTGAGCATTAATTTTATTTTACTTTAAATAAATAAATGATATTAAGAAAAATAGAAATATTTTGTTGAATACCGATCATTTTTTTTTCTATACACTCCATTAAATATTCTTCGATAAATAACCGTTTCATAGCATCCAATTTTCCTTGAGGTATTACAATGTGAACCTCGAAACTCATCTTCATCTTCATCACGACTAGCAATTACTCCGCCAATTAAAAAAAGATTGAATTAGAAGAGTCTTCTGAGTTAATCTGAGTAATCTTACGGGAGTAAACCCAAGGCAAATATGTAATTGCCTTCCTCCTAACTGGGATTAGATTGTCGCCCAGGGAGCTAACTTCGTTTCCTCGCCTCGTTGGCTAACCCAAGTTTAAGCTAAGGGTGACAGTATTGGGTTTAGCATCTAGCGCTTACCTGTCCTCACGCATTGGTCGCTGAGGCACAGTCTCGGGGAGTCTAAGACACCTGGAAAAAAAAAGAAATAATTAAAAAATTATTAATTTTACAACAAAATATATTATAAGAATATTTTAATAAGCACAGCACACGACTTTCACTTACCTCAGCTGTTAAAATCAATCTAGAGATTAAAAAAATGTTAAAGTATTGCATTGAGTTTCGATAGCAACATGTGTTTAATTAAATAATCTTAAGCAAAAATAAATTACTCAAAATTTCCCCCTTTTGCCTTGACACAGGCATTTATTCTCCGTGGCCAGTCAGCACGTCTTGAGGAAAGCACTAACTGTTCGGACCTGAGATTTTTTGAGGCTTACCAAGCTAGTGTGTGCTCTGTGGCATGCCATCCTCTCCAGCTTGGACCAAGGCCGGTAATCTAGTGGGTTGAGATCAGTTTCCTGAGGACTAATCCGGGCTAGAGATGAACTCTGAAATGTTCTTTTGCAGCCCCTGCTGGATTAAAGTGGCCTGCTGGAGAGGAACCTTTCTAGCAAACCCAACAGCAAACAGAGTATTATTTAGAGGCTTGACAATAGGTTGCAAAATATCGTTCTGTTAGTTTTGACTATTTTTCACAAAAATGGAGGTTATTGGTGTTTTGGAGGAGGTGAGGGCGAAATAACTACAGCCTGGCACTATTAGTACGGATGGTTCTTTTATTGTTCGTAATGATAAAAACAGTTAAATAAAGCATAGAATACTATAATACAAAAGAACACTATATGAGGAGCACACACAAATCGAGATAGAGCCAACCCACAGCTGGTGAGAGGTTGCAATGGATTTGCCACTGTAAAATAAAATAATCTTTCTACTATCATAAAACACAGAAAATAAAATAATAAATAAAAATGACCTTCAATTAAATATAAAGAAAACTAAAATATAAACATGTTTGAGGCAGTGACAAATCCATTTCACATAACCTCTTTGCTCCCACCAGCTGTGTGTTATAACCTCACTCCCTCACACACATCAGGCCCATCACATCACTCCCCCCCAATGACATCGGCACAGAAACGAACCTTTGGCTTTACCACCCGACCAGACCGGGTGCGATAAGGCGGTGGTGCATCCTGCTGTTCTGAGTCGAGGTCATTTGAAGGTCCGGAGTCCACTGATGTGGGACAAGGAGTGGGGTGATCGCACTTGCCGCTGGCCACACCAGAGGGCGATGGAGTAGGCAGATCCCTGTTGCCGCTGTCCTCTGCCGGTCCCGGGAGAAGATGTGCTACCTTCAGGCGATCCATGGAGACGGTCTTCGGTCCCGTCGGTAACAGCAGCTTGAATGTCTTCTCCTCCCTCGAGAGAACCTGATAAGGGCCGGTGTAAGGCGGCGTCAGCGGGCGTCGGACGGTGTCATCCCTAAGGAAAACGTGGGTGCAGTCCTTGAGGTCGCGGTGAACAAAGGTGCGAGCCGTACTGCTGCGGTGCGGAGCTGGCCGGAGCGTCTTCATCGCCTCCCTCAGCGTCTTCAATGTCGCCTCCGCGTCCTCCCGCCGTTCAGAGGGTTCAAAAAATTCTCCAGGGAGGCGAAGTGGTTGGCCGAAGACCATTTCCGCAGCGCTGGCACCAACATCTTCTCTCACCGCCGACCGAAGACCCAATAGGACGGTGGGTAGCACCTTCGTCCACCCCATATTTCCCAACGTTGCTCTTAGGGATGCCTTGAGGGACCTATGCCACCGCTCCACGCACCCGTTGGACTGAGGATGGTACGCCGTAGTCCTGCTCCTCTGGATACCAAGGACGCGAGTGAGGCTAATAAAGAGGTCTGACTCAAACTGGCGCCCTTGGTCGGTAGTAATCCTTGCTACCATAACGGGAAATCCACGTGCCCACTATTGCTTCTGCTACCTTGGTGCTTGTAATTTCCTCTAGCGGGCACGCCTCAGGCCAACGCGTGAATCGATCTATCATCGTGAGGCAATAACGCATGCCGTTGGAGAGTGGCAGAGGCCCAACGATGTCCACGTCGATATGCTCCATCCTTCCGCTGGGTGCAAAGGTACCTGGAGGAGTCACTGTGTGACGGACAACTTTCGATCGCTGGCAGAGAATGCAGCAGCGTGCCCACCTCGAGACGTCGGCGTTCATGCCTGGCCAAAAGAAACGCTGAGTGACCAGCCGCCTCGAGGTCCGTATCCCGGGGTGACTGAGCCCATGCAGGCGGTGGAAGATCTCTTCTCGCATGGACTCAGGAACGTATGGTCGCGCTTGAGGCGTAGAGGTTTCGCAGAGGACAGACGAGGCTGTACCGGGAGGCTGGATCCAGCGAAGCTGAAGACGGCTGTTCTTCTGAAGCTCAGAAACCGATGGATCCTTCTGCTGCTCGGACGCAAGGCGCTCATAGTCCTCGGTACAGTCGATGTCCTCAACCCTCGAGAGCGCGTCGGCAACAGCGTTGTCTTCCCCGGGTACGTGGCGGATGTCGGTTGTGAACTGGCTGATAAAGTTCACCAACCGAATCCGCATGGGCGTCGCTGTCTCTGGCTTCTGATAGAACGCTTGTTCAAGCGGTTTGTGGTCCGTCCAGACAGCAAAATGTCTCCCCTCAAGGTAATGGCGAAAGTGCTTAATGGCGCGGTGGATGGCCAATAGTTCCCTGTCGTACGTGGCGTACTTCTGTTGCGCTGGAGCGAGAGCCTTGGAGAAAAATCCAAGAGGCCGCCAAACGTCGCCATCCTTCTGCTGCAAGACTGCTCCCATAGCTGTGCTGGAGGCATCACATACCAGGACAAGCTCAGCGTCAGCCTTAGGATGTCCCAGTACCGCGGAGTTCTTGATGGCAGTCTTGAAGCGCTCGAACGCTTCTACGGCTTTGTTGTTCCATTCGACTGGCCTCTTGTCATTCTTCTTCGCTCCAGCAAGGAACCTGTTGAGCGGAGCTTGCATTTCCGCCGCTCTGGGTATGCAACGGCGATAAAAGTTAAACATACCCAGAAAACGCCGCAGGTCCTTGATAGTAGCAGGCCTAGGATAGGAAACTATGGCCTCCACCTTCGCTGACTGGGCGCTGATGCCGGAGGAGTTCACTCTATGTCCCAGAAACTCGACCTCCTGACGAGCGAAGACACACTTCGTCAGGTTCACCGTGAGGCCGTGATCCTGCAGCCGCCGTAGCACTTCCTCCATATGTGCTTTGTGCTCCTCTTCATCTCTTGAGCCGATGATAATATCGTCGAGGAACCACCAGGCAAAGTCCAACCCTCGAAGCACACGGTCCAGGAACCGTTGGAAGGTTTGCGATGCATTCCTGAGACCAAAGCACATACGGAGGAACTCGAAGAGGCCGAAAGGTGTGATGACGGCGGTCTTCGGAATATCCTCTTCTGCCACCGGAATCTGGTAATATGCACGGTTAAGGTCCAATGTGGTGAAGATCTTCTTACCGTGCATATTAACGTTGAAATCCGCCAAGTTGGGCACAGCGTATCTGTCCGGGACCGTCTTAGCGTTGAGCTGCCTGTAGTCGCCGCAGAGCCGGATACCTCCATCCTTCTTCTCGACGATATGCAGCGGACTGGCCCAAGGACTATTCGACGGTCTGCAGATCCCTTCATCCATCATCTGCATAAACTCCTTCTTGGCGGTGTTGTATCTTCCCGGTGGCAGGCGGCGGGCTCTCGCGGTGACTGGGGCTCCCCTGGTCTCAATGTGATGGACGACATCGTGCTTCGGTTCTGTCATAAAGGACGAAGGCTGAGTCACAGCAGGGTACCGGCGCAGCAGGGCGGAGTACCATTCTCCTGCTGGTACTGAGCAGATGGTGGGCACCGGTACCTTCGCCAATTTACCTCTAGATGTCAGCCCCGTCCTATGGTCCACCAGCTGGCACCCGGCGAGATCTACCATCATGTTGTAGTGAAAAAGTAAATCCGCGCCGATGATGGGATGGCTAGCCTTGGCAACGATAAATCGCCACGACATTTTCCGCCGGAGCCCCAGATCAAGGTTCTGGACAATGGTGCCATACGTTGGAATGGGCGTCCCATTGGCAGCATACAACGTGAACTCCTCGGTGGCCTTCGTCCTGTTCGTCACCGGGTAGACAGATAGAGTGGCTCCGGTATCCACCAGATATCTGACCCCGGACTTTCTGTCAGAGACGAAGAGTCGACGGTTGTTAGCCATAGCGACGGGACCCGCCTTGTTCGCCGCTATGACTAGTTTAAAGCCCTAGCCGGTTTCCAGTCGCAGGGCTGACGGCATCTGGTCGCCTTATCTCTGAAGCGTTCGTGGTAAAAACAGAGACGCCGTCTACTCTTGCTTCTAGAGCCCCTGCGATTCCGACTAGACGATCCGCTGTCCCGCCGACTTGTCCTGGCCCCCATTTGCGCTTTTAGAGCGGCTACTTCGGCAGTCAGGCGCTCGATGGCAGCTCCTATGTCTCCTCCATCTCTTCTTGAAGGCCCCGGAGTTGGCTCCGGCTGATAAGCCATAATCGGATTACCTGGGGGTTGCTGAATCTCCGCTATTTTATCTGCGATGCGGGCCAACTTGGTCAGATCAGTATGATCGGTAGCAGCCAAAGCCGCCTGCATTCCCTCAGGTAACCCCCGGAGCCACAGAGTACTAAGCATGTCCTCCGGGACCTTCTCTCCTGCCAGCTGCTGCATCTCTCGCAGAAATTGGGAAGGCCTCTGATCGCCCAATTTCTGCTCTTCCAGGAGTTTCTTCATCTTCCAGCTATCTGACTGCCCGAAGCTGGAAAGTAGCCGCTCTTTTAACCTTTCATAGGGCTCATTAACAGGCGGATTACGAGCCAGATCTGCGACTTGTCGAAGAGTCTGAAAATCAAGCTGGGCGATAATCAGCTGAAATTTGCTCTTACTATTACTGATCTTACATGAGCTGAATACCGCCTCAGCTTGAATGAACCACAGATCTGGCTCTTCTCTATAAAAAGTTGGCAATCTCGCCAGCGCATTGGGGGCCGATGCTGACTCCACCTCCACTTTCTTGTCCTCCATGTCCAGCGTGAATAAATCGAATGGCATTGTAATGATATTGCCAGAAAAATAAAAAAAAAAAAAGGAGAAAGAGAAGAAAAAATAATAGTTTAAAACTCACCGTCGGGGTCACCACTTTGGAGGAGGTGAGGGCGAAATAACTACAGCCTGGCACTATTAGTACGAATGGTTCTTTTATTGTTCGTAATGATAAAAACAGTTAAATAAAGCATAGAATACTATAATACAAAAGAACACAATATGAGGAGCACACACAAATCGAGATAGAGCCAACCCACAGCTGGTGAGAGGTTGCAATGGATTTGCCACTGTAAAATAAAATAATCTTTCTACTATCATAAAACACAGAAAATAAAATAATAAATAAAAATGACCTTCAATTAAATATAAAGAAAACTAAAATATAAACATGTTTGAGGCAGTGACAAATCCATTTCACATAACCTCTTTGCTCCCACCAGCTGTGTGTTATAACCTCACTCCCTCACACACATCAGGCCCATCACAGTGTCATTAAAGCAAACTCCTCACCAAACCATCACTTAGGTGACATCTTTCCAATCTTCTAATGACTTAATGGGCTTCTTTAGCGCTGTGTGCGTACTACACGATCAATTTGGCAATTAATTTTTTTTGAGATTGTAAAAATATTCTCATCGCTAAACAAAATCTTTCGATGAAGACCATTGGTGAAAGGACCAAGGATTACTTCGCATCTATCTACTCTAATTTGTTTTAGGGAAATGATTGGCCTTTGTTCTGTCACAAGGACACTTTCATTATGCGAAACAGTGATCCGACAAAGATTCCCAATTCCCGAGACATGATTTGTTGTTTTCGAATAGGATTTCTTCTGATTCGAGCAGCCCTCTGTATTTACCGTTCTCACAGTGCGGGGGCGACCCATTCGAGGTCTGTCACATGTAGATAGGGTCTCAATATATCTATTTATAGTACGGTACACGAAGATACGGCTGATAGCCAAAAGTTTCGAAGCGTTGAAAATCTCTAACCTACATTTTTCAACTTTGTGCCGTCCACAGCTATTTGGTTTTTTTTTATCACCCTACTCCATGTAAACCGAGCTAAAGAAAAATATACACCAATTGGGATTATTACCCTTACACGTAAGAAAATAATCCCATAGAGGTGTGGATTATCTAAACAGTTCCCAAGGATGTAAGCCAAGTTTATTTTTTGTACTTTTGTAACTTGCCATAGTATGTATGGCATAACAAGGTATATCAAAACTAGCCAAAAAAAAAATATCCCCCCAAAAAAAAAGTTTGCAAATATCACCTCTTAGTTGCCTGTATAAAATAAATAAATATCATTGCTATTTTTTCAGATCAGTTATTATGGATATTCAACAGAACTAGCAGGTCTCGAAAAAGAGTTGTTGAATAGTTCATCAAGTGTGACATCCGATACTCCGCTGTTCCTAGACTGATGAGACGGGACACGAAGGCATAAATTATCGGCAGTAAAGTGGGTCACTCTAATCCAAATATCTGCTATTTTCCGACCAGACTCTTAGCCTATATTATCTGGTTTCTTTAGAAGATAAAAATCTGGTGCGCACAACACACCACTTCCACTTACCTCCGTTGTTAAAATCAATTTAAGAATATTAATATGAAGTTAGAGATTAAAAAAGAGAGAAGAATTGAATCGAGTTTCGATAGAAACATGTGTTTCATAAAATAATCTATTATATTATTATCTACAACAATCGCTCAGCTTTATCTGCTTGTCATCACTCACCATTATCGTATATAACATATGATATTATAAAATATAACATTTTTTATTAGGGATCACCTGTGGTGTAGTGTCTAGTATGACAGTCCTCTATGTACAAGATAGCGGGTTCAAACCAGGCACGTGACCCTAGGGTTTTCTACAAATCAATAAACAAATAATCCTTCTTTATGGCGTCCTTTGGAGGGGACGTAAAATGGTAGCCACAAGCCTGTGCGAAGTCAGGTACGCGTTAAAGATCTCTGTCCTAATAACTTCTTTATAGACGAAATACGAAATGTCGGCATTTCCCTATCAAACCATAATTTAAAATAAAACTTACATCCTGAAGCCATTACATTTTACATCGGTATGGCAAGTTTAATTAAATTTTTTAACCGTTCAAATAGCATTCCAAAATTTTAGGATCTCAAATATTTATAGAATTGGGCAGGATGTATCCTTTTATATAGTTAGGATAATATACATAATGTTAGTGCCTATCTTGACTATTTTTCTATGTAGAGACATCCAAACTTTGGCGCTCCCAGAGAAGGTGACTTACTCAAAGAAATAAAATTTTACTATCGTTATTTTTTAATCAAACAGCATGATTATATGAAGGAAACTATGATTATTACTGGAATGAATAAGTAATTAATTCAAGATACACCAATAATTATGAAAAAAATATCATCTGTAAAATATAAAAAAATGTAAAGAGTGTGAACAGTTCGAAAAAAAAATTAATTGTGAGCAAAAGGAAAAAAAATCTATCTTGTTAGTAAATGTTACGCAAAACATGATGTTCCAGAAACAAATATATTGTGAGCAAGAAGCAATAATTTAAACAAAATAATATTTTTTTTTAGAACTTATGATAGTACTAGCTACATTATACAGTCATAACAATCATGGGATTCATAAATCTGGTTGATATTTAAAAAATATAGATACCTTGTTAGGAAATATGTAACGGCAAATATGATATAGATAGTAATACATGACAAAACATTTTGAATCAAAATCAATGAGTTAAGCACAATGTTTTTAAAAGAAATTATGTTGGTATTAGTAACCATATACAGTATAATAATGGGATTTCACCAGCTTAATATTTACAAAAATATATATTTCTATCTAATTTAAATAGTGTAATGTGAAATAAAATAGTATAAACCAAAAGCAATATTTTCAACAAAAAAAAAAAGATTTATTTTTTAGTACTGATGTTGGAATTAGCTGCCATATATAATAATAAAAATAATGGGATTTCTACAGCTTGATATTTTAAAAACATATTCCATATAAATAAACAAACAATTAAGTTAAACCATGGATGTTCAAGAAAAAGACAATAATGAGCCAAAACTATAACATAATTGGTACCTAATCTAATGATACGTATTATACGTTATACGTTCGTTTCCGTTACACCCGCTCACGGCCTTCAGATCTGTATATAACGTCCCATCGATCCACACCTTTCGATAAATCTTTCTTAATCCGATCCGCCTCCCTATGGAACTCCATTCTCCCTAATATCCATGACTCCCAAACTCTCTCCACATTCAAATCCCGTCTATTAGCCATTTCCTATCAATCCAATTTCTAAATAATTCCCAAGATGCTAATTTCAAGAATAATCAACTAATAAATAATAGAACAGATTTACTTATTTAATTATCATTTTCAACGATAAATTCAACAGCAAATATTTGAAATTATTATCTTTTCAAAGATGCAAGATTAAATTATGTATATGTTTAAAGAAGAATAGTAATTTCCCTTGTTTTTAAAAACTGTATACATACATGCATATGTTGGTGTGTGTATATATTTCTTTTATCTGATTAATTTTTTTTTTTTTTTTTATAATTTTTAGTTCTCATGTTAACATACATTTATTTTTCTGGTTAGTACATTTTTATTATAATTTATCTTTTAAGCTATTTAGTTTGTTCATGTTATTAGTTTAATTCTTTTCTGTTTTTCAGTCATTTTACTCTAAGACTCTAGTCTTAAGTCCACCTTTTTATTTCCTGTTATGTTATTCTGAAGGGACTTGTCCCAGAATGAATAAAGAATTATTATTATTATATATATATATATATATATATATATATATATATATATAATATATATATATATTTATATTGACGTACCGCCTTTGGTTCATAATTAGTTGTTGTTTTTTCAAACTATTCATTTTTCTCATAATCATTCAGGTATCTTGAATTAATTATTTATTTATTCAACTAATAAACAGTAATAGTTTCCTTCATATAATCTGAATTTTTCATGCCTTTTGATTGAAAAATAAAAATAGGACAATTTTATTTCTTTGAGTTAGACGCTTTTCTAGGAGCGCCGAGGTAATGAAAACGCCACATTTTGGGTGGCTCTTCATAGAAAACTAGTTAAGATAGATACAAACATTTTGAATAACATTCTATCTACATAAAAGGTTACGTCGTGCGAAATTTCATAAATATCTGAGATCCTTAAGTTCATGGAATGACCCTATATTTAGAGACAGTTAAAATCGAAAGCGTTTATTTTTTTTTTTTATTTTTTTTTTTTCTATTTACTTGAAATAGGAGGGATTAATTGAGGTACTGTTTGGAAGAACCCTGTTTGGGTTGTTGCTGGAAGAAGAGAATTACTTTCCCCGTAGCAATTAGTGAGCTGAAGCGGTCGGCAAACACCTCCCATCTCTATTCTCTCTATTTTTAATGGCTTTCTTCTCCCTCTCTATTGGAGTTGAGGCCTTGGAGTTTCCTAAAGAAATTCTGATTCGAAGTCCAAAGGAAAATAAATTTATGCTATTAACTGAGAAAGCAAAAATACGGAATAGGTGGATTCAAGGGAGTAGTAGAATTTCTCATAAGGTAAAATAGGTTCAAACTGGTTTATACTACTGTAAGGGTAAAAAGGGTTACCTAGCAGCAGCTGACAATTGCAATTTAAGATCCTTAGAAAAAAAGTGAAAGAACCCATAAGAAAAACAGTTACACCGCAGTGTATCAGTCACGGTCGCACGAAGTTGTACTGTAACCACCCTCCACGTTGTGTGAGATGTGGTCTTAACCAGGAAAGCACAACTTGTACGAAGGCAAGAGAAACACCAGCGACATGCGCCAACTGCCAAGGAGGACATCCAGCCAACTATAGTGGGTGCCAAGTTCTGAAGAGCTTGAGGATCCAACGAAGATCACGAACTTACCGTTTTGAACGATCTCATCCTCCACAACCAACTATGCAGGAATTTTCGGATCTTCCTCAAAATACACCAATGCAGCCACCAGCTCAGAATAAAGTTACACATATAGAGTTGCAAACTCTGGAGCTGAGAGTTCGGACAACTGGGACCACCACTCCAGCAATTGGAACCACCACTCCAGCCATCGATTTCCCACAACGAACCATCAGTCTCCGGTGTGAGGTGGGAAATACCTCAACAGCCGTCGTCAGGTGAAAATGCATACCAATTTTGCAAATAATAAAAGGGTTGAATAATCTTATCCAGCCCCTTTTGAGCCTTCTCCAAGACCTCACTCAGCTAACTAAAGCTGAGAGCCCTCCAAATGGCCCCTAATCAAATAATGATGAACACCACATAAAAGCCTTCAATTAAGTAAAACATGCTGGATAACATAAATTAAAAAAAAGATGACGAGAAGACGTGCTGCTGGGTAATGTCCTTCCTCATGCCTGGCATGTCATTATTTTGTTCATGTTTTTTTTTCTATCCTATTTGCTGGTTGTCACAATATGGCTGACAGGTGCAAATTAATAAATGAAGCGAAAAAAAAAAAAAAAAAAAAAAAAAAAAAACATCCTAAGATCATTCCATAACTGAAAAAATATATATCTGGTGCAAATCAGTTTTTTTTTTCACTGTTTCAGGACTCCACATTGCAAAGCGTTTCGGAGCCTTATTACTATTTATTTATTTTTCATATGATATGCAACCTAAATTTTAATGGTGGATATCAACTTGGAAATGTAAAATGTATATATTAAAATTAAGAAAAATAAAAACCGAAAATACCATTTAATACAAAAACATTTATAATTATATCGCGCATCGTGGCAGAACTCCATTAAGATTTTTCATCTTTAATCATTAAGTTAGACACTAGACTAATTTTCTATGACATATTTTTTTCTGGTCTTTACACTAAAAAAATGTCTACATTCAACTATGCTTTACTAAAAGCAGAAACCAATGTACGGTTTTGTCAGCAAAAGGTTGAAACAAAACTAAAATTTTCAAAGCAATTTTCACTCAATTATGTTATGAATATATGGATATATTTATCAGAAAATTTCTGATATTTTTTGAAAATTTATAAAAATTACCAAGTTGCGATATGAAACCCAAAGTTGTCATAAATTTAACTAATAACAATTATAAAGAAAGAAATATATATATATATATATATATATATATATATATATATATATATATATTTAATAATAATATTATCAACTAAACCCACATATTTTTATAACAAAAATTAAATTTAAAAAAGTGCTAATTATACCATTGAAAGTGAATTTGCAAAGGAATCGAATGCCATTATAACCTAAAGAACGACCAGGACAGAGTTTGTCTCGAAAAAGTGTGTTGTGCGCACCAATTTTATTCAGATACAGCGACGGCCAAATAAGTATGTAAATAGTAACTTTCGTCTATAAATATAGATTATTAAAAAATTCCGCAAATTGTTATACAATGTTTTATAATTTCCAAGAAACTATATTGGGGTATAACTGTTTAAAGGCAAACAACTAATATAATAAGCAATAAATTATTTAAAGGAAAATGTTATAACGCCACTGCTAATTCCATAACACTATATCTCTGATATTTCTAAACCGATTTTAATTATTCTTTTTTCGTTTTGTAGAAAATTTAATTCCCTAGCGTATTTTATTTATTTATTTGAACGGTAGACAGACGGATTTTTTTTGTTATTCGGATTCTACGTATCTTGTAACGCAAGTAGATTATTAATTTTTTTTTTTTTTTTTGTTGATTAGAAATGATCATTATTGAAGAAAATAAGCCGAATATATTTAATATGTTATAAGCACATTTAAATTTTAAACACTAAAGGTTTAAGTTTGTTATTATAAATAGCTATTTTTATTTGTTTAGATTTTTATGCAACATCCTATGATTCGGTTAAGGTAAATTAGATCACATAACACACTTCTTGCTGTTACTGCAAAAAATTACTTGGCCCAACGATTCGCATCGTCTAAGACTATTCTCAATCACCTTATGCAATGTTTAATGGAAACAAACTACGGCAATTTGGGGGAAAACCCTTAGGGTATAAGTCCTGTCAAAAGTTTGTCTTGATGAATTGGGTGTAATGTCCCGTTTGCTGTTAACTTTCCTTCCTAAATTGAGCGTTGAGATCACTAAAAAACAGAGTAATAGACATGACTGAAGACTAAGCTAACTAAACGGCTTGAGTCCTGATAAAAATTTTCGTTTGGTTTTAATTCTTCCCAGTTAATGCCTTTCATTCATTGAATCGATTATTATGTATCTAAATTATTAGTAAATATGAAATGTATAGGTGTCAGTAGAAAGATTTATTAATCAAAATACAAATTACTTGTCTATCTCCCCTAATCGACTACTTGCCATCATTTCTTAAGTTATCATTTCAATTCCTAATAATAATAAATCCTTTGAGGTGTCTGAAAAAAAAAGATGCCTGCAAAATTTTCTAACATAAATTGTTCATGGAGTGCACTTTCAAGCTACTGTGGCTTGACAGACATTGATGGGAGTCCTAAACTTTTCCTATCCACGTTTAACTAGGAAATGGGTCATTAGTCTCGGAACCACTATTTAATTTTCCGAAGGGTGGCATATTACTTCCCGTGAAAAATCTTGGGCCATTGACCGGGTTCGGACCTACGATCTCGGATATTGAAGGGTGTTATGCTAGCCACTACATCACAGGTAATATCCTTAGTAATTGTTCTGTATGTACCCTTTTCCTTATTAACTTCTTTAAGATTTTTTTTCTTTTCTTAAAATCGATTTTTAAACTACATTTTGCCAAATAACAACCATATACTCCCATCTCCGCAAAAATTCATTTCAGCATAGAAACTATATAATCATTTTAATATATACTTTAATGTTCTATGGAATTTTTTATTTTTTCGAAAAAGATAATTCTCTTTGAAATATTCACAAAAAATGGGAAAAAAATGTTTTTTTTTTTTTTAAACATTTATTGAAATTTACAACTGTACTAAAAAAAAATACATCAAGTAAATATGATTATTAGAAAAATGACTATTCTAAACTAGAAGGTCTCGGGGCCATCGCCTTTTCAGACGCCTCGAGGATTGTCGGGAATTGAAGAGGGAGAAAGGATTGAAACTAGAGGATTAGGGGGGGGGAATGGAGTTTGTCATGAAAGGAATGGTATCTAGATCGGGCCAAATCAGCAACATACGGAATATTAAGGTCTTTGTGGATCAGTTTATTAGTTACAAAATAAGGAGCATTGAGGATTTTACGAAGGATTTTGATTGTAAGGGATTGGATACGGGAAGAATTTGATGGTTTAGTAGAGCCCCAAAGCTCTACTCCGTAGGGAAAAAAATTAATTTATTTTTTCATTCTTTTCATCCCTGCTATGAAATCCGACGCGGAAAACCAAGCCATTTAACCAACTGGTTTTATTAACTCATTTAATTTACTTATTAACGTAACTTATTAAATTAACTTAACTTATAAACTGGTTAATAAATGAGGGGTACTTAACCTTTCTGACAACTTTTTTTTCTTGTATGTCCGGATTAAAACCTTTTTAGATGGAGTGATGAAGTTTTTTTGTTGACCGTTGACACTAAATGACGGAGAAGTTGGTTGGGGTTGAGGTTATCGAGAAATAACACGCTAATAACGAAAAATTATTACAATTGTGTGCTGACGTTTCGTCTTACTTTGTGGGACTTCATCGGGCTAACTTTATGAGAGCACAAAAACATAATAAGTTCTCCTTATTAGTGTCTTATTTCTTAATAACCGCACCCAAAATCAACTTCTCCATCATAATTTTACTGTACTATTATTTAACACTTCTAAAATTAATTTGAACAAGGGAGGCTATTGAAAGTGGTTCTTCGCTTGATACATTTTCTTTCCTTTTAATATCTCAAAGACGTGTCCAAGAATAAGAAATGATCTAAGCGTTAGAACTTCACTTGTTGAAGTATTCGTTCAGAGGTATTTGAGAGATCAAGGTAAGTCTGGAAAGTTTAGGATACTTAAGTGTTATTTTAAAGTAGTAAAGCCTTCGGCTACTGATACTTGAGTTTCAAAGACTATTCCCTTAACTTAGGCTACGTTAAATATTTTATCGAGAACGGGTTCCTTTATGTCGAAAGCTTCTTTAGAACAGTCGAGATAAGTACTAAAGTCTTGCAACGTGTAACAGAACACTTTCCTCACTGCTTAGTGAAAACAGGTAAGCAGGCAAGTTAGTGATACCACATTGAGTCTTCGAAGTTTGGTTTACTTAGGGCTTTACAAACTTGTTATAAGGTTTTCATGTTCAGGTAATAAGTACAGATATACATTTTAATGACGTTTTGAGATTTTCTTGTTTCCTATTCACGACCAAATTCACATGCACTTTAGCTTACATTAAACGACAGATATATATCCATCTGATAAACAATATATGACTTTTTACTTTCACTTACTATATATAGTAAGGGAAAGTATTGCGATCGTGAAAAGTTCAGTTTTCATCGAAATAACAAACAAATCCCGCAAAAAGTCTGTCTGTGTGTGTGTGTGTGTGGTAACTCTCGTGCGAAGGGTAAGTCCTTAAACTGAAATTTCATATTTAAGACAAATATACGCCCGAGATATTACAAAACCTTTTTCATCAAAATGAGCTTACCAGAAGAGCCACTTTATGCCATGCATTTTGCAACTTTTTTCGATTTTCTCAAAAACGGTTCCGACGATTTTGATTAAACTCGCTATATCGATGTAAAATTTAATGGGCTTTAGTAGTTTTCATTCTAATTAAAATGGTCTGAAAGGGCTTAAATGCCGATATTTTAAATTTTCTTCCCCTAAAGTACCTTTAATTTTTTTGATTCTATAAAAATAACTATATTATCTTGTTAACACTGATGAAAAACAGGTAAATATATAAATTGAATGAATTCGATACCCAACTAAAGGAGAAAACAGAAAACATATTTGTTTTAATGTAATATTTAGTTTTTATGAACATAAGAACAG
The DNA here is from genome assembly GCA_023052935.1 of Piezodorus guildinii. Lineage (NCBI taxonomy): Eukaryota > Metazoa > Arthropoda > Insecta > Hemiptera > Pentatomidae > Piezodorus > Piezodorus guildinii. Next base: position 136,485,746 of record CM041293.1, on the reverse strand, counting down.
TATGATATCCTGGTTTGGAAAGATAAATATTTTAGAAAAAAAAAGTTTTCACTCATATTTAATCAATTAACTGTGTTTGAAAATTCTTTAATCAATATTTAAAACGGAGGTAAGTGAAAGTCGTGTGTTGCCCGCACCAGATTTTTTAAGAGTAATTCAATGAAATGTGAAAGAACACACTCAAGGTCAAGGTGATGCCTATCTGTATATAAAGAATAGAACAGAAAAAACAATTATACTGGGACAGGGTCCCTTAAGAACAATTTATATGAACAATTAAGATATACTTATTCTTTATTATTTATAATTTAATTAATTATTATTTACAATGATATAAGAAGAAAAGAATGGATTAAAGTATAAAACAAAAGAGTAAAATAAATAAATAAAATCTTTTAGATTAATGAGTTGAACAAAACTAAACATTGAAATCGATTCATAATAATTGATCCATTGACTAAGTTAAATACGAACAGTAAATAATAAATTTTCATTTCGAATTGATATTTGATTTGAAATATCAGGCTTGTTGGGGATGACAGTAGGTACTGGAACTGCTGGGACTTAGACAAGGATGCACCTTTAACATGGATGCGTATGGGTACTTTGTTTCCTGAAAACGAAGGTTTTATAAGTTTAATAGTGGAATAATCACAGTGGTTCTTAAGAAATGAGACTTGATGGAATGCAGCAACTAAAGAGGTATCACGCTACTTGATGTTGCATATAAAATGTTTGCAACATTATTGTACAATCGACTTGTACCTTATTATGAAAGGGCGGTAGGCGAATATCAGTAACAATAACCACTGACTAAATCTCCACACTCAGGCGGATTGATGAAAAGATGTGGGAGTATACTTTGGAAACATGGTGATTGTTTATTGACTTCAGTACTGCATATTTCACGACCTATAGTTCTACTGTTTATAGAAGAAGCAAAGGTCTCTCCTAAACTAATAGTTTCAACGAAAATGACGATGAGATACACCAACTCTAAAATAAGAGTGAACGGAGAAGTGTCGAAGTTCTTGGAAATAAAGAATGGATCGAGACAAGGAGATGCGCTGGCCCACTTGTTCAACTTGGTAATAGCACAATCATCTAAAAATCACTGCGACTAATGGCCTATGCAGATGAAGTAGTGATCTTGGGAGGAAAAAAAACAATCAATCGAGGAAGCATAATATAACTTGAAAAGGGAGGCAGGAAAAGCTGGCCTAAAAATAAATGTCAGCAAAACCAAGCTGATGATTGTACAAAGAATGAGGCAGCAACACCCACCTTATTATAAATTAGGCGCGAAAAACATTGCACTAATGTTGATTTTTCCGTACCTAGAATCATTAATTACTAACGAAGCCAATGAACCAGATGGAGTCAAAAGGAGGATTTTGGTATGAAACAGAATATACCATGATCTTTGACACTTGATCAGAAGTAAGTTAATCTCGCGCCAAAATAAGATCAGAGTATAACAAACCCTAATCAGGCCAGTTGTTAGTTATGGGTCGAATGATGGACAATGAATAAGATTACTTGTGACAGGCTCGACAGGTTTGAGAGGAGAGTGCTTCGAGGAATGTTTGGTGGAGTGCTTGAAAACGGAGAGTGATGAAGAAAGAAGAATGAGGAGGTGTAGGATACATACAATGATTTTTCGCAGTCAAATTTTATTAGAATAAGGCCATGTCAATCGTATTAATAAAGACAGGCAGGTAAAAAAAGTATTCAAAGGAAACATCTTCGCCACTAGAACAAAGGGCACATCAAGAGCCCGATGGAAGGAGAAGGTGGAAGACGTCATGCGACTGGCGGGCATTTTGTTGAGGACAGAGCAATATGGCAACACGTTGCCGTGGCTGTTAAAATCAATTTAACAACTAATAAATAGATTTCAAACAAGTTTAAAGGATGATATTTAGTTTCGTAGGAAAAATATGTTTTAGATTGAATAATTTAACAATATAAAATTGTTATTTACAACAATCCGTTAATTTTATCCGCTTTTCATCACTCAACATTAATATTTACAACATTGTGAATAATTTTATGTTTTTTTTCTAAAATCTTTAGCTCTTCAACGGTGTATTATACATATATATTGAGTGATGAAGCGATGAGTGATATTGATCTTTTGTTTTATTTAAAGATAATGAACCATATTATACATATGTATTATAGTAGGATATTATACATATGTATGTATAATATCCTGTGGGAAGCTAAAGATTTTAGAAAGAAAAATTAAATTATTCACAATGTTGTAAAATGTAATGGTGAATGATGAAAAGCGGATAAAATTTTATATTGTTGAATTATTCAATCTAAAACATATGTTTCCTACGAAACTAAATATCATACTTTAGACTTTTTTGAACTCTATTTATCAGTTGTTGAATTGATTTTAACATCCAAGGCAAGTCTCCGTAGGGTTTTTTTTAATAAGAATTAAAGCTTCAAATCGTGCTTTGAAAAAAAAAAAAATGTTTAAAAAAGGTGTGTTTCATGGACCTTGACCTTAAAGATACTTAATGATGAAGGCTTCATCTGAGAAGAAAAGAGACCATCTTGGTTGATGGCTCCTAGAGTAACTTCTCTTTCATGGAGAGTTGTAATGGGCAAAGCAATTTCCACCAAATGACAGTTGTTGGATTCGTCCTATTCAGACCAAACTTCTATAAGAGGTTTCATTACTCTAGCAACTTGATTACTGCAAACATGCCCACAAAAGATCTTGATTAGGCAATCATGGGAGTTGCTAAGAACCGAAAAGCATGTCAGTTTGGTTGATATTGTCATGATGTAATTTTCATAATTATCTTAATTTATTTTTTACTTTGATTAGGGCTTTTATATCCAAATCATTACTTGTAAAATAAATCTGGTGCGAGAAACACACGACTTTCAGTTACCTCGGTTCTTAAAATCAATTTAAGAACTAATAAATAGAGTTCAAAAATGTTTAAAGAAATATATCTAGTTTCGTTGGAAACACATGTTTATATAACAATATAAAATTTTTATTTACAAAATCAGCTAGTTTTATCTACTTTCCGTTACTCTCCATTGCATTTTACAACATTGTGTATAAGATAATATTTTATCTAAAATCATTAGCTTTCAAACGATATATTATACATCTATATTACTGTTCTGATCTTCAAAAAAAAAACAAAAATTATATTTAAAAAATATGTTTCCTCTTTTCTCTCTTTAGTTGATCATCAAATTCCTTCAACTTCTATATTTAGCCAAGGGGGCATTTAAGTCCTGTCAGACTACTTCAATCTGAATAAAACCTACATGATATTAAAGTCTATACAATTTTACATATAGCTTAATTTTAACAAAAATCGTTAGAGCCGCTTTGGTGAAAACCATGAAAAGGTGTAAAATACATTTCGTTATAACGTCTCGAACGTACAGTGGTCTCAAATACGAAATTCTAGTTTTCGTAAACCTTTTCATTTTCGTTATGGACTGGGTTCTTTGGACTCAGGTGACAATAAAACGTGTATTTACGTTGAAACTGGAATTAAAAAAATTTTCACTGTCGCAATACTTTCCCTTACTATATATTTCATTTATAATTGAGTGAAAGTAAAATGAAAATAGATGAAATACAATTAATAATGAAAATGAAAAACATTATGTAACATTAAAAGTCTGGCACCCCTTAGATTGCTTTCCAAACTCCTTAATTCCTCTCTCCTACACATTTCCTCATCGTTCAGTCCTTCCTGACCGACAGATTCTTCAAAATAAATCACAATAATTTATAATTTCTCCACTTATATCTAGGAATATAGATGTATAATATACCATTGGAAGCTAACAATTTTAGAAAAAGCGTAATGCTATATACAAACTTGTATAGAGTGATAAAGAGCGGATAAAAGTGTTGTATATAATCATTTCAATTTTTAAATTAATTAATCTAAAACATATGTTTTCCATTGAAATAAATTTTTTTTTTTTTTTACTTTTTTCATCTCTAACTTCATTCAAAAGTTCTTAAGTTGATTTTAACAACGGAGATGAGTGAATTTCGCGCACCTGATTTTTTTTTTAACACTTAATTAATTTAAAATTTCTTGAATTGATTTTAACAGCGGAGGTAAGTGAAAGTTGTGTATTGAGCGAACCGGAATTTCCGTCTTTTAAACGACTTATAAATTCGGGGATCACGTGTCGCAGGTTGGCTAGCATAACAGCCTTTTATGCTAAAGGTCACGGGTACAAACCCATAGGTGGTCCTAGAATTTTCTAATGGCAATAAAAATCCTTAGTTATGTCCTTCGGAGGGGACGTCAAAAGGTGGTCCCGAGCCTAGCGATGTCTGATACTCGTTAAAGATCCCTACCCTAATTAAATCTGGATAGGCAAATTTTAGGACTCCCACAGTAGGATCGACCGATTAGCTGCAGAAACATAAAGTGACTAAAGTGAACAAACAAACGACTTAAGAAACATCTGTCGCTCTGAAATTTTACTCCCTCTCATACATCCCATCATAGTCTACTACCTATCTTCTGTTCCTGAAGATTTTTTTTTCATCATAACCTCTGCATTTCAAACTAAAGAACATTTAATCTTGAGCAATGGAAAACAGAAGGCACCCTTGATTAAAACCTTTTGTTATGTAGAAGCTATTACGAAGCAAGCTCTCGATATTAACGTAGGCTTTTGTATCATTAAAGGACGGTTTTCTTTTTTTTGGCTTTAAGCGAGATGGACTAGTTCTTTTCGTGGATGTTTTTATTAAATTTATAAAAAAATAATTATCAATATGACTTTCGAATGACTTTTCTTTAAATATTACAATTAAATATGTGAAAATTTCCTGAACTCTACGTTTAAAAAAAAAAATGTATATGTAACAAGGTTCTATTCATGCTAATACTTTTCTTTTTATGTTTTGTTTTTTCGAAAACTAAATTCGCTGGTTAAATACATTGAAGGCGACGCTGAAATATACAAACAAATTGAAGATGTAGAGAATTTTTCTTTGTGCGGAAGTATACACTGCCCGTGAAACTGACCAATTTTCAGTATGAGAATTTTCATAAAAGCATATGAATATTATAATTTGGTGGGAAAAGAGGACATAATCAATAAGAAAGAAAGTACATTATATCTCAGAGAAGGTACCTTAATAAGTGATAATATTTTCTGTTGAAAACGCTCCCTGCGTAGTACGGAATATAAGGGGACTAGAAAAGCCGCTACAGACGTAAACAGAAAAATTGTCGAAAATGTTTAGTTATGTTTAATGTATTGACTATTAATTTGAGAAAAAATCCCCAATCCATCACCTTTTTAAAACCGCGTAATGACTTCTTCTTAATTAATTTTATTTATTTATTATCATCATTTCATTTATTTATTTTATTTTATTTATTTTAAATTTAGGTGCCGTGTACCACAACATTAGGTTAGAGGCAACGGTTTTTGGATTAATCACAATTGTTTGTATAACTTAATATTTTTGAAGACTTCTATAACGTTATTTTCTGGAATAGAACGTGTTCAAACAGGAGTCCCACAAGGCAGTGTACTGGGACCGTTAATATTTAATATCTACGGCAGACTTTCTTGAGAATGATCACACCTTACTAGCCACTTTTGCAGACGATACAGCTCTTATGACATCTTAACAAAACCCAGTTCTGGCATCTTTCAAATTGCGAAACCACATTAATGATTTATCCAGTTGGGCTAATAGATGGAAAGTGAAAATGAATCAATCAAAGTATCTATTTATAGTTTTTAGGCTCAATCATGGGGATTGTCCAGCAGTCTTTTTAAAGGATAAACCCATTCTAACGTCAGAAGAAGTACAATATTTGGGACTGTACTTAGACAAAAGACTGACATGGAGGACCCACATCAGACTTAAAAGACAATAGCTGAACTGACGATTTGGACTACTATCCCGTCTGCTTGACAAACGATCAAAATTGTCCGTGAACTATCAAAATTACTATTTACAAAGTGCTGACAAAACCATTATGGATATATGGGATAGAGCTATGGAGATCTGCCAAAAACATCAAAATAATTCAGTCTCTTCAATCGAAAATATTGCGAAAAATCGTGGATGTACCGTTTTATGTAACCAACGAATTACTTCACAAGGACTTGGACATACTCACAGTTTCAGATACAGCCACAGAATATTATAAAAGATTTCATGACAGACTGACTTACAACATGAACCCATCGGCCCAAACACTTAAATCCTACACCAACCCGTACAACCCACCCCGACGACTTTTGAGGCGGTGGCCTAGAGATGCCTTGAATTAACCGACTTTCGGAAGTTATCATATCTGCTTATTGCAATTTTTTCTTTTCTTTTTTTTTTTTTTTTGAGTATGGTAAATAGCAATGGAGAACAAACCAAAAACAATGGTAAATGAATAGAATAAAAATAATGTTTTAAAATTTTATTTATTTTTAATTTGATTATAGTTTTATTCATCATATACTTTGTCAGCTCCTCATTGTCGTTAGTAATTACCTACATATCTGTTAATTCGTACCTCATCACTATTAGTTACATCTTTCTCCTTCAAACTAATCATTTTTTCGCTTTTTTTATATGTAATATCTTTCTTATTAATTTTTATATTTTAACCTTAGTCCGCTTTTTTATAACATTAATCCTTATATCAAAAAGGTTTAACATTAACCATTATTTTTGCTCTTCTCCAATAAATATTCGCTATAGTAAACATAACTAATCTTAATTTTATGTTTGCTTTCATATTTTATTACTGTCATCTTATTATCATTTTAATTTAATTTTATGTTTGTTTCCATATTGTATTACTGTCATCACATAATTGTACCTAACTTATTATTAATTTTATAATTGCTATGGTTGTTATCTTGTTCTCGTAGCCCTGATGAAGGCTCACAATGTAAGTGAAAACTTCGGCACTCAATTACAATAAGTAATATATATCAGAGTGTATTTAGTTGATGACCGCACCCCCAACCATCTTTATCATCCATGAATATTATAGAGTAAAAGGGATCAGTGCCTAGTACGCACAAACTCAACTACTGGGTTTACAATCTATTAACCGTTTGTAGTACGTATCAAAAATCTTTCGATAATTTTAAGACGATTATCCTGGCATTCAATTATTTTTAATCTTATAATAATTTAAAATTATTATTGAATATTGCGTTTAAACAAAATCATCGATAAGATCAAGAGTAGCCGTCGGAATAGGGAAGTTCATTATCGAATACGGAACGAAAAGGGAGATGAGACCGATAGAGCTATTTTAAGGTGGAGTAGCTTCTTCTTGGTTAGCTTGGAGATAAGGCAGGAACCCAGTCAGGGAGAAATTTATTATCCTTTCGGCAACCGTAATTTTGTATACGACCCAAATCCAATCACAAGATATTATACAGTGCATAAATTAACAGTTCAGTTTAGAGACTACAGTACGGAGAACTAGGTTGCGAAAAGGAGTACATAAATAGAAAAATATGAAAAATTACAAAAGCAATAGTTTTAATTTTTTTAATTGTTTGGCGTTAGGCTTTAAGGATCCATAAAATCGTTGCAACATGATTTTTTATTTAAATATTAAATTGATTAAATTTGAATAAAAAAAAAATCATGTTGAGTTTCGATTAAAATATTTATTTAAAAAAAAAATAACATAACACAATCCCGCCAATTTCCCGCATAAGGGATTGCAGGTCCCAAGCCCTGGTAAAGGAGTAGGGGTCCACACTACTGCTTAAATGAGTGTACTCTATTCGAGGCAAGTATCGTCTCAGATAAATAGCAGCAGTTTTCCATCAGACCGAATAGGAGCACTCAGGATCTGATATTCACGATGAGGCAGATATCCGAGAAGATCATTAAAAAGAGTAGAGAGGTCTTCGCCTGTTTTGTATATCTAAACAAGGCTTTTGAAAGGGTGTACAAAAGAGACATTTATACTTTTTCTGGAAGAATATGGAGTTCACATAAGACAAAAAATGCCATCTTAAGTCTCTAAGAAGTTCAGAGAAATGCCTTTAGAATGTGCAACATCACACATCAGTGGAATTTCTAACATGGCAAGAAATAAGACAAGGATGCAGTCTAAGTCCCCTCTTGTTTATCTTAGTGATGTATTCTTTCCTGAATCGAGCAAAACAGGAGATGAGACCATACTCGGATATAGAAACCTCCAGGGTGTCCCATATATAGTCCTTGCGTGCACTGACGACATAGTGGTGTTTGGGATAAATTGCCGCCCCCTCCAGTTATCGTGAAGATCTTCCAAGAGAAACTCGAGACCATAAATAACTCCAAAACTAAATTTATGAGGATCGGACCATGGGGACCGAATCGTCAGGCTGAACGAAATCCGTTTGGAACAAGTTGTGGCTTTAATCACCATCTCAATGAATACGGATGAATCAGCGGAGACATCGGAGAGAGGTTGAAAACAGCTGGAAGGTGCTTCTACAGCCTCAGAATAGGCTTTCTAGACATGTCTCAAAGGCCAATAAGAAGGTAGTCTTCAAAAACACATTCCTTCCTATTCTAACATATACTAGTGTGTCTTGGACCCTCACTACCAAGCATAAGAGCCAAACCCAAGCTTTGGAAATGCGCTATCTAAGAAAAATCGAAGAGAAAAACAAGAAAGGATAGTGTGAGGAAATCTACAGGAGCGAACCTAGAACTGAGGCAACCTAAAGATCTTATTAAGGAGAACCAACTTAAGGACACATCTCACTAATGGCTGAGGAAAGAATAGCCAGAGTGGAGGGGAGGAGGCTGAAGGGAAGACAAAGAAAAACTTGGGAACAAGGAGTAAAGGAGGCCTTTAACAAGAGGGGAATCGAGTGGAGAAGGAGAAGGCAGCTGGCACAAGAACTTGGGGTCAAGCACTATAAGAAGGCACCTCACCCTGTCCCTCGGTAAAAGAGTTATCGATTAAGTTATTAAGTATAATATAACGATAGAAAGGTATTTATTTAATCGAATGTTCTACCCGCAATGGTAATCGGCAGTTCTTTTTGTTTCAAATATTCTTGTAAAATTTCGTTCTTTTGTGAAACGCTATTAAGGAATCCACGTCTTTAGGGTGTCCTCCTGGAGGATTCTACAAATATTTAGCTGGCTTCTTAATGCGGTATATTCTTGGCATTCTACTAATATGTGGTTCAGTGTCCTTGAAACACCACATTTCAAGCATTAGGAGCTTTCAAGCCACGAAGGAGGTAGCCGAGAGAAAATTTGCAATGTCCATTTCTTAGGCTACATATTATTGTTTTCTCCTTTCTAGATTTCCTACTGCTTGTTATCCAATTTGTAATTTTTTTTATTTTTTTTTTTTATCTGCAATAGTTTTGAGGGACTGCTTCTCCACATCTCCTCCATCTGCGGCATTAAGAAGGTTTTCGTTTGCCTCACCCAGTTTTACCGATTAAACCAAAAAACATTAAATTATTAAATATTAATAATATAAAAATTAAATACATCCCTTATCCCACCTGAACAGACCGGTTTCCAGGCGGGCAACTGTCATGACCACTATCTGGCGAAGTTACAGTTGGAAATGTGCCAAGCTACCAAAAAGAACAATGCGACTGCCATGATCTCTATAGACTGAACGGAAGCGTTTGACTCCGTGTCTCATAATCTTCTATGCCAGACACTACAAGAGTTTTACAATAAATTCCAAAAAAGCTCTATACCATCCTGTGTACATCAAGGTGCAAGTTGGCGAAGCAGTTTCCGAAGACATGACACTCGCCTGCGGAATTTCCCAAGGTTCTATGCTAACCACAATACTGTTCTCAATTTACTCAGTTATACTACTGTGCTCAATTATCTAGATATACTAGTAATATTTACAATAATGTTAGTATACTTAAGTAATATCTTTAGCAGCTTACCTTCAGAACCGCACCTGGACAGAGATACGGCGACGATGCCTAGGACGACACAGACGGCGACTAGGACACCAATGATGCCCACTACCAAGGTGCCCCTGGGGGACGAGGCCCGGTCCCCCCGCAGCCAGAGGACGCGAGGGGGCTCCGGTCCCCCCAGGGGGTTCTCCACCACCTCCCCCCTCCTCGGCCCGCTCAGGTAGCCGTTCCTCGTCAAGCAGTTCTTGTACCGGGTCTTAGGCAGCTCGCTCTCCGTGTAGGCTTTCATCTGAAACATACAAAACATAATTAATTCACTGACTTTTCGAGTAAAAACTTCTTTTGGAAAAATCGCACACAGATTTTTACATATAAATGAAATATATAGTATGGGAATGTATTGCAACCGTGAAGATTGTCGAATTTGACTTTTCATCGGAAATACACGTTTTAGGGTCCCCTAGCCCAAATGACCAAGTCCCGCAAAAAGGTCTGTGTATGCGTATGTTCACTTCTTTAGACACAGTTTCAGAGTGACCCTGATGAAGGCCCACAAAAATCGCCACACAATTAAAATAAACACTATTTTGTTTCTCTTTAATGACCGCACCCCCAAATCACCTTTCTTATCTATATTTCTTATTATCACTGAAGAATGTGTGAACAAATATTTCTCACCAAAAATTCAGAATCACATTACTTATGAAACATTTTTAATCATTTTACTACAAAATGATTGAATAAAAGTTTTTTTTTTTTTTTTTTTTTTAAAAGCGCGCCAAGCTAGCGCTCTATAACGTTATGCGATTTAGCCACTATCAATCATTTCTTCTAAGGTCTCGCTTATTCAGGTATTCTCTATGGCTTTCACTATGGAGGATGTATTTTCGGTTAAAAAAATTACTTTTTACGAATTTTTCAATAATGTAGACCTTTCTCGTACCAGATATACCACTTTTATTCCAAACTCCCAGCCCATATAAACCCTCTTGTCCGCAACCTATCAACCTCACATATTCCTGATAACCCTTCGAGGCGATTGAAAAGAAGATGGCCTCGGGATTTACTTACTTAAATAAACATCGAAGTTCGACAGCTGGGTAGTTTCTTCACAAGCTTTTCAGCCCTTTATTCTAATTCAACACTTTTACTTATTGTATTTATGTTAATATACAGTTGTAAAATTCAATAAAATGTTAATAAAAAATGGATATAATACTTACTGCAAATCATCGTCTTGATTCAAAGGCGCATCCGACTTACAGGAAACTTTTTTAATGTAAATAATGTAATAAAAATTTAGGGAACGTGATCGAAATAAATTGTTAAAAAAATGGTATCATTCTATGCTTGACCCAGATCATAAAAGTAAATGATAGAGATACACATTTCTATTGTTGCATTATTTATTCAAAAATGAATGTTTTCATTTAAATTACATAATAATTTTCAAATTTAATATTCTTAAATATTCTAAAATTGATTTTAACAAGTACATAAGTGAAAGTTGTGTGTTGCGAGCTCCAAAATTTTTAAAAAATAATCAAAGATCACACAACTATTACAGATACACCTACAGATTCTAAACAATGACCCATATTATTAATGAAGCGTTAAAATAAGGATTATTTAACTTGGTTTAACGAAAATGGACCAAAATAAAATCGAAAAATATATGAATGAAAAAAAAACAACTAGGCCTTGCCCCCTTGCTCCTATTAATACAACACTAAACATAATTCTTCTATTAATACTGAGAATATTTTGGGAAATTTTGCCTTCGTAAGTTTTATATTATGCGTAAACAACTTACAGTGCACTATATATTTCGTATCCTGATTTCTTCTTGCAGTGAATATTTGAAAGCAGAATTAATAATGGAGAATTGTCTTAATAAACATAAACTTAATAAACATCTGTTTGACGTCATCGGGAGTCTTCATGTTTATACCCTAATAAATATTTATGTATTTAAGAACGATACCTTAGTTTAAACTAATCTCACATTTTAAATTAATTTAGTTAAAAGTAAATGTATATGTTAAGCGTCTATTCTTGATATATACAAATACATACAGACATTTCAGTTCCTGCTAAATTTAATACAACCCCCTTTATAATCAAATAATGTAAATAGCAATTTATATTCGTAATTTTCTACTTAAAATAGAAGGAAAGAAATGTAATGAACAGTGATGAAAAGCGGATACAATTAACTGGTTATTGTATATAGGAATTTTATATTATTTTATTTAAAACTTTAAACTTTTGGAACTATATTTATTAGTTTTAAATGTATTTTAACAACCAAGGTAAGGTAAGTGAGAGTAGTGTGTTGCCCGCTTTTTTTTTTTTTTTTTTTTTTTTTATTATACAACCCAAATGGGTTCTAATGATAATGACTACAACCCTAATGATAATTCATAGTTAATCTTACTCGAAAATAAAATATTCACGAACAAAGCAGTGGATTGCAGCTACTAATGAAGGATATAATGAAGCATACTGTAGATATAATATTGTAAAGAGCAGACTCTAGACAGCGGGGTCGAGTTAGTTTCAGTCGAGTGCTGCTGCACAGCTCATCAACCTCCGCTACCAAGGGTCTCCTGTGTAGGCTCGTTTTTATCAACAGCAACTTTCTGGCTCTTTGCCAAATTATATCTTCTTATCGGCGGGTAATAAATTCTTATGATATGTGTTGGGGCCGTGCCTATTTAGCTGGTCCTAAAACGTAGTAAATATTGCACAACGGATTATTTTTCCCAAATACTTGTATACATACTAAAACGATCAAATCTATTTTAGTTTGCAACGAGAAAAAATCTGGAGAAACTGGAAAAAAATAAACTTGTATTTTTTGTTTTACTTTCACTTATAAATATATGAAATATATAGTGTGGGAAAGTATTGCGAACGTGAAAATTTTCGTGTGTGTGTGATAACTCCCGGGTGAAAACAAAAGTCCTATGAAACTGAAATTTCATATTTAAGAAAACTATACACCCGAGATGTTACAGAAACATTTTCATCAAAATCAGATAACCAGAAGAGCCACTTCATACAGTCGGCTCAATGAATTTTGCATGTTTTTACGATTTTTTCAAAAACGGCTCTAACGATTTTTATTAAACTCTAAATATCAATGTAAAATTTAATTTGCTTTAATAACATGTAAGTTTATTCATTTTGATTGAAATAGTCTGACAGGGCTTAAATGTCGATTTTCGTCTTTTAAACTACCTTTAATTTTGTTGATTCTGTAGAAATAACCGTATTATCTTGTTACCACTGATAAAATAATTTCGCAATCGCAATACTTTCCCTTACTATATATTTCATACATACTTAAGTGAAAGCAACATTATATATTTCATATTAGGTAAGTGAAAGTAAAAATTACTGTTTTCCAAATTAAAGATTTGTAAGGACTTTAAATATTTTTATTTCTATTTAATACTAATAAAATCAAAACAATAAACATGACAGTGTCCACGAAATTCTCCTTAATTTAAGGCATTAAAATAACTTAATTATTTTTGTAGATAATAATCTATTGTAACCTTATTTAATCTAAAAGTCATATTTCTAAAACTAACTTTTTAACTTTATTTAAATGTTCTATAATAGATTTATAATAACAAAGGAGGAATTCAAACTTTAGTGTTACGAGCACTAAGTTTTGTCGTTTTAATTCAACACCAAACTATCCAGATACTTATGTAGCAGTCTGTGATCTGTAATTATTTGTTCACCTTAGTAAACATTTATTAATTGTTCCATATTTTTTTCTGTCAATAATGGGGTATCTCTTCATCGCCCAACAATCCCAAATCTTTGTACAAACTTTGCTGGTATATTTTGACAACATTATTATGTACCAAACAATTTATTACTATAATTACAATTACGATAATTATAAATACTGTTACTTTAATAACAAATAATTACAATTATTTCTATTATTATTATATCTAAAAGTTCATTATTATATCTATGTTCAAAATCTTCAGAACCGTTATTCTTGAGAAAGTATGTAAAATCATTGGTACCAAGTCGCAGTTGCTTTTGAGTCGATATTAGTGAATAATTTGAAGACCCCAAGCATACACTAATCTTAAATATGTAATTTCCATTTCGAGTGACTTATTCCTTTTTAGCTTGCCGTATCATGTGATAAGGCAATATTAATATTTCATACGTATGAAATATACGTCTCAGATGTTAAAGTAAAATATTATTTTTCGGAAATAAGAACAAACAAACAAAAGATTAAAAAAAACTAATATACGAAGTTGCAGAAGGTAATTTGGTGAAAAGAGAATCAACTTTAGTGATTGCTGTGAATTATAATTTCCATTGTTATATAAAATAAATCAAAAATAAATGTTTCTATCGAAACAATATGATACTTACTTCAATTTAAAATAACTTGATTTTAACAAGAGTTTCAAGTGAAAGTCGACTATAACAGATTACAGAGTACCTACAGATTCTAAACAATGAACCGAATATTTAGTAAATAATCTTGTAGGAAAATATGTAATTGTCAAAGATTAGAGTCATCAAGTCCTGAGATGTTACAGATACCCTTTCAACAAAATCGGCGAATCTTTATACCACACATTCTTCTGAAAATACTGAATTCTGAAAAACTACTCTAACGATTTTTGTCGAAGTGATTGAAATGGTCTGAGAGAGCTTGAATATAGAAATTTTAAACGTTCGTTCTCTAAAGTATCTATAATTTTGTAGATTCAAAAAAATTGAACATTTCACCTTGTAACGGGTAAATATGCAAGTTTAATGAATCAGGTAACCAACGAAATGATAAAAGAGCTAACATTTTTTTTCCCCCTAACATACGAATAGTTGGTATACAGTGGTAAAATAAATTGTACTTTATAATTATTATATTAATTTACTACTATCACCTCAGTGTGATAGCATTCATGCAAGCGCAATTTTCTTGTCCGTTGAATCATGCATATTTCAAGGACAGATATTAATTTTCCGCACTAAGGGATTGTCGAATGATACATCAGAGGTCTTAGTCCTTCAACCGTTTCTAAAAGAAAGTAGATACTATATATTAATTGACACACTAGTCGTAAAATAGGGTAAATTGTGATAAAAATCATTATGTCCAATAGATTTTTTAATTAAAATTAATTGTATTCTATTTGTGACTCATTCAACGTCAAACTACGTTTTGTCATAGATGATTAAAATTATAAAATCGATATATTTCCATTTATTCCCAACATGAGGTAATAAAAACATCATGAATGTGTCAGAAATAGTAATACTTTGTAATCAATTTCAGGATAAAATAACCTTAGTGGCTAAAGGGCATCAATGGTAATAAATAATAAATAAATTTAAATGTTTAATCATATTTATATGATAGGTATGATTACAGATACATATGGTAAGCGACTTCAAATTCACACACATTATTGGAGTGGTCTTCGCATTATCTCAAAAACGACTATGGTTTTAAGCTGATTTTTTTCTTGTTGTCCCTCTTACCGCCTTGATCAAAAAGTCTGGGTTTAGACAATTTGTCCTCTAATTTTGTGAGAGAAAACAAGGTATGTTAAACATAATTTTTTTTTTTTTTCGAATAACTAGATACATAACAAATACATTAAAACATATTATGTTTCCGTTTTTTTGCAGATTAACCTAACAGTTCCGAACAACCCAAGTTGTAGAACGTAGTGTAAAGTGATCAATCGGATATAAAGGGAATGCTGTAGATAATAATTTATACTTTTAGGTTATTGATTAATTCGTTCTCTAACCGTAAGTGTGACAATTTAAAAATCCAAAGGGCATTGAAGGAAATCTCCTTCTCTAAGTGTTAGTATTTAAAAAACATTTATAAATTTTTAATGTTTTTATTAATGAAAAACACAAATTAAAAAAAAAATAAAATTAACGAAAATCGTTCAAAATCCTCCAGAAATCTATCACCACAGAAATTAACAAGAAGGTTTATAGTTTACTTCCCATTAATAATTAACTGCGGGTTCGTGCCGGTTCACGAGAAAAATAAACTATATTTTTTCCTTTTAGCTCATGCTTTTTTTTTTCACACGTTGTCCCTATCTATAAATTCCAATTTCATTGTTTTAAATGTTTGTGTTATACTTTATGAACTTATTATTTTCCTTAATTCACATTAATTGTCAAAATAAATTATCACCCTATGCTCTAAATTTCGTAATAAATTAGTTTTTTTTAATTATTTTTACTTTCACTTACTATATATAGTAAGGAAAAATATTGCGATCGTGAAAATTTTCGAATTCTAGTTTTCGATCCTACTTTACCATCCCCTGAGTACAAATAACCAAGTCCCGCAAAAAGGTCTGTGTGCGTGTGTGTGGTAATTCCCAGGCGGAAACGAAAAGTCCTATGAAACTGAAATTTCATATTTAAGACAATTATACGCCCGAGATGTTACAAAAACTTCTTCATCAAAATCAGCTAACCAGAAGAGCCACTTTATACCATGCATTTTGCACCTTTTTATGATTTTCTCAAAAAAAGTTTCGACGATTTTGATTACACTCGCTATATCGATGTAATATTTAATGGGCTTTAACATCATGTAGTTTTCATTCTGATTAAAATAGTCTGACAGGGCTTAAATGCCGATATTTTACTTTTTATTCCTGTAAAGTACCTTTAATTTCGTAGATTTTATAAAAATAAATATATTATCTTGTTAGCACCGATGAAAAACACATAAATATATAAGTTAAACGAATTCGATGAAAGAGAAAACTGAAAAAAATATTTGTTTAATGCAATTTTTTGATTTTGAACATAGAAACAGTAATAGGTTTATATAATATGCCGTTGGAAAGCTAAAGATTTTAGAATAAATATTATCTAATGCACAAACTTGTAAAAGTTAATAAAGAGTGATGAAAAGCAGATAAAACTGATTATTTTAGATAATAAAATAATAGATTTTTTAATAAAAACACATGTTTCTATAGAAATTCAATTTAATTAATTCTTTAATAGTTTCACGTATTTTTATCTCTAACTGTATTTGAAAATTGTTTCATTGATTTTAAAAATGGAGGTAAGTGAAAGTCGTGTGTTGGCCGCACCAGATTTTTTTGTAATATTTTACTAAACCAACCTATTGATAATTAAAAAATAATTCTTAAATTAAATTTATTTCAGTACTTCTCTTCCTATGATTGATTGACGAAGTGTTTGATGGCTTCGAATTTTTACGCCTTTAAGAATAAACAAATAAAAACAAACAAATACATTAAAGCAAATTATGTTTATGTTTCTAGTGCAGGTTATTATAGAAGCACGTCCTATTGTTATTGTATTATAAAAATGTTTTAAAGAGATTAAAAAACAATTCTATTATAAAAAAAAGGGTATGTATAATTAAGTTGATAACGATTTGTGACGAAATACAACGCTAAAGTTTAAATGTTAAAACGTAATAAGTAATTATGGGCATGTTTACATCTACTTACAAACTACTGCAAAAGTTATCAAATAAAATTAGGATCTAGCGCAAAATAATTACTTTACTCGTTGAACATAAAAAGAAGAAAGAGTAACAATTAACCGGTAGTGAATTTATCCGTATTATATTTCTTCTGAGCAAAAACTAAAATATGTAAATTTAAATTATGTATCTATAGTTGACTGTATGTATATATTGAAGAGAAGTTAATTCGGGGTGGAGTCATCAAAACACTTAATTAAGTAAAAACCTAATTTATTGTGCTGGAACAAAATACAACAACCGATCGAAGGAGAGAGATCACAATAATGAGTGACTAATATGGATGTAAAATTTAGTGGGCTTCAATTTGATGTAGGTTTCATTATGATTGAAATAGTCTTACTGGGCTTAAATGCCCATATTTTAAATTGTCTTCCTCTAAAGCACCTTTAATTTTGTAGATTTCATAAAATTAAGCATATCATCTTGTTAGTTGTGATAAATAATGGCTAAATATACATGTTGAAGGATTTTGATGATCATCTAAATGAGAAAATAGGAAAATTATTTGTATGCATTTTTTGTGTTTTGGAACATAAGAACATTAAATAGATGTATATTATAATGTTGGAAAGTTGGGATTTTAGAAAAAATATTACCTAATTCACGGAAAGATTAAAATATAATAGACTAGTTGACCCGATAGACGATGTTCTGTCAGATCTATGCCTTAGCGAAATCGGTCAAGCCGTTCACGCGTGAACAAGAAAAAGGAGGATTTATTTTTATACATGTAGATAAAGAGATTACCTTAGGAAATTAAAAAAAAAAACAACAAAGAAAACCCAACATATTCACCTAAGTAACGTTTATCTTTTATAAGATCCTTCTCCTGACTGATATAAACATAACAAAAAAAGAATTAGTGAAATCGATCAAACCGTTCACGCGTGATGCGATGACCAAGGGAAAAGGCGATTCATTTTTATATAGATAGATTTAAAATAAGACATATGTTTCTATCGAAACTTTATGATATTAATTAATGGATCTTTTTTATTGTTTAGGTGTATTTAAAAATTATTTTTAACAGCGGAGGTAAGTGAAAGTCGTGTGTTTCGCGCACCAGATTTTTAATATAATATCGGTACGAAACCATAAAAACTTTATTAAAAAAAAAAAAAAACATTTTTAACTTATTTAAGTTATACTCAAGGTCTATGCTCTCAGGAATTAAAAAACTTATTGAAAGTTGTTGGATTCGTTGACAGCTTCAGCAACTTGTCAGAAAGTATTGACTCTCACTTTCATGACTTCGCTCAAACTTTGTAAAACTTTTAATGGTAGGACGAAAATAAAAAAAATCTATCGAGCAAGTTGTTTTTAGTGATCACTTCAGCACGTTCCTTCAAAATATATTATCCTTAAATTTTAAAAGCTAACATTAATTTTAAAAATATGAACTGAGTCGGTTCTTGTACTTTTTGGGAACATACTTTTTTTTTTTTCTCGTATCAAAATTGTTATTACTTTTAGGTTTCTTATTTTTTAAATTTTATACCTTGATTTTTTTGTATTTTTAAGACTCTGAAATACCTGCTATACGACAAAAACTTTTACGTGTGAGTTATGTATGCTAGATTTAAAAAAAAAAAATCAAAGATTATTATATCTGATTAAATTGACGCTCAAGACTTTAACTTCCCTCCGTTTTTAAAATAAATTTAAGAATTTTAAATAAAGTTTGAATGAATGGTTAAAGAATTACATTGAAATTCGATGGAAACACGTGATTTAATAATCTAACAATTAAAATTATGATTTACGGCAATCACTCAGTTTTATCCGGTTTTCATCTATTTCCACTATCTTATATAACTTTGTATACATGATAACATTTTTTTCCAAAAATCCTTAGCTATTCAAAGATATATTATATTTTTATATTACTAATTTTATTAAATATCTAAAAATTATACATGAGTTTTAATAATGAGGTTTAATGATATGTTCCTTGTATATATTTGATTGCACAAGCTGAAAGGAAAAGTGGAATAACTTCAAACAAAGCAAAATTACTTCCTCAATTTCTCAATGAAATTGTTTCAATTTCATAACAAATGTTGAAAGTCATATATTTTCAGAATGTAGGAAAGGATGTCATAGAATTCAAATGGATTACTTCTCCGGGATAATAATAAAACATTAATATTTATAAGTTTATAATGAGTTTTTGAATATTCATCTCACATTCATAAATAATTCGAGAGTTATTGCAAACTTACTATCAGGAAAGTGTTTGACAGTTAGCATGTCCCGCCTGTATCGGGTGTTAGTGGTTTAACTTTTCAATGAGTACTGTCATTCGAAATATGAATAGATCTACTTAACTCTCACTTACCTCTATACGAAATGTATAGCATGCTAAATTGTTGTAATAGTAAAAAATTATTATTTGCAAATTATTATATTAAAATTCCCTGGTTCTTGAACACCTTACATTTTTTAAATAACTAAAAAATATTTTTCCCTTTTCTCCCTTTGTTTTTTTTTCCTATCATTTAGATGAAATTCTCATGCCTCAAAGCGATTGAGGTTGGAATTTGAGAAGGAATTTGAGTGTTTTCACTGAATTGAACCAGGAACATCCTTTGATCTTGTGGACGCAGCCTCTACAAGACAGGAGCTTTTCATCTTCAAGGATTTACTGAGTCTACTCAGAGGGCTTGAAGTTATCTCTTAGTCCATCGCAAGGACTCCAACGATTAGTTTCTAAGATCATTTAGAAGCTCGGACCGACGCTACAAGGAAAAGCAATTTCATTGACCACGTTTGCTAATTATTTTCATTTTTTTTATCTTCATCTTGAAAAAAAAAACACTCTTTTTAGAGCAACAGAAACATTGACAAGACTATAAAAAAAGACATATTGAATATTAAAAAGTTGAAGTTGTAATAAGTATGAAGGAATGATTCGTGAGACGGTCAAATGAGATAAGAAAATAGTGAAAATTTTTTATTAACTAACGTTTCGACCCACGTTGCTCGTCTTCATATCGGAAGCTGAATGGCCATCCGAATCATCCAGGTCAAGAAGGCCAGTGAAAGGTCCTCTTCTCACCGCAGAATACCGTGTAAAAATATTAAGATTTGCAAGGGAACACCAATCTTGGACTGTGGAGGAATGGAAAAAGTTTTAGTCACTGATGAGACGATAGTGGCCCATAACAGCCCAGTTGGCCGTGAAAGAGTTTGGAGAAGGCCTGGAGATCGGTATAGTCAGTGCTACACGTAAGAAACTGAGCCATGATGGGATTCTACCATGTTCTGGAAAGGCATATCTTGGGAGGCGCACACCGAGTTAGTGCCATTCCAAAGAGGGGCTTTAAATGCTTCGAGGTTTGTAGAAATGATTCTTTAAGATCATGTAGTGCCTTTTATGCCATTCATAGGCTCTGAATCTTCGCTCATGCATGATAATGCTCGTCCTCACAAGGCAAGATGTGTTTTTGAAAACCTGAACACCAAAAATATTCACACCATTGATTGGACAGCTAGAAGTCCTGACCTTATCGAGAACGTTTGAGATTATCTCAAAAGAAAGGTCAAAAACTAAAATGAAAAGTTTTACAAAACTGAAATTTCATATTCATATTCATAGGACCCCGAGATGTTACAGCAACTTTTTCGTGAAAATGCGCTAACCAGAAGAGCCACTTTATATACCATGCCTTTAGCACCTTTATACGATTTTCTCAAACGATTTTGATTAAACTCGAAGTAATATTTAATGGGCTTTAATATGTTGTAGATTTCATTTTGATTGAAATAGTCTAGACATGGCTTAAATGCCGATACTTTAAATTTTCTACCTCTAAAGAATGTTTTATTTTATAGGTTCTATCAAAATAACTATAGCATCTTTTTAGTACTGATAAAAATGGAAAAAGTATATAATTCGAACGAATTCGAATCCGATATCCAACTAAAAGAGAAAAGTGCAAAAATATTCATTTATGCAATTTTTGTGTTTTTGAACATAAGAATAGTAATATAGATGTATAATATACCTTTGGAAAGTTAAAGGTTTTAGAAAAAATGTAATCTGATCCACGGAATTGTAAAACTTATGGAGGGCGATGAAAGGCGATAAATCTAAGTGATTGTTGTAGATAAAAATATAATAAATTTTTTAATAAAGCACATTTTTCTTTTAAAATCCAATTTAATTAATCCTTTAACAATTTATTTTTATCTCCCTATGTATTTAAAAAATTTAATTATTTAACAACGGATGTAAGTGTGAAAGTAGTGTGTTGCGCGCACCACATGTTTTTTTATTGATTTGATCTGCGATTGTAAGAAAATTTGTCTAAAGTTAGGCCTAGGTACTGTACAGTTTTTGACTATAGGATGGGAGTTGAATTTACCTAGATTTGGTCGATTATTTGTGGGCGACGTTTAGTAACAGAATTGCTTTAGATTGGTGGGATTAATTTTCCTTTTTCATTTTATGCAATATTTGTTAGTTTTTAATATATCCATTATTATTAGAAGTTATATCTCACTTTATTTTTTCATTTGGATAGTTTATATTTATTTTAAATTCCACTATATATTCCAGTTTTTATTTCGTGTAATATTGTTCTAAAGGGACTTGTCCCAGCATAAATAAATAATTATTATTATTAAAAAATATAATTTTTTTTCAGTTCGTTTGTTAGAATAAAAATAATTTTCAATTAGAAATCTCCCCTCACTGATTGCCTCCTAACTTAGTTTCCTAACTCTAATAGGAAAAGCTGCACTTCGGTAATTCCTGTTATAATTTAGTGGCCCATCGGGGGGCCTATGCACCCAGAAACCCCCGTAAAGTATGGCTCGACTTGGCTAAATAGGGGCGGTGGTTATTTACGACTTTCCGCTGGGTGGTCGTGGCTCTTTGTTGGCGAACTCTCTCAGTATATCTTCCTTAATATT
This sequence comes from Piezodorus guildinii, assembly GCA_023052935.1. Lineage (NCBI taxonomy): Eukaryota > Metazoa > Arthropoda > Insecta > Hemiptera > Pentatomidae > Piezodorus > Piezodorus guildinii. The sequence goes on along the minus strand of CM041293.1, from coordinate 136,463,374 downwards.
TCAAAACCTCATCGGGATTATGAACAGAAAGCCTTTATATAAATTAAAATGTATATAAAAATAAAATATAATTCTGAATGTTTGTACATTTAGATTTACGCTTAAGCCATTAAAACGACATATACATTTTCTTATATTAAAGTCTTTTCTCTACAAAAGAATCAATCCTAAAGACGAAATCCATTAATATCATCAATACTATCTACTATGAATGAGATGAATCGCACGATATATCTTCACATCCCGATTGCAGCTAGTATTGATTTTAGTTAATAATTTTATGTATCGGGTTGTTTCTGTACTAAGAAAATCAAATCATTTAGCAATAATTATTTGACCATCAACCTTTTTCATACAATAGTTTTCTTTTATACTGGGTTGTCCGGAAAATTCGTAGAGAAATTTGGACAAAAATTAAAATTGATGAACAGCTAGTTACTCCCGTTTGCGATTACCCTTTCCCAGCGGCTTGAAAGGGCATTATCGTATATTATCGTGATATTTTCCAAAAATCACTGCCCTTAAACTACTAAAGAACAATAAAAGGTCCGTTTTGACGTCATCTTCTGAAGAGTAGGATTTCCCTTGTACGAAATTTTCGAGGAAACGGAAAAGATGAAAATCCGAGGGAGCAATGTCTGGAGAGTATGGCGTGTGAGGTAGAACCTCCGATCTGAAGCTTGATAACTTTTGCTGAGTCCTTAAAAACACATGGGGCCCAGCGTTGTCTTGATGGAATAGCACTCCTTCCCGACTTGCCAACTTTGGCCGTTTATCTTCAGTTGCTGCCTTCAACCGATCTAACTAGGCGCAGTAAAAACCCGTATTTATAGTTTGGTTTTGTGGAAGGAGCTCAAAATGTATAGGTCCCTTCCAATCCCACCAAATACTGAGCATCACCTTTCTTGGATGCAAGCCGGCCTTTGTTATTGCGAGCAGCATCCTTCAAGGAAACCCTCAAGATTTTTTCTGGCTGGTGTTGATGTAGAGAATCCATTTTTCGTCACCAGTAACAACACGTTTCAAAAATAGATCCTCCATATTTTTTTTTTAGCAACAAATCACAACATGAAATACTTTCATTAAGGTTCCTTCCACTAAGCTCATGGGGACGACAGATGTATCCGGCCTTCTTTAGATGATTAAAAACGGTCAATTTGCAGGCTCTTAACTTCGCAGCTATCTCACGGATAGTAATTTGTGGATTGTTTGCGATGACCATATCCTCGAATCTTTCTTGCAGTTTGGGCTGCGTTTTTACATTATTATTTTTTAAATAACAGCATAATATGCCGAAAATGAACTGAATCATCACTAATGTTGGTTTACAATAAACTACATCACTGAGCCTTAATAAAGACGAATTCAGTGTTTAAACATAGTTGATTCCATGAGGATTAAAGGCATATAAATAAACATTAGCTTTGTGATTCATTTTTAGTAGAAAAAATAAAAGATAATTTTTTTTTTAAACTCTACGAAAGTTTCAGACAACCCAATATTTTTGATTTAGGAACTAAACTGTACCACTACCTCCCATGGATTCAGTACTGTCATATATGCACTAACAAGAAGAGGAATTCAAATGTGTCTAATCGATTTCTATAAAATTTATTAAGGTTAAATTATAAATTAAGCCAATAGATTCTGCAAAATATCAGGAGCCAAAACTCCCCAGGAGTCGCGTAAAATAATCAGAAACTTTATATCTGAAAAACACACTTTATTTGAAATCTCTGGTTCTAGAGAAGGTATGAAAATAAGTTTGGTGTGAATATTACCCTACTCCAAAATAGAATAATTTTTAAATTAAATGATTTTCAATAACCCTAAAAATATAATTAATATCGTAAAAATGATACTTTCTTAAAAAACTATGTTTTAAAAACAAGCTTTCTAAAAAACTATGTTCAGATTAAGATTCCTTTTTAGGAGAGAAGAACACAATTTTTAAGAAATATTATTAAAAGTATCGTTTTGACGAGATTATTTATATTTTTTAGAGTTATCACCAAACATAAAACTTATATATTTTAATGGCTTATTTTTTAATTATCCCACATTAAAATAAGGTAATTTTTACTACAAACTTGCTTTCCTACCTTCACTAAACCCAGAGATATTAAATAAAATGTGTTTTTCACCCACAAACTTCTAATTTTATTACACGACACCTAGGGAGCGTTAATCCCTAATATTTTGCAGATGCTAATCGTTTAATATATAGTTCAACTAAAATAATTTCATAAAAATCGATGAGGCACGGTTGAAACCTCTCCTTGCAAGTATTGTTCTTTGACTTGAAGCCGTAAAAGATGGTGATTATGCCAATATCACCTTCAGCCGATAGGTCTTTTCCTCCAAAAAATCGAGTACCCACTTTATAGAAGCTGATTGTGCCTCAGAAGGGTCCGATAACCCCAGAGTCCCCCAAAGGCTGAATTTTCCGAATAAATAATTATTCCTACACTGCTGGAATTTTAACCATTTAGATATTTAATGAACATAATAAGTCTGCAGCTCAAGTTTTAAAATTTTATTTCTTGACTACTATATTTAATTTTTTTAACATAATCACTTCTCACGTTAATTAGTAAAATCATACCTTTCACTTTTCTTCGTTGTAGCACTTTTTCAAAGCTCAAGTTATAATTTTTGTTAGTAACTTGAAAAAATCTCATGTGAGCACAAACTGAAAAAACAAAAACAAAAGGTTTATAATATTTTTCGCCAATTAAGTAAGCCAATCAAAAGTAAAACACACACACACACACACAAACTCACACACGCACGCACACACACCCACACGCTCACACACACACAAACACACGAAAACGCTCGCACACTCACACACCCACACGCTCACACACACTAACACACACACGCACGCAAACGCTCGCACACTCACCCACATGCTCACGCGCACACACACACACACACACACACACACACACACACACACCCATACACATACATATTTATAAAAGTATTAATAAAAATAATAATAATAGGTCTACCGATTCCGAAGGTTCGATGCCGATACCAACTAATTCCGCCTACACAGACTCGTCCAATGTTCACCGTTCAAGCCCAAGCATCCGAGATCAGCTATAACGCAATCCTCCCATCGACGCTTCGGCCTACCTTTTGGACGCCTACCAGAAGCGAATGCCAACTTTCTCGAAATCCATTCCTCACCGAGCCCAACAACTTTACTCACCCATTTGATTCTCCGCGATGCTATCAACTCAATTATATTCACAGGGCACAGGCTCCGCTATTCCGCGTTGTGCAACTTTCTAAACTCCACAGTGGTCTCATCCCTCTTCGGATCAAATATTTTACGCAGTACTTTATTTTCGAAAACCTTAAGGCGTTGTTCATCCTTCAAAGTAAGCGGCCACGTTTCACTTCTGTAAAGAACCGTCGGAAGAATAATAGGTATATAATATATATATATATACATATATATATATATAAGTATAATTTAAAATTTTCATTTGATTAAATCCAGTAAAAATATTTTTTTAAAGATATTTAATTTAGAATATTATAAAAAATTAGGATTCTGAACATATAGAGATTTTAATTCTCAAGCAGAAGTTAATAATGATCCGATTTCGAATCTATCTCTATTCATTTATTCACATAAGTGGGACTGAAATTGTATTGTAAATAGGTATGCTTATGTTTAAGATGTTCATTTGCTTTTAAATTTATTTTATTTCCACTATTATGTGTACATTTTTCTTTTCTTCTTCTGTAAACATTCTCCTAATGACTCTCAGGACACTATTCCCAGTGCTCTCACTCATATGAACCATAATAATAATAAACAAAAGAGTTGAAATTTAAATAATTATATTAATAAAGACAATAGAAGAACATATATTGTATACTCTTATTTAAGGTGCTAAAGAAATGGTCTGGCACAAACACTCAAGTGATGTCAACGAAAAAGAGAAAACATTTGAATAAACGACACAGAATACGTGATTTCTAAAAATCGTTGCAGATAGATGATCAGAAGGCTACTAGATATTCCGATCAGGTGAAACTCAATTACGTTGAAAGTGAAACAAAACCAGTTGGTTGCTCTGTGTGAGGCGACACAAGACGCTTCTGGCACATATCCCTAGCACGTAACTTGTTCTTCAGTCTTGGCCACTGCCTTGCCAAGTTTTCTGGAAGAAAGTTTAAAAGTAATCGTTTCATTTGAATATAAATGAGAAAAGTAAAAAAATAAATAAAAAAAACACACACACCTAGAACACCTTTAGAAAAATAAAGCTTAAGAAAGTTATTGTAGAACGCCGCTGGTATAGGTATAAAAAAAAAGAAAAATGAGTAGTTTAGTGGCTAGCATAACAGCCTATGACCAAGGTCGTAGGTTCGAACCTGGCAGTGACAGATATAAAAAATATTTCGTTATGCCGCCCATCGGAGGGGGAGTAAAATGGAGATCTCAACCCTGTGCGCTGTCAGGTACTTGGTTAACTAAAGAATTTAAAATTGTTCTAGAAGAGAAGTTAGTTGAGGGTGCAGTCAAATTAACACACAATTCAGCAAAAACTTAATTTAATAGTGCCAAAGTTTCGGCCTAAATTTTAAGCCTTCTTCAGGGCAATTGAGGAGTGAATGAATGTGTTAAAAAAGTCTTAGCTGGAAAAATAAAGGAGGTAAGTAAAATTCGTGTGTTGTGCTCACCAGATTTTTTAAACTATTATCAAAGATTAAATATGAGGGTATATTATATATATATATATATTATATAGAGGGTAGGTTGGTGGAAAATATAAATTATTTTCTTCAAATTCAAAAATAATTAAATTAAATATATGAATAATGAAATTAAAAATAAAAAAAAAAAACTACATCTTTATGCAAAAAAATTGTTTTATCTTTAATATTTTTTATTTTTCCCCAATAATTTTATAGAGAGCTGGCCCGATCACTATTTCTGCCTACACCTTTTCTATATACACCGACTACATATAAATACAAATTATTCAATATTATAATCTGAGATAAAAAATTAAAAACTATTATAAAAATTAATTTGGTCTAGAAAGGTAAGAGTCTTAGTTCAATCTTTTGGTTCCTAGGTTAGATTTTAAGAGAGTAATTTTATTAAAAGATTTTCAACAGTCAAGTCAGTGCTTTAATCTCTATTTATTCAATTATAATTTGGAATTAATCAGTTTAATATTTTTAAAAAGACGTTTATGACGGTTGCAAATAATAAAAATTATACTTATTATAATTAATCTTGATAGTGGATATTTAGATATGGAGATTGATCAGTGCACGGAATTCAGGAGATGATCTTTCCTATCATTGAATCCTAATAGATTAAAAATATTATATTATTAAATAATAGACTATTAATATTAGGATATTACTACTTTACTATTAGTAAACAACTAATTTAAGGGAATTTCACAATAAAACTGTCATCAATTTGTAATTCAATCCATTTCCCATTGATTCTCTTTGCACTAAAATAAGAATTTTTTTTTACAATGTTAATATTGTACACAGTTATGATTGTGTGTATAATGTTAATTTATTTCTCACATTGTATTTATCTCAATTTTACGTTGTAGTTTTGTTTATTTTTTTTATTATTATTTGTTTTGTATAAAATAATGTATATAAGAAAAAGTTTTAATAAGCTTATGAATACAAACGCTGTTTTAAAGAACTTTAGTATTTTTTAGACAAAATTGAAAGACGGCGGCAGACCCAGCCTCTAAAAAGTGGATACCCAAAAATTGGGGAAAAACCTGGTGGCTCAGCGTAATTACCTCATTGTACAGCCGTTGGTCTAGAAACAGGTTTGAGGTCACGGGTTCCTGTAGGTGGTCCTAGGATTTTTTAATGGGAGTAAAAAATCCTTAGTTACGCCGTCCTTCGGAGGGGACGTTAAAAGGTGGTCCCGAGCCTGTGCCATGTCAGGTACTCGTTAAAGATTCCTATCCTAATAAAACCTGGAAACGCAAAATTTAGGACTCCCACTGTAGCATCGTCCGATTAGCCATATTAGCATAAAGTGACGTTAAATAAATAAACAAACATCTAGAAACAGTACGAATCTTTATTTGAACTGAGCCCAAGACCCTTCGTGGGTTATAGTGGTACAGTTATTATTATATATATTTTTTATTACTATTTTATATGGCGCGCTCACTTAGCTTCCGCTGGCTATCACAATTGATGCGGCTGGGAGGGGGGCGCTGGGATCCTCCGGGGACTTTCCTTTTGTTTATATTGTATGAATGTGATCCTTTAGCAATATTATTATTGTCCATAGTGAGAAATTGTAATACATATGAAATAATAAATTTAAATTAAAAAAAAAAAAAATATATATATATTTAAAAAGTGGTCCCGAGCCTGTGCCATGTCAGGTACTCGTTAAAGATTCCTATCCTAATAAAACCTGGAAACGCAAAATTTAGGACTCCCACGAATTTTATATATATATATATATATCTTCTTCTTCTTTCAGTGGCGCGATAGGCCGTGTAGGCCCTGGGCCTCGCGGTGTAAACTCCTGCGAGTTTACACTCACGTTTCGTGATGCTGTTTTTAATGTAGGGTCATCACTCCCTACGACTAATTATATATATATATATATATATATATATATATATATATATATATATATATATATATTATTATATTTCAAATGAACTATTTTAATTATGTATACCTTTAATAAAATTTCCTAACGCAATCCCATTTAGTTTACAGTGAAGGATCAGTATTTATGAAATAGTGTTAAATTTGAAATAATTGATGACAATGTTAGTTGATAGATTTACAAACCAAAGGCTTTACATCGGTGATAATTTCTCTCTTTAACAATAACATATCTTCATAAGTTTATGGGTTTACAATAACTTTTATTAACTTTAAGATTTATTGTATTGCACATTAACTTTTCTAAAATCTTGCTCTTTCCAACGGTATATTATACCTCTATATTACAACTTATATTCCAGGTATAACTTTTTAACGACTTGGTTACAGAAAATTTAGTTTTCCTTTTTAAATAAATGCTAAATTACAATGTATTTTACTTTTAAACGTCCAGAAAAGAATGCCCTTAACGATGGTGAAAACCGTATCAAAACGAGACTGGTGGTTTTGAAGGAGTTCGCGGATCAATTTCTTTAAATAAAATCTGTTACACAGCCTCAATATTAAACATTAAATAAATAATGTATCAATATCCAAGTTATACCAATATTAAAGTTAAAAAAAAAAAGAAATAGAGATTTAGAGAATCATACCAAACAAAAAATTCTAAAAACTACAAGAAGAGAAATTATTATTTTTTTTGTCTAAAAGAAAGTACTAACATCATTAGAAACTTTTATGATGGCAGTTAACCAGAGATAGCAAGATAAGAAAAATCGGTGAGGAGAAAGGATTAAACGAACCAGAAAATCTATATCTTGAGATATCCTTATCAAATCTAGATGGATGTGGTCGAAAATAATTATAATAACTTTGAGATCGTAGATTTCATTAGAAAATACCATTTATTTTTTTTTTTTAAATTTAAATATAATGCTGTATTTTTTTTAATTGATACTTCATTAAATAATACAACTAGTATATATGCTAATAGACAAAAAAATGAAACAGACTTATAGAGAAACTGCTCATTGACAGCATTCCATTATATATCTTAAAGATATTTTTAACCAAGAAATATAAGAGCAATGACACATATTTTAATATTGTTTAGATTAGAAAGAGGAAGTTCTTGTCAACTTATTTAATGAAATAAAGAAAACAAAAATTCGTTACTTAATCCTTGATTAGTATGTTTAACTGCAACCAAAATATATTTTTTTTAAGTATATCGAATCTAAAGTATTTTGCTATCAGAAACAATTACATTGTGAGATTACATGAAGCAGAACAATTTTCACAGAAAACACCGGCGACACAAATCAACCACTGAAAATTATTATTAAAATATACTTTATGAGAGGACTTAGACTTCTTTATTTTTTCATTGAATTTGATGTGCTTTTTTGAAATCTTCAGTATACATGTACATATAATATATTTATGTATTAATATATATTTATATTCATAAAATATAGTGAATGATATTACTTTATTAGTTTTTATTACCTTCTTTTCTGTTGCTTGTTCTTATTTTAACTCACTGATTTTTAGTTCTGACAATTTTAGATGGTCATTTATTTATCAAATACCTACGATGTATTTTGTTATTTTTTAGCCCTATTGGAGGCTCGCAAGGTAGGTCGAAACGTCGGTAAACAAATATCTTTTTCACTATTTGCTAATCCGATTGCTAATCTTATCTCTCTCTCTCTCTCTCTCTATATATATATATATATATATATATATATATATATATATATATATATATATATATATATATAACTGAAATAAAAATAGATGAAGAAGATGGTTGGGGGTGCGGTCATAAATTAGAAACACACATTTAAAACAATTGCTATTTTAATTATGTGCCCACATTGTAGGCCGAAACGTCGGCACATAATTAAAATAGCACTTATTTTAAATGTGTGTTTCTAATTTATGACCGCACCCCCAACCATCTTCCTCATCTGATTTCTCAACTGTCAACAAATACTCTATCACTATGAAATAAAAATAAGTCAAATTGATGGTTTACTTTAGAACGATTAACATTAAGATACATTTTTATGCTAAATTCTATTGTTCGGATTCCACAATAATTTACATGGAAGAGCAATATTAAACATAGTTACATGAAAACCATTTATTAATTTATATTCAAAATATCATAATAAAGAAATACAGAGGTGGAAGACAGCAGATGTAAACCAAAGCACTGTCGTTCTTAGATTGCCCAAAGGAAAAAAAAAGAAAGAAATACAATTATTATTAATAAAAAAATCACCTTAAGCTCACTTATACGTTAAAATTTAAGGAGTCAATCTATCTATCTATCTATCTATCTAAAAATATATACATATATATATATATATATATATACATATATATATATATATATATATACATATATATATATATATATATATATATATATATATATATATATATATATATATATTATCTTTGATGTAAATAAATAAAATTGTCTCTTGATAAATTAATTCAGCAGTGGAAGAATTAAGAAATTTAGATGGAGAGCTCACTCCATTTAAGTAACATCTTAATCTCCATAAACATCTATTTTCACGATTAAACATTTGGATACATCCGAGTATTTAGAAGAAACATTTTAGTACTACCACTGGGTAGTTTCTTCATAGGACTATTTTACGCCCATAAGTGCAATTTAGCCCTTTCACTTGTTGTATAAATTGTATATTTTTTTCAGTGGCGCAACAGGCCGTGCAGGCCCTGGGCCTCGCGATGTAATCTCCCAGAAGATTACACTCTCGTTTCTCGATGCAATTTTTAGGGTAGGGTCATCACTCCCTACGCCTAATTTTGTGAGTCGCCACCATTTGGCTGACGAGTATCACATACCCAGGGAAAGGCTGTGAGTGAATCCCCATTCATTTACATCCTTTTAAAAGCCCCGCCGAGACTGGGATTCGAACTCACACCTTAAGCATGAGAGACTAGCGCGCTAGCCACTCAGCCACGGACTCCCCTATAAATTATATATACGGTTGTAAAAAGCAATAAAATATTTTTTTTTTTAAACAAAAAGTATTTAGCTACTAACTAATTTACTAGATAACAAGAAAAACACTGCAAATTATCACACAATGGTTTATTATTTCCAAATAACTATATTAGGGTATAGCTGTTTATAGGAAATTAACTAATATGAAAAGCAATAAACAATTATACTAAGCATAAATAAATAAAAATGGCCTATCATCATTGTTAATTTAAAAACGCTCTCTTCTTTATTTCTGATCCGATTTCAAAGATTCTTTATTCCGTTTGTATGAAATTTCATTATCTTTTGAAATGCACTCTGGAATAAATTTGGTATTTATTTATTAATTCGAACAAACGGATTTTGTTTTGTTTTTCATTATTTGGGTTCTAAGTATCTTGAAACGTAAGCCCTCAAATATTGAGGGAGATAATTATTATTTTTACTTTTTTTGGTCGATTACAAAGGTCCATCTTTAGAAATAATAAAACAATAGCATTTATACCAAACTTTTTTACTTTTCTTTCGATTTAAAATAATATATTCGCGAATAAAGGCGGGAAATGCGGGTATTATTTAGTTGCGAAATTACTTAAGTTAATAGTGAAGATAAAAGTGAGTTCACACATCACATAAAATATATATGTTAAATAATATCACGAACAAGAAATCCATGTACTATTAAGTAGCAAAAATTAAAATAAATCGTAATATTGCCCCTACCTCGATCGACTGGAGAAGCAAAGAGAGTTCCACCTGCTTTCACAAGCACTGTACGACTGAGGATGCCAGGCTTGGAACTGCTCCCAAGTGGGAAAAGAATTGCGCTCTCCGAGTTTGAGTCTCGTAGGGAGTATTGCTAACCGGAATATTATTAAATAAGCAAAATAGTATTTCAGAAAATATTATTGCTGAATTATAATTGTAATAATGGACATGATTACTTTCAGTTGATAATGACAGGAAGAAATTAGTGTGTTTCCTTAAAAGAAACAATTAAAATGTTACTACTACTATTACTTACTTATTATTATTACTTACTATTACTATTACTACTACTACTATTTATTGTCTGTCAACGTTTCAACCCCTATTGCGGGTCATCATCAGGGCTTAAAAGATAAAAAAGGAATACAATTTTAACCGGGTTTTAGTAGAATTAAATCTATCATAACCCGTGACTTATATATATATATATATATATATATATATATATATATATATATATACCTATATTTTTTTAATGTTTATCGCTCTTTACTACATCTAAAACTCTCTACATATTATTCTTTATCTTCAAAAATAACTCAATTATGGCCGTGATCACGGATAAAATTATCTTCTTTTCTTTTTTAATTTTTTGGGAAGTTTTTCTTAATATAAACACTTAAAAGAGCACACATTGACTTCCACTCGTCACTTAATCACTTTATTCCATAAGCCTTTCATATCTGTCGAAGTTTCGGGGCTGTTTCCCCATTTTCAAGACTTATTTTTTTCATTATATAAATGCTTTTTTATATATCACCCATCATATTATTTCATAGCACACTGCTATTTGTCCTTATGGGTGTTCATTGGCTCACTTGAAATGGGGAAACAGCACCGAAACGTCCAAAGATATGAAAGGCTTATGGAATAAAGTGATTAAGTGACGAATGGAAGTCAATGTGTGCTCTTTTAAGTGGATAAAATTAATTTTTTTCATCTATTTTTTCTATTTTTTAAATAATTTAGCGTTTTTTTTTTTTGTTTTTTTTGTTTGGAAACACTAATAATTTTTTCCACCCTCTTAAAAAAAAACAGAGTTACTAGCGTATATGTAGGCAAAATGTCAATTTTTTTCCGTTTACCAGTGTTTATTTATTTGTTTATTTTTTTGTTTATCACGCTTTACTGATTTTAATACTCCATACATCTTGAAAAATAACTGAGTTATTAAATTAAATCACTTATAATCCGCCGTCATTTTAAAAATGAACAGCCGATATCAACGTCTACTTGTTAGGATCATCGTGGCATACTCTAGTATTTTTGTGGTGAATTTCACAAAAATTTGGTCAAGTAGTTTCGGAGAATGTCATAGACGGTGGACGGCGGACAAAGGGAGTTTTATTTATTCGTTTTAGGGTTCTACGTGTCTTGAAACATAAGCTCTCGAATTTTGAGGGGGGGTTAATTTTTTTTTCGATTACAAAGGTTATTTTTGAAAATAAATAAATAAATATTATTTGAAAATAACAAACCAAAATTATATTGACGAAGTTAATTTGAAGGATTTAAAAAAAAAAATGTGAGGTATATAAAGGAAAAAATTAAACATATTTATATAATTTTTGAAATATTTAATAAATGTTAGGAAAAGAGCGGTATAGTCAAGGTTGTCACAGAAGATACCTTGGACAAGGTTTAGCGTCTTTTCAGCTTAGGGGAAAATTATACATTTGAGTTGGGTAGTGGAAGTCTGAAGGGTATTTTAATTCTAATGGCTGGCTGGTTTTGTGAAGAAATGGTCTCATTATCATACTATTGCATTAATTAATTCGGAACTCTTAATAAGGGAATAAAGATATTTAAGGGAAACGAAGGTAGCTTTTAATGACAATGAGTTTATATATATGAAATTGGAATCCATATACCTTCTTTATATTATTTTTTTTTTTAAATAAATATAATTTTTGGAATATAAAATATATACCTAAAACATAATTTGTACACGGGATCACTTGTAGCTGGGTGCTTAGCATTACAGCCTCCTATGCCAAAGGTCACGGGTTCAAACCCGCAGGTGGTCCTAGGATTTTTTAATGGGAGTAAAAAATCCTTAGTTAGGTCGTCCTTCGGGGACGTTAAAAGGTGGTCCCGAGCCTGTGCGATGCCAGGTACTCGTTAACGATCCCTATCCTAATAAAACCTGGATAGGCAAAATTTAGGACTCCCACTGTAGCATCGTCCGATTAGCCATAGTACCATAAAGTGACGTTAAATAAATAAACAATAATTTGTACAGAAAATTTCGGACTCCAACGTTGCAGTTATTCCTTGTTTTTTTTGTTTTTTTTTTCTTTTGTTTATATTTCATAATATAAAAAAATAGATATATAAAATAATTCAACAATAATGTTTATTAGTTTATTATTTTCATTAATAAATTTTTGTAACCGGCCAAAAAAAAAAAATTTGGAACCTCCTCTCTAAATTTGTGTGCGTGCGTTTCAAGATACGTAGAACCCTAATAAGAAATAAAAAAAAAATCCATTTGTCCGCCTTCTGCGGCATTTCTCCAAAATTATTTTACCAATTTTATTAAAATAGGCCACAAAAATACGAGGGCATGCATGGATGATCCTAACACCTAGTCTTGAAATCAGCTGGTTATTTTTAAAATGGCAGCCGATCAAAAGTGCTTTAATTCAATAACTCAGTTTTTTTTTTTTTTTACACAGAAAAATGTATGAGTGTTTTTTAAACAAACATTATAAAAAAAAAAAATTACACATAAATACGTCCATAACTCAGTTATTTTTGAAGATAGAGAAAAAAATATTTATTAATATTTTTTAACAAAAAATCGCAAACAAGTTCAGAAAAGAGAAAAAGGGGAAGAAAATGACATTTTACTCATAACTCGGTTATTTTTTAGATCTCTATGCATGAAGTAGAAAAGCATGTGAAGAGTTTTAGAATCAGTAAACGTGATAAACAGAAAAACCGAAAAGATTAGCAGCTATAAACAGCTATATAAACCGTTATACCCTAATTTAGTTATTTGGAAATTATAAACCATTGTGTAATAATTTGCAGCGTTTTTTATTTAGTACCATTACTTTCTACCCCGTAGAGCAATAAAATAACAACCAAAAAAAGAAAGAAAATACAACATCGAAATTTAAAAAATTTCACAATCGCAATATATTTCATATAGTAAATGAATGTAAAAAAAAAAAATTAAACGTTAAAAATAAATTAATATCTTAAATCAAAATAAATAAACTCTCATTTCAAAATAGATAAAAAAAATTTTAAAAGAAAGGAATAAATATTTGGTTGCACTAAATATATTTTAAATGAAGCCTTGGCCATCAAGACTACAAACTTTTAAAAAAATTAAAAGCCTCTATATCTACAATCATGATTCCTTTCATGTACTATTTCTAGGGCAAGTAGACGAAGAGGTGCTCGCCAAGATCCACCACCAGACCAAAATCGTGCTCGCCCGTCAGTGTTAGGCACATTTATCATACTATAAATTTTGGGTATCCACTTTATAGAGGCCGGGTAAGCCTTATAGGACGTCTCACTACCCTAGGATCACTTCACGTCAAAAAGAATTTATAAGTAAACTTCTCCCTGCTGAGGATTCTAGTCAAATATTTTGGTTGATGAATTTTACATTCCATCAGACGTCCGTTCATTATCAAAATTCATAGCATCAACAATATTTAGCAGAACTTACTAAGTAAATGCTAAGACAGGAAATCCTTAAATGACTTGTAGGGCTTATTTTATTTCCCTCCGTGTAAACTATTTAATATAAGAAGAGAAGTCACCGGTTTTATACTAGTAACTTTTTAAGCAACCTTCAGCAACAAATATTATCATTAAAATCTCAACTAGAAATTCGTAGCCATCTATATATATTTATAACATAAAGTTATCATTTACTCTCGTATATAGTCATCGCAATATCTCAAAAATGACAATGGTTTTGAAACTGAAATTTTTAATGGAGATTCCCTTATTGTCTAGTTCTGCATTAAAGAAAAATTCGTCCTATTTAGTGGTTGAAAAAAAATTCTAATATCCTTAAACGAATTGTATTCTCAATACTTTTTATAGTACTACTTGAAATCAAAATCATCATCAGACCAATATTACCAAAAATACTAAATTTATAAAAAATATATTTAAGTATATTGGGCATTGTATCAATATTTTGTGTGCAGGCTCCTATGGGAAATCATTCAAGCTTTCAAAAATGATTTTGAACGACAAAAAATAATTTCGCTACTAAAAAAAACCTAAAAAAATAAGGCCTTATTTTTTGTGAAAAGGTTCTAAATAATCTTTCGTTCTCAGCAAAGATAAATATATTAACAAAAATAAAATTACAAAAGATATAAATAAGAGAAAAAAAAGGAATAATATTTCTTTTTTAAGAAAAGCGTTTCCTGAGCAGTAATATTAGTGTGAAATGTTCTCGTCCTTATAAATACTTGCGGTTCTAAAATCAATACAGTAAACCCTCGTTTTAACAAACTCCAAGGGACCAAAAAATTCTCTGTTCGTTATAAAAGAATTCGTTATATCCGAAAAATATATTGTATGTATATTATATGTCTTGGTATAAATTCAGGTGGTTAAAAAGAAATATTTTCAACACAGCATTCGCTTTCAGGCATATGTTTATTTAAAAACTACATAAGTAGTTAAGTAAAACTATGCACTATGTATATATATCTATCTTATTTCAAATTTTACAATAATACTTTAAGATTAACATAAACCATCATTAAAAATACAAAACTTAAAAATGAACTTACCATGTCAAAATCACAGCAATTCATATAAAGTTGAAATAATAATATATATATATATATATATATATATATATATATATATATATATATATATATATATATATATATATATACATATATATTTTTTTTTGCACATCCCGATGAAAATGCAACGAGGCATCGTTTTTATCTTTATTAGCGATAATCGTTGATAGAGGAGATTTTGATATCCCGTATTTTTCCGAAATTATCGATTTCGACTCAATTTTGTTTCCACTTCTTGGATAATCGCCAACCTTGTATTCAAATCAATGGGTTTTCTCTTGACCTCGTAGGAAACTCGAATTAACGCAAGTAATTAAAGCAATAAAAACAGAAAAACTCTAGAAACCAGAAGCTGTCACAGACTGAATCACAAAATTGAGCTGAATAGAGGGAAGAGGTGAGGATTTGGACAGAAAAGCGCCGCTCTCTACTGAGAATTAAGACGTATTGTAATTTTTTTTCTTCTTTATTTTTCGTAATAACCGAACAAATTCAATTCTGAGGTGCACAAAAGTAGTTCGTTAATTCGTTTTAAGAGAATATTTCGTTATAAACCAGAAGAAAGCATAGTTTTTTATTAATGTTTCAAGGGACCTCAACGATAGTTCGTTATAAACGGGTGTTCGTTATAACCGTGTTCGTTAAAAAGAGGGTTTACTGTAATACCTAACAAGATCTTACAAGTTGTAAGACACCTAAATATTTTCAGGAATTGTTGTAATTTATATATTTGTTTAAATATTATTATTTAAATTTAAAAGTATGTAAAAGAAAAAAATCTTTGTTGGGCATTCAAAAAAAAAAATTATTTGCAATAAGCAAATACGTTCTCTTTCGAAAGCTAAATAAGCTAAGTTCATCCAAACGCTAGGTTAAATCAGCGAATCTCAAGGCCACCGCCTCAACCTAGTGTTAAGGCCTAAGTGTCTAAGTGTTAAGGCCGATGGGTTCATATCATAAGTCTATCTATTTTTTTATTATATATCCTGCAGCAATATCTAAAACCATGAGCAAGTCCAACTTCTTGAGGAGTAATTTATTTGTCTCATAGAATGGTGTATCCCCAATTGTTCGTAAAACTTTTGATTGGAAAGACAAATTCTGTATCTAATGTGTAGCCTAAATAGACATATCTCTAAATAGATTTTGCAATATAAAAGACGCCAGAACTGGGTTTTAGTGGGATTTCAGAAATTCTGCGTTGTCTGTAAAGTAGCTAAGAAAGTGAGATCATTCCCAGGTAAGTCTGACGTGTAGAAATCTAATAGCAATGGTCCCACTACATTACCCTGTGGAACTCCTGCTTGAACACATTTTATACCAAAAAATGCGTCCCCTACTTACAGTACAATAAGATCCCATACTTACTTACACAGTAATAATGTCTGTAGACAAGAGTAATATGAGGGAGTAATAATTAATAGTGGGAGGAAGCAAAACTTTGAGTTTGGAAAGCAATTCTTCATACCTCATCTTGTCTAATGCTTGACCTATATCAAGGAAACATCTGGTAAATATCATTTGGGCTTAAGAGAATCCGAAATGTAATCAGCAGATATAGAATAGTAATTCGATGGCATTTTTGAATGGTCGAATTATGTTTTCTAAAACCGAACAGATGATTTGGTATAGCATTAAATATTTCGATCGAAGTCAAACGGTGAAGAATACTTTTTAAAAACATGAGAGGAGGCTTATTAAATGCTTATATAGGACGGTAGGAATTCAGACAATCTGAAGGTGTATTGGCTTGTAATATCTCCACGACTTCAGAATACTTCAACATAGCAGAGTAATATGTTATCCTGAAGATGCAGTTATTTTCAATAATGAACCTTTGTAATCGACCAAAAATAAAATAAAATAACCTCTCCCTCCTCCCCTCAAGATTTGAGAGCTTTCGTTTCAATATGCTTCGAATCTGAATAACGAATAAAAAAAAAATCAGATTGTCTTCCGTTCGCCGTACGCCGTCCACCGTCCGTCGTCCGCGTTATTTCACCGAAACTACTCGACCAATTTTTTTTTTTTTTGATTCGCCACAAAAACACTAGTCCACTCAACGATGAACCTAACACCTAGATGTTGATATCAGCTGGTTAGTTTTAAAATGGCGGCCGATTAAACGTGGTTTTATTCAATAACTCAGTTATTTATGAAGATAGAGAAAAAATTCATTATTGTTTTTCAACCAAAAAACCGCGACTAATTATATTAAATAGAAAAAATAAAATAAAAAAATATTGACATTTTTTACATAAATAAGCTTATAACTCAGTTATTTTTTAATATAGAGAAAATTGTGTAAATAGTTTTAGAATTAGTAAAGCACGATAAAAAGAAAAAAAAATTATTTCTATATTCAAGCAACATATTATAATAGATGTAATTACTCTAAAAATTGTTTATTATTGAAAAATCAAAAAGGTTTTCGAGATCAAGACGCGATAAACGCGATGAACAAAATGAAAAAAAAAAATCATCTTTTATGGTAATTTTTGAATAACGAATAAAAAAAAATCGTCTCTCCTAATAAAGAAATAAATACTGAAAAAAATTAATAGATAATTAAATTTTGGTCTAAATGAAAAAAGAATCATTGAAATTGGTTAACAACCACCTTAGATACTGCGTTTTGAAATCAATGGTAGTGTTATGATATGATGCTTTGAATTAGTGCTTTTCATATTACTTAATACTTAATATCAACAGTCATATAAACTGTTATACCCTAATATTGTTATTGGAAAAAAGTCAATTCTTAAAAAAAAAATTTGAAATTAAGTCATAAACCCGGGTTTACTTTTACTAAATTATCAACAAAATCATGAGTTTGTTGAGGGAGGATTGCTTGTGGTGGTAGTTTCATCGGTAAAGGTATATAATTGTGATGGAACACTATTCAATCATTGATGTCAGTATGCGGTTTAAACGTCTAATAAATTTTCATCTACCTTAAAAAGCAAAAACAATAGTTTTGAAAACAAGATGTACATAAATTACGACTGCATCTAGAGTTATTACCAAATCTCCAACTGAGTGATGCTGATGAGATGCAATTGATACGCCTCAACTTCTTCATTGAATATGGAAACTGCGATAAGAGGCAGGGAACGCTATGATCATATTTCTTAGGCCCGTATCTCCCTCAGATGTTCGTACGTAACTCAGGTGTTGAAGTTTCATTGCTCTAGATATTGCGATGATTTCGAAGAAAATTATTGCTAGTACTTCCCCTTTAGTGAAGCTGACTTTTAGTGAAATTAGCTTCAAGTAAATTTGATTTTAGCCAATAAGAATCGGGTTATAGGGATCACTTGTAGCTGGGTGGCTAGCGTAACAGCCTCCCATGCCAAAGGTCACGGGTTCAAATCCGCAGGTGGTCCTAGGATTTTTTGATGGGAGTAAAACATCCTTAGTTACGCCTTCCTTCGGAGGAGACGTTAAAAGGTGGTCCCGAGCCTGGGCGATGTCAGGTACTCATTAAAGATCCCTATCCTAATAAAACCTGGATAGGCAAATTTTAGGAATCCCACTGTAGCATCGTCCGATTGATTAGCCATAGTAGCATAAAGTGACGTTAAATAAATAAATAAATAAAATAAAAATAAGAATCGGGTTATAACAGTAATAAACAATTGTATTTAGCTGATAAAAATATTTGTCTTCATATAAGTCGGATAATATTTATCGAATACAATATGCATAATTTTTCAAAATATTTATCATTTGTACTATGAAAAAATAATTACTAAATTAAAAAAAAAAAAAAAAAAAAACCTTGTGCGGGCTACACACGACTTTCACTTGCCTAGACTGTTAAAATAAATTTAAAAAATATTAAATATAAGTCAATTTTAAAAATATTTTAAGTTGATTTTAATAAAATGAGTATTCATTTTCGTTGGAAACATTTGATTTAGATTAAAAAATATAACTATATAATTTTTAATCAGTAATAAGTTTATTACCCATTAGTCTTTATATTACCTTTACAATATTGTGCATCTGATGATATTTCTCTTTCGAACGGCATATAAGACCTCGATATCACTGTTCTTATTATCCGAAAACCAAATATTACAATAAAAAATAGTTTTGCTCTTTTATCCTTTCGTTGATCATCAAATTCGTCCAACTTCTATATTTAGCCGCCCTCTATCAATGTCATTAAGATGATATGGTTTATCTTTTGGAATTTGCAAAATTAAAGGTAGTTTAGGGGAATTTTTTTTTAAATATCTGCATTTAAGCCCTATCAGACTATTTCAATCAGGATGAAATCTACATCATATTAAAGCCCATTAAATTTTAGATCAATATAGTTAGTTTAATTAAAATAGTTAGAGCCGTTTGAGAGTAAATGGTAAAAAGAACTTTAGAGAAAAAGTTGCTGGAACATTTCAGGCGTATATTTGTCTGAAATATGAAATTTCATTTTCGTACTCCTTTTCGTTTTAGTGCTGGACTTACCAAAGATAAACGGACCCACAGACATTTTTGCGGGACTTGGTGATTTGGACTCAGAGGACCCTAAACCATGTATTTCCGTTGAAAACTGGAATTCGAAAATTTTCATGATCGCAATACTTTCCCTTACTATATATTTCATATATAGATAAGTGAAAGTAACATTTACTTACTGCAAACTAGCCATTTTTCCTCATAAAATAAATATACATCTTAATGAAGCAACGGCTGTAACGATTTTGATTAAACTCCTATTTTAATTGAAATAGCTGACATGGTTTAAAGCTGATACTCTAAATTTTCTTCCTTGAAAGTATTTAAAGTTTAGTAGATTCGAAACAAATAACCTTTTCATCTTTTAGCCTTGATGAAAAGCGGTAAATATACAACTAATTAAATTATCAACTAAAGGAAAAAAGAGCAGAAATATTTTTTTAATCTACAGTAATGGTATGGAGCGGCGTGGTCTAGTGGATAGAGCGCTAGTCTGCTGGATCCTGGGTTCGAATCCCGGCTATGGCAGAATATTATTTATTCTGTTAATTTAGTCGAGGGGCAACCCTAGGGTATGGAGGACCCTCCTGGGGCAGACCCAGCCTCTATAAAGTGGGTACCCAAAATAATTGGGGAAAAACCTGGCGGCTGGGCGCGATTTTTTATTTATTTTTTTTTTTTTTTTTTTTATTTTTTTTTTTTTTAGTAATGGTATAAGATACCAGTAGAAAGTTTAAGATTTCAGGGAAAAAATATTATCTTATTTAAAAAGTTGTGATTCAACGTTCTTTCTCTGAAGTGCCTTTAATTCAGTTGATTATTATAATTATGATTCGCTTCAACTTGTTAGCTTGTTATTTTTTTTCAAATAAGGATAGTGCCATAGATGGAAACATAAAAAATTTAGAATCAAATGAGGAAATACGAAAACCCATCGACGCAAGTGATTTAATGACAATTCTTTCTTTAGTTATATTATTTTATCTACAATTAATATGTACATCGAAAAAAAAAAAATCATTTATCTAGTTTTTAAAACTTAATTTCAAGAGGGATGGCAAGTGAGAGATTTTTTCTCAAGGTGACTGTTAGATTTATTTTGCTTTCTGCAAAATATTTCATGAGATTACAGCTAAAGAAAACATAAACAATAAACATTATACGTGTTCACTCGTTCCATGAAATATAAAAATGTCTGAAAAGAATAATAATGAGCTCTTTTGAAAATGAAAGTAGTTTGTTAATTTATACATAGGATTCCGGGAATAGAATTTACGTAGATTTCTTTTCGGCAAGATATGTGACATGGAATCGAATTGTATTTTGACGCCAGAAGACAACCTGTCAACAGCTATTTGGGAACTTGCCAATAGGCCCTGCATCGAGAAACTATATTCGAGAAACTAGGGTAACGAATGACGCTCTCAAGGTTATTACAATATTTTTTAATAATTTATAAAGAAATACACCAGGCGGTGTAGATCAAACACTCATATTCCCGGTTGAATTTGGAAAATTGAGAAAGAGTTTAGGAACATATATCAAATTACGTAAAAAATCACATAAAATGAATTTAGAGCTGAATTCATATCCCGTTAACCCTCGCGTAGGTTTGGCAGATTATTGAGGTTTATGATTCAAGTCATAACTCGCGTTTATATACCGGTTATTGTCACATAAAATAAAACGCTTATTCAATCGCATTATAGGTATAAATGATCGTACTGACTTTGCCCGATAAAAATCTATATTTCAATGGTTTTGGCATATTATTTTTCAAATGAACTATTATAATCGGTCAAGAAAAACTATTGCAACTCTCCCCAGAGGAGTTTGAGATTTCAGCACTGAACAGAAAATAAAGAAAATTGGTGTGCATAACAGAATTGAAAAAAGATTAAAGAATTACAAGAAGTTTCGATGGATACATCTTTTTCAGATTAAATGATCAAACAATAGAAATTATTAACTATAACAATCGAATACTTCTATCCGCTTTTTATCATTATCCATTACCTTATACTACTTTGTATTGGGCTGTGTTACATGAAATGTCCGTTTTCAAGGTAAAGAATTTTTATTAAAAATACGATAGAAAAACAAGATAATTTTATTCGAAGTATTTACCTTCTTTTTATACACATTTTTTCCAACGTGACAACAACTTTTTTATCCCCCAAACTGAAAAACTCTGAGCTTTGAAGTGAAACAAAATCTGAAAACGCACTTTTCACTTGATCATCATTTTCAAAAAGTTTTCCTTTGACGAAGTTGTCTAAATTCCTGAACAGGTGGTAATCTGTTAGAGACAAGTCGGGAGAATATGGTGGGTGCGGAAGAACTTCGTAGCCCAGTTCTTTCAATTTTTGCACGGTATGTTTTGAAACATGGGGTCTTGCTGCCGCTCAGTGAGGTCATGAGGTACCCATGTATCGAGCTTTTTTACTTTCCCAATACACTTTAAATGTCGGGAAACGGTAGATGCACTTGCATTTAGTTGTTCTGAGAGTCCTTTAACTGTTTAAAGTTAGAGGATTAATAACAGTCTACTTTAAATATGTAAACATTCGGAAGAAAACAACAGAGACCTGCAAAATCCTTTATGTATTTCAGAAACTATAAAAACGGACATTTCATGTGAAACAACCCAATATATGAGATAACATTGCTTCTAAAATTTTAAGCTCTCCAACAGTATATTATACATCCTTATTACTATTCTAATGTTCAAAAATAAATAAATAAATTATATATATATTATATATATATATATATATATATATATATATATATATATATATTAATAATAATAATAATCCTTTATTTTTTCTGGGACGAGTCCCTGAGTATGATTGAAAACAATACAATTAAACTAACAACATTTACAAATATAATAAACATAAAGGCAGATTCTAATAAAAATGCACTAACAAAATTACTTATGTATGTTAACATAAGAACAAAAAAAAAACAAACAATAAGATTTAAAATGAGAGAAAATATATATACATACAGTTTTAAAATAAAATATAAAAAGAAAAGAAATTGCGATTTTTCAATGTATGTTAACATAGGAACAAAAAAGATAAATACAATTTTTACATAAAATAAAAAAAAGAAAAGAAATTACAAATCTTCTGACTGTATGTAATTTAATAAATAATTTAATCTTACATCTTGCAAAGATTAAAAAAAATTATAAAGATATTTGCTGTTAGTGGAAATGAAAATGGAATAAATAAATAAACGTATCTGTCTGCTTTATCTGTTGATCTTCCTTGAAATTAGCATCTACTTGGGATTATTTGGGAATTGTATTGATAGGAAATGGCTAAATAGGCAGGATTTAAATGTTGAGGGAGTTTGGAAGTTCCGGATATTAGAAGGAATGGAGTTCCATAAGGATGCGGATCGGATTGAGAGTGATCTATCGAAAGCTGTGGATCAATGCGACGTTATATTCAGATCAGAGGACCGCGAGCGGGTGTTTCTGTTGTTTAAAATAAAATAAAGTTTACTCATAAATACGTCTGTAACTCAGTTATTCTTAAAGATAGAGAGCACATCGTATGAGTTTTAGGATGTCAAACGAAAAAATAAAAAAATAAAATAAAATAAAAAAGTGAAATTTTGCCTGTATATACGCTTGTGATTCCGTTATTTTTGAAGATAGGGAAAAATATGAATAAAGTTTTAGAATCATTAACGCGTGATAAAATAAATAAATAAACACTTTGAACCGGAATATGAATAAAAAACAAATCTGTTTGTCCGCCGTACTACACATAAATAAATGCTAACTACAAATTAAATTTGTAGCATTTAGCAAATTTTAACGATTTTTATGAAACTCACTATGCTGATGTAAAACTTTAAAGGCCATTCATATAAAGTAGATTATATTCCGATTAAAATAGTCAGGCGGGGTTTAAATTTTATTTCTCTAAAGTACCTTCAATTTTATAGATTCGTAAAAATTAATCATATGATCAGTTCAGCATTTATAGAAAAACAGGTAAATATCCAATGTGAACGAATTCGACGACAAACTCAAGGAAAAATAGGATATATATTGTTTGATCAGTTCTCGACTGTTGATAATTTAAGTTTCTGTTGTTCTCAGGTTTCAGCCAATGAATAAACAATTTTATCCATGCGACGTTTCAAGAATTTATTGTTCTCATAATCATGCCTTAACAATGGAAAAACATTAATATTATTATACAATAATTAATATATGATGTCATTGTTAGAGATATATTAATAACATCATATATTAATTATTGTATAATAATATTAATGTTCTGTTTTTTTGTTTTTCCATTGTTAAGGCATGATTATGAGAACAATAAATTCTCGAAACGTCGCATGGATAAAATTGTTTATTCATTGGCTGAAACCTGAGAACAACAGAAACTTAAATTATCAACAGTCGAGAACTGATCAAACAATATATATTATATATATATATATATATATATATATAATTTATATATATTTTATATATTACCTATTTTTCCTTGAGTTTGTTATCGAATTCGTTCACATTGGATATTTACCTGTTTTTCTATCAATGCTGAACTGATCATATGATTAATTTTTTCGAATCTATAAAATTGAAGGTACTTTAGAGAAATAAAATTTAAACCCCGCCTGACTATTTTAATCGGAATATAATCTACTTTATATGAATGGCCTTTAAAGTTTTACATCAGCATAGCGAGTTTCATAAAAATCGTTAAAATTTGCTAAATGCTACAAATTTAATTTGTAGTTTGCATTTATTTATGTGTAGTACGGCGGACAAACAGATTTGTTTTTTATTCATATTCCGGTTCAAAGTGTTTATTTATTTATTTTATCACGCTTTAATGATTCTAAAACTTTATTCATATTTTTCCCTATCTTCAAAAATAACGGAATCACAAGCGTATATACAGGCAAGATTTCACTTTTTTATTTTTTCGTTTGACATCCTAAAACTCATACGATGTGCTCTCTATCTTCAAAAATAACTGAGTTACAGACGTATTTATGAGTAAACTTTTTTTTTTTTTTTTTAATACTTATTCTCGATTTCTTTGTCAGAAAACTCAAAAATAACTGAGTTATTGAAATAAATCACTTTAAATCGGCAGCCCTTTTAAAAACTAATCGGCTGATGACAACGTCTAGGAGTCTGAATCTTAGCTGTATGCCCTAGTATTTTTTTGCCAACCTTTCAAAAAAAAAAAAATTGGTCTAGTATTTTCTTGGAAAAGTCGCGGACGACGGACAAACGGATTTTTTTAAATTCATTTTTCGGTTTCTACGTACCTTGGAACGTAAGCCCTCAAATTTTGAAGTGGGTAAGGAAGGATAATTTAGATAATAAACCGAAATGTAAAAAAAAAAAATAATACTTTTCCAAAAGGCCACTGTCCCTTGTTGCGAATACCGGTAGATATGAAGCAGTCGATACGAGGGTAGTGACAGTTCGGTTATCTCTGTGAGCGGCTGTCAGCTTGGGCGCTCGTAACTCAGGAATTTCTGGATTTATGAGTTGTACTATGTTGGTCGAAAAAAATGCACATAATCCACTAAAAAAAAAAAGTTTTACAGTAGCAATTAGTGGCGGATTCATTGAGAAGAGGTTATGTTTCTCTGTTCATCTCCCAAATGACCACGGAGAAAAAAAAAAGATAATGTCTAATTTAAAGTAAACTAAAAAAAAAAAAAAAAAATGCGAATCCGAGTACATAGAAAACATATAAAATAATCAGGAGAAAAGCTGATTGATTACTTATCGTTCTTCACAATGACCAACTATATTGTCTCATTACTTGAGCAGTTTGATAATTTCAGTAAAATATCCCATACTTTTAATTTCCAACATTGAAGTAATTTTTACCCATTACCTAAGTGTTGCCATCTAGAACAATAAAACTAACATTTATTTAAAGTTTATACATATATACCTAGTCTGCTCCATTATATTTACAACAGTAAGATCATGGAAAACGTTTATCAAACGCAACCAAACTTTTATATTATTACTCCACCTTTTTACTTTCACTTACTGTATATAGTAAGGGGAAGTATTGCGATCGTGAAAATTTTCGAATTCCAGTTTTCAACGGAAATACACGTTTTAGGGTCCGCTGAGTCCAAATAACCAAGTCCCGCAAAAAGGTCTGTGTGTGTGTGTGTGTGTGTGTGTGTGGGGTCTGTGTGTGTGTGTGTATGTGTGTGTGGTAACTTCCGGGCGGAAACGGTAAGTCCTATGAAACTGAAATTTCATATTTAAGACAACTATACGCCCGAGACGTGACAAAACTTTTTTCATCAAAATGAGCTTACCAGAAGAGGCACTTTATGCCATGCATTTTGCACCTTTTTTCGATTTTCTCGAAAACGGTTCCGACGATTTTCATTAAACTCGCTATATCGTTGTAAAATTTAATGGGCTTTAATATCATGTAGGTTTTATTTGGATAAAAATGGTCTGACAGGGCTTAAATGCCGATATTTTAAATTGTCTTCCCCTAAAGTACCTTTAATTTTGTAGATTCAATAATAATAACTAGATTATCTTGTTAACGCTGATGAAAAACAGGTAAATATATAAATTGAATAAATTCGATACCCAACTAAAGGAGAAAACAGAAAAAATATTTTTTTAATGCAATTTTTCGTTTTTGAGCATAAGAGCAGTAATATACATGTATGATATACCGATGGAAAGCTAAAGATTTTAGAAAAAATATCATCTCATACACAAGCTTTTAAAAGTTAATAGAGAGTGGTGAGAAGAAGATAAAACTGACGGATTATTTTAGATAATAATATAATAGATTTTTTAATAAAACACATGTTTCTATATAAATTCAATTTGATTAATTCCTTAATAGTTGCACGTATTTTTATCTCTAACTGTATTTGAAAATTCATTCATTGATTTTAAAAATCGAGGTAAGTGAAAGTCGTGTGTTGCCCGCACCAGATTTTTTATTTTTTTTTTTTGTTACAGAATCATGTAATTTCTACTGACGCCCATGGAAAATATGATTATGCATAATATATCAGATACAGAACCTTTGTAAAACTACAACTGAGTTTATAATATAATCATCTAGGTTTCAATTGAGACGTTGATTTCCAACAGGTACTAAAGGACATTTTTTTCGAAATTGATATTTTGACATAGTTTTTTTCTAATGGTTTAGTTTTATAGGTCCGTCATCCGATTTTATCTAAAAAACATAAAACTCCTTTAAAACTGTATTTAAAAATTGCATTTCATTCCAAAAGGTACTAAAAACGTTCCCTCTGTAAACAGATATAACCTTTCCTTTCATTTCAATCCAAAAGGTACTATATTTCCTAATACACAGCAGAAGCAGCTTACCTCGTAATATATTACCAATAATTTATTGTTTCCTTCACTTTGTGCATGTTTATTGGTTCATTTATTACGTATTGAATCACCGCTATTATTTTTATCAATGGTTTTAACCTAGTGATGAGTTTTTAGACTGTATTAAACAACTTAGCTGCCTCGCTTCGGTTCTTGTAGGTTCTCAGTTAAATTAAGTTTTTTTATACTATTTTTCTTACAGCAACATAAATTTAGTTTAAAACATTTCAGAAACTCACATTTTAATAAAAGTGTGGTATTTTACCCAGCAAATAATTGGAATTAGCATTCCACGAACTTGCTAAATATGAGAGGAAAAACCGTCCATGATATAACTTTATAGTAGATTTATTTGATTGTTTATGTAAAATAAAAGCTCAAAAGTTATTTATTTATCAGTCTATATAGTTAAATATTGTTTATACGTAATTAATAATACTGATAAATTTGGTAAATTCACACAAATAGTAAATACAAGTTCAAAACAAACTTCATAAATACATACTTTCTTTTTATAGTGCCATAAAGAGATAAATATTGTTCAATATTTTCTTTTTTTATGAAGAATAGATAATCAATGTAATTAACCAACAAAGAAAGATATTTCTCAGAGAGAGAATAAGGAAATATACATAACTTAGTAATTAACAATGTCAGACCATCGGGTTTCCTAAGCCTATTATTATAATTATTATTAAATCAATGTTGTCCTTATAAACTCAAGAACGATTCTTTATTACTAAAAGCACTAATACAGTGATGATTTATTTTATTTATTTCAGTATTTCCATCTATTACGTTTTTTCTTTCATACTGTCATATAGCTAAAATTTACGTTCAAAACTATAAATAACATTATTTGACAGTGGAAACTCTTTGGTTTAGTTTAATGCAATGCCTTTAGTACTCAACGGCAAACAACAAACTGTAAATGTCTGGTATGGATGAGTTGACGTTCAGATCTAAGGGTTTCTCTCGTGTATTTCTAGATTAAAGAGCTTTCGGGACAAATGTATTTGTATTTAGATTAAATGGAAACGGTACATTGAAAAGTTGAAGGCTGAAAAACAGGATCAGAAGCAACGGGTATATTTAGCAACGGGAAACAAACACATCACACACGGGCAGAACTCTGCCTATTCGACCGATTAACTAGGTCCAGGCTGGGCTGAAAGAAATGAGTAAACAGAAAAAAGAAAAACGTTTAGTGACAAATTGGAAATAGAACTGAAGGAGGTATGGAAAAAGCCTGGAACCACAAATAAAAGATCAGTTGATCAGCAAGCCTGCAAGTTCCAATATAGACCTTCTGTTGTTCGTGACACAGATAAAACTGCAGACTATGACTAAAGTTTGACTCCACAAGAATGTAGCGGATACAGAGCTCATGATTAGAAAACATCCTTAGAAAGAGGATTATAGTATATAATAGAAAAGAAATATAAAGTTCTTATTTGTTTCTTGTTTCATTTGTCACCAATGATACTGTGGGAAACCGGACGATGATACCAAGGGAGTTCTAAATTCTGTAAATTCAGATTTAATTTGGATATGAATATTTAATGAGTATCTAACATTTTACAGGATCGGGACCACCATTTTACTTCTCCTCCGAAGGACGGTATAATCAAAACATTTTTACGCAGTTTAAAAAATCCTAGGCCATTTCGAATTTAGATTGAACTCGCGACTTTGGCCATGGAATAATGTTATGTTCACCACATCGCAGATGAAACTTTTTGATTTTAAGTATCAAACGGAAAAATATGTTTAAAGTTTCTCGA
The DNA here is from genome assembly GCA_023052935.1 of Piezodorus guildinii. NCBI lineage: Eukaryota > Metazoa > Arthropoda > Insecta > Hemiptera > Pentatomidae > Piezodorus > Piezodorus guildinii. The sequence continues at coordinate 136,434,493 of CM041293.1, read as the reverse complement.
GTCTAAATAAGTTGGTGTCCCTAAAAAGTATGAGTGTATATGATGTAAGTCAAGCTAAAAGTCACTAAATTTTATTGAAATCTGAAATTAAGGAAATATGTGACGAAAATTTCATCGGAATAGCTACTTTTTTCATCGATTCAAATAAATAAATGAAATCGAAAAGATTAGCATCAATAAACAGTTATATCATAATATAACTATTTAAAAATAATAAACCATTATGTAATAATTTGCAGCGTTTTTTTCCAGTAATCAATAAACCTTTTTTAATGATATATTACAGCCCTTACTAGTTGAATATATACAAATTACGAATACATAATTATATTAACGTAATGTAAAATAATTGAACAATAGATATCGATGCGGTACGAGATGAAATTAGATCCAATATGAGGACAACGAGGCCCGTCTTGGAATCTTAGAGGGATCTAGAGAATTCGTCCCCCGAGACTCCTTTCCAAAGGCCGCAAGATTAAATTCTCAAAATGCACCCTACAAAAGGATTTAATTTGCAAATCCAACGAGAAAAAAATTCAGTGCATAAGTTAAAATTTATGTTTTGTCGAATTATCATTTACATATCATATGAGGTAATAGATACATATTTTAACCAAGAAATAATATTTTGTAAATGATTATACTTCAGATAAACACGTATCCTCTTCAATGTCATTTTAATATTTAGGTTTAATATCTACACGTCATCAGCAGAGTTTTAACCTCTTATATAACTCGAAAATTCATTAGCGATAGGAATGAAATTGATGTATATTATGTAGAAAATAATTTTTTTGTCTTTATTGTTTTGTGAAAATGAAGAGAAGGAAAAAACACACGACTTTCCTCTATCGCGGTTGGTAAAATCAATTTAAGAATTATTAAATAGATAATGAGTTGAAAAAAGTTCAAAGAATTAGATTCAGTTTCGTTGGAAACAAATGTTTTAGATTAAATAATATAACAATAGAAATTGTTGTTTATTTATTCGTTTAACGTCCCTTTTATGCTACTATGGCTAATCAGACGACGCTACAGTGGGAGTCCTAAATTTTGCCTAACCAGGTTTTATTAGGATAGGGATCTTTAACGAGTACCTGTCATCGTACAGGCTCGGGACCCCCTTTTAACTTCCCCTCCGAAGGACGGCATGAATAAGGATTTTTTACTCCCATTAAATATTCCTAGGACCACTCATAGGTTTGAACCCGAAACCTTTGGCATAGAAAGCTGTTATGCCTAGCCACTACGTTATGGGTGACCCCCAACAATAGAAATTATTATTTACGATAATCACTTAAGTTTTTGCCCTTTCCATCTTTCTGCATTACATTTTACAGCTCTGATTATAATTTTTTTTCCTGAAATCGAAAGCATTCCTACAGCATATTACGCGTCTGTATTACTATTTTTACGTTCAGAATAAAATAATTTACCTAAAGAAATAATTTTGCTCTTTTCTGCTTTAATTAGTTATCAAATCTGTTCAATTTCTATACTTAGCTGTTTTTAGAAGATGATGTGGTTAATTTTCTGGAATTTACAAAATTAAAGATACTTTAGAAGTACATTTCAAAATATCGGCATTCAAGCTCTGTCAGACTATTTCAATTAGAATGAAACCTACATCATATTTAAGCACATTAAATTTTACATCGATATAGCGAGTTTAATAAAAATCGTTAGAGCCGTTTTTTAAAAAATCGAGAAAAGGTGCAAAATGCATGTATAAAGTGGCACTCCTGGTTGGCCGATTTTGGTGAAAAAGAGACGCTCTTAAACTATGAAATTTTTCTTGATTATCATTTTCACGCTAGACTTACTAAACATACACACCCAGGTTTACAGACCCACAGACCTTTATGTGGGACTTGGTTATTTTGAACCAGGGGATGCTAAAACGTTTATTTCCGTTGAAATCTGAAATTCAAAAATTTTCACGATTGCAATAGATTTCGTATATAGATAAGTGAATGTCACAAACTTGTCTGCCCATTAAACAAATTTCGCTTAACACCCTTCTTTCCTTCGAAAAATCCTCTACGCTCCTTACTTTGTCACCAACAAACTCATCCATAAAGACCTTAATGTTCTATGTTGCTGATTTGGTCCGTACGAGGAATCAATCCTTCTCCACAAACTCCACTTCCACTTTAACCCACCTGTTTCCATTCTTGCTTCCTCTTCCATTCCTGACAATCCCCCGAGGAGTCTGAAAAGAAGATGGCCTCAAGACCTTCTAGTTTAGATTACCTAGTGAAGGGCATATTCTATTCGTGTCTTTACATGTATATCATCAGTTAATTTACTTGATGTATTAAATAATACAGTTGTAAATTTCAATAAAAACATTTAAAAAAAGCACACACTGCCTTCCATTCCTCACCCAATCACTTTATTTCATGAGCTTTTTATCATATTTTTTCATATTAGTCGACGTTTCGGGGCTGTTTCCCCATTTTCAAGACTTATTCCTTTTCCATTATATAATTTCTACATCACATTTCACCCTTCATTCCATCTCATAGCACACTGCTACTTGTCCATATTGGTGTTCATTGGCTCACTGTTTGCATTATTTTTCTATTTTTTTTTTAAATAGAAAAAAAAAATAAATAATGCAAAACAGCCCCAAAACGTCGACTAATATGAAAAAATCTGATAAAAAGCTCATGAAATAAAGTGATTGGGTGAGGAATGGAAGGCAGTGTGTGCTTTTTTTAAATGTTTATATTAAGAAAACTTTCAACAAAATTAAAAAAGAAAAGAAACTAAAAAAAAAAAAAAAAAAAAAAAAAAAAAAAACCCTTCTTGAAATAATTTTAAGGTTAAAGCACAAACTTCCTAAAACCACACCCCCCTCCTCCAGTACAGATGGCTGTTCCAAGTCCAACTTAACAAAACTACAACGTTTCAGAAATTTAAAGAGCTTTAACATCAAGTAGATTTCATTCTGATTCTAATAGTCTGATAGAGCTTGAATGCCGAGTTTTAAATTTTCTTCCTCTAAAGTATCTTTTATTTAGTAGATTAAAAAATATATAAAAATTGACCGTACAAAACGACTAAATATAGAAATGGATCGATCTCAAAAAAGGAGAAAAGAGCAAAGATGTTTGTTTAGGTAAATTTTTCTTTCCGAACATATTAGTAGTAATGTATATAATATACCGTTGCAAAGCTAAAAATACTAGAAAAATGATAGGTTAAATACTAAGCTGTGAAAGATAATGGAGAGTCATGAAACGCGAATAAAAGTTAGTGAATGTTGTATATAATAATTTCAGATGTTAGAATATTTAATCTAAAATAAATGTTTCTATCGAAACTCATGTAATTCTATAAAAAATCTGGTGCGGACAACACACGACTTTCACTTACCTCCGTTTTTAAAATCGATTAAAGAATTTTCAGTTAAAGATAAAAATAAGTGAAACTATTAAAGAATTATTTATATTGAATTTCTATAGAAACATGTGTTTTATTAAGAAATCTATTATTAATTTTTATTACAATTAAGAATAGTTTGAATGAATAATTGTATTATTAGGTTCCTTTAATTAAAATGATCCTTTTCATTCAACTTATTTTATTTTCTTATTTTTTGTCCCTACGTTTCGGCTCTTTGCCATTCTCAAGGGATCTCTTTATACTCCTTTATGCACTATACAATATATAGATATATATTTTGTCATAATTCAGTAAAATAAAAATTAAAACTATTACAGGCTGACCAGCCCTGTCCTGGTTGTTATCATCTATTATATTATTATTATATCTATTATATTGTTATAAATCTATTATATTATTATCTAAAATAATCAGTTAGTTTTATCGTATTTCATCACTCTTTTTTAACTTTTACAAGCTTGTGTATTAGATAATATTTTTTCTAAAATCTTTAGTTTTCCAACAGTATATTTTACATGTATAATACTGTTCTTATGTTCAAAATTAAAAAGTTGCATTAAAAAATATTTTTTCTTTATGTTTTCTCCTCTAGTTGGATATCGAATTCGTTCAACTTATATATTAACCTGTTTTTTATCAATGGTAACAAGATAATATAGTTATTTTTAAAGAATCTAAAAAATTAAAGGTAGTTTAGAAGAAGAAATTTTAAAATATCGGCATTTAAGCGCTATCATAATATTTCAATCAGATTGAAACCTACATGGTATTGAAGTTAATTAAATTTTACATCGATATAGCGAGTTTAATCAAAATCGTTAAAGCAGTTTTTGAGGAAATCGTAAAAAGGTGCAAAATGCATGGTATAAAGTGGCTTTCAGTGGCGTGGTATAAAACGTTTAAACCTGGGAGTTACCACACACACACACATACACACTCAGACCTTTTTGCGGGACTCGGTTATTTGGGGACCGTGTATTTTCGATGAAAACTGGAATTCGAAAATTTTCACGATCGCAATACTTTCGCTTACTATATATTTCATATATAGGTAAGTGAAAGTAAAATATTAGGAAAATGATATGTTATATACAAAGCTGTGAAAGATAATGGAGACTCATGAAACGTGGATAAAAGTTAGTGAATGTTGTATATAATAATTCGGATGTTAGATTATTTCATCTAAAATAAATGTTTCCATCGAAACTCAATGTAATTCTATAAAAAGTCTTCAACTCTAACTTTATTTTAATGTTCTTAAATCGATTTTAAGTGAAAGTGAAATCCAGCACAAGATGTTATTCTAGTAACTAGAAGTAGAATTTCTTATGCATGTTTTGCTCAACATTGACGTATGAAGCTTGAAAGTTAAGTGATAGAAGAAATAAAAAAATCATAGAAATTGATCAATTAATATTCCGTATGAAGCATGACTCAATGACATTGAAATGTGTCCTTCTACTTAGAAATAAAAAGCTAAACACATACTTTAATTATAGGTATATTTAAATGGCTCAGAGCTAGCGGTGATTTTTTTCTTTTCACTCTTGTCTTTTGTTTTTCTTTCTTACTTGTTTCTGTAATCTTCTTTTTATAAATCTGTTATTTTATTTCTAGCTTATAATATGTAAATAAATACTTTTTCATTCCATCATTATTATTCATTAAGTTAGAGGTGTGGCCCGCTCAATAGAGCTCTGGATTATCGTACTATCCTCCTCATCTTTTTAGCATCGATAAAAAACGGATAAATTTATAAGTTGGACGACTCCGATATCCAACTAAAGGAAAAAAGAGCAAACATATTTATCTTTTGAGTTTATTTTTATCGTTTGAGTCTTTGAACATAAAAACAGTAATATAGAAGTATAATATACCGTTGGAAAGAAAAACAATATAGAAAAAATATTATCTTATCCACAAAAACGTAAAAGTATTTTTTTTTTTTATTTATTATAGATATATTTACAACTGTATTAACACAAAAAATACTTCAAGTAAATGTGAACAGTGAGATATGGACATGATAGGCGTGAGAAGAATCTACCCATTGGTAGCACTTCAAAGGTTTTTCAGACAAGGAGGTCTCGAGGCCATCGTCGTTTCAGCCGCCTCGGAGGATGATCAGGAATAAAAGGAGATGAGAGATTGCGGACAAGTGGGTTTGGGTGGATTGGTAATTTGGAGTGAAAGGAAGTATATCTAATTCGGGCTAAGTCTGCAACTAATGGGATATTCAGGTCTTTGTGGATTATTTTATTGGTGACAAAGAAAGGGGCATTTAGGATCTTTCGGAGGATTTTGGATTGCAAGGATTGGATGCGAGAGAAATTTGATGGCTTGGTAACGTAAAAAGTTAACGGAGACTGATGAAAAGTCGATAAAACTAACTGATTGTCGTAGATAATAATATAATAATTACTTACTTAATAAAACACCTTTCTATAACTAACATTGAGTATTTTTTTTTTTATTATATGTTTGTTGAAATTCACAACTGTATATTATTATATAACAAATGAATGTGCTGATTAATGATAAAATACGTGAAAAACACAAAAAGAAAACTGCCTAATAGCAGCACTCATTAGTAGTGAGTCTAAATAAGAAGGTCTTGAGGCCATCTTCTTTTCTGACGTCACGGTGGATTACCAGGAAATGAAGAGGAAACAAAGATTGAAACCAAAGTAATTTAAAATAATTTTCCAATGATATCATGTTGACACCTTGACATCGTCTGCGGGCCCTCAGAGATCCGAGGACCACATTTTTTTTTTTATTATCTTAGTATATCTTCCGAACTAATGGGATTTAGAATATTACTTTCACATACCTATATATGTAAAATATAAGAAGAAAATATTTTTTTTATTCAGGGACTAAGTTCCCTACGAATAACATAACAATTTAACGCGGTAAAATATACACATCTAGCCAAGATACAAAATTAATGGGGAAAAAAACAGCAAAAAAAAAAAAAAAAAAGAAAATAGATTATATATATATATTGTAAGGGAAAGTATTGCGAATTGAAATTTTTCATGTTTTAGGGTCCCCTGAGTCCAAATAACCAAGTCCCGCAAAAAGGTCTGTGTATGTCTCGGTGTGTGGTAACACCAGCGCGTGAAATGAAGTCCTATGAAACTGAAATTTCATATTTAAAAGAACTATAAGCCTGAGATGTTACAGACATTTTTTTACCAAAATCAGATAACCAGACGAGCCATTATATAACACGCATTTTGCACCATGTTACGATTTCCTCAAAAAGGGCCAAAACGATTTTGATTAAATTCGCTATGTCGATGTAAAATTTAATTGGCTTTAATACCATGTAGGTTTCATTCTGATTGAAATATTAAGACGGGGCTTAAATGCCGATATTTTAATTTTGTAGATTCTATAAAAATAACCTTGTCATCTTGATTCCATTGTTAAAAAACAAGCAAATATATAAGTTGAACGAATTAGATATCCAACTAAAGGAGAAAACTGAAAAAAGTATTTTTTTATATTTTGAATATTAGAACAGTAATATACTGTTGGAAAGGTAAACATTTTAGAAAGAAAATTATCTGATACACCGGCTTGTAAAAGTTAATAATGAGTGATGAAAAGCCGGTAAAACTAACTGATTACTTTTGTTTATAATATAATCGATTTTTTAATAAAAACACATGTGTCTATAGAAATTCAATTGAATTAATTCTTTGATGGTTTCTCTTATTTATATCTCTAACTGGATTTGAAAATACTTTAATCGATTTTAAAACGGAGGTAAGTGAAAGTCGTGTGTTGTCTGCACCGGATTTTTTTTTAGGTATTTTTATTTTCTCAATGAATGAGTATAATCAATAATGTTTGTGGCAAATCCTAGAAGCTATCAATGCGTTACAATGTAGCTAGAAAGTTCTCGCTATTCTCAACCCATATGACCTCGAACCTCTCTGTTTTCTTGTTCGTCACGCCTGTCCTGCTCCTGAACAATAGAAGTGAAGATTACATAAAGTTTATAAAAGTGGCAGGGTTTACATAGCGAGTGAACAATACGCGATAGATACTTTTAGGGGGACCTGGAGATGAAAAAGCCATTGCTTGGACTTGCAGCTATTAAACAAAAAAGCAGAATAAGGTTTTACAGTATCTGAAATCATAATGAAAAAAAACCTCTTACTTTTCTAAATAATTTTAATTTAGAAGGATTTAACTGTTTAGACATAAACTTGAAATCTTAAGATTAAGCGTAGTGAAAAATTTCTAATTTGAGTTTTTAACTAATACAGTCCTAATAATCAAATTATCATACTTATGGTGTTTATATACCTACGATGTTATAGCCATTTTTTTATTATAGTGGTTATTTATATCATATAAAATATTCCAAAACGGCTCTAACAATTTTGATTAAACAGGGTAGGTCACAAAATGTATGATAAGCTCAATAAATCGGAAAATATTGGTAAAAAAAAAAAATTTGTTGCCTTATGAAAAAAAAAATTATCTTTTTATTTCCTAGTAAAGATCCAAAAATCTATATTTAAATGTAATTATTTCATAAACTCTATTAAAATAAAACTTATAAATTAAACTTTAGATCTAAGCTTCTATTAAATTGTATTGATTATGTATTATTCTAATTTATGGGCTTAAAAATGTCTTGTGAAGAACTACCCAGTACACTTCACAAAAAGCACTTAAATGTCAATTTAATTTAGTAGGTCTCGTGGACTAAGACTCTTTAACATATTAAGGTTATTCTAATTCTATTTTTCTATTTTGACATTAGGGATAATAAGTTAAACATTTTTCTTGTAAAACATCTTTTTATACTAATATGAAAAATCAACAAAACCTTACCTAAAAAAATAAAACCAGACACACACACACATACAGACCTTTTTGCGGGACTTGGTTATTTGGACTCAGGGGACCCTAAAACGTGTATTTCCGTTGAAAACTGGAATTCGAAAATTTTCACGATCGCAATACTTCCCCTTACTATATATAGTAAGTGAAAGTAATAAATCAAATTAAATTTCTATAGAAACATGTGTTTGATTCAAAAATTTATTATATTATTATCTAAAATAATCAGTTAGTTTTATGTTCATTTCATCACTCTCTATTAACTTTTAAAAGCTTGTGTATGAGATGATAATTTTTCTAAAATCTTTAGCTTTCCAACGGTATATCATACATGTATATTACTGCTCTTATGTTCAAAAACGAAAAATTGCATTAAAAAAATATTTTTTCTGTTTTCTCCTTTAGTTGGGTATCGAATTTATTCAATTTATATATTTACCAGTTTTTCATCAGCGTTAACAAGATAATTTAGTTATTATTATTGAATCTACAAAATTAAAGGTACTTTAGGGGAAGAAAATTTAAAATATCGGCATTTAAGCCCTGTCAGACCATTTTTATCTAAACAAAACCTACATGATATTAAAGCCCATTAAATTTTACATCGATATAGCGAGTTTAATCAAAATCGTCGGAACTGCATTTTCAGAAAATCGAAAAAAGGTGCAAAATGCATGGTATAAAGTGCCTCTTCTGGTAGGCTCATTTTGATGAAAAAAGTTTTGTCACGTCTCGGGCGTATAGTTGTCTTAAATATGAAATTTCAGTTTCATAGGACTTACCGTTTCCGCCCGGGAGTTACCACACACACACACACACACACACACACACACACCACACAGACCTTTTTGCTGGACTTGGTTATTTGGACTCAGGGGACCCTAAAACGTGTATTTCCGTTGAAAACTGGAAGTCGAAAATTTTCACGATCGCAATACCCTTACTATATATAGTAAGTGAAAGTAAAAAAGTAAATATTTCACCACACTGCCATTTATTTCTTTGTTTATTTATTTAACGTCATTTTTTGTTGTTGTGGTAACTGTACGATACTACAGTGGCAGTCCTAAATTTTTACTATGCAGGTTTAATTAGGATAGTGCTCTTTATCGAGTACCTGACATCGCACAGGCTTGAACCACCTTTTAACGTCCTCTCCGAAGGACGACCTAACTAAGGATTTTTTAATCCCATTAAAAACTCCAAGGAGGGTTTGAACCCGCGTTCTTGGACATATAAGTCTGTTATGCTAACTACTATGCTACAGGTGATCCACACAATGCCATTTTAACAGCTCTTTTATTTACTCTTTGAAGAATGAAATTCGGTTTGTTTATTATTTATTCATTTGAAATTACATCATACTACTATAGCTAATCGGGCGATGCTACAGTGGGGGTCCTAAATTTGCTCAATCCAGGTTTAATTATGAGAGGGTTCTATAATGAGTACCTGATATCCCACTGGTCCTCCACAAATGTTTTTTTAATGTAGGAAATATTTTTCCTTCTGCTGATTATGAAAGACTATTTTTTAATACAAACAAAATTAAAGGAAATTGAATTGTAACCATACAGAAAAAAAATAGAGAATTCGTCACTGGAGCCTTGTCAGGCTATTTCAATATTTATAAAATTGGTTTTTAAGACCATTTTATTTTTAATAATAAACTAAGTTTAATTAAATCGTTACTTTTTTTTTTTAGCCATTTAATGTAACTTAACTCTACTGTGGCTAATCGGGCAAAGCAATAGTTGAAAGTTGAACTCCTAAATTTTGATGAATTAGTACTAATTAATTAATTTAAAGTTTAATTAGTTAGTTTAAAAAACGGTATAACCAAGGATTTTTTACACCATTTAAAAAAGCTTAGAGCCATCTACCGTTTTTGAACCTGTGACTTTGAGCAGTGAAGGCTGTTGTGTTAGCCACTACACCACAGGTGATCCCAATGAAATTCCGACTAATGAAACACGCGAACGACAGTGGAAGGAGAACTGTCCTATTTTTTAAAATATTTTAATCCTCTGTGACAGGAACAGGGTAGCTCAGTGGGTGGGATAATGAACAAATCTTCTTTAAACCTGCACTGACAGCATAATTATTTTCTCTTATATCAGCAGTGGGTCGATCTTGAGATTGAGAAACCTGAGGTTCATCCAGCGTCTTTAAGTGGGTATTCAAAAAATGTCAGTACTTAAATTCTTTCTGTGTACTGAACCCGAAACCTATCCCAAGACAGGGTTGAAGTAAACTATTCTTTTAATTTTTTATTTTTATTTTTATATATATAATATGAGAGACGTAATCACTTGAATAAAATGTATACAGTAGAGGCGGAATCTAAAATTTTGTATAACTCGTTGCAAGGATATTTCGTTGAGGGGGGAGTAATAGGAAATATCGATTCAATTGTCTCACCTGATTGGTTTCACCTTCGGTCGGGTTCCCTTTTGAAAAAAATCCTTTAGTGAGCCAGGTAACCTCTAGACTTAAAATATTAATAAATAAATAACAGCAGAGTTATATACTTTTATATATATATGTGTGTGTGTGTGTGTGTGTGTGTGTTTCGGGGCAAAAGTTTAACATAAGGCAAAGGTGTCCCATCTAAATAATTAAGCATTAAGCAAAAAGCCATCGTTAGTTCAATCATTAGTTACTGAGTGTGTCTATGTGTATATATATATATATATATATATATATATATATATAAATATATATGTGTGTGTGTGTGTGTGTGTGTGTGTTTTTAGGTATAAATAATAAGGAATCAGTCTGGTAAATAATATTTTAATTTTTCCGACGTTTCGGCTCAAACATGTGAGCTATCGTCAGGGCAGTCAGTATACAATGAGAAAACTAAAGAAACATACATCTGTCCGGTATGTCAATGAAACGAATATAAAAATTATGGTAATGACAAAATGAAATGATGAAAAAAACCCAAATGTACAAGAATGATTATGGATATATTTTTTTATTATTTTAAATTATATAATTAATATAAAAATAAAGTAAAATGATATTAAAGTAAATGAACTAACTGAATACGCTTCTATGCCACAAAGCTCACGGGTTCAAAACACTCAGTTGGTCAGAGGATTTTTAATGGGAGTAAAAAATTATTAGTTATGACGTAATTCGGATTGGACGTAAAAAGGTGGTCTTGAGGCTGTGCGATGTCAGGTACTCGTTAAAGATCCCTATCCTAATTAAACCTGGATAGACAACATTTATGACTCCCACTGTAGCATAAAGTGACGTTAAATAAATAAACTAAATACAAATATAATAAATTTATAATAATAAATATAAGATGATCATGAGTATAAAATTAAAATTTATAGAATTAAGAAGTAAACATGTCCAATGAGCCATGCTAAGCATTTTTTTTTCTACTGTATTTCGTACATATATTTTTATCTCATAAAAATATATTTATACATTGAAATCTCAGCAGGCTTGTATTAATGTAGCGAAAAAATGATTCGTCACAAAAACAACTGTGTAACTTCAGATTACTGGAAAGAATATCACAGACATAAACTACACACCTCCTCTGGAAGAAAGGGAACGAGCAGCGGACCAATAATGAGATGTATTCTCCGCTTGACGAACCAGACATCCTCCGGGTCGCTGGAACTTAAGAGTTTGGAGCGACTGGACTGCTGGATTAGGAATCATCGAACCGGTAACCATTTTGGATTACATTATTTCTTCCCAGATTTAAAACCACCTCAACACTAAAACATCTGGTGCCGCACAACACATCACTTTCACTTACCTCCCAAGTTAAAAACTGTAAATAAGATTTTAAAAAACACTAAAAATTAATACTAAATGGTATATCATTTCCAAATAACCATACTCATATTAAATATAGGCATAACAGTTTATATAGCTGTTTATAGACAATTAACTAACATAAAAAGAAATAAATTAATCAAAGAAAAAGGGCCTATTACCACTGCTAATTTCGAAACACCTTGTCTCTGCGATTCCTTTACTGATTTCAATTAATTATTTAATTAATTTTTTTTTTTTAGGAAATTTTATTTTATTATTTATAAATTCGAACGGTGGACAGATGATTTTTTGTATAAGTATCTTGAAACGTTACACGTAACTGGCTTGTTAGCAACTTTCCTATTTACTCGAAATAGAATTCCCCATCTGTAGAGTAGATAAACTCAAAAAACGCGGTTTCTATTTCCCTTTGTCCATTAATTTTATCATTTACCAAATAAAGCCCACAATACAGTAAATATCATCACATTTATTTTTTTTTTTTTTTATGATTTTGGCCCTTTGGCAAATGTCATGCTGCTTTCTCTTTTGTCGAGACACTGTCCACATTATTTATGCCATTTATCCTTGTCCTAGACTTTATTGAAGTTCCTGGACGTCTGGACCTCAATCCGACCGAGTTCAAACTGTTCAAAAAATTATAAGAAAACCACAGGTAGACATCTTAGTAAAGATTAAATTATTTCTAAGTAGCGAAACGCTGCTGAGGTAATGAAATATTATCGTTTGGAAAAGGATTAATAATTGCTGACATTCATAAAATTAATAATCCAGTGAACATAAACAGTTTGATATGTAGAGGGTAATTATAAAGCAAATTCAAAATCCGACGTTATATCCGGACAGCTCTAAAAAAAAACCAATTGACATGAAATCCGCAAAAATCAACCTTCTTTAGAGTACTTTTTCTCTCATACAATAATTGAATATTGCCATAAGAAACAATCAGACAAATGTACAAAATGTATCATGTACAAGAAAATCAGTCAAATCTTTTAAGATGCAACCATAGCACAGTCACTGAGACCAGGCTGTGAGTGTCAATGCATTGCTTTGGCAATCTGGAGTCAGTTCGAGTTGATATTTTTTTGTACTCTCTCTCGTGAAATGAATCTCAACATACCCACTCTTTATTTTTATTAATTAATTCACTTGACATAAACCGTATTTAATCTTCTTAAATTGAATATTTGCTTGATAATTAAGTTTTATATTACATCCTTGGATTAACAGGCCTATGAAAGCGACAAGACCCGAATATGAGCGCTATTAGACACTGCTATTCTCCCTCCATGCGCTTGGGATTACCCGCCGAGGTTAATAGCGGCTGTTACAGAGCTCCAACATCGATTTCTGCCCTAGTTTAGGTAATTGAGGCCATTGTGTACAATTTTCGTTTGTGAAAGAACAAGCTTCATTAACTTCATTCATCAATTTTACGGGAAAAGGGGATTTTGAGGTGGATAATTATATTATTTTGTTGTATCCATTACTAACAATATTTTTAGCTTTATTTATAATATTTTGAAGGAGGAAGATATTCGGGTGAGGTCAAGAAAAAAAATGAAATGCTATTAACTATTAATGCAGACGTTTCGAGCACCGTTGCAGTTTTTCATCAGGCTATTTCAAGGTCATTCTTTAATTACCTCCCTGCTGTGCCCTAAGGTTTGTTTGTTTATTCATTTAACGCCACATTATGCTGCACGGTAATCGGACAAAGCTACAGAGGGAGTCTTCGATTTTACCTATCTAGGTCTAATTAGAATATGGATCTTCAACGAGTACCTGACATCGCACAGGCTCCGGGTTCAAACCCGTGACCTTGGACATAGAAGGCAGTTATCATGCCTACTACACCCAAGGTGACCCCTAGAATAAGTTAGTTTTTACAGTTTCATGCAGATGTTAGATCTAAAAATTAGTTTAATCCAAAAATCGAATGACCTATAAAGAACAGGATGTTTCCTCATGTATTTTTCTCATATCGTTAATAGCACCATGACTTTGATATTAGTGTAGTGAGCTTTTAACCTTGAAAAAGCTCAGTTCCGTAGATGCATCATAACTCCGTTTCCGCCGACTAGATAGATAATTAGTGCGGTTTTGCTGTTTAAATAAAAAAAAAAGTTTGCAACTAAAGATGCTTTGAAAGATTTCTCAAAGTTGACACATGGCTATTGCGAAATGAATGAAATATATTGTGTTCCATTGCTTTTTTAATTTTGTTGGGTTTGTCTTAGAGATATTTTTTTTAAATAATTATTTATAATACAATAGAAAATAATTTTATTGTGTGACCAGTACCTTGAAGAAAAACAGGTATGTACATTGATATATAAAATAAAGTTATATCCCTGGTCAACCAACTAAATGAAATAATTGATTATTATTTATATTATGAGAGAAGAAATGTTATACAATAAAAATAAATAAAACTTCTGGAGACAATTGTGTTGAAAAAAATGAAAAATAAAGGAATTAATACCCAAAATTTACGTTCAGGCAGTAAACGAAACACCCTGGTGGATATGGGTTGTCAGGGAATTCCAGAGGGCAATATAGCAGACATTAAGGAACGAGCGAAAGTGTTTCAAGTTAGTGGACTGAGGATTTAAATCTAGGACAGTGGATTTAAGGAGGGTGCTGGGAGTTAATGGTTTGGTATAGGTATGGTATGTGGTATAGAACCACTGCAAATTGCCGTAAAATGGGTTACATAGAACCTCTTAAAGTACTGAAGACAAATCTTATGATTCAAGCATAGTCGAGAGACCATCATATATCACACAACCATAGTCAACGTGTTGAAAAATAAGTGAGGATACAAAAGCTTCCGAGTGGATAGCTGAAGAAGATGACGGGAACGGAGGAAACAATTTAAGGGTACTCATTGTTGTTCGAGAGATTTAGGCAATATGGGGTTTCTAGGAGAAGGTTTGGTCGATGGTTTTTGACTGAGGAATTAAATGTAATTGCGTGATCATTAAGGATTAGATGAAAAGTATGATACTGTTTAAAGTTAAAGATAGACTTTAAAGTATAATGTTTAAAGTAGCTCCATGATGAAGTTTCAAAATCTGATGAAATCTAACTCCATGAAACTATTAACATGTATCTGGATGAATCAATCATGGGGCTTTCTTGGGATCATGAATTTTTAGTATTGCATGATTAAATCATTCTTTTAATTAATTATATATGAATCATTCGTTTTAAACTATGACATCCTGTCCTACAGTATCTTTCAATTACACTTCGTTTGTCACTGTTTAACAGATCCGACACCTTGACAAACGTCTTGCTTGGATACCTCATACAAGACTGAAGCGACAAGAATCTGCCCGAACGTTAATTGCAAAAGACTTTTCTACATGACCATCATAAGGCCTATCAGACTTGGAGTGTGGAGTTTTGGGGCTCTACTAAACAATCAAATTCTTCTCATATCCAATCTTTACAATCCGAAATTCTTCGTAAAATCCTAAATGCTCCTGTTGCCAACCATTCCTTTCATGACCATCCTTCAAAGTTTGCTTCCTCTATTATCCCTGATATTCCGCAGAGGCGTCTAAAAGAAGATGGCCTTGGGGCCTTCTGGTTTAGCGTAGTTTTAGGAAAGCTTCCAATGGTAGTTTCCATACATCTGTATCATATACATCAAATATGTAAAATATAATTATGTTTTTGATTTATTTTGTTAACGCCACACATAATAATATATAGTTTTAGAAGTTTCGCATTATATTTAGTTTTATCTGTTTTTTCAATTGAATATTTTTCTATATTTCTAATTTTTTTAAACATAAACCTAAAATTTTTACTTTTAAAATTATATTACATATTATATTTATTACATAAAAAATGTATAATATAAATATATATATATATAAATATAGTTTAGATATCTATTAAGAAGTAGAAATCGAAGCATTGAGGAATTAACTCTAACCGATCTAGAGGTTCTGAGATGAAATTCGAAGCTTGGGATTATATCCCATTTGGTTTCGAAATGGTATTGGATGAAGATAAACTCGTTTCCAATTTTTGTTTCGAAATGGTTTGTTGACTAATACTATACATTCCTAATTTTGTCTTTTCTGTTCTAACGATTCTCACAAATTTCATTATTAGCAAGTCCACAATAACATATAGAAATAAAGAAGCAGCTTAAGAGAGATCGCTATATAACATAGATAATGGAACAGTTATGGAAATGGAGCTGCCAGACCGTAAAGCACTTTACAGTCACTAAGAAATAGAATACCATTCCCTTCTTCAACAAATGCTAATAACACGTAGTAACAATAAATTTATTTCAGTTCTTTTTTTTTTTCCTTTTTTTTTATTCTTTTACCGTTACCGTTCTCCATCTATATAATTCCTTTATATTTTTCATTTGTCATTTAACATTTCACTTTTTTTTAATTGTCAGTATATTTATTTTACTTATCATCTTTATATTTTGTATTCTACAGCTGGTTGTTATCTTTTGTTTTTTATAGCCGTGAAGAAGGCCTTTAATTTAGGGCGAAATGTCGGCTCCAGTAAATTAAGTTTATACTTAATTGTGTGTTCTTTTGACTGCATCTTGAACTAACTACTGCTTTAATCCCTTTAATTTAAACAGTGGGATGATTTGATCTTGATTTTTTCTACGATTATCAATTCTTTAAGTTAGAAGATTATGCGATGGATCGCATGCTTCCAGACAATTTTATTAGATAGTGTACCCCGATGACTGATAATTTCGCAGTTAAATATTTTTTTTTACATTTATGTATTTAAATAATGAATTGTATTGATGCAATACAATAAGTAAATATTTAAGTCAAATTCTAATACAAAATAAGCTTAGTGAAGAACCTACCCATTAGTGGCACATCAATATCATACTTAAAATAGAATACTCCTTGGCCATCTTTTCAGTCTCCTTGGAGTATTATTCTGAACACACAGGGTTGATAGGTCACGGGCTCGTGGATTTGTTAGGGCAGGGAGTTTAGACTTAAATGAGGTAGAGTATAATCCCCAAACTTCATGTTTCAAAGGACCATTCCACGAATTGTCGGATTCTTATTTTCAGCTACATATGAAATATACAGTAAGGGATAGTACTGCGATTGTGAAAATTCACGAATTAGAGTTTTCATCGGAAATCCACGTTTTAGGGTCTCCTGATTCCAAATGAAAGAAAGTTCCGTGCGTGCGTATGTAGTAAGCCTAGCTAGAAAACGATAAGTTTCATAAAACTGAAATTTCAAACTGTGAAATGATACAGCAGTTATTTCTACAAAATTGGAAACTAGAAGAGCTAATTAGTATAATGCACATTCTTACAATATTTATGCAACTTTTTGTCGATTTTCTTGAAAACAGCGCTAACGATTTTGATTGAACATACTGTATCGATGATATCGAAACTATATCGAGAACAATCTAACTATCTTTAATTTTACAAAATCAATAAAATTAACCATTTCAGCTGTCAGCACTCATAACAAACGGTAAATATACAAGGTGAACAAACTTCATCACCAAACAAAAGAGAATAGAACTAACATTTTTATTTTCCAAACGTAAATATATTAATATACCGTTGGAAATTTAAAGATTTTAGAAAATAATATATTTTATTTCTTAAGTTGTAAAAGGTAATGGAGAGCGATAAAAAGCGGATTGAACAAAGCAAATGTAGTAGATAATAATTTTTTGTGAGATAATTTAGTCTAGGAAATTTTTTTTTTTTCAACTTTAAGTTTATTTAAAAGTTCTTAAATTGATTTTAATAAAAGACGTAAGTGAAAGTCGTGTATGGTAAGTGAAAACAAAAATACGAAATTACTGTATTAATATACTATTTTAGTAAATACATGTGCAAGGAAACGTTATTAAGCTTAATATAAAAATGAAATTTATATTTAAGAATTTATCTTTTCTTGATATGGATTATTTGGGATAGGGATCTATAGTATATTTTGTATGACTTTTTTTTTCACTCTAAAAAAATGTAACATGTTTGACACGCTCCATTTATTTTGTTGTTGCTCGCAAAAGTTCTAAAGACTTTTCTGATCAAAACTTTAATGTGAAAATTCGTCTTTATATAACACCTGTCGCTAGGACCTACCGTTTAGGATTTATATTGATTTACAAAAAAAATTATAGGTAAAGTTTCACTCTTGGATTCACAGTTCTTTGTACGTAAATACAACAAACGAAAACTTTTTATAATATTTTTAACTATCTTTACATCTCCACAATATAATTGGTCACACTTTGAACCTGAAAACATCTTTCTTCCATTCTATCTTATCAATCTCATCAGGATCTGCTACACTTTTATGCACATCTTGTCATCTTTTCCTAGAGTTACCGAGTTTTCTCCCAGTGGTTATGTAACTCCTCAATTTCTTCGCGTAATTTTTCAGACGTCATTCGCCAGAAGAGGAGAAAAGTTTTCTTGTTTCGGTATAAAGTATAATTTATATTGACATTATCTGAATTTTTTTTTTTACGATATTGTAAATATTTCGTTGCCTGGATGTGACATCTTCCCGAAATTACGTTTTTAAGAACAAAAATTTTTTGATTTCCATTACATCACAAAAAAAAAAAAAATCAATTTATTCGCTTATACGAATTATTTTAGAGATTTGAAAATTTCCATTCCATTCGCAATCATTCATAAACCCAAAATGTAATATTAGAAAAAAAATAACAGAAAAGATGAATGTAGGCCCTTGGCCTCGCGGTGTTATCTGCTGGGAAAATACATTCACATTTCTCGATGTATTTTACAGGGTAGGGTCATCACTCCATACGGCTATTTTTTTTTTTTTTTTTTTAATATTTTTTTATTTATTTGTTTTTTTTTGTGAGGTATTCAGCGAAATAGCAATTACAGTCAAAGAGCTTTGGTTTGTAAGTAAAGGAAGCAATCCCACTAGCTAAGAGAGCATTTTTGGAAAAGTTTGGACTTGAAAGAAATCAGTTCCAGAACATTGCGGATATGGTAATAATGGATTTACTAAGTATCTTACACCACCAGACAAGATTTATAAATTTCCAAGACCAATTTCTATATAAGTAATATGGCTGGATAAACTAATTTGTCGGTATCTCCCTTTTCTTTTTGTTTATTGTCTTGGTTGGTTGAGGTGTAGGTAGGAAGGAGGGTTGTGTCAAGACTAATCTCTGGGCTTGAACGGTAGCCATCGAATCTCTGGGTTCGCTAAGTCTATTATTATTACTAGCTCCTCTTGAATGGAAGTTAGTATTAGTTAATTTTGTTTTCCGTTGGCGCGACAGGCCGTGTAGTCCCTCGGCCGCTTGTGGGAGATACACACGCGTTACTCGATACAATTTTTGTAGGGTAGGGTCATCACTGCCTACGCCTATTTTTGTGAGTGGCCATCATTTGCCTGACTGGTCACACATACCCGGGGGAGAGGTGGATTATTTAATATAATAAATAAAATTATTTATTTATTTAAATGATCTTATTGAATAAATAAGAGTAGTAAATACAATTGGTGTTGTCATACAAGCACTGCACTGATTCTGTTTTATGAATTTTAGTATACAATAGAAGAATGGTAGAATATGATTGAAGTAAAGGGCGTAACAATGAGAACTTTGTATTATAATTTGTTACTACGCACGAAGAGGACTAATTTTACTATTTGCTTCTGCCCCGATTTTAAAGGATATGCCCGGTTTCCATATTTTAAGGACTGTTTTTATTTTTTATTTTTTTATTTATTTTTTTTTTTTTTATGTTAAAGGTATATAAGCCCTTGACAATATTAAAATGCATACAGCCACCTAGAAATATTCCTTAGAATACCTTCGGTAATAAAGGTCAAATATCCTCTGTGATATTTGTATCTATTGTATAAAATAATAAAACCAGAGAGTAAGAAAAAAAAATCAATTTGTTCATCTTTAAAAGTTTAATTGTTCACATATTGTTTTTCTTTTAACTTTAAATTTTTGCTTAGTTTCTCTTAATCTTCAATTATTCTCATTAAAATATTACCATCTTAATTTCATATTTTATTACTGTCATCTTATTATCATGTTAATTTAATTTTATGTTTGTTTCTGTATTGTATTACTGTATCTTATTGTTTTATTCAACGTATTATTAATTTGCTAATTGTATTGGTTTTTATCTTGATTTCTCTTACCCCTGATAAAGACCCATAATGTAGAAAACGTCGGCACACAATTATAATAAGTATTACTAATTAATGTGTATTTTTTTTTTTTTATGACCGCACCCCCAACCATTTCTTCATCTTACACTTAGGAAAATTATTGGGTTTGTGAAAATTTTCAGATTTTAGTTTTCAAAGGAAATATATGTTTTAGGATCCCTTGGATCCGAATAACCAAATTGCGCAAAAAGGTCTTTGTGTAGGATAAGTCTAGCAAGAAAACGAAACAGAAATTTTATATTTAAAACAACTATACGCCTGTGATTTTACACCGAATTTTCACCTAAATCGGCTGTACGGAAGTGCTACTTCATACCAGCATTTTGCACCTCAGAGCATTATGAAATTACTATTAAAATTACAAGGCTAAAATGCAAATATTTTAAATTTGCTCTTCGTCTAAAGTACCCTTAATATTGTAAATCCGAAGAAATGAGCCATTTCAGTTTGATAAATACACAAGTTGACATATTTCTTAAAAGTAATTTGTGAAAGTGAGTGACGAGTAGGGCATAAACTGATTAAAGAAAGTTATTGTTTTGCATAAAAATTGTATACTCTTATATTATTTAATGTATCTAAAACTTATGTTTCCAATGAATTTAATGTAATTTTTTAAGGTTTTTTGAACTATAACTTTATTTAAAAGTTCTTAAATTCATTTTAACAACTGAGGTAAATGAAAGTTGCGCTCACCATATTTTTTATAAATATAATAGTTAACCATATTATAATTATATAATATATTTACCAATTTTTTTATTAGAATTCATTGGACAAATGCTTATTTCTCGTTATATAGTTTAAATAATATATTGACAATTAATTATTCAGTTAAAATAATTATTACCAAATCGATTCCTAGGACTAAATTTCGTTTCTAATAGAAATCGTGATATAGTCAGAGAACCTCTTGCTTATATATGTTTTAAATCCCAACAAAGTTAAAATAACGTAAGAATTATTTCTATATAAGTACCGATAAGAGCTCGGAGCTATTACTAAGAGAAAGTTGAAAAGAAATTCGAGAAACACGAAGGGAAAAATGTTTTATAATTGAAAGGAAATAGAAATCATTGAAAGTGATACGAAAAAAATCTGCCACACCGCAACTTGTGGTATCTTTTAGAATGGAACAGATTAATTTCTTCCGACGTCTTATTTGATGTCTTCTTACTGATCTTACTGATACGTTGTCTCTATGAGCGCAAACGTAGAGCCCTTTTCTCAATCAAGTCTATAATAATCAATAATCAAGTATATCAATAATCAATAATAATAAACAAGTCTAACTAAATGGTATGTGTTCGTAAGTGTGTGTATGTGGTGATCCCAGCACGTAACTGAAGTTACATATTTAAATATGTTTCACTTTATACCTTGAATTGAACAAATGTTTACAAAATATCTCGAAAACGAATGTAAAAATTTTGATAAAACTAATTATACAGGGTGTTTCAGAGCTAACCCTTTAAGTACTGTGGGCGCATATATGCGTCCAGCGAAAGCCATCGATATAGACTGTGGACGCAAATACGCACTGAGCAGATAATAACAGTTTAGAATAAGGACGCAAATACGTGCTGAGCGGATGTTTTTAGTATAGACTATGTTGTTGTTTTTTTCTTTTCCTACATTTATTTTAAATTACAATCTACAATTATATATTGATACACGGATCAGGCCGTTTAGCTTATCAGAAAAAGATTTTTCGACAAAAATTCATGAAATTAACGTTATTGGTCATTAAATTCGACAAGCACTAGTTCCAAAACTGAACATGGCGTTTTAGGCTCAGAAATAACTGATTGAGATCCTAAATTTAAGATTTTTTCTCTAAAACAGTATAAGATAAACCTAGTCATGGGGTATAATTTATAAGAGTTGAGAATGATAAGATGTTAAGAAACTATCCAATTAGGGAGTTTTAGTAAATAAGCATGTATGTAGGGTTAAAATATGAATTAAGAATTTTCAAAATAAATAAAAAAATTTTCGGAGCTTAGTTTTCAGACGATTTCCACGCAAGTCATAAATACGTACACGTAAACGGATACTATTCTGGACACATGAAAAGAGGAATAGTATCAACTAGTTATTGCCGATGTTTCGACCATCATTGTAGGCCTTCATCAGGAACTACTCCGAATTTCCCAACGGCAAATTATTGTTTTTCGTTATGATTTATACTTTTTTTTAATAATTATATTTTGTTTATTCTTTTTACGTCACTTAATGTTGTTGTGAATAATCGGACGACGCTACAAGTGAGTGCCCTAAATTTTACATACCAAGGTTTAATTATGATATAGATCATTTTATCAAACCAAGGACAGCATGACTGGGATTTTTTACAACTTTTTAAATTTTCTTGAGGCATCTGCCGATTGAACCAAGTGTATTTCTTTGGCATTGAAGGTCCGTTATGTTATCCACTACATTTTCCCCTATGTTTTTCTCTCATCTATACCATTATTTGAGAGATCTGGCGTATTAATCTAATAGTCCGATTCATAAAGAACTCTTTTACACAATAAGGAATAATTTTAAATTCTTTAGTTTACTTATTCCATGATAACTTAATAAATAATAATTGATAAAATCGTAAATCTATTCACATTACAATTTCACATTTAAAAGAAAATTGGCAGCCGAGCGGAATTCTAAATAAAAATAAAATCTAAATAAAGTACAATGAAAATACATTAAAATGGCTGAGAAATATTACTACCTTTTTAGCGTATTCATAACTTCAATACTTCATTGTATTATAACACAAAGTGATATAAAGAATGTGTTGGTAATGTCAACAAACCTTTTTTTTTTTTAATTTAGAACTGTTGCAAAAATAAATAATAAAATCAAGTTGAACAATTTCAAAACTTATGTTTTCATTACTTTATTAAACCAATAATGATTCCTATATTTCGATTCCATGTCAAAATAACGAACCCTAGTATAAATATTAGAAGTTTTTTTTATTCATTTTTGTGTTACTACTTTCTGAAATAAATATTAAACACGAAAATTCGAAGACAAAATGAAAAATTAATATGATAAAGAACATACATGGAATGATGGCTCACCGCAGCAACATAGTTTGAGGAAAAAGCGGTCTGCAGAAAATTGCAGAAAGCGAAAAAAATTTCATAAGGATAAGGAAGTGCATGATTGAAAAAGTATAATCGATTTTCTACGGATCTCTAATATAAAACCTGAAATTTATATACATCTTGGTAGAAACTTCTTTCTTTGCAGTAGGTGTGTTTATTTAACACTATAATTTTATATACAAACACATTTAAATGCAGAATAAATTATATATTATTGAAAGATAAAAAATAAAAAGCTGCAAATTATTACACAATGGTTAATTATTTACAAATAAAAATATTAGGGTATAACTGTTTATATAGCTGTTGCTAGGCAATTAAGTAATATGAAAAACAATAATTCAAAGGATCATATCACATCACTACCGCTGATTTCAAAACGCAATGTCAGCTAGTTTTTAACCAATAAAAGTATATTGAATCATTTTTTTTTTTTTTTTTTTTTTTTTTTTTTATGCGCTTTACTGATTCTAAAACTCTATAAATACTTTTCTATATCATCAAAATTTTTTTAATAATAAACCAAAACTGTTTACAACAAAGCTACATATTTCTCAATTGTTCTCTTAACTGTTATTTGCGATCACCTGTGGTTTAATGGCTAGCGTAACGGCATAGTATGTCTAAGGTTTTGGTTCAAATCGGCAGATGACCTAATTTTTCAAAGAGAATAAAAATTTCTTGGAGTGGACGTCAAACTGTATTTCCGAGCCTGTACAATTTCAGTTTCTCGTTAAAAATCTGTATCTATAAACCAATCAACAAGAGATAAGTGAAAATATGTATAAATTATAATGAAAAGAAATAGTTTACCGTTGACTAATTTATAAGGAAAATAGTTAAGGTGGCGGTCTAGAAAAATAATTCAATTATATAAACTACTTATTGCCTACCATTCAACCTTTTGCAGGTTCAGGTCACTAAGAGCTTTTATCGTAAGAAATACACATTCAGAAATTTTACTAGAAGCTTTCCCATGGGGTTTGAAATTGATCTAAGTGTGAGATCCTCGTTAGAAGTGGGAAGCCATGTTTTTTTCATGAAGTTTCGGAAGATTATCAGTTATCGATCGGGGTAAAAGGTTAGGAACAAGTGGCTTTTGCGCTCATTAACGGAAGGATGTCCAATATATTCCTGATAATTTGCAAAAAAAGGGGACAGGATAATTTTATATGTGAGGATTGTTAAAAGGATTTTAGGTTTTCAAATTTACTTATGGAAGAAATTTAATTATTTAGGAGGGCCTGGTAGCTGAGTTAAAAAACGAGATGAGATTATAATGCTGGAAATCTTAATTATTTTTTTTTTCTGTTGCACACAACACTCGACTTTCACATACTTTCATTGTTAAAATAAATATTAGATATTTTAAATGTTATACTTAAAAAAGTAAAGAGAACTGTATTATTTCGATAAAATATTATATTTGACATTAAATAATATACAAATTATTATCTGCATCAATAAAGCTACTTTAGCGCTGTTTGTCCCTCTGCTTTCCAACGGTCTTTATATTATAGAATATAATTAACATTTTTAAAATTTTAACCAGGAAAAATATTCCCGCAGTTTTCTCCTTCAGTCAGTTGTGAAATTCTTTCATATTCATCCATTTTTTATCAAACCTGACATGCACAAATAATTAAAGATACTTAAGAGAAATGAGTTATTTTAATGATAATAACATCGATATGATATAAAGGATATTTACGAGTAATTTTACATCAATATATTGATTTTAAGGTCTAGTCGATAGAACACCTAGTCTACTGTACCCCGGGTATGGAGACCCTCCTGGGGCAGACACAGTCTCTTTAAGTGGGTACCGAATAAGATTCGAGAAAAAACCTGGCGGCTGAGAGTGATCTCGGCCAAATACCTCACTTCATGTGTTGTAAGTGCACAGGTTTTTTTTTTTTTTTTTTTTTTTTTTTTTTTTTTTTTATTTTTTTTTTTTTTTTTTATATTTATATATATATATATATTGATTTTAAATAAAAATCGCTAGATACGTTTTTGAGAAAATAGAAAAAAAAAATAGAGTAAAATGCCCGATATTTAACTGGCATTTCCTGTTAGCCGTAATAAAATATAGTAAAAAGTTCTTGTAACATCCCTGGCATTTATTTAAATATGAAATTTCAGTTTAGTAATTTTTTTTTTTTTTTTTTTTTTTTTTTTTATTTAATTCACCCCCACAAAATGGACTAAAACGCACGCGTTTTCAAATCCTGCTACATTCTTGTGTTTATCTTGAAGAAGCCTATAAAAGTGGTCCGAAACATTAGCATCATCAAAAAATAAATCCTTATGTACTTTGTTTCAGCATGTCTTTCCTTAACACAAATTTTTGAATAAAGATTATAATTTTGAAGATTTTTTTTTTTTTATAAGACTCGGACTGTGTATAGAGACAACAAAACTAACGAATAACTTCTAGATATCAGTGGATAAAAAGAAAGAAAACAGAGCATTGACTCGACCAAATGGACCGTGGTGGCATTTAAGTTCTTCGTTCATAACTGAGTAGTTCGTTTAATAAAACTATAGCTGTGTAGTTGGGAAAACAGATGAAAGTTTATATATGAACTTATACAATATATTATTTAATACCAAATACAGATTCTCAAACAAAGATTATACGAGGACATGCGTAATCATTAAGCGTTTATTCCAAGTTTTTCCTCAATCTTCTGAAGGACAAGTTGACATAAACATATCATGATACTTTAAACACGCTAATCGTCTTTCGAAATACGAATTAAAATAATTACAAATTAAATTATTATATATATACATTCTTCAAAATGCCTCAATGAATGCCAGTGATAAAGGCGTATAAACTATGTCATTATATTATAATGATGAAAGAATGGTTGACTGTAGGTAAAATTGAAGAAAAAGTTGGCTGGGATGCAATCATATAAACACTTAAATTAAGTGAACTTAATTTATTTTGCCAACGTTCGGCCTAAATTTTAGGGTGAAATCTTCAGGGCTATAAAACAAAAGATAACATAAATTGTTTAAAATCAATTTAGTAAGAAAAATAATTATAAAAAGTACAGTTTAAAGTTAAAGTTATACTGTCTTATTACTTTCTGTAATATTTTTCTTTATATATGGTCTTAAAAACTTTTGTTATTTTATTTTTTTTTTATAGCCCTTAAGATGGCCTTAAATTTAGGCCGAAACAGTTGACACTATAAATTAAGTTCACTAAATTGGAGTTATTGTTTTCATTTTATGCTGCTGTGGGTAATAGGACAAAGCTACAGTGGGAGTCCTAAATTTTGCCTGTACTTGTTTAATTAGATAGGGATCTTTAACGAGTAACTGACATTGCACAGGCTGGAGACTACTTTTTTTACGTCCCCTCCGAAGGACGGCATAAAAAAAGGATTTTTCACTCTTGTTAAAAATTCCTTTGCCACTGCACCACAGGTGACCCCAAATTAGTTGGAAAGTTTATATGACTGTGCTTCCAAGCTACTTCACTTCATTTATTGTATATCAATATATAAAAAAAAAAAGTCCAATTAAAATAAAACTGTAGAATATTTCGTACAAAGTCCCCAGAGCTACAAAAATAAAAGATAAAATGTTTAAAAAGGGTTATTAATGAAACCCAATTTTCATCAGAAACCCTTTTTTTGTTCAATTCTTCTATTTCTATTTTGTGTTCAATTACCTTTCTACGGAGAAAATTTTGAATTTTTCGTTATATTCTATAATGCATACATTACCAGTTCGTTGTACATGGACTTTCAATAGCTATTGGGCTAATATTTTCATTCATCAAAAAAATCACAGACCTCTCCAGGATGAACCAAGTTTTGTCGCGAAACAGTGACGATTTGAGACGATCCATACAAAGATAGAAGAAAGAATATAAATTCTTTGGAATCATTTTACTTAGGCTTTCAAAACATACGTATTTCTTTTCTTTTAGATGTACTATTATTTAAAAATAATGGAAGATGGATAGATAGTATGAACTATTGAACAATAGTGTGATTTGCAGCTTCATGGTAAAACGCTAACTATAAGTTTAAAAAAAATATATCTTTAATATAGTTTCCTGAATAAGTTAACGATACTATTCAGGTTACTGAGGTTCCTTGAGCTCTAACAAAATATAATAAGTAAAACATATACAATTTTATCATATTTACATATTTTTTTTTCTGTTTTCCTCTATTACCGAAGTATAATAATCGATCAGGAAGTCCGCTACATTTCTTGAGCCTGATGCAACATAGCTAATATTTGTTTTTTCAAACTGATAAACGAAAACTTTTCTCAAATAAAATCATTGATGGGTATTTTTTTTTAATTTAAAATTTAATCTGTTTTACTGTATTCTACACCTCTCTTCTCTTTTCATTCTTAAACATGTTATTTTTAATTCATGCAATAAACTTTATTCCGAATATATCTTCGTCATGTAGGATTATTTAAAAGATTCCCAGAGGGATATGAAATAATTAAACAATAAAAAATTAACTTGATGTGCAATATTATACAATTCATAATAGTTAAATACTATATAATATAATATTAAATTCCTAAAAGTAGTAAATTCTGTTCCCCTTCAAAAGATATGAATTTTTTATTACTTAATTTTAACAATTAATTGTTTTAGTATACAACATATTCACTATATACATTTCTTTTTAATGGCTAAGATTATACGACTTTAAATAAAAGAAAATCATTGACACAATATGATAAATTTAAATACCTCTTCACTTTACACTAAAATTATTTTAATTAGATGCAGAATGTGGAATTAATGGATATATTCATGTACGTTTGCATGATTTTTAAATATGCCTCAATAAGAAATATTTTGAAAAATATTTTTTTAAATAAATAAAGCAAACCCTAATATTAAACACTGAAGTTCTTTAAACTTCTCGGGTGTTAGGTTACATACTTACTTGTTGCTGTGTTGTCCTCAATGAAATCCATAACACCTGACCTTTGTTTGTCAATGTTCGTTCTAGTACTGTATTAAAATTTGTTATATGTTAAGTAAATCTAATATAAATTTTATTTTCTTACTTACTTACTTTATTTTAATCATGCATTGAGGGAATAAGTAGGCTTAGACGGTAATATGTGTATATGTAGCATATCATAAACTGGAAACAATAATTAAAACGTTTTAACATTTCATCAGAGGCAACTACGAGGAATTAGAGAATTTTTTTAAAAATGTTTACTACAAATGAAATTGTGATAGATGATTAAAATAATGAAACAGGGATTATGGTAGATTTTTTAGCACATCAAAGAATGATATTCAAATATTTGTTTTTATGGTGTTTGTTATCGCTCTTATCTGAGACCGCCAATTTCGTATTTTTTAAAATATTTTTAGAATGGTATTTCAATTTATAAAACTAGTTTATTTTTCTAATTTATATACGTATTTTCATATAGATAGTTACTATCAAATCACTCCAAGTTCTGAATAGTTTTATTTTTTGTTGAAAATTCGACTAAGTTTTCACATCTGCTTTGTATTAAAATTTCTTTTTTTTGCTTTGTTTTTGACTGGATAGGACTAAGGTTGCTAGTTCTAAGCAGTACTATGAGAGTGTCAGGTGAGGAAGGGTAGAGGCAGATGTTAGACTTACGTTGTGATGTGAACCGACGTACTCCAGTGGTGGACTCGACGCTACTGTGCCCACATCTTGTCTCTGTTTAATTTTGTACCGCGATGAGGTTCTGTGTGTACAAGTGACTTGCGTGGATCGCTTTCTTCCAGGAGTCAGTTGAATCTGCGCAGTCCGTTCTATCTCCCCCCCCTCACAGCAACCTGTGTCTACCCCCTTTAGCTAATCAATAAATGCCTTTTCGGCACCAATCAAACTTTTTAGCATTTCATAATTTTTTTAAATATCCCGTTTTAAAATGTTGTTTTTTTTGTTTATAGTATTTAAATATATAAACAAGTCATCGATTGACAATGAATCCTGAAAAAGTAGAGTAATAAAAAAAAAAAATCTAATAAACCTAAAAATTTAAAATAGATCAACACTGAATAAAGCTCGTAATGATCTAGAACAAATCTTATTTATATACAATCAGATATCTGAAACTATCATAAAAAATTGAAATAAAGAACGATATTAAATATTATAAACTATTTAAAGTTTAAAATAATGGATTTTAATTACTGAAAATCTAAACGAAACGTATAGCTAGGGACCGCGCTGGTGCCGCGGTGTTGGTAAGTCTGCGCATGCTCTCTTCAGTCGATAGATCTCGGTGCTCTGGATCGTCTTTAGTGATTGTTTTCTAACTTAGTTTGTAATTATTTAGTGTTTTATGCGTTGATATCGGTGATATTAGTGAATAATTGTGAAGTGTTGATGTTTTATTTCTAATGGCGTCCGAAGAAGAAGTTGACGAGTGTTTACCAGGTAAATATATTTAATCACAGGGTTATGTCTAACCGTTGCCGCAAACAACAAATAGTTTCACACTTAGTTATTGTATGATTAGCTTTCTTTTCTCTAATATGAGAGTATTTAACTATTATATTAGTCTAAATTCAATAAAGAAGTATAGAATTTAAACTATGATCTGAACTATTTAATATTATCAGTGAAATTTAGATGAGGTATCCTCATTATTTTTCCTTGTCAAGTAAAGCGGCATTCCATGACCCTAAACAAAATGGAGGCCAGCAAACAAAGAAATTGGCATGTACTTTTGCAATCAATTTTTGTAATTGTTATAGTTAATAATAAAAGATATGGCAAACTTGTTGGAATTAAACTGAATTTTGAAATTGTATAACCTTCCTCATATGAAACTCTCCTGTTTAATGCTTGTGTTTTATCAATTTTATGTTGATATTAAACAAGTAATGTATAATACTCAATAAAAACAATTATCATTTTAAATTACTTAAACTTAGCTTTAATTTTTGTCTCAAATGTATTGTAATTTGATCATGCTATACATTATAAATATTTGAAAATCGGCAAGGTAGTGTTTTAAAACATTAGTATTATATGTTCTTAGTTTTATTATAAATGAGTACATTTTTCTTTCATTCCATTTACTTTAGTTGACGATGAAGTCGATACCAGTGTTGTTCAACAAGAAGGCACTGAAGATAATTCACCTGACAGTGATGAAAGAAGTAGGATAGAGGTAACATTTATTATTTTAATAGCTACCTGAGATAGAATTATGTTATGTTTAATTTAGAACTTATAATGAGTATGTAATATCAGGAAGAAGATGACGAATATGATCCCGAAGATGCGAGAAAGAAAAAGAAGGGTAAAAAGAGAAAAGCAAAAGGCGAGAGTAAGAAAGAAAAGAAGCGTAAAAAACGGAAGAAGAATGATAGTGCAGAAGTAAATATGAGCACTTTCATAACTTTGTTGCATATTGTTGTTATAACCTTCTAATATTGAATTGAATGTTTTAGGAAAGTGAAGGTGGCGGTGAAGAAGAAGGTGATTCTGATTATGGTAGGAAATCTAAGAAAGCTAAGGGGGCTTCTCAACCTAAACCAGTTCAACAAGATTCTTCCGGAGGTAAGATATAACTTTATTACTAATTATACTAGGACATCCTCTATAACCTTTTTTACTATCTGTTTAATTTAATTCACTTTTAATCCTCAAAATTATATTTATTTTCCAGGTGTGCCTTCCGTAGAGGAAGTGTGCAGCCTTTTTGGACTTACTGATGTGCAGATTGACTATACTGAAGAAGATTACCAAAATCTTACTACTTATAAACTTTTCCAGCAGCATGTTCGACCTATTCTTGCCAAGGACAACCAGAAGGTTTGTTTACTTTTTATGCACAGTTATTAAATTTAGAAAATTTTCTGAGATTGTAATGTCTCAGTTATTTGCTCTAAGGTTGTATATTGTTTGCTTATATATTTTCTGTTGGTATTCTAAAATAATTGTTTTGTTGTTTGAATAATATCCTCACATAAACACTTTCTCAAAATATTTTTAAATAATCTTAGATTTTGTGAGTTATGTATTTGTTTTCTAATCATATTCTTGTATCTACCAGTTATCACATTTTTTTTTTTTTTTTTAAATAATTATTTATCCATATTCATTAAATATTTCTGACAGATAAATAATTCTGTATGATTAATTTATTCTGAAAGTATTTGATATGCTTTATATGAATACGGTTGATTTTCTTTTATTTCTATATTTGTTACTTTATAGGTCCAAAATGTATTGTAAAATCCTTCTGTTTATTTTTATCCTCTTCTCGTATTTATTGTTTTAATTTTTCATATGAAGTTATTTCTTATACTTTTGTTTTTATGATATAGACATGAAGTTAATCTTAAAATTAAATTATGTAACCATTCTGTTTCTGTAATTATCTTATTATTGTAGCATTTAAATATTTTATTTTTTCACCTATTTTATAATTAATTATTTACTTGGAAGATGAGTATAGTTTTTATACTAACCAAGAATGACCAAATAAAAAAATGTCCTCAGATGTATAATTATAGATATAACCAGAAAAATGTCTGTGAAAAAGAAAGATATAGCTTTTCCCTTAATATTATATGATTTTATGTATCTATTTATTATATTTCTTATATTATATTATTTTATTGTTTATGTTTGATTTTTATTTAGGTCCCGATTGGAAAAATGATGATGCTTGTGGCAGCAAAATGGAGAGATTTTTGCAATTCCAATCCAAATGCTCAGCAAGAGCCGGACCCAGAAGCTTCTGAGGAACAGGAATATTCAAAACCTACTAGGACACGACCATCACGTGTTTCAGTGAGTGCTTGTAAAATACAATTTTTACTTCATCGTAATTCTTTCAAATACTTTTTAAATACTTCCATTTCCTAAAAAAATTCAGTTGTAATATGATCTCTGACAATATAATTTAGTGTATTAACTGATAGCACTACTAAAGTCGGGATTGTGAGAAAGCTGGTCTATGCCTATGCCTTAGTATTACAAATATTAAGAATACTTCTCTTTTTTTTTTTTTTTTTTTTTTTTTTTTTTTTTTTTTTTTTTTTTTTTTTTTTTGAGCTGAGCCAATCAAATGATGCTACTCTGGGAGTCCTGAATTTCATCTAGATTAGATTAGGATAGGGATCATTAACGAGTACCTGATATCTTACAGGGTAGGGGCCCCCATTTTATGCCCCCAAAGGATGTCGCAACCAAGGCTTTTTATTCCTTTTATTATACCTAAGGCAAATCGCCGGGATTTAACCCATGACCTTGGGCATAAAAGGCTGTTGTGCTAGTTACTAATCCATCGGTGATTCCCTGGGAATAGCTTATAACTTTGTCTTATTGTGGTCTACAATTTAAAACTAATGCATTAAACAGTTGCTGTGGAGAATAAGAAAATTCACGGAATAGGAATTCAAAATTAGAAGACAGAAGACAAAATTAGAAATAGCTATATTTTGTGTTGGAAATTTGTATGAAGCTCTATGTTTAATTTATTTTTTGTTTTTTTTCTTTTAACAATAAGTTTGACACGATTTTTTTTTTTTTTTTTTTTTTTTTTATCCTTTTCCCTCTCTTTAATCTAAGATTAAATAAAGTACTAATGCCAGATAAAATATAAAATTAAAGGGAATTAGACTTAAAATAGATAATAGACATGCTACATTTAATGTATAAATATTTGAAGACTGTTGAAATATTCACTGACGATTCATCATTAGTCTGATGATTTCTTCCAATGGGAAAATTTTTTTTAAAATATTGAAAATGTTGATATTGTGCTGTCCTCATCATCTAGGTTGGATGCTATAAAAATTATCCTTTTACTGACTATATATCAGTCCTCCCTCTTTGTCACTTGAATCTCACCCTACATGGCAAGTAAAAATATGTGAAAGTGTATGCTTGTAATAGTTTACGAAAGTCGGAGGGAGAGAGGAAATGCATTGTTTAAAATAAAGTCTTATAACGAAAATATTACTTTTCAAAAAATCCTAAAATTAAATAATATTTAAAAGAAAAAGATTACGGAACTAAATGATTAAGTTATATCAAAAATAACAATTGTAATATATTATTAAGTAAACATATTAATTTAAAAAAACATAAAGTAAACATTTTTTTTTTGTTTGTTTAGAAAAGCCATTTTAAGAAATTAAACATTATTTATAGTTTGTTGAAATAAATGGTTTAAAGAAAAAATTAAAGTTTTTTTTTAAAACACTAATTGTATATTTATTTATTTTATTTTTTTTATGTGTGTGAAAGTTGATGATAATTCACTATTGCTGACTACACATCACAACCTGTTCTCATTCAGTCTTATGCCTGTGTTAAGACTGCTTGATCTACCAGTCATTAAATGAATTAAGGGTGTTATAATGATGGAGTTTTGTTGACCGTAGAGAAATTAGATGAGGAAGATGGTTGGGGGTGCGGTCATAAATTAAAAACACACAATTAAAAACGAGCGTTATTTTAATTATGTGCTGACGTTTCGGCCTACAATGTGGGCCTTCATCAGGGGTGACAAGTCAAGACTTCTGTAGGCAACGCTTTCACGTCGTCACCCCTGATGAAGGCCCACATTGTAGACTGAAACGTCGGCACATAATTAAAATAACGCTCGTTTTTAATTTAATTTATGACCGCACCCCCAACCATCTTCCTCATCTAAGGGTGTTATAGTGTAACAGATAACAGTGGAAGTAGATATTTGCTCCTAAAAAAACTGAAATAATGTTGATTTGGTTAATAAATGAAGCTGTGAATAAATCGTATTTCAGGCATTACAGGATGATGAAACTAAATTTTACATTATGAGGAACTCACATATTATGTCTGTTGTATTTTGGTTGTTTCGATTTGTCAAAATTAGCTACCAATTGATAATACTAATAGGTTTCATATACATGGGTTACTAAAATAAAAAAATAGGGGTTGTCTGTGATGTTGTTGCTAACATAAAAGCCTTGTAGGACCAAAGTTCTGGGTTCAAAACCAGCAGATTCTTCTAAGTTAAACTGTCTATTGGAGGGGATATAAAATGGTGATCCTTAGCATGTGCGATGTCAGGTACTTGTTTAAATAAGTCTGAAAGTGAATTATCTTACACTTTAGCACACTTAGAATTTTGTGTAATAAGTATACTGTAACCATATGTTCTGTATAATTTTGTCTTCTTTTTTTTAAAATTTTATTTTAAATAATGTTTAATTTCTGGAAATGGTGTTTCTGAATTAAAAAAAAACATCATGTGTATATTACAATAATTTGTTTTGATGTAACTTTATTTATTTATTTTGTTTTTTAAAATATCCGATTTTATTAAAACAAAATATGCCTACCTCCTCTTCTGCAACTTAAGTAAACTCAAAAGCCCTTGCTTTCATGTATTTTCACTTTCCTCTTCTCTCACCGTGTAGCGTCGCCTTAAGGTCCACATCTTAGTTAAACTCGAATAAGCAGAATTTAAGACGACTCCCATTGTAGCATTGTCTAATTAGCTACAAATACAGAAAGGAACATTACTATTTAGAAACATCTATTAGATCACTTATTATCCTGAATTCAGTATCCTCACCATTTAATAGTTGAAATAAGATGTTGAATATCCCTCTTCAATTTTTCCTTTCTATATTACTGAACTTTGTAATGAACTTTAAAATTTTCCTGTTCTCAACTTAAGTTTCAATTTTTTTAAATTTTTAATCCTGTTCATGTACAACCCATGAAGGGTCTTAGGCTCAGTATATATAGAGGTTCATACTGATTCTAGTCCAACAGCTGTTTCAATTATGTGATTAGACAGAGATCACACACAGCTACCAGGTTTTTTCCCCATTTTTGATTACTTACTTTTTAGAGGTTGGGTGTGTCCCATGAGGATTCTCACACCCCTGGGTTGCTCCAATAAATCAAATAGCAATAAATAATGTTTGTCCAGAGCCATCATTCAAACCTGGGAACTGGAGAATAATATACTAGTACTATCCACTAGACCCCACAGTTCTATGTTTAATTAACCCTCTCCCCTCCCTTCCCTATAAAAATTGTTTAATTTTATTCCAAGAATTATTTTAAAAAATAAAAAAAAGTACCAATTTTTCTTCTGCTAATATTAAAACATTTTAAATAAAAGGAGAAGTTGGTTGAGGATGCAGTCATTGAAACACTTCAATTTAAGTGACCTTTTTTTATGGTGCCAGTGTTTTGGCCTAAATTTTGGGCCATCTTCAGGGCAATGAAAAACAAAAGATAACAGCCATTTTTTTAACAATTAATAAAAAATATATGTATAGAAAGTAATAAGACTATTGAGTTCACATAATCAAAGATTGATTTTATGACTGTGACTATAAATATAATGACTATGGCTGCATCACAATTAACTGCTCCATATATTCTACCTGCTGTCAGCTATTCTATAAGTTTCACTATATTATATCTGGTTCAAATATCTATGCTTTAGCGCCCTAATTTCAAATACTGCACTTATATTCTTAATATATTGTATAGTTGAAAAAAAAAAAATGCATATTTAATGGAGAAAAGTTACTTTTATATTATACTGGGAAAATTCTTGGCTTGTTTAATTTTTTTGTTTTGTTTTTTCCTAGACTACACAAAATGATGATGAAGAAGACGATGAAGCTGATGAACGAGGGAGGAAAAAAAGAAGTGGTCGGAGCAAAAAGTCTTCAGGAAAGAAGTCAGCTCCTCCAGCCACGACCAAGGTCCCTACTCTCAAGATCAAGATAGGAAAAAGGAAACAGAATTCCGTGAGCTTGTCTTATTTTGTTCTTTTAGTCCTTGATTTTATTTTGTTTTTATTTTCTTCTTTGGTCCCCCTCATTTGACATATTCATTGAACACGAAAAACTGTCTCGGAAATAGAGTTTTGTTATTGGTCCGTAGAAAATTGTTACAGCGGGTATTAAAATAAGAACCCTTTTCTTCTAGTCAAGTTTGATAGTAACAATGAATATAACTACTATTTATTTAACAAAATAAATTAAGATATTTAAGGATTGCTTTTTTTTGTGTGTTCAAAAACATTGATAAATGCAATAAATTTGGGTTTAGAGTTACAGAATTTTGCATTAAAAAACTTTCAACATTTTTAAAAATTATAAAAATCCCACTCAAATGCAGTTAAACACATAGTTCATTATAAAAACCGTAGTAATCTTAATAGTTTTATTATTTAAAAAAGCCACATATTATTACATTTGTTTTTTATTCCTAATTATGTGTATACATTGATTGGTGTTGAAACAACAAATATCTTGGCACTTTTAAATTATTTAATGTTATGTACCTTATATAATATATTATATTATTCAGTGGGTTAATTTTTTTTATTTTTTATTATTTATAATAAGTAGGCTTATTGTACCAAGGTTTGATTCCGATCCGACCAATTTCGCCTACACATTGCATCCAGTGATTACCGTCCAACATCCAACATGGATGATTCTCCACATCCGACTTGAAGCAGTCATCCCACTTATGTCCCTTTGCTAACCTCTTGGACGCCTACCAGTCAGTTCAGTGCATATTAACTT
The DNA here is from genome assembly GCA_023052935.1 of Piezodorus guildinii. Classification (NCBI taxonomy): domain Eukaryota; kingdom Metazoa; phylum Arthropoda; class Insecta; order Hemiptera; family Pentatomidae; genus Piezodorus; species Piezodorus guildinii. Next base: position 136,397,504 of record CM041293.1, on the reverse strand, counting down.
ATTAGGAATTGTTCTTCAGTTAGCCTAACAACTTCCCATGCCCATTTTAACCCTGCAATGCTACAGCTTCATTTAAACTAGAGGGGCTTAGGCTCTGTAATTCAACGGCGTGTGCCCTTCTAAACTCTCCAGTAATATAAATCATTAACATACATCTCTGTGTGTATAAAATGATAACAGGATTTTGGTTTCTGCGAACTCCTAAACCACAAGAGAGATTTTGATATGGTTTTCACTATCATTTAGGGCACTCTTTCCTGAAATTTTATAAGTAAAATATATTATTATTTTTATAATAAATTTAAGCTAATATATATTTAGCTTTTCTTTAAACAGAAAAATAAATATTTTCTTGCTAATTATACTTTTTGTTACAATAAAAACTAAAGATTCTTAATTCTAATTTTTTTAGCGATAAGACGTCAGATCTCTATGTGATGTATGTTATATGTAAATAATCAGATCTGTTCAGGAGGACAAACTGTTATCTAGTAATCAAAGAGTTATAGAAAAGCAAAGTAGTTACTACTTTAATTTGTGTTGAAGTTAAATTAATGAAACGTGACTGCAAAATGTCTAAATGAAAAATTTCCACTAATATTTTAGAGAATTATATAGTAAATAACCATAACCAGAAGTTGAAATCGGTTTAGAGCTTAATTTACAAAGCTGACAGATTTCTTATTCAAAATCTTAAAATGTAAAACCTCAAATTTGAGTAGGAATTAAAACTTGTTCTTGATCAATTGTGATAGTTCTTTATTGAGAATAATGGACACAAAAAAAAAAATGTTTTTGTGTTTATAATAGACTGGAAAAAAAAAAAAAAAACGATCTTTATATACAGTTAACATTTCAGCAGTAATAACAAATATTGATGCAATGATAAATCTGCTTCTGTCCTAATTATTATATGAGGATGTTCACCTCGTATTTTAATTTTATATTTCTTTAAATTCATGATCAACTTGTTTACATAGAATAAATTTAATAAATTATTATAACTTAAGGCATACCCGAAACTACTGTAAACCAGAGTAATGGTATAGCTCTTTAAAAAATGTCTCACATCTTGGTTGGTCAATACATGCAGTTGTGCAGAAAATTGCCATGCTATTACGTGCTCACAAATGATCAAATTACTGTCATGAAATACATCATACCTGGGCAAATTAATAGGACTTGTGATATGAAAGCACTGTTTTGACATTTCTTGCTATTTCTACATCAAGAATTTTGAGCTTAACTACCTGCTGTGGGTCATTGTACTGTATGTTCTTGTCTTTGGCATTTATTTGTCAGTTCCGCTTGATTATGAAGCTCATGGGAAAAAGTCATTCTACCTTTAGTAAAGCAATAAGTACTGTGGTTATATGAAACAAAAATCATAACAGTTAATAATTAAACTAATCATTATTTATTTAAATGTTTACATTAATAGTAAATTATGTAGTCTTACTTACTTAAATAGAAAAGGAAATCAAGTAATATCCAATGCCGAGTTAAATAATTTATAAAATTCATATTTTAACTACAACTTAATTACTGAAAAATCCATACATTTATATTAAAATTATCTTTAGTTTTTAGTTCCTCTTAATTTTAGTTATCTCTTGCAGTCTCTTTCTTAAAACTTATTTTCTTTATCTATAATCCTGTCGTTGCCATTTTGATTTGTATACAAACCATCTTTTAATTTATTTCTACCATCCATTTCAACTCTATTCCTCGATATCAGGAGTTCTCAACTCTATTTTATCAGTTAAAACATTCATAGGTTATTTATTAGGTGTATTTTTTTAAAAATACAAATTTAGTTTTGTTTGTTTGAAATTGAATAGCTATATTATTCCTCTAGTTTTCAGGATACTTTACTTTTCTATACTTTTAGATGCCAGAATAAAAAATAAAAACTTTATTGGCACATAAAGTGGTATGAAATAATTTGAATGCAATATATACTCCACTTTTTAAATTTGTATTGATGCTGCAAAAGTGAATAATACAGCAATGCTGTTTAAAAAAATACCACAAATTTTGTAAATAAGTTAATATTTTAAAAAATTTCCTTATTCAAACCAATTCCCACATAATGTTTCAAAAAAAAAGTTTTCAGTGTTTCGGAATTCTGGCAAGTCTGCTGAAGGCCAAATAAAAGAATGATTTAAATGCTACATTAAAAATTAAAATTTCTCATGAATAATACAGCAATTAGTTGTAGATAATTGTAGGTGAAGCTCAAAGTTTAGTATAGAATTGGAAGCTGATAATTGTACTTCACCAATATTTTATTATGATGCACATTGACATCTCTAGTGTTGGGAACCCCTACTCTATACTGTCCTTACTGCAGTTACTTAAATTATCCTTGCCATCTAGATCAGCTAATGTCATATAAATAAATACAAAACCAATTATATAATAATACACTATTTCAAAATCTTTTCAAAAAAATTGTAATTATATGATATAGAAATTAGTTAGTTGCAATGCTAATAAAGCGAATTATTTTAAGAAATGAAAACCTAATCTCTTCTGAAATAAATTTAGAATATTAAAGTCAACATTAGATACAAAATAATTATTTTTTACTTATATATTTCCAATTTATCATTATTATCATTTTAAAGATATATTATTATTCCTTCAGGATGAAGAAGAGGAAGGTTCAGTCGGAGCTGTTTCCGAAAGAGACTCAGATGCTGAATTCGAGCAAATGCTCGCAGAAGCAGAAGAAGTCAATAAACCAGAAGGTGCCCCGGAAGAGGAAGAAGGCGCTGAAGCAGCTCCTGTACCGAAGAAAAAAGCCAAAACGAAAATCGGTAATAAAAAGAAAAGGAAAAAGACCAGGACCACTAACAAGTTTCCAGACAGTGAAGCTGGATATGAAGTAAGTATAATTATTAATTTCTTGTCGTTACACCATTTTATGGTTTAAACAGTACTTTATTATTTTTTATAATTTCTAGTTTCTATATTCATATTTTGTTTTCTGTATAAAAATTATTTCATATGTAATTAATTTTAACCTTTAACTTGACCAAATTTTAATTTATGAAAAAAACTAATTTCTTTTTGCTTATGTTTTTTGTATTAGTCTGAATGCATTTCACGCACAATCAGAAATATTTAATTATAAATAATTATAATTTTTTTTGTTATGTTTTTTAATATTTTTTTCTGCGATTGGTTATTCATTCACAGATTTAATTGTATCATGTTCAAATTGTGCAAAATCATTATCGTCCACTTCTTATATTTGTATAATGGCCCAAAAGAGACAGTTTATTCAGTGTCATTATGTATATAAAAAATAGTGTAATGGGTTTGAACATCCACGGAACATTTATAAAGTGAAGCTGTGTGGCTTTGTATTTACTAGGCATTATTTAATTTAGAAGGATCACTATGTAAACACCACCAGCTATTTCTAAGGCTTATAGAAGGATTCTAAGGCGATGATTTTCCCGAATCTGTAGGTTTTGAAGAAGATACTATTAAATCTGCGAAAGGAACAACTAGTCACAGAAAGTAAGTGATCTACACAAAAAAACAAAAAAAACATGTACCTCTACAACCCATGAGCTCAGTACATATAGAGATTCAGTAGATATAGAGGTGATTAGGCCTTGATCACACTCAGCCGTCAGGTTTTTTTCCCAATTTGGGTACTCACTTTAAAGAGACTAAGTCTACCCAGGAGGGTCTCCATACCCTAGGGTCGCTCCTCCCCCCCCCCTTCCTCTCTCTAACTTAACTGAATAAATAATATTCTGTCGTAGCCGGGATTCGAACCCAGGACCTGGAGAACAGTAGACTAGGCCTATCCACTAGACCACACCGATCAACATGAATCCTATGATTATATTTTAAGAAATAAATTTTAAAAAAAAGAGAATAATTAAACTTTTGACTCTGTATCTATGAGATAACACCACCATGAGTTGCACCTATAGGTTATATTTTTTTCTGACATATTGCTATGTTATTATTATGTCTATCTATAAGGATCAGAGTATTACATAATGAAAACTATGCATATTTTAATAATTATTTGAATATAAAATAAAAATATTTAAACATTTGACAGTTTTATTGTGGAGGTCCGATGCATCCCTGTGTCACAAAACTGTCAAATGGTTAAAAAGAAAAAAAACAACTGATAAGTAAAACATTTAAAGTTATTCTAGTTGTTGGTTCTTCATTTCGAATGAAGTAATGTAGCACATGTTTGTGTTTTTAGTAGTGAAATAGGAGTTTAAATAGATTCTATTATGGTGAAGTGTGTATATCAGGTTGATTGTGTGTATATATGAGAAAAGTTAGTTGAGGGTGGAGTCAAATAAACCCACAATTAAATATAAACTTAATTAATGGTTCCGACGTTGCAGCCTAAATTTTAGGCCTTCTTCAGGACGATTGAAGGAGTGTAAGTCACAACAATGCATTTCATGCGTTTTTAACTTCTCCCAGGTTCTGTTATGCATTTTTGGAAAATTGGTAAATCTTTTAGGGCATATCTTCTGGTTAAGCTTCATGATTTCTAGCTAATTTTCATTAGATTAGTCTCTATGTAAATTCTGTTAAATTTTATAACAGTCAATTATCCCTTTTGCAGACTGACCATCAAGACTATTGTGAAGTTTGTCAACAAGGAGGTGAAATTATATTATGTGATACCTGCCCTCGGGCTTATCACTTGGTCTGTTTAGATCCGGAATTGGAAGATACGCCAGAAGGCAAATGGTCATGTCCCCATTGTGAGGGTGAAGGAGTACAAGAAAAGGAAGACGATGTTCATCAAGAGTTTTGCAGGTATTTTTAATAATTATAAATTATTTTTGTAATCATTAATAAATGAACAGATTTTATAAGAGTTTTATTATTTTTCAGAGTCTGTAAAGATGGTGGAGAACTTTTATGCTGTGATTCTTGCCCTTCTGCGTACCACACATTCTGTTTGAACCCTCCATTGACAGATATTCCAGATGGTGACTGGAAATGCCCACGTTGTTCGGTATGTATTTTGTATTTTGCCTCTGTTAATTGTTTCCATATTTCAAGGAGGTCTTTACTATTATGTAATCATATTATTGAAATAATAGTTTTGATTGTCCTCCTTGAATATATAAAAGTTTGGTAAGATTTAGAATGTGGTTCCTTGAGAAATGGAACATTCATTAAAGGCCTTACCATACAATTTCGATTTAATTAGAAATTTTTATTTTAAATAGTTTAGACCTGATGAGAAATTATCAATCAATGAGTGTCTTGCTCCCGTATCCGGACAGTATACCGATTTTAGAAACTGAATTTCATGAAAAGGAGAGAATTCATTTTATCTTAGGTAGTGAACAATAGTACCAATCAATTCCATACAGTCGACTCTGCTAATTTGGACTAGACTATTTTGTCCCAATTAGTAATATAAAGTGGATATCCATATGAAAACCTTTATGTTAGTATTTTATTTTAATAATTATTGCTTATTCTTGCCTTCTGTACGTTATATAACTTAGGAACCATAAATTTAACATGACTGCATGAGCTAAGGATATATTTTTGGTTCTAAACCCTCACTGGAACAAGGAAAAAACGAAACACGAATGAGTTTTAGGCGTTCACCTCTCCCAATAGTTGGGACATAAAAATATAAATCTTTATAGGAATCAAAAATGCCTTTATTTATTAAAAGATGCTCTATTAAAACGAATCTACATCAGTAATAATAATAAGTCTTAAACAAATATAAAACAGGGAAAAGTAATTATTAGTTGTGCCGATTAAGTAGAGTCGACTGTATCCGTGTCACATACTATAAATTATTGACTAATTTATTATTCTAGTCTGACAAGCTTAACTAATTCTTTAATATTATCTCTTCGGTCCCGTTTTCAATCTGAGGGAGATGAAACTCATTGTTTTCAAGATTCATGATCAATCTTTACAATTTTTTTAAAAGAAGTAACATTCCTGTTTTTATTTACATGCTTTCCTGTGGCTCAGAGCATCTCCCAGGTTGGTGTGCAAAAAGTAATGGAACCCACATAATTTTTTTCTTTTCTTCTGCATTTTCCGTTTCGAAATAAAATGGGTTTTAGAAAAGTTTAAAAACCTTGAGGTTAAGATGTTAAAATTCACATTTATTTTTTTATTTGAGGATCAATCTTAGGAATGTATTGGTCAAATCTATCAATCACCTCAAACCTATCAAAAATGTAAAAATAATACTCTAGGAGTCTTAAAAAATTAAACATTTCTTGTTTTGTTCTCTATGGATCCTAAATAATTACAAATTTATGTTATTTTTTTTTTTTGTTATAAAATTTGAAATAACTTTGATTGCTTATTAGGTTTCTATTCTATTTATTAATTTTTTCATCCTAAACTATCTTTTTAATGATGGAGTTTTGTTGACCGTTGAGAAATTAGATGAGGAAGATGGTTGGGGGTGCGGTCATAAATTAGAAACACACATTTAAAATAAGTGTTATTTTAATTTAAATTAAATTAAATAATTAATTAAAATAACACTTATTTTAAATGTGGGTTTCTAATTTATGACCGCACTCCCAACCATCTTCCTCATCTAAACTATCTTTTGAGTATATAATCTGCTTTGATCTAGGCGCATTTAGTTCTACGTATGAGTAAATCCATCGGGTTGGTACTGAATATAGATCTAATATTTTTATCATTGGGTAGTTGCTATAAAATAAAAGATGTTCATACTTAGGATAATATACATAATTGATAAGTAACTTATTGCGTTGTGTTTCAAATTATTTTATAAATATTCTGCTCCCAATTTTCTTTATTATTACTCATGATCATTTATTGGACTCATAATTTTAATTTATATCTAGAAGTCATCAAGTTTTTACTTAATTTTGTATATATAATACATTCATAACAACAGTATATTAATTATTATTGTTATTATTTGATTATAGATTTAAGTCATTTAAACAAATAATAAGTATGACATAGTTAGTCCAATTTTAATCTCTGTTTGGGAGCTAAAACTGAAGGTTGTAGTCATAGTCCCATTAGCACCCTAGATTTCAATGTATGAGAAGTGCTGGTTTTTTATTTAAGGAACTTCAAGAAATGCTGCAAACTTCTTATAATTTGTGAAGATAGAGTCCAAATATTCAATTATTTTTTAAGTTTTATTAAATTTCATGATAATTTTTTTAATATAATCAAATGTCATAGACCTATTAATATTTTTAATTATAATAAAAAGAATTGTATTAATTTACCTTTAAATACTGTTCATTTGTTACTTTCCCCAATTATTTTTCTTTAGGTCTTTTAAAGATGTCTTAATGTATAAAAATTTATTTTAACTGTTATTTTTCAGGCAAAACCGTTGAGAGGTAAAGTTTCGAAGATTCTTACTTGGAGGTGGATTGATACTCCCAGTAGTAAAGATGAAGATGATAATACTAAAAAAAGAAACAGGCAAAGGCAAAGGGAATATTTTGTTAAATGGGCAGATATGTCTTACTGGCACTGCAGTTGGGTGTCTGAACTTCAGGTAAATTTGAATTTTTCAAATGTACATTATTGCTATTACTTTCAATAATCTTTATATGAAATATATACTAAAGGAAAGTATTGCGATAATTTTCTAATTTCATTTTTATACAGTAATACTCGTTTTAGGGCCCCTGAGTCCAAATCACCAAGTCCCCCAAAAAGGTAAGGGGCGGGGCAGGGTGCCTGAACGGGTTAATGTGTGAGAACAGTCCTGCAACCTGATTAACAAATTAAAGATAAAATCAAGTTCATATCTCGCTTTTTAGGGGGTTTTTAACTCAGCTCAAATCTCCTGCCCTCTTCTTCTGGATGAGTGAGACCCCATCGTTATCACTAAGTTTCATCCACTTCACCCATTTTCAAATCTGTTAAAAAAAAAAAAGTATTATCAATTTAAAATTTATAACAAGTAACAAAATTTATTTTTTATTTTTCTGTAATATCACTTATTACAGGGAAATAAGAGAAATGGAGAGCCTTACATAAATAAAACTTTGTGAGGGAAAATGACAATAACAATAAAACTTCCCACCAAAAAAGAAAAATGTGATTTCAAAACAATTGGTACAAGTAGCTTTTATGGCTGCTACAGATGGCAGTTCAATACAAATTTTCAATGATCAGAAGTAAACAATGGAAATAAAATTAGGACTAGAAAGGAAAAAAAATCATAATTTTTATTTATTTAACAGTATATAAATTAGTGTTCAATTTCTAATTAATAAATGTATTGCTTAAGTATATGACCCTTACAAATTTTTGTAATATAGGGTATCATTCAATTTTTAGAATTAATAAGCTTATAAAGAAATGAAAAAAAAAAAAAACTAATAAAATAAAATTTGTAGAAACAATCCCTTCTGTCTTAGTCACAATCTCCTCTCTCTCTCAAAATCATAACAACTTCATCTTTCCAAAGTCTAACTACGTGATGTTTACATTTTGAGAAAGAAGAAGCAAAAAAAATTATCGGGATGTCCTATAGGAGGTCCTAAATTATCATTTTAGGAGAAAAAAAAAAAGTCTTGGCCGTGGATGTGCTCTGAAGTGATTTGATCCAAGATCATGGTCAGCTTCAGCCCCTAGGTTTTTTCCTTAATTTTAGAGTACCTATAGTAGCCAGGATTTAAACCTAGAATTACTGATTTTTCTTGTATTTTCAATAACTTTATTAAACTTTGCGTTTCTTTCCAGATGGACGTTTTCCATACCCAAATGATTAGAAGTTATATTCGTAAATACGATATGGATGAACCGCCCAAACTAGAAGAACCATTGGATGAAGCAGACAATAGAATGAAGAGGATTAGAGAAGCTAATATCAATGAGCAAGAATTGGAAGAAAAATATTATAAGTAACAATATTTTATTAATATAACACAAATTTATCAATATATCTTAGCTTGTATAAGATTATAAATTGTGAAGGGTAAACGACTAAAAATAAATTTTAAAAGACTAAACCCTCAATATGTCCATGTTAAAAATATTATCAATGCTGACTTCCAAAAAGTGCTGAAGGAATTTTGTTTTTATATAAAAACATGTTTGAAAATTGCAGTCCTTGTCGAAACGTACTAATTAAGTACCTATCTAATTTCATTTGAAATTATACTAATATCATTTCCTTCCACATTGTAAAAATAAAATATGTTAAATTAGTAAATAAAAAAATAGATCATAATACTAATATAATCAAGTATAAATAGGTTCAATTACAAGTTAATGAGACATTATTGAGTTTCTTCTAAAAAATTTCTATAATGGTTTTAGTATCTGTAGGCATTAGCTTGAATCATCCCAATGGTTAATATTGGGTTGATGCAAAATTAATGCAGGTTTTTAGTAGGTATTGTAAATACGCCATATCTTTACTTTAACCATATATTTAATCAAAATAATTTCCATCTGAATCAATGCACTTTTGCCAACGTTCAACAAGCTCTCTTATTCCACCAGAAAAAAAATCCGAATCCCTGGACTCAATGAAATCACGAAAAGAATTTTCAATGTCGTCCTGGTTTTGAAAATTTTTCTCCCTCAAAAAGTTGTCCAGATGCCTGAAAAAGTGGAAGTCTGTAGGAGAGAGGTCAGGTGAATAAGGCGGATGTTGGAGAACTTCGTAGCCCAACTCGTGCAGTCGTCGAAGCGTTGGTTGTGCAACGTGTGGTCTGGCGTTATCGTGGAGCAGGATCGGCCCCTTCCGATTCATCAATGCTGGGCAAAGACGTTGCAATTTTTGAGTTCCGAGTTCCGCCGCCATTTCTCGTGTGGTTTTGGTTGGGTCTTCTTCCACTTTTGACCTCAGCTGGTCGTTGTCCAGAGCAAGATGACGGTCCCGACCTCCTTGTCGAAATCTCTTCTGCGAAACTTCTGGAACCAACGCTGCACCGTGCACTCATTAATAGCCCCCTGATCCCACACTTCATTAATATTACGAGCCGTTTGCGCAGCGCTGCGCCCTAATTTAAATTCGTAAAAATAAATTTGACGAAAATCGCACTTTGACATTTTCGATTCAAGACCTTTGAACACACTGAACAAAACGATTTTACTAAACAAATTCATGGTGAAAGAGAGGGTATTAGATAAGGTTTGTTTTGGTATAATAATGATCAATGTTAGGATTAGCTTTGTTTACACAATTGGAATTAAGATATTGCAATAGAGGAAACCTGCATTAATTTTGCATCAACCCAATACATCCATCTAAGGCTAAGCAAATCATTCTGGATATTTAAAAAAAAAAAAAATTATAATAAAGGGAAATCGATTAATTTTAAATTTGTTATTTAACTAATTGATTAATAGTTAGGCTTTAAAATTATAGATTTTATTATATTTTTCAATTTCATTTTTCGGTTTTACTGAATTTTTAATACAACTAAATAACTGATCAGATTTATTATTAATAGCTCCATGACTAATATTTATACTTAATAAACTGATTTATTGTTCATTTATTACTTATGAATTCCATGTTGTTAAATAGTAACCAAATCAAATAATTATTTTAGGTATGGTATTAAACCAGAGTGGCTGATCGTGCAGAGGGTGATAAACCATCGAACCACAAGAGACGGAACCAACCTGTACCTTGTGAAATGGAGAGATCTTCCGTACGATCAGGCAACTTGGGAGGAAGAAGTCACTGATATCCCTGGCCTGAAGAAAGCTATAGAGTATTACAATGTAAGTTTAGCATTCATTTATTTAAATTAATATTCTCATTCATCATGGGAACTATCCTTTAAGGGTTAGAATATAATTTATATGCTCAGATAAGTTTTTCTTTTTTTTTTTACAATTTTTAATAATAAAATAAAAACACTGCAAATTATTACACAATGGTTTATTATTTCCAAATGACTGCTTAGATCTGCTAATCTTTTCAATTTTTCTGTTTATCGTGCTTTATATAAATTTCTTTCTTTTCTTTGTTCTGGCTAAAAAACACTATTAAATTTTTATTCTTCATCTTCAAAAATAACTGAGATATGGGCATATTTATGAGTTAAATTTAATTTTGTTTTTCTCTTTTATATAATCATTTACAGGTTTTTGTTAAAAACACTTATACATTTTTTCTATATTTTTGAAAATAACGGAGTTATGGGAGTATTTGTCTGTAAAATATCAATTTTTTCTTTTTTATAATAAACGTACACTCTAATAAGTGTTTTCTCTATCTTAAAAAATAATGGAGTTACAAGCTCTTATTACATTCAAATTATGAGTTATTAATCACCACACCGTAGGTCATATGCCTCTGTTATTTCAAAGATATTTGTTTTGTAGAGAATTTTTCCACTCACACTAACGATAATAACTCCATTCAGGCATAACGATTATTCTTTACTATTTTTTTTTCTGTATTATCACTATTAGTATATTATAACCTCAAATTGAAGCTTGAAATTTGTTTTTTGTTTTTTTTCTTGGCTGATTCCAAAGGTTCATTATAGGAATTGGTAAATAAAATAAAATTGTGGTTTTTAGGAGATGAGAGCTTGCTGCTTGGGCGAATCCAAGAAACTTAAAAAAGGAAAAGGTAAAAGATCAAAGAGAGAACAAGATGACGAGGATGGTAGCAGAGGTGCTGGAATCATGGCCGTTGGTGGTCCAGCTACTGGGTATGTTACTTATCATAATTTATGGTTTAAACAATTTTTTAAAGATCTTTTTCCTGTCTTAATAAATGAATCTGTTTGGTTGATACTCAGTCAAAGTTACTATAATGGTTATAGACCTTTAAATCCAAACATTTACCTAATCTTTACATATAAAGAAGAAATAACTTATTAATAGTAATATATAGACTGTTCCTGAGAATAAATTATAAATAACTATATATTCAGTTTCCATTCACCCACCCACCTGGGGCCCTGATGATGACCCACAAACTTGGGTCGAAATGTTGGCAAACAATAAATAGTTGAAACTATTTAGTTGTTTCATTTACTCACTGCCACCCGGACTAATTCCTTCCAATAAATAACTCTAATTTGTATCAAAACTAGATAGAGCTATTTACGTTTAAAAAAATTAAATTATGGACTTAAATCATTAAAATTATATTGTGCATTATAATAGTTTATTTATTCAGCATCGCTTGATGCTGCTGTTAATCATACCATACTACAGTGGGTATCCTTAATTGTACCTATCGAGATTTAACTAGGAGAGGAATCTTTAAAGAGTTATTGACGTCTCACAGACTCATTTTATGTCCCCTGCAATGGGCGGAATATCTAAGGATTTTTTACTCCTTTAAAAATCCTGGGGACATCTGCCGGGTCTGAATGTGCAATCTTGAACATAGAAAGCTGATATACTAGACACTACACCACAGGTCCCACATTGATTTAAAATAAAGTTTGGTTCACCTAAAATTTTCTACAAAATATATTATTCAAGGATATATCTTTCCCATGTTTGATTATGAGAATACAGAAGATATGAGGCTTTCTTTTTCGAATTCTACTAAAAGGTACCTCTGCTGTTTTCCCTATTCACAACAGAACCAACTGCGTTACAGGAATTTCATAACATCAAAGGAGAAATTTTTTTTATTAAATTTTATAGGCATATTTATGATAATAGTTGCATAAATGTTTATTGAACATAGCTTTTATTTCATCAGTTGCATTTCAATGAAAAAAATTGATGTATCTCTTGGCTTACTTCAATATAATTCTTACTATACTGTTATATGGATGGCCTTTCCTAATTTAATCAAGTCTTAACATTTTAAATGTTTGAGTCTTCCTATTGATGAGCTTTAATCCTCATTAAGATATAACATATTAGTTTAAAAAATTTAATATTTTATTTTTAGTTCAACATTAATAATTATTATGAATTTTTTTCATTTTTTTGTAGTCAATACTTCCCACCTCCTGAAAAACCAGTCACAGATCTGAAAAAGAAATATGATAAACAACCGGAATACCTTGACGTTTCCGGTATGTGTCTTCATCCATACCAGTTGGAAGGTCTTAATTGGTTGAGGTATTCCTGGGGACAAGGAACTGACACTATTCTTGCCGACGAGATGGGTCTCGGAAAAACTATTCAGACTATAACTTTTCTGTATTCGCTCTACAAAGAGGGTCATTGTAAAGGCCCCTTTCTTGTAAGTTTTTGCTTTATATTTTTAATTATTACATATTTTATGTATTTACAGCATAGCATAAAGTAAAGTAGTAATGAGTGAGAAGTGTATTTTTTATTTATTTTACTATAGATATGTATTAGTATTTTTACAGTATCATACTATATATAAATTTTCTTCTTTTCTTGGATTTTTAGTACTTTCTCATTGAAGGGGAGATAGTTTTTTCAATTGATGAAAATAATTGACAGCACAAATTTTATTTCAATTTGATTTAGATTTAATCAGAAGACTAAGCTCATAACTAACTAAACCCTATGTAGTTTATTCACTGACATTATTTTCTCTTACCACTAACTCGATTATTATTTCTTACTTAGCTTAGGAAAATAAAACTTAAATATATTGAGGATGTATAGTCGACTTTGGAAACTATTATAGGTGGAGTAATCAGGAGTCAGTCATTTTTAAAAAAAATTTAATTAATGCTTTTGAAGAAATAATCTCTGCCTCGTATGCCAACATCTTCCGTCTCTTTAAGTTATAACTTTCTTAGTTTATTGTACAATTTGTTTGTATAATTTATATTTTATTTACTGTATATTTTTCTTTTTGTTTTAACACTTCTGGTTTTTGTTTTTGTTATTTCTTTATTTTGTTTTTTTTTTGTTTTTTTTTAATATATACCTCATGGATCTTTTACATACCTCAGATTTTAGTGTTTATAATTTTCTGTTAAAAATGTTGAGCCTTATTGTGCATATATTGTTCTTGTTTTTTCCATTGTATAATTTTTGTAAAACTTTTTTAAAAACAAAGATAAGCTGTAGTATTTATATTTGAGGGGAAAACCTTCAGGGTTTTTACATGAACCCCTCCCCATACTACCTATGTTTATGGTTTTCCTCAGTTTATGCTTGGACATTGCTCAGTAATGGTACGTTTATAATAATACTTGTTCTGATGTTTGTAGCCCTGATGATGGCCCACAAGCTTGAGCCGAAACGTTGGCAAAATTTAAAAAATGACTGACTTCTGATTATTCCACCTATAAAACTTAAATACATGAATTCTTAACAAGTAATGTGTAAATTTACCTAGGAACAATACATAGTGGGAAGGACAATTTTTGTAGTATCAAAGTTTAATTTTTTATTGGTTAATTTATATATATATATATATATAATATATATATATATATATATATATATATATCACTGATGTTTAGGCAAAAGGCTAAAGTCTTGGTATATAAAGTTTCCATCGCGATTTTCCAAGTTATGGAATATCATTTTTAATCCCGTCTAAGTATTTCTTTTTTTATTAATCACTAAGAGGCTATTCTTTATAGTAAAATACAAACATGAACTTAGTATTATTTATTTGAAAACTTTTTTTTTTTGCTTGCTTGGCATGACAAGCCTTGGGGACTCTTGGCTACATGGTGTGGTTTCCTTGACTCGCTGTCGCCTTTTTGAGGGTTCTCCTTGGGAATCATTTTTTATTAAAACCACAAAGAAGCCAGGGGCATGTCTGGCAAAAAGGATGAAGAAATCAAAAACTCTGTTAAAACCAGAAAAGAGCTATGATATATAAGATAACAATGATATAGTCTGTGGGTGACTTCAGGAGTATATTGGAATATTTTTTTTTTTTTTTAATTTGTATCCCCTTTCAATAAAAGTCTCAGTGTAGTTTTAAGTAAAAACCAACAAGCAAATTAATTTAAATGTGATTTATTCTTAAATCAGCTAGTGATTAGCTAATAATCAAGAATAATACAAAAGTATTATTAAAACTGTGTTAGGTGGTACAATTATGAATTATGTAAATTAAAAGCTGTTTTCCTAATTTTTTTTTTTTTTTCACCGTATTATAAAAGTTAGTTATTCTGAAATTATATTATCATTTAAAAACTTACAGGTGAGTGTACCTTTGTCGACAATAATCAATTGGGAAAGAGAATTCGAAACATGGGCACCTGACTTTTATGTTGTCACCTATGTCGGAGACAAAGATTCACGTGCTGTGATTCGTGAAAACGAATTTTCATTTGATGACAATGCAGTCAGAGGAGGAAGAGGTGTTTCGAAAGTTCGCTCTTCAGCGATCAAGTTTCATGTGCTCCTGACATCTTATGAACTTATCTCTATCGATGTAACTTGTCTCGGGTCGATAGAATGGGCAGTACTTGTTGTAGATGAAGCGCACAGGCTGAAAAGTAATCAGAGCAAGGTTTGTACTTAAGTTATAATTAATTATGTAATTTAATTCAACATACTCAGTATATTCTTATTTCCTTTACTTGGTATTTATTTTTATTATGATAAATATTACTGTTCAAGTCCGAATTTAATTGGGTTGTAAAGTAAGTTTGTAGCATTTTTTCAATATTACAATTTAATGCTTTCTTTGTCTATAAAATCATGTTTACTCGGTCAATAATGCATACATATTCTAAAAAAGGATTAGTTAAGGCGCTTTTATGCATCAGTTTCAACTGAGATTCTTTATCTTTAAGTGGTATTTTGCTTGCTCAAAATGGAAAAGAAAGAAATTAATTTTCGTCATTTAATGATTTTTCATTTCTGAAAAGGAAAATCTGTTGCCCGGACGGTTAACAAAATTTGCAATGTGTATGGAGATGATACCTTAGGAGAAAGCACCATTGGTAAGTAGTTGGCTTGGTTCAGAACTGAAAATTTTGACTTAAAAGACACAAAGCGTCTTCCTTTAACTGTTGATGATGATTGAATTCTAACATAATCGATCAAAAATATGTGATTTTTTATTAAATAAGCAAACAAGCAACGTAATTGATTTCAAATATTTAAAAGAATCCAAAGTTTTTATTGAAATCTACAAAGATATTTTTCAACCCAATAGTTGACAGTTTATCTCCAGTTGTCACTAGCAAGATAAAGGGAAGTACAAAACTACCTCTTTAAAATCTTTAAGCTCCTGAGCTCAAATCCTCTGGTATTTAATCACCCGTATTCTGAGTGTCAGGAACATCAGTTTACTGAAGATTATTTATCATGACCTGATGTTGAAGTGATGACTCTACCTTTTACTCCAATCATGAATTTTCTTGTACCTTTTCATGATGTCAAATAGCTGCCCAAAGATGTTTAATTTGAGGACAAAGTGTGGGTTTTGTGCTTGCTTACCCTGAGGTTCCATAATTCATGGACTCAAATGTATTTCATCGCTGTCTTTAAACTGAAGGACCGTGTGTCAAGAAGTGCACTAATAAATAGGTCCGGTTATGTTGCCTTGGGTAGTCGTCCTATTTATGATGGAAACCATTGTTCTTATCAATATGAAGTTGGGTTATCGGTGCAACCCTCCATGCTTAAGGCTCTCTATGAAGGCCACATTGCCCAACCAACTATCTTCATACTCTATAATGCAAACTCTTCTGAGAGAGAGAAATACATATACTTAAGACTTATTTGTTGATCAAAAATAAATCTGGAAAAGTTATTTACAATCTTGTTCCATTATGACGTAAAGATGTGGTTTCTCTATCTCTATAAATAATTTATAAAGGGCCTAGCGGAGTAAGCATGTGGAATCTGTCCCCATATATCAATCGAGCCTTATTATATAAAAATAAATTAGGCTTTTTATTAACTAAAAATAATTGAACATATATGTTTAGATAGTTCTAATAATTTAACATTTAAATGTTACTGTTTCTAAATTCCTAATATACTTTGGTTGAAAAACCAATATTTTAATTCAAGTAATAATGAAAGGGCAAAGCTAACATCATTTTAAAGTAGATTTTATTTGTCTAATAATAAGTTTACTAAATATATATATCCAATCATTATGAATGCAAATAATTAATGTTGTACTTAACCCCTCATAAATGAATATTTGATAAAACAAGTTTATTTACTTGAAAAAAAATACACGAAATTGTGAAATACTATATGGCATTGGTAAGACTGTTCAGTAACTATCCTTCAGCTTATATCCAAGAGACTGGTTTGAGAGATATCACATTTATTAGCCGATTGTGGCCAAGGCAATTAATTTATAGATTTTTACTTGCATTCTGATTCTGATCTTTTACATTTAGGGATTATTAAAATTAGTAGTAGCCATACTATTATTATTCTATATAACTTATATGTATTTGAATCCTAATTATCCTAAAAAGGCTTATTAAATGTAAAAACTGTTAATTCTTTGTAAGCTCTATTTGGATAATAAGGGTTCTTCTTTTTGAAGAATCTATTTTTAATCTATTGTGTTTTTTACCAGTTCTTTAGGCTTCTTGCTTCATACAACATTGCTTATAAACTTCTGCTGACAGGAACACCGTTGCAAAACAATCTGGAAGAATTGTTTCATTTACTTAATTTCCTTACGCCAGAAAAGTTCAATGACCTTGCAACTTTCCAAAACGAATTCGCCGATATTTCGAAAGAAGAGCAGGTCAAGAGGCTCCATGAGCTCCTCGGGCCGCACATGTTGAGGAGATTAAAAGCTGATGTACTCAAGGTATATCATTTTAATAATATTTACTATCTTATTATTAATCTTATTTTAACATAAGATTGCTATTCTAAATTCACGATTATGAGAGAACCGTTGTTTCATCCACCAATCTGTCTCAATGTTAAAGACTTTGAATGGAAAGATGTTATTAAAATTTTGCCAGATTTCACTGTGTGATATAAGATTGAAATATAAAATAAATTAGAAAGTAGTAAATAACAATAAATAAATAAAGCAGTAAATAACAGGTAAACAAAATGAATATCAAAACAAAGTATTTGATATATTTAAAAGCAAAAAGAAAAACATGAGGTTAAAAAACAAAATCAAAATAAACTGTGTACAGAAAATTGCAATTAAAAATCAATAAAGCTGTAAAACTACTTAACGAAAAACTTAAAACTAACACAATTATTAAAAAAAAAAAAAAAAATGTACTTAAGAGTTCACTGTTATTCTGTAAGAAACGTGATGGTTGCTGTTCTCGTTCAGACCGTCTGCTGATAGTGAGGCATGTACTTGTATAAAGCGAAAGAGAAAAAAATAGGATGGAGACCATAAGGTACTCCTGTGTGTGTGTGTGTGTGTGTGTGTGTGTGTGTGTGTGTGTGTGTGTGTGTGTGTGTCTGTGTGTGTATGTGTTGTGTGTGTGTGTGTGTGTGTGTGTGAGCGTCCAAAAACAACTGGCAATAAAGATAAGCCAGTGTATTGCTAATGTGGAAACAGACTAATAATATTTGTACATAAACATACCACCGGCTTCCTTTCTTCGAAATAAAATATTTAAAGTTAAAATATGTGACATTTTAACGATAGAATTGATAATTAATAAAAAGGACTAAATATAAAGGAAATTGTATACATAATAAAAATATACTTAATTGTAAAGAACAGAGTTATTACATTAGAATGAAAATGTTTAATGTAGAACACTAATTATTTTAATGTAGTGACTTTATACAAAATAAAAAATATGATATATGTATGTATATTTATTATAAAATATTTACACGTTCGGGCCCGAACAACCGTATTTTTTTTTTTTTTTTTTTTTTTTTTTTTTGCTGGCTTGGGTTGCACCGCGACCAAACGGTCTATTGTGCGCCATAGGATTACGCAATGTTAGATTTAAAACACGAGTTTAGTGGCAGAAGCAAACTTCAGAAGGCTGTTGGGATTAACAAGTTTATTGTTAGTGGGGTTTTCTAGGCGGTCTTCACCAAATAAGGTGAACCTCAACATGGCTAGCTTGTCGCAGTGGCAGACTATGTGAAATGATGTTTCATCATCCATGCCGCATAGTCTGCATAGAGGGTTGTCGGAAATACCAAGTTTAAACATATGGTAGTTAAGTTTGCAGTGTCCAGTGTAGACAGCAGTCAATGTCCTCAGGCATGTCCTACTCATACCAAGAAGACACCTCCTTCTGCTGGTACAAGGACCATCTAAGAATATGAGTGATTGTCTAGGTCCCTTATTTAGCCAAATTTGTTTGTATTTGTTTAAATAGGATTGATTGATGAACCTAAAAGCATTGCTTAGGCTGATTCCACTGAGGGGTTCTGGTGTGATGGGAATCGTTGACGAACCCTGCCTAGCTAATTCATCAGCTTTTTCGTTCCCACTGAACCCAGAATGACCAGGTACCCATTCAACGTTTACAGTGTTCTTCTCAGCAAGACAGTTTAGGGTCAGATTACATGCTTCAACGACTTTTGAGGTGGTTGTGTGATTGTTTAGGGCTCCTAGTGCTGCCTGACTATCAGTGTAGATAAAAATCTTTTTGCCACTAATGCCATCAGAGCACAAGTCAGTAGCACAGTGGAGAATAGCAAGAAGTTCAGCCTGAAAGACTGTTGTGTGTTTGCCTAGTGGAATACTGACCCCGGATTGTGGTTTGTCTTTCCTCCAGACACCAGCACCTGAGCCGCTGTCCATTAGTGAGCCATCAGTGTAGCAGTTAATACCATGTTTGGGTATGTGCTTCCTTGATTCATCAATGTTGACAGTGTAGTGAGCATTGATAAACTTCCGGATTTGTAGGTCTGAAGGCATAGCTAGGATGTTATTTTCATTGAGCCTGCTAAGTAAGTTGCAATGACCTTGGTGGGTGAACTTGTTAGAGCATTTACCTACTATGGTGAAGCGATAAATGGTTCTCAGCGCATGCGCTTCCACCTCCAAATCTAGAGGCATGATATTCAGCATTGTCTCCATCGCAGTTGTTGGAGTGGTCTTAATTGCCCCGGTTATCATGAGGCAAGCAAGCCTTTGCAATTTGCAAAGTGTCTTATTATTGTTCCCTATGTGGGCTCTGTGCCACCATATTACGGAGGAGTAGGTGATCATTGGTCTAATGGCTGTGATGTAGAGCCAGTAGACGATTTGGGGTTTGAGTCCCCAAGCGTTATTAATTGCGCCTTTACATGCCCATAAGTATTTTAGAGCTTTTCCGGCAATATAAGAGATGTGATTGTCCCACCGCAATTTGTGGTCAAGAATGACCCCTAAATGCTTTACTTCTTTGGAGTTGGTGAGCTGTGTACCGTTAATACTAGGTAAGTTCATGTTTACCTTTCTTTTGTGTGTAAAAGTGCAAACCTTAATCTTTTGTGGATTGATGTTAAGTCCAGAGGATTCACACCAATCACAAAGAATATGTGTTGCATGTTTTAGTAGAGAGGATACTACGCATTGATATTTGCCTCCTATCAGAATTGCGATATCGTCTGCGTAGCCCTGTGTATAGAAGCCTTGGGAGTTTAGTTTCTTGATCAGTGGATCAATCACCAAGCACCAAAGTAGAGGCGATAAAACGCCACCCTGAGGGCAGCCACCATTTGGTTTGATCCTTAGCATGGTATTGGATAATTCCGATGCTAGGGTTCTGCTTTCAAGCATAACCATTATCCAGCCTCTGATGACAGGATCAATGTCGTAGTCAATCAGAGCACTAAGGATAGTGTTATAGGGAGTTCTGTCAAAGGCACCTTCAATGTCGATAAAGGTGCCCGTCATTATATCTTTCTGTTCCATGGATATTTCAATCCTGGAAACCAGATGGTGTAGTGCTAATTCGCAAGATTTACCAGCTTGGTAAGCGAATTGGAGTGGGTGTAACGGATTGTTAAGAGATAAATGTGCTCTAATATGTCTGTCCAGAATTTTTTCCAGAGTTTTCATCAGGAACGAGGACAGGCATATAGGTCTGAATGACTTGGGGTCCGTGTAGGAACCTTTCCCTGGTTTGGGGATGTAGCAGAGTTTGGATTCTCTCCAACTGACTGGTACATATTTTAAAGCCAAGCTACCTCTGAATAGTAAGAGGAGGTGTCGTTTAATGATTGGTAGACCTTTCTGCAGTAGAGCTGGAAAGATGCCATCAATACCAGGAGACTTGAATGGAGCAAGTGATTTGATTGCCCATTCTAGTGTATTAGAGGTAATGATACCTCTAGCCGTGTGCCAGGCATTTTTGCTGGCACGGTCAGTCGGGTAGACAACATCACAGTTGTCCAGGTTTATAACCTTACAGTTGGGAAAGTGTGATTCCGCAAGCATAAGTAGAGTTTCATATTCATTAGTTGATTGTTTGTCATGTGTCTTCAGGGTTCCAAGTGGCCCCTGGTCATGTTGTTTGGATAAGATTTTCTTAACACGGCAGGCCGCCGGTAAGTTATCTATGCCACTGCAGAAGTTCCTCCATGCATGTCGTTTTGCGTGTCTGACAGATTTGTGATACTCAGTTAGAGCAACTTTATAGGTATCCCATCTGCCAGATTTCTTTGCCGAATTGAAGAGTCTTCTGGTGAGGACTCTCAGTCTGTTAAGGCTGTCATTCCACCAAGGAGCCTTTTTGTTATTTGTGGACCTCTTTACAGGGTTGCTTTCGAGGTAGGAATGCATTAAGGCATCAGATATAGAGGAGTTGAGACATTCAAGGTTCCATGAATTATCAATCCTGGTAGGACAACTCTTGGCAGCCTCAGCTAGATTTAAAGCAAAGGAATCCCAGTTTGTTAGTCTGGGGTTTCTGTATGTTGTAGTATAGGTTTCATCATGTTTAAGATCGAACCTAATGTATTTATGATCTGAGCATGTTTCTTCGTCAACCACATGCCAGTTTGCAATGTGAGCCCTTAACGAATTAGAGGCTAAAGTTATGTCAATGATCTCGGATCTATTCTTGTTAAAGAAGGTAGGTGACCTGCCTTTATTCAGAATGATGAGATCATTTTCTATAATGTAATCTAGGATAAGCTCACCTCTTTTGTTGTTGTTCGTGCTTCCCCAGATTCTATGGTGTGCGTTGGCGTCCAGACCCGCAATGATGCAATGATTGCACCACTCCAGGGCTGTGCCAATGATGTAGGTAGGGTCTGACTCCTCGTACGGCAGGTGACCCGCTGCAACGGTCAGCTCCCTAAGTCTAGTGTTCCCTTTCGGGTTGAATTTTGCTACTGCTAGATCTCTGGAACAGAATTGCCAAAGAGGCAGCAGTTTTAGAGATTTTTTGCATAGGATGCAGGCTCTGGGATTGTTATCCGTAGAGATAATTTCAAAACCTCTCAGATTCAACCCAGAAACCCTACCATTTATTAAATAAGGTTCTTGAATAAGAATGATATCAATGTCCTTACCTTGAATGAATTGCTGTAGAACACCACACGCAGCAATGCAGTGGTGGAGATTAATCTGCAACATCTTCATGGCACGTAGCTATTCTGGTGTGGGAGGACGTCCGGACCGCTGTGCCCGGGGTCCGCCCTTAGGATCAGCATGAGCTGGGCCCTTAGGTTTCTCCCCGCCAACAGACAGGTCGGGACGCCTCGACCTCTCATAGTCGGTGTAAGGCTTCGAGCCACCGGAGATGCAGGCGGGCACGTCCGACGGCAAGGGCTTGTCCTTAGGAGCGGTTTTAGCTGCCCCCTTGGAGGTCACCCCGCCAGCCGTCGCCACCGCATGCCTCCCCTCAGGCTTTGACGGTTTAACCCCGGGAGGGCTCGGTCCAGGCGCCGGCAATAGCGGCAGGGGTCTGCCCGCAGTCCCAGCAGATGCTGAGACCTTCGGCTTCGCCCCACCAGCCACCGCCACCGCCGATCCGCCACCCAACCCGGAATGTTTGCCGACAACATCCATTCTAACCTCTTCAAGTATTTTGGATACCGCCTCGACTTCACCCTCATCTCGAGACGGCATTTCTGGTTCAAGAGTGGACTCTTCAAACTTCTTAGTCTTGAGAATTCTCAGAGTCACACTGTTCATGCCACAATTGAGTGACATGTTCTTGACGCGAAGACTATCCACGCTCGTCTCAGGTATCTTAAAGATGGCGTAGAAGCCTTTGTCAAGTTCTTTTAGGTAATTTAGTGTCCAGGAGTGTATACTATCCACGTTGTGGTTCTGGACCCAAATTCGATTCAGAAGCTCGGCCTCGGTGAGTACCCGGCCGGGGAAGAAACCACCAACCTTAACGGTTTTGGTGAGTTCCCGCGAATCACAAGTACGAAGGGACATGCCCTCTCCCATGCTCATCGTCGGGATGGTGGCTTCAAGCCAAGTTTTAGTCGCCTCATCCTGGCAGCAAACGATGCAGCCACCCAATTTGAAGCTGGCTCCATCGAAGGCAGGATGGTGAATTCCGAAAGGATCGAGAGCTCCCACCTTGTCAGCGATCCTTTCCTTTAGCATGTCACTCTGCTCACGAGTGAGTTGCTCATGAGGATAGCCCACAGGGACCACCGCCACCAACAAGTTCCTCGCAGCAGAAGCGTAGCTCGACGTTGTCTCCTTGGGTTTCTTGGCTACTGGGGCCGAGGTTCCCGGAGATGATCTAGGGCGTTTGCTTGGAACGCTGGTTTGAGAAGTTGCTCTTCCTTGGGGCTTCACGGGCACGACTGCAGGTTCCTTGCGAGACCCCACAGCCCCGCCCGATGGCCTGACAGGAGGCATCTTGGTGACTGGAGCATTGCCAGTTGGTTTAAGACCTGTGACCTTGGGTCTGGAGCCAGACGTGCCAGGTACAGGGCCTGCTCCAGGATGGAGGGCCGCAGCACCAGACTCAGCCTGACTCTCCCCAGGCACTGGTGTTGTCTGTTTGCCTGATGACGGAGTGGCATCAGTAGATTTTAATATGATCCTAGCAGTGGGATTGTGTCTCCTCCTTCTCCTCCTCCTCGAAGACCTAGAGGGGACCCAGGCGGAGGAGTTATCCTCCGCGGATCGACCACCCTGGTCTTGGGGTTCAGATCTGGAGTGTTTGGGCTCAAGAGCCTTGATTAATTGCGGAGTCTGGGCGTCCGTACCTGCTTTCGCAGAGGTCGCAACCAACAACTCCTGGTTGGTTTCAATGCGACAGCCCTCAATCTCACCTGTGAGGGTTTCGAGAAGGCTGCTCACACTTGACTCGTCTATGAGTTCCTCAGGCGAAATCGCCGAGGTGCGTAATGGCTCCAAGGAAGACAGGTCTTCCTTGGGAATGTTTTCAGATTCCTCATCTGAAAACGAGAGGTTTTGTTTTGGTTGATAAGTAAAGGACATTTTGTTCCCACGAGTATGGGGGTATGAAAATACTACAGGTACTACCCCCTCTCCCTGCAGTAGGCAATAAGGTACAATGGGGTGCGCCAGGTGCCCCAAGTGGGTCGATCGAAGACAGTGTATGTTTATACACCCCCTGCCATCCAGCCGCAGCTCGAGCTCCCTGCACCTAGCTTGGGTGTATGAAAGGGTGGTCGCCAGATGACCAACCCCCACCTCTGTCGTCCGCGAGTCCCGTCGGACTCCCCAGGGGGCACCACTTGGAGGTGACAGTAGGCGTTGGTAGGGATAGGGAGGACTGGAAGTTTATCACAGCAGTGGGTAGGGCACTCTAGCTAGATAAATTTCACAAAGAGTGGGGGAGATGCCCGCACCAATCTCCCTCTCTAGTCCTCCTGTTGCCCTACCCATTTACCCCCCAACCGTATTTTACAAAATACATTTTTTGGGTGACTATGTATGTGGTGCCTGTTTATTTCAGTTACCTGATGTTAATAACCCTTATCCCCCCCCCCTTCCCCAATCGATAGATATTTTATTTATTAAAATGCTACTCACTTTTTGTTAATCTCTAACTATTGGTTTTACTCCAGAAGTCTAAAATTAGTGAAAAAAATTGGTATATTTTAAACAAGTATTAAACCCATGACATGTTATACATGAAACACCCAATCAAGTCACATAATTTAACAATCTAAATGAAAAATTATCATTGTAAATTCTATTGTATGCTGCTTAATAGATTATATGTTGGGTTCTGTAGAAAGAGTTTTAACTTAATATTATTTCAGTATACTCATCTTTATTAAAAATATCTGTTCTCTATTGGTCTAACTCCATGAATAACATGATTTGACACAAAGGATTTATTTTAAGAGTACCTGCAATATTTGTTAAATCATGCTATTTGTGTTATTCCAAGAGTTCCTCCTGCATTAACACCGCACACAAAACCAAAAAATAGGCTCTGTATAAAAAACCTGATTGTGTGTTATATGCAATACCATTTCGTTACAGACCCCCTCATAGTTTGCTATGTCAGTTGTTGAAGTTTGTGAACTATGTTTCTGTTTATTAAAACTTTTTTAAATACAATTATTTTCTATGATATCTATTGATATATAAAATAGCTGTGAATAGAGACCATATAGAATTAACAAACATGAGTTTACTAAAATAAAATAATTTGAAACATTTGCCACTGATCGCACCACCTAATCTGTTCAGCAGTAGATAGAATTAGATGTCTCTAGAACTAAATCTCTCATGATTCTGAATTAAATATCTTTATCAGTTAACATATAATATAAGAATGATAAAAGATTTTGAGAATCTCATTAAATCTCAATACTTAATATATTTTACTAAAATCTTTTGTTTTAAATTTAGTAAATATATCTTTAAATAATAAGTCTTGCTGTCCTGAAGATGTTTTAATTAACTTCAATTAACATGTATTATATTTTTTCTTTTTAAACTTAATAGCCTTATTTTTATATTATTGTGGTCATTGTCTAGAATATGCCTACTAAATCAGAGTTTATCGTTCGAGTCGAGCTCTCCCCGATGCAGAAGAAGTATTACAAATATATTCTTACGAGGAATTTTGAAGCTTTAAATCCAAAAGGAGGTGGCCAGCAAGTATCACTGTTGAACATCATGATGGACCTTAAAAAGTGTTGTAATCACCCATACTTGTTCCCCGCTGCCTCCCAGGAAGCTCCCTTAGGGCCTAGCGGTTCTTACGATCTCCAAGGACTCATCAAGGCTTCTGGAAAACTGATTCTGTTATCAAAAATGCTTAGGAGGCTAAAGGAAGAAGGTCACAGGTATAATATATTTTTCTTAATCCTGTTTTGCTCTTCAAAATAATTTTAAAGACTGGAAAACTCATTTAAATGACTTTATGTTTGTGAAAGTGACTAGTATTATTTTCCACACTCTGAATAATTGATATCCAATTAGTGCTTAGTGTATTTTGCTTCTTAATAAAAATAAGATTCTCATGGAAATCACACTTGTACTTAGTTGAAAATTATTTGCACCACATTTCTTAGGATCACAGACATTTTGAGAAAACCTTGAAAGAATTACTGTTTTTGTGGATTTTAACAAATTTGCTCTTTTTCAAAATTCTGTAACTTTCGCATATAGAAAAGAAAGAATAAGTTTTGAAGCAAATTTTTAGCTATTTAGTTCTTTAGATAAATTTGTTGTGGGTATTTTATTGAATCAATCTTCTCATTTTGCGGCTTATATTATAGAACTTCTGATCTTGGCTTTGATGAAGGCTAAGAATTAAGAAAGTGTTTATTATTAAACTGTTTGAAATTGACTTGTATCATTTTTAAACTACTTATTCAAAAAATGATATAACTATTATTAATGAAAACAAAAAATAATTGTGTTTTTTAAAGTACTGCTTTTAATAGTGATGTGTGTTCAAGTTTTTGATTGTTGAAAACTTAAGTTTTTTATTTTTTTAATTTTCACTAGGTATCTAACAATATATGAATACATATACATATGAGAACTTTATTATAAGATGTATGTTATATGCAACTTTATTATGTAGCTCCAATTTTTCTTTTTCTCTCTGTTCAACTGGTAAAAAAATGTCTTAAAATGACGACCATCTCTTATCATGGGTTTTCCAACTATCACATAAGGCTGTTCATATTATTTTGATCTTACTCGCTTTGGGGATAAAGAATATTTAATACTTGAGCTTATTTATTATTTCAGAGTACTCATTTTCTCTCAAATGACAAAAATGTTGGACTTGTTGGAAGATTACTTGGAAGGCGAAGGTTATAAATATGAGCGTATCGACGGTACTATCACTGGTAGTTTAAGGCAAGAAGCTATCGATCGATTTAATGCTCCTGGAGCTCAGCAATTCGTATTTCTTCTATCTACTCGGTTAGTATTTTTTTTTAATATATATTTTTTTAGTTAAACATTTTTTCTATGTTATCATTTATATATTTAGTTATTAAAAAACTAAGTATAATGACAAACCCATTTCTTTTCTTTTTTCAGTGCCGGAGGTCTTGGTATCAATCTTGCCACTGCAGACACTGTTATTATTTATGACTCCGATTGGAATCCTCACAATGATATTCAGGCCTTTTCAAGAGCTCATAGGATAGGTCAAGCTAACAAGGTACTTGAAATTACACCCCAATTTCTAATAATAATTCCTATTAAAATTAATACTTAAATTGCTATTGTCGGTATATACCCACAGTTTTCTGTCTATGTCTAACCGATTCAGCCTTGCTTCATTCTATGGGTTTCCTTGTAAAGTTGAGATTATAGCTAAAGCCTTTAGATGGAGTAGTGATTTACTTTTGAGTTTTTTTTTGTTTTTTTTAATTCATCTATACTTAGCTCACCACGAAAGATGACTAGTCGCGCCCTCCTTCTGGCTATCTCAATCTTTTTATTCTTGTTTTCCTTTTGTTTGTTGCCATTATTACAAATTTTTGTGAGAATTACTTTAGTTAGAAATTAGGTCTAATATCTTAGGTATGAGTTCATATTTTAGTTATTAATTAATTGCTCAGTTATTTATTTTTTAAATTTTATTATTATTTTTTTTTTTTTTTTTTAACGAAAATCCTACTGTTCAAGTCCTCGTTGTTTGTCCCTGTTACTTTAAGGCACTGAAGTCCACTTTCTTGTTACGTTATTCTTGAGGAACTTGATCTGGAATAAATACATAAATTATTGTTATTACTCTGTTAGTATGTTTTTCTACTAATGTATTATATTTTTTTCTAGGTTATGATTTATCGATTTGTAACACGTGCATCCGTCGAAGAAAGAGTAACGCAAGTGGCCAAGAGGAAAATGATGTTAACGCATCTTGTTGTCCGGCCGGGTATGGGTGGCAAACAGGCTAATTTCACCAAGCAGGAACTTGATGATATTTTAAGGTTTGGAACTGAAGAACTTTTCAAAGAAGAGCAGGTAATATAACTTTTTATTTTTATAATTACTAGTAATTACTACGATTTAGTTTTCTGATTTACATTATTTTTTTTTAGGGTAAGGAAGATGAAGCCATCCATTATGACGATAAGGCTGTGGAAGAATTACTTGATAGGTCGAAAATGGGTATCGAACAGAAAGAAAATTGGTCTAACGAATACCTTTCGTCTTTCAAAGTAGCAAGTTATGTTACTAAGAAGAAGATGAAGTTAGTATACCTATATTTGTGCTATTCACATAGAAAAATGGATTTTCGCTGATAAATACTTTTAATAATATAATACCAGTGATAAAATACCTTATCAAGTTTTTAGTATGGAATTCTGATATTTTGTATTGCCTGATGACAGAGATGAATCCAAATTATTGGGGGTTAAAAACAAAAGTACAGAATTATATTAATTTATGTTGCTCATTATCACATTCAAATTTAATATTTAAATAAATCTTTTATTTTTATAGTTTTTTTGCAATTCTTGGTCATGTCAATGGTAATTTTTATTTTAGGACTATTTATCACCTTTGCCTTCCCTACAATCAACTTCAGACAAAGCCTTCATTCGCTCAATTGTCTTTAATTTCATTTTTGTTTTTCTGCATTACTTCCTTATTTTCTTTTGAAATGTTTCATCTATTAGGTATGTTGAATTACTTGTTCCTGCAAAAGATATTTTTAAATGCAATTTACTTTTTGGTGCTCAATTTTTCTTATCTAGTTGCTCTTTAAAGTTTCCAGGCTTTTTTTTTTTTTTTTTTTTTTATTATTATTATTATTGCTGATGAAAGGACAATAGGACAAACTGCTTTGAAATGGCTTTAATTATATATTATTTTTGCTTGGTAAATTTTAGACATTTTCAGAGTCATAAAAATAAACACTTAAAAAAACCTGTTTTAATAATGGACAGCTCTGTAATAAAAAAAAAAATGTAACCAACCCTAAATTCTTAGTAAAAATATTTCTGTCCTACTTGCAATAATTCAAAATATGAATTATTCAGGGAACCAAATTGTACTGTTATTATATGAATTAACAGGAGATTTTCTAGGAACCAGCATAATCATACGAACTATCAGAATCCTACTGTAATATTTTCTGATATGTGTTTGTATTTCTTTTAAATAAGAAAGTTCCAATGAAAAATAACAAACAGCTGATTTCTTAAAATTGAAAATATGAAATATCATATCTTGTCTTTATATTTAATAACAAATGCAGCATTGTTCCATTTAAAGTCCGAATATAATACTAGTAATCCAAAATTTAGTTGCTTTAGATTAAATTTAGTCCAATAATTTTTTATATATCCTTACCAAGAATGTTCTAATTAATTATTCTCTAGGATGAGGAAATTGGAACAGAGGTAATTAAGCAAGAAGCCGAAAACACAGACCCAGCTTATTGGGTCAAGTTGTTGAGGCATCATTACGAACAACAACAGGAGGATATCTCCCGAACTCTCGGTAAAGGAAAGAGGATTCGAAAACAGGTTGGTAGTTTTAAAAGTTTGGCAATATATGCGTTACAGCAGTCAATTGAACTCTCAGAATTATTATCCTATTTTCGTACTACTGTTATACAAGGTGAATTACATCGACGGTGGGGTGATGGACTCAAGGGAGAACGCTGACTCCACTTGGCAAGATAATCTCTCTGATTACAATTCTGACTTCTCTGCACCCTCTGGTGAGTCCACATTATTTTAATTTATATACACAATATAACTTCAGTTAATTGAGTGTTATAATAGTATATAACTTCTCTAGAAAGAGAAGTTGAGGTGGTCAAATGGATAAGACACTAAACTATTAATCTTTTTTTTGGTTCTTTGTAATTTTAAAAATTTGTTTGTTTAGTAAATGCTAGGAAAAGTGCGGTGGCCTCTAGCATTGAAACCTTAGTTAATCAATTAATCTTCTATCTTTTTTTTATTATTACATGATACTATTCTTAATTTCGTGGGAGCCTGTAGTTGTATGCTAGTGCACCACACCAAAGGTTGTGAGTACCAGTCCCAGAAGCAAATGATTCAATAAGGGCTCACAAACACTGGCTTTTGCTTCATCTATTAAAAAGAAAGCATTGAGCCATACTGGAGTATTTCCGATTTAACTGCAAGTATTTGTAAATCTGGATTGAGTGAGGAAATGAGTAGTTAAAATATTCAGTCAACTGAAATATCCATTATTATGTAGAATCTTGCAACCTTTGATTAATTTAATTTATCTATATTCGGTATAACCTATGTAAACACTTCTGGATTGGCTATGTCAAACTAAATACATACTTGGGCAATTCGATTCCTGTGTATGTGTATTCATTTAACATCCTTTCATGCTACTTTGGCTAATCTGACAGTGCTACAGTGTAAGTCCTAAATCTTCCCTGTCCAAGTTTAATTACGATAGGGATCTTTTATTAGAGTACCTGACATCGCACAGACTCGGGAGCAATATTTTACACTCTCACCGTAGGACAGCGTAACCAAGGCATTTTCGCTCCCATTAAAAAATTTCTCTTGAGCATAGAAAGCTGTTATGCTAGCCACTACACTACAGGTGGCCCCAGATTCCTGTTTTATGATGCTGCAAATATTAAATCAGTGTTATAAAAAGAATTTCTTTTTCTGTGAAAAATGGTATTATGAAACATCTTTCAATTTCTTATTACCATTTTTTGAGGTTCCTTTCATTCAGTTGACAGACTATTAAGTTTCTAGGTCAACGGTTGTGTAATTTTGTAGAGATCAAGTCCAACTGCCAGTGTTTTCTTTTCTTTCACCAGTTCTATTAGAGCTGGGTGAGCCCCAGAAGTCTCTCTACCTTACAGATGTTGTAACAGAATAAATAATTGTCACCATCAGACTCTGATCCAAGATGTGAAGATTAATAGCCCAGTGTCTTACCATCCTACACCTAATCTAATTTAATTGATGTCATTATTTCTTGATTTACATTTAAAATTTTAAATTAGATATATACGTTTCATATTACTGATAACTTCTCATTTCTTTTCCCAGATGATGACAAAGAAGACGATGACTTTGATGAGAAAAATGATGGTAAGCTCTGTTTGTCTTTGTAAATTGATAACTTGATTTTTTTTTTTTTTTTCAATTTAAATTGTCATTTTTACTATTTTTTACCCGTATCTGTGTAGATGGAACAAGAAAGAAGCGACGGCCAGAAAGGAGAGAGGACAAAGATAGGCCTCTGCCTCCGCTTCTTGCCCGAGTCGGTGGAAATATCGAGGTACGTTGTAAACTTTTTTGTTTGTTCAATAGTTCTTATGAAAGTATTATTTTTTATTTGGCATCTTGTGAAATTTTTAACTGAAACAGATCTTCTAATTGTACTCTAAAATAACATTAGTTAAGGAGTTTACTTTCAAAATATCATCTGGATTACGATTTAAATAGTTTTCTCCATTTTCTGGAATATTAAAAAAAATATGTATAATATCATCCTCCATTTCATCCAAAACTTCAGGATATATGAGATTTAGATTTCCAAAAAGTACTAAATGACATTTTTTACTAAATTTATTTTTTGACATATTTGTATTCTAATGTTTTAGTTTTATTTAAATCCAACATCTGGTTTCATCTAAAATACACACAAATCCTTTAAGAACGCATTTAAAAATTTCAATTCTTTCCAAAAGGTACTAAATCTACTTTTCATTTCATTCTAAAGCGTAATACAAATATGTTAACAGTATATAGACACCATACTGCACTCATTCCCTTTAAATTTATTCCAAAAGGTACTGTATTCATGTTTCTTTCCATAAAGTACTATATTTGTATTATTTTGTGTAAAACTTGAAGGAAAAATACAATAATTTGCACAAAATAAGTTATAATCAAAGTATAAAATCAACTTTAGATTTTAATAAATAAGAAAAAAAGAATCAAGAAATTAATTCAATAATAATTTAATGACAGAATTTCATGATTCCTGTAAAATTTTCTTAAGTGTTTATCGTGCCTTTCGGAATGCCACATCTCATATATTTATCCCATTTTAAACTATATATATTTGATAGCTTTAAAATTTAAAAATACATCCAAAGAATTAGATAGTATTCAGTCAAAAGAATTTTGTAAAGTAGTAAACATACCATTCTATGTGACAATTGACGTACTTAAGAGGTTGGACATTCCAACCATTTCAGTCACTGATTACTAAGGTAACTCGATTTAGAGATATCATGTTTTTACCATCTAGTAGATAAGGTCAGAAAATATTAGTTTAAAAAAAAAAAAAACTACCACAAACAAAATCTTAAGTGCAAACCCCTAATTTACGCTTTGTAGAGAAAAGCATTGGTCAATGTTGGTGGGGATTGATGATTCAAGTTCTATCTATCTATCTTCATAGCTCTACAACCCATGAAGGGTCCTGGCTTCCTCCAGCAGCAAGCGCCACAATTCCCTGTCTTGTGCTGCGGCCATTCAGCTTCCCACATTCAAGAAGTTTCATGCGTCATTGGCCAGACAATCCGCCCAGCGCAGCCTTGGCCTCCCAACCTTGCGACGACTGTTAACGATTTCGGTTAGTAATCTTTTTGGAGGCATATTGTCAGCCATTCGTGCCCGATGTCCTGCCCATCGAAGCCTCCCGATCTTAACGAAGCGGGATACATCAGTTTCACAATATAAATCGTGCAGCTCTCTGTTGCTCCTCCGCCTCCATTCATTATTTTCATAAACACCGCCATATATTTGGCACAATAATTTCCGCTGGTATATAAGTAGAAGCTGGTCCTCAGCTCTTGATGTCGCCCACGTTTCTGAGCCGTAACATAGTACAGGTCAAATTAGCGTTGTATACATCGTTACCTTCGCCTAGTCACATGACGGCTGCAGAAATGTTTTCGAAGCCCAAAATAGCAACAAATTGCGGCTAATATTCTTCTTTTTATCTTAGCTGTGGTTTCGTTGTTGTGATTCACCAAAGACCCCAAGTATACAAATTGGGAAACATGCTCAAACTCGTACTTTCCAAAAGAAACCTTGGTGCCAAATAATCCTAGAGCTTCATCCGAAATCATATACTTCTTCTTATCTTCATTCACAACGAGTTCTATGCATTTCACTGCAGCTTCTAAAGCAAGGAAGGCTTCAATTACTGCTTGCCTGGACCGCCTACAATATCTATAATGTCCGCATATGCCAGCATTTGCACCGATCTGTTCCATACAGTGCCTGTGGTTTGTATCTAGGAGTCCCTTACTGCTTTTTCCAGGGTCATGATAAAGAGCAGGCACACCAGGGTGTATCCCCTTACCTCACTCCTCTTGTCGGTATGAACTCCGATGATCTCCGACCTTGCACTCAGACCACACATTGGATGCTTGTCATGGTCAGCCTAATAAGTCTGATCAAGTTAGGCGGAACAGTCAGCTCTTGCAATGCTTTTTATCGTTCCTTTCTCTTAATGCTGTCATATGCTGACTTAAAATCAACAAAGAGGTGATGTGTGGTCACATTATACTAT
Source organism: Piezodorus guildinii (assembly GCA_023052935.1). Taxonomy (NCBI): domain Eukaryota; kingdom Metazoa; phylum Arthropoda; class Insecta; order Hemiptera; family Pentatomidae; genus Piezodorus; species Piezodorus guildinii. Next base: position 136,363,795 of record CM041293.1, on the reverse strand, counting down.
CTTCCTCTCTCGAGTATTGTGTGGAGGCTGAAAATTTGATCTGTAGTTGACCTGCCTTGACGGAATCCACACTGATAGGGACCTATCTCTCTTTCAGCAATTGGTAGGAGTCTGCGAAACAAAATATTTTAGAGGATTTTAAATGCGCATGGAAGTAAAGATATTCCTCTGTAATTGCTGCATTTAAATATGTCTCCCTTTTTGTGAATAGGACAGATCACAGTTTTTTTCCAGTCCTAAGGTAATACTCCGATGTCCCAAATGTTTATTAACATATTATGTAAGCATTTTATTAGTTCCATTGATTCTTGTTTAAACAGTTCCGCAGGGAGTGAGTCAATTCCAGGAGCTTTATGATTCTTTAACCTACTGATTGCTTCAATAACTTCTTCCTCATCAGGAGGTTCCAGTTCGCCTTCATAAAGTTGTTCTTGGGGACTGTGTTACGGTTTGTAAGAGAAAAGCATTGGTCAATGTTGCTGGGGATTGATGATTCAAGTTCATATCATTAAATTAAAAATTATTTTTTTATAGATAGATGCTGTTCTGAAAGTAAACTCCTTGTTTAAAAATTGAATTTGTTTATATCTAGATGTTTTAATTGATTGACATTTTTTTCATTTTCATTCATTCATTCATTTTCAGGTCTTGGGATTCAATGCGAGGCAGCGTAAAGCCTTCCTTAATGCTATCATGCGCTATGGCATGCCACCTCAGGATGCCTTCAACTCCCAGTGGTAAGCCATTTTACCACATCTGTCGTAATGCATCATATAATACATATTAAATTAACTTTGGTATGGAAGCATCAGATAAATTTTCATTAACATTCTGCTTCTTTATTTGTTTTGTTTTTTAATTTCTTCATTGAGACTTTCCTTTCAAATCAACATACAAGATACACTTACTCAAAAAAGTTTTCATACACTCAAATATAATTGTGCAAATGCAAATAAAGAAATTAGAGAAATTTGCATATTTTGACCTTCCATCTGGCCCAAAAATCTAAAATTTGGATTCGTCAAGGAATATGACCCTTTCCCAGATATTGTTGGGTTTATTTACAAACTCTGGCAAATTGTTTTATTTTACTGATAAAGGGCTTTCTTCTTGCGATTCTACCAGTGTATCCTTTCCCTTCTTAAGATATTTCTGACTGTTTCTGGGTGGACTTGAATCCCATAGTCCCTATTTATCCTGATGACCATTAAGGTTTCGGTAGTGAATGGACTTCAGCAAGGATGGCACGGCTATAGGTATTCTGCAGTTTCTTAGGTTTTCCAGCACGTGCTCTACCTTGAATTTGACCCTAAATACAGTAAGCAGAACATGGCTTATTAAATATATGTATAATTTTTCTTAGAGATAAGCCCTATATTCGGTAACGAACCATAAGCTCTCTCAAATTAAAAAAAACACAATCAGAAATGTTTCTATTGAAAATAAATCAGTTTCCCAGGTACAAGTAAAGCTAATATTAAACTAAGGGTTGATTATAGGTAAGATTTATACAAATAAAACTAAAAAGATGCTCATAATACAAAAAAAAACAGGAAAAAAAATTAATATTGAAAGTGTATAGAAACTTTTTTGACCTATCATTAACATAAGATACTGCCTCGTTTTATATTAATGTTGAAATGAAAATAAATAAATCTATTTTCTTATCTGCTATTACTTTTAATAATTTGTACATCAGAAAATTGCTAAGTTGAAAAGAAATAGCCCTGCAAGTTGAAAGCATTCTGTACGGAAACATTTTTGAGTGAGTGTATATAATGATTAATATACATGAAATCACATGTACTGTATGATATTGGTGAGATGAAGGTTTTATATGAATGAAGATAACCAGCATGAAGGATGGGGAATATAGTAGTGCCAAAATAACATAGCCATTCACTTTTAACCTAAACAGCTTATACTGACTTGATAATTAAATAAAATAAATTTTATTAAAAATGAAACTTACATTGTTCTGTAGATATCGAGTGACTAATACCATGGTTAATTTAATGATCAATTTGTTTTATTTTTATGGTAAAAAATTTGAAATTTGTGTTTCTAAAAATAAGTTAATGAATTACTAGGAATATATATTTTTCCTGCAAAGCAATTCATGAATGAAATCTTAACAGCTATTATAATTGGCACAAATATAGCATATTTTTCAATTGCTCTGTAACATTCGGAT